>CM028130.1:1212717500-1213317500 GCA_016271365.2 Neoceratodus forsteri
ATTGGGGTGGGGGGTAGATTCCAAAGGAAAAGAGAAAAGTGAATATAACCACAACTTTGAAAATTAGATAAACGGACTCCAAGGGACAAGGGGAAGGGATGGGGGATTACAAGATACGGTATTCAAAAAGGCGATTAAGAATAACCATAGATCAACATGCAACAGATCATACTGGAATAGGTTGTAGTTAAAAAAAAAAAAAGGACCGATGTGATCAAACTACAAGAGCTTACTCACAGAGGATAGGGATATAAGCAAGATATGAGTACTGATAACACAGAATTCAAATGTTAGACAAAGGAAAAGGGGTTGGGGGGACAGGGGAGAAAGGAAAATACAGAGTTGGACCCCAAGTTCCAAAAAAAAAAAAAAAAAAAAAGGGTGGAGAACGAGACCCTTCAAATAGTAGGAGGGCTTGGAGCAAGAGAGGGATCAACAGAGAAAGTCGAACGAGATTAGTAAGAAGCAACGGCGGGGGGTGGGGAGAGATGTTTCTGGGTGAGACCGGGTGCAGTTCTCCCTTGAAAGGGATTTTCCTTTTCAGATACTGGCACCTGGAACACGCAGTTATGGTGCTTTAGATCTGCCCTTCTGGTGATAGAGCCAATTTTGGCCTAAAGCCAGGCGGAAGGCCCACAGTGTTGGGGTCATCCAGTCACGCCTCCAACATCAGGGGGTTTGCGGAGGGTGGCAAGAAGGGCAATTTCATCTTGAAGTCAGAGAGGTTAGATAAAGTTATATTGGTTACTAATTTGAAGTTGGGTAAAATTAAAAAGATTATGTGTTTAATGGAACAAAACTGTGTGTTAGTAACAATGCACAGAATAAATATAGGGTGTGTTTTAAATGTGTGTCCCCATCCCTGGAAGACCACCAGGAAGGTATGTTTAATTCAAAAGATCGAGAATGGCTGACTTAAAGATAGTTTCCCTAAATGTGAGGGGTATTAATAATCCGGTGAAGAGAGCTAAAATATTGCAAGACTTAAAGAGACAAGGAGCCACGGTGGCCTTCCTCCAGGAAACACATCTGACGGCCCAAGAGCATCTGAAATTGTAAAGAGCTTGGGTAGGAAGTGTGTATGCCTCACACTACACTGACAGCCCACATCGCATGGGGGTGGCAATTCTGATAAAAAAAAAAAAAAGATGTCCCTCTAACAATTTCGAAAGTCAAAACGGATCCAGAAGGTAGATTTGTACAGATCCAGGGGAGATATAGGGGTCAAGACTGTACACTAGTAAACATATATGCACCAAACGAAGAAGTTCCAAGGTTGGCATTCCTAGAGACAACAACAAAAGAAGCAGTCTCAGACGCACAAAGTATGGTAATCATTGGGGGAGACTTTAATGAAGTCATAAACCCAGGACTGGATAGATCTGGGGAAATCCCAGGAGGGGTAACACGAACAGGGAAACTTGTCCTTAGACTAGGTCAGGAATTGGGGCTAACGGAGTGTTGGAGGTTTATGCGCCCTAGAGGGTGAGATTATTCCTATTACTCCCCACGACACGGAGTTTACTCCAGGATAGATTACTTTTTGATTTCCACCAACTGGGTACAAAAAGTAGAACAGTGTTGTATGGGCCCAATAGTCATCTCGGACCATGCGCCAGTTTTCATTAGTTTCTCTATGGCCCAGATGGTGAGGCAGTCTTGCTGGAGACTTAATGTGAGCCTTCGTACCAGGGAAGACTTTAAAGAACTAATAGAAAATAAAATTCGACAATCCGAATTGGAAAATCCAAAGGGAGACATGAGGGAAGGATTAAGATGGGACACCCTTAAATGTAGTCTAAGGGGGGAGATTATAAAATACTCCTCCAAAATTAAGAGAGAGAGAATTCAACGGAGGGTGCAACTCGAACAGAAGATTCTCCAGCTAGAATCCAACCATCAGGTAAGCCAGGATCCCAAAGTAAAATAAGAGCTGGATAAGGCTAGACACGAGCTCAACCAGATTTTAGACATCCAAATTGAGGGGCAACTGCGGTATTCCACACAAAAATACTATGAACAGGGCAACCGTACGGGAAACTTTTAGCATGGCAGCTCAGACAGGAGAGGGCAAGTAGAGCTATGATACACCTGCAGGGGGATGACATAGAACAGGCAACCACCTCTCCAGCAGAAATAGTTCAGAGATTTGAAAATTATTACACAGATTTATACAGAGCCGACACCTTTCCAGGGCACAGGGAAGCGGTGGAAACTTTTTTAGATGGTCTTAAGTTACCCACTCTGGCGGACCTGGTGAAGAAGGAGTTAAATGCCCCAATTACAGTTCAGGAAATTGTGGAAAAAATTAAACTAAAAAATGGTAAATCACCGGGACTAGACAAGTTTGGAGCAGAGTTTTATAAAGGATTTAGGTCACATGTAGTGGGCATGTTGTGGGATACCTGCAATGAGATATTGGTGGAGGGGGAACCAGTTCCACCATCTTGGAACTTGGCCCAGATATCAGTGATTCCAAAACCAGGTAAGAACCCGGAATTATATAGTTCTTACCGCCCGATATCTTTGTTGCCGGTGGACCTAAAAATGTTTACAGGTATCCTGGCAGATAGGTTGTAGGGCTGCACCACTACTCTGGTCCACCCTGACCAGACAGAATTTATTTCAGGAAGATACTTGCAAGACAATATAAGGTGTCTTTTGAATATCATTACGGCTCAGAGAGGCACAGTGGCACTGCAGTTAGCAATCAGCATGGATGCTGAAAAGGCCTTTGACAGGGTGGACAGGCACTTTATGTCGTCCACCCTGTCAAGGTTTGGGCTCGGGGAGCATTTCGTCTCGGCCATTGCTGCACTATACCATAGACCTGAAGCCACAGTTAAGGTGAATGGCATGCTATCGAACCGTTTGCCTCTTATGAGAGGCACCAGGCAAGGGTGCCCCCTGTCGCCATTGATATTTGCCCTCTCTCTGGAGTCACTGGCGGTCTGGATACGGGGCAATCCACACATCAAAGGTATTTGGGCAGGGGGAGTAGAGCACAAAACAGCACTCTATGCGGATGATTCCCTTTTCTTCCTGCAGGACCCTCAGAACTCCCTCCCGCATCTTTTAGAAGCTTTAGATAGATTAATCTTATACCCTGCTAAAGAACTGAATTTATCTAAATCAGAAGGGGTGGTGTTGAGTGGCACCCTTAACAGACAGCTAAGGGAAACCTTCCAATTTACTTGGACAAAGAAAAACCACGTTTAAATACTTGGGAATACAGATCTCGTCGGATACGTCCAAGCTATACCGTAACAACCTGCTTAAATTACTAACGGATTTGAGATCAGACTTTGCTAGATGGAAACTCCTACTCACTCTCTTTATGGCAAGATCCAAATCATAAAAATGAACGTCTTACCCAAACTATTATTTTTATTCCAGACACTTCCAATTACTATACAGCCTCAGTTTTGGAACCAACTTACAAAAGAAATTTCTAAATTCATATGGGGAGGGGCACGTCCAAGGATAGCATTAGGCACCCTGATGAAGTCAAGGGAGAGGGGAGGTTTGGGCTTACCACACATGTATCATTATTACTTAGCCGCACAGGGAGCACAACTAATCACATGGGCCAAACAACGTACCGAGTCCGGGTGGTATCTCATTGAAAATTAATCAATCCCAGACGGCAAAATATGGACATACCCAACCTGCCATATCGACCCACATAACTGGCGGTTAATCTCTAATCCTTGGGTAAAACAATCCTCACAGATCCTTCTCAGACTTAGGAAAAAAAACAAATACCCCAAACACCCTGGGCCCCTTATCGTTAATCAGACACACAACAAATTTTGTTCCTCCGAGGTTGGATAAAGGATACGCATTCTGGGAGCAAAAGGGCTTAACAACCTTTAAACAATTGATAGACAGCGGGTCTTGCCTTGCATATGCCACTCTCCGGGAACGTTTTGCATTACGTAGGGAAGATTTTTATAGATACCTTCAAACAAGGCACTTTATTTACACAGGGGAAAATCTTCAAATAATTACTAGGGCCTTGTCTCCCCTTGAGGAATTCTGGTGGGATTTGAGAAGAATTAAAGATAAACTCCTGTACCTCTCTATCCTGTATAAAATACTCAGAGAAGAAGGGGACCCCTGTGTTAGAAGAGATCAGAAAGAAGTGGGAGATAGAATCCTGGGGGAGAATTCATAAGGGAGATTGGGAACGTCGTATGCAGAGAGGATGGCAGGTAACCTCAGCCGTGATATGGCAATGAATTTAACTGGAAAAATTCTGACCCATTTACTTTAAACCCCAATGATTACCAAATACTTTAACCCTCAGAAGCGTCATCGGCTTGTTGGTATATGAGGGGACCATAAAAAGCACACATTAATATATATTCTGGGGTGTGCAAAGTTGCAAAGATTTTGGTCTCGGATCCAAGAGGTTATGAACCAAATGGGGTGGGGGGGGGTCGTATGTACCTTACACATTTCAGGACCTTGTCCTGGGGTTGCCAACCCTATCTTCTCAAAAGAGGAGAAGTGTGGAGCTATATCAGATACTGCGGATTGCAGCATTAAAATGTATTACTATCAATTGGTTAAAACAAGATCCACCAACCTTTCAACAATGGACCTCCAAAGTGGAGGAAATCGAGAGAGATTAGAAAACATAACATGCACTATTCAGCTAAGAAAGGATAAATTTTTAGAAATTTGGGGATCCTAGTATCGCTGGAAAGAGGGGTTGGGTGAAGGTATGGGGGTAAGAGATGGAGACACCAGAGAGGAGGAGGAGGAAAGATAAAACACTATAGGGGAAGGGAGTGGGATGGCGTAAAAGGCAGAAGGGAGAAATTGATAACAGGAAGATAAAGAGTTTCTGGGAAAGGATGGTCTTCCTTAAAAAATGGGGATGGGAACACACAGACACATAAAGTATACACACCAATATAAATATAATCTTAAGATAGAACTAAAACATCAGTTACAGTGCATTGGTTTAGATAAATATGAGTTGATATGGTTACAAACGGTTTGGTTAAAAGAATAGATAAAAGGTAATGAGAATAAGATAAGATGTGTAGTTAAATATGGAAGTAGAATCCCCAGGAAAAAAAAGAAAATATTAAGATGGAAGAAGTGAAGAAGATTTATAATCAGAACTGGGACAATATAATGGGCCACGTTATGACGAACTGAATATATCAACTAAAAGCCTAAGGCCTGACAATGTGTGCCCATAATTCCACTCTATGGACTGATGAGATAAGAGACTGAAAGTTGTTAAATATCAGAAAGTATGAATAGTAGTAGAATAAGATATAAAAAAGAATGAATAAGAACAGAATGCAAGTAATGTATAAATGAGCTTATTGAGATGTTATGTGGAACTGGATGTGATATTGATATGGATTACAATAAAATTAGATAAAGTTAAAAAAAAAACAAAAAAAACTATGGAGGCAGATGGGCCAATGGCAAGCCAAGAGCAGGAGCGAATGACGATGGTTAAGCCGCCTTTGCTGTGGCCGTTCTCCATTTCTTGCACAGGTAGAAAGTTTTCTAAAGCTTTCATGTGACATTTCCTGATTGCTTGGTTAAAGCCTAGGCCGATTTCGCATGCTTTAACATTGTGGTCTGTGCCAAGGCAGAGGATACAAATAGAGTAGCCATTGTCTTTATAAATCTTAATGGAACCATGATGGTAATAGCGGAACAGTTCTTTGTCCATTCGTAGGATAAAATATATTTAAAATAGAAAAACAGGTAAACATACAGCAACAACGAAATACTTAAAAAAGAAATGTTTGATGGCATTCAGAAGCGATGGACAGCAGGAGAAAGAAATGAGGCATGCTGGGGAAGCTGATGTTATACAGGCGCCGACACAGCGCACTGACATAAGCATCCCTAGCCTGCAAAAAGTCTCCAGGTGGTCCTGATGCCAACAGCCTACAGTTCCATGATGTGGCTCAATGGAGGAAGTTATCCTCAAAGGAGATCTTTCTTTTGGTAGCTTGGTTTCCTATTGGTTTTGCAATGCTTTTTTTTCCTGTTACAGTAGTGTCGATATCTTCAGAATGAGAAAAGCCACAGACACATGAATCTACTTAGTAATACTTAAATGTAGTGATTAGCACTTACGTAATAAAGTCAAGAAAGCTTGCTAATGGTTCATATGCATGGTTCCTCATATGGCGAAACTCAACCACCATCTTTTCCTTCAGTTTGTCATCAATAACTGATACAGTGAGAGGAGAGGCTTCATTTGCCAGGAAGTTGCCATAATCAGTGCTCTGAAGGTGTAGTTTTAAATCTAAAATAAAAAAAGAGAGTCAAGAAAAAAGTAAATACATTGAACAACTGAATTTCATGGAAACAATATTGTGAAATTCCTATTATTCTCCAACATGGAAATGCACTCCCTATAAGCCTAAGTAAGAATTAGCGTTTGCAGCTTGAACAGATGGATTAGGTTTTATATACTTTTTTTCTATCAATTCAGGCAAATACAGAAGTAAATGCACTTCATTTAAAACCGATATAAAAGAGATCACCATAAGAGGACTGCTTAATTTTTTAAAGCCCAAAGGTGCCAAACTATTGTGCCTTTAAGGGCTAGTGCGCTACCTGAAATTAATGCTTTCAAAAGTAGCCAACTGTTTTTCTTCTCAGGGCTCTCTGGCGCCTGCATCCTTTACGCAAATTCTGTGCGTCGGGATGCTCTGACTTTTTTTGTGAAAGTCCCCAGGACACTCAGCCACCAAGCCCCGGGAGTCACGTTAGGGCATTTTTTTATGTTACAGAGGGGGAGTTATAACAAATTACGGCCACTGCTCAACTAACAAAGCTCTTGTTAGTTGAGCAATGGGCATAATTTGTTTGAATATACCCTCTGAATCATAAAAAATGTAGATTAAAATGCCCCAACAGAAACTAATGGAGCTTGCTGCAGAATACTACAGTAAAAGCAGTGCTGGCGAAGGGCCCAGCTCCCATGCATTTGAATGGGGACCCTAGGAAATTTTCCAAGGACTCCCACTTTTCGGTTGTGGACCCCCCTCTTTTTTTTTTCATAGCCAATCCTGGACCCCCAATCAAAAAATCCTACAGCGAGCCCTGCTTCTATCTAAACTTTTTTCCTGTCTCTTCAGATAACCAGAAACATTTCTACCAGATAATACTTAGTGTGACATGTGGAACAGTACTCTACTTGGAAGCTGTCATAGCTGATTCTATTCTTCCTTATACATCGCCAGCCTTATGATCTCACTGTCTGACATTATAACAAAGCGAGCAAATCAACTGCTGCAAAATCGGTCACTTATGAAGTCACAATAAGTGAAGTCACAATGCTGATGAGGTATGAAGAGGAACAGAATTAGACATGTCAGCATTTAAGTAAAGTACTGCTTTTTAGGTCACATGTAATACTAGCAGGTAAAAAAAAAAAGTTTAATGAGCGACTAGAAGAAGAAAAATACTTCTTTTAACAACCGACTAGTTTTAAAAATGAATTGCAGTTTCTAAAATTAGTGACAGTTGCTGCCTGCTACTTTTGACACTACTAGCTTTTTAAAAGAAAAGATGGCTAGGGATCAAACCTAGTGTACTTTGTCTGGTAAACAAAAACTAATTAATAACTGTATCCCCCACGAATCTGAATAAAAAATTAATGGAAAAGGAGGTTTGGAGAGCATGTTACCAAATCCTCAGAGTACTGGACACCAGGACAGACCCACACAGTCCCTACTAAAGGGCCCACTGCATAAACACACTACTAGAGGAAGCAACACACAACCAGGGAGTCCACTAAACAAACACCAAGGGGGCTTTCTGCATTCACCAACTCAAATCAGTTGGGTACTGGAGGCCAGCAAGCTGCAGGAAAAACTCACATTCAGTCTTGATTTTTTTGTCTTTACCACTGCAGTGACAAATGGATCACCAGCAACAAATGAGGGCAAAACATACTGTACCCAGACTATATCACAAATGGACATCCTTCACAAATAAAGGTCAGACAACATAGGTCAACAACTTCTAGCAAGAACCAATACAGCTGCAAAATAATGGTATTTGGGAAGTGAGAAATGTGTAAACTAGCAGTCTTTGCACTAACCACTAAGCCACCTAACTGCATTTTCTAATTGTTGTGATACACACTGACTAGTACATATGCATGTATACATATACATATATTCCAGTATAACATAGCACTGCACTGTCTACACACAAATTTAAAGACATCAAGGGACAGTTTTCTTCTTTTTATGCTCCGCGGGATATCGGAGGGCGGTGGATTGCCACTAGACACCCCATTTAAATCAGCAATGACATGCATAAGGCTGAAACTGATCTAGATAGCGGGGTAATGTAGACTAACAATTTTTGCAGTAACCACTGAGCCGTCTAACTGTTGTGATACACACACTAATACATACACACATATATATATATATATATAGTCCAGTATAGAATAGCAGTGCACTGTCTACACACACAGAGCTGTGCCACACACTAACACACATACACTGCCTTATATGGCATTTATTTACTTATACATATAACCCTAACTTTTATTGTATTTATGAAAAGCACTGTTTTGCACCAACTCACTATACTAATCTACAGCATGACTGGGTAACTAAGGTAGAGGACCAGGGAGGTGAAGTGGATGTGTCCCATCTGGGTTTTATTCGGGACACTGCAGAGGGACTGGTGGGGAAGGTATGCATCTTTGCATATCATACAAAGGTTTGCAATAGGGTGGACATGCCAGTAGGTTGGACTGAGTGGAGGATGGAGTCCTGGTCATCCCATTCTGCCTCTTCCCCTAAATAACCCCCTCTACTGGAAAGAAGAGGAGGCCTGGGCTTGGTAAAAAGGCCTGCCCCTGTCAGCCCTAGATTGCTGCCTCTGAGGAGTGACCTGCCTTTCCTTCGCTGCAGCACTCCTGTAGGCGGTCCTGTACCTTTACCAGTGTTTAAGCCAGGCAACAACAAACCTATCTGTTCCAACCGTGTCACGGGTCAGTTAAAAAAAAAAAAAAATAAAAAAGGAAATTATTGTTTTTTTTAGGATCGGACAGGTACTGGAAACTACAAACACAAATCACAGAAAATAACAACACAGAATTGCTTCTGTTCCTAACCGGACCGACCGGGAAGAAACCTAACAAAAAACAATTTCTACCACAAAACACTAAACTACCTACTAAACACTTACTGTACAGAGGACAGAGATGCGAACAGCAAAAACAAAATAAGTAAACAGTTGACAAACCGACCAATTTTTTACTTAAACCGAACCGAAGTGAAGGTGGGAATCTCTGGAGCGACTTCTCACTTAGGCGGAGTAAAGAATCTGATGGTTACACTGAGGAGTACCTGGGACAGAGATTTGTAAACACGTTCTATGCCTTGGCATAGAGTTAACCCTTTCCTCTCCGGAGCAGTTCAAATGCTGGGGCAAACTGCATATAGTCAGAATACAGCAAGACTTCATGTTGTTTGAAATATATGGTCTATATATTGCTCTATATATATATATATATATATATATATATATATATATATATATATATATATATATATATATACACACATATACATATACACACACACACACACACACACACACACACACACACACCCTGCAAAGATAATCTAAGTACATTTAGGCGGCCCCCTCCCCAATCCTATTACATTCTTTATGGAGTGCCTGCAGCCCAGTTCCCTACTTCATGTCATAATGATTCTGTTTTTAAGGGTGTGGCTGCAACACTCTGCGGCAGCTCGGCTTGTACACGGAAGTTACTAGCCAGGCGTTATGGAGGTAATAACTTTTTTTCTTTTAATAAGTCACAAGAAAGCCGAAATATTGCTAAAACAGGTCTTGGGGCAGGCACCTCCATTGTACAGGTTGCCTGCCAGGATCATGTCAGTTGCTCTTTAAAGGAAAACTGTTCTACCCTGATACAACTTCTACCAGCATTTGGCTAGTGGGTCAGTGCCAATTTCATGTCATGCCTAAAAAAAACTAACCCAGGGATGCACAATGGCTTAGAATGGAAGACTGTTTTGTGAAATTTTCCTGAAAGGGAAATTAATAATTATTCCCTTTCTTGCATTCCCCTAATGTCATCCTCATTTAAATATAAATGAGGTCGCTTCACTCCATTTTGCCCTGGTGTGAAAACCTGTTTGTCTCTATTCCAAAAGTCATGACCCCACTCATGCAAGGCATCATGGGAGCCGCTGATGCAAACATGCACAAGCCAGCAGAAGTTTTACTCTCATTCAGTTCTGTTACATGTCTTGTGAAGTCTCTATATTCTCTAAAAGCATTTTTTCTAACTCAGATACACTTTAAACTATAGAAAACAGCAGGGCACTTACTATGCCTTGAAAAGTTTTATGGCCAGCATAAGACAAGAACACAGGGACTGAAGAGGACAGCAACAGCACTGACTAACTATACACCACCCTCCAATCACTACCTCCTCCTCCTCCTACTACTACTGAGGCTTATTAGTCAACTGCTCAGCACTTAATCTTTATGGGCTTGTCATGTTATATTACCATTCTCTTGTCAGAATTATGTCATTGATTGTACCTTACTGGTATACTCATTCCCTAGACATCTGTATATTGCTGGTGTATGTGCTGAATACGATTTTGTTTATTCCCCTTGAAATGCTCATTGATCTTGTATTTTTTGTACCTCTACTACTCTGAATTGACTGTAATTGTGTTTTGTTTTGACTGTAACTGTATTCTGTCACTTGTTTATCTTCTTTGAGCTACTCATTGATTTGTATTTTATGTACTTCTACTACTCTGTATTTGATTGTAACTGTATTTTGCGTGACTATTTGCATTATGCTTTTACTCTTCTGGGTTGTGCCTGAAAACAGAAATTTTTTTATGCCTAGCATACCTACCTGGTTACCAAAAACAAATAAATAATATAGTTTATAAAATGGGCATTAATGCAAGTGTCAAATGCACCAAAGCCATTGGTCAGACAGTGTCACCTGACCATTCGTTAATGCCTAGTAAGGTACCAGTTGGGCATGCCGATCTTGTTCCCATAGCACGTAAAGCCAAATGTCAAAAAAAGGCAAATCACTGCCTTCACATTCTCCTGCCTAAACGGCCGCCATTTAAAAAAGCAATCGAAGCGAGAGAGAATACAGTAGTAAAAACGGCAAACGAATTGCGTGAGGAGTTTGATATTTTTGAAGGGCTTACACCAGAAAACTGGATCAGAACACAGATCTGCACAGTTTAAGAACCATCACGAAAAAAAGTAAAACTACACTTAAAGGAGAGCTACTGGCTAAAGTGAAGCCCTGACTGCGTCACAGATCAGGGCTTTAGTGTACAAATTTTACCTGCAGTCACCCTGCAAAATGTATGTTTTTTTTACCCGACCACTCGTAAAATTCAGGGAAGCCCCCTGTATAGCCAGAATTTTCAGTTATGGTGCCCCAGTCTGCTCCCATTCTCACTAATAATAATGCAAGATGATGACGGCCATTGCCTCTGCCTTATGGGTCACCCTATGTATGGAAATACTATCAATAGTGTATATTAAATGCTGATCATTTTTTTTTTTTTTTTTTTTAAAACACAATTTGCCTAAATGCCATGTGCATGCCAGCCATACACATGGCATTTAGGCAAATTGTATAAAAATAACGATGGACATTTAATATATACTACTGATAATATTTCCCGAACGGGAGCGGACTGGGGCGTCATGATTGAAAATGCCCGCTGTACCAGGGGCTTCCTCAAATTTTACCAGCGGTCAGGTAAATAAAATATACATTTTACAGGGTGACTGCAGAGAGAATTTGTACAGTGAAGCCCCGATCAGTGAATTGGCCAGGGCTTCACTTTAGCGAGTAGAACTTCTTTAATCGAGGAGCTGGAGAATACGGAAGCACCCGCTGCAAACGAAGGACTGGAAGAAGTTAACACAATGATCACTGTGTTAACTGCAGTACAAAATGAAGAATTTGAAAAGCCTGAAAATTCCCAGACACCAGGTACTGACATGCCGAAAATGGCAAATGTCAAAACTTCATTAAAGTAATCAAAATGACAGCTGTCAAAATAGAAGCCACACATGACAGTGAAAGTTAAAGTTAGAGTCAAACAGAACAGAAAGGAAGAGAGCCCATATATGAAAACATAGGGGAAAGTGACATGGAAGTGCCAGATTAAAAAAACAAACAAACAAAAAAAAAAAAAAAACACACAATAAAAACTCACGAGCAAAGCAACATCCATAAATGATTAAACAGCAGCTGAAAATAAAGAATGTGAAGTGTCAGAGAACTGCAAGACTCTCAGCCCTGAAACCGCAAACATGACCGCTATCAAAATGGAGACTGCTAACCGTGATGAAATCAACAAAGTTGGAGCAGTAAGAACAGAAGCCTTTAACAAGCACTTCAGTGTAATGACAACTGTCAAAATGAAGCCTGCTGCCCTGAATGAAATTAACAAAATGAGAGCTGTAAACGCAGACACCTCTGACAAGCACCTCAGTGACAAACAGAAGCCTGCCACCCTGAATGGAATTAACAAAATGAGAACTGTAAACACAAGAGGCCTCTGACAAGCACCTTGGTGTAATGACACCTGTAAAAAAAGAGCCTGCCACCCTAAATGAAATTAACAAAATGGGAGCTGTGAACACTGAGGCCTCTGACAAGCACCTCAGTGTAACATAAATTGACAAGCCACGGTGCACAGAGAAAGTAAGTGACAGCAGACACATTGCACTAACTGAAAACAAACTTGACAATATTGAAAGAGAAAAGGAAGAAAAAAAACCACGCAAAAAAGTACAAAATGGGCTGTAAATGTATTGAACAACTGGCTAACTGAACAAAACAAAACAACTGATTTTAAAACCACAGGGTGGGAGGAACTAGCATTTCTACTAAGGGAATTCTATGCAACTGTACGAAACTCCAAAAAGGAAATGTATACAATCGATAGTTTCATCAGATTGCGTGCTGGAACAAACAGGCACTTAAATAGTCTAGAAATAGGCAGAGCCATTAACAGTATTAATAATCCAACATTTAACTCTGCAAACAACATTTTTATTTCTATATGCAAACAATTTACATGAGGGGAAAATTACGATTTGCCCATCACCCCAGAATCTCAGAAACTGACCTTAAAAAATTAAGAAGTCAGATGTTTTATCACCAGACACGGCACATGGACTAATATGTCGTGTCTGGTTTGAGCTACAGCTCGGACTTGCCAGAAGAGGAAGAGAAGGCATTCAACAACCGAGGTCCCATCTGCCTGGATTGGTGGTAGTTCAGGTGGATGTTAAAGATCCCATGGCACTTATCAAAAAGAGTAGGGGAATTTCCCTGGTGTCCTGGCCAAATTTCCCTCATTCACTAAAAATACCACCAACAGCTTAATCTGGTTCAAGGTCAGTTGGCATGCATCCGTATCCCCCCTCCCCCGGGTCGTGCCTGAAAATAGGCAGGATTTGTCTAGTGCACTTACCCGGTCAACAAAAGCTAAATAAAATAAAGACCATAAACCAAATTTATTTGTAATAAAACTAGATGACAATGGCACTGAATATTTGACAATGGCATACAACGAGCAAACCAAAAACCATGCTCAAATACTCAAAGAAAATAAGGAGAGCAATCGTAGTTTTTTTTGTTAGGTGGCCCCACCAATGAGCATTGCCCAATCAAACTATACAAAAAGTACTTATCCAAATGCCCCCAGATGCTGACTCACTCTACCTACACCCCAAAAAAGTGTCTGTACTAGATGAGCAAACTATCTGGTACAGTAAACAGCCAATGGGAGTGAACTATTTGGGCACCATGTCTTAGATGTCAAAATCAGCATCACTCTCACAAACCTACATGAATCACTGCCTACAGAGCATGGCAGTGCACTTACTGACTGAAGCTGGACTCGCAAGCTGTGAGATAATGGCCATGACTGGCCACAGGTGCGAGTCCAGTTTGAGGACCTACTGGTCAGCATCCACAGCTAATCGTAAAACTGAAGCTGTATATTAACCACTTCAAATCTCAAAACCAGCAGTACAGCAATCAAAACACAGCAGGAACAAGAGTCTTTGAACCCAGAAACCCACCAGGATCAGCAGGAACCAGCGTCTTTGAACCCTGATACCGAACAGAAGCAAAATGTCAAACTAGTGGGTGACGAGAAACAACAAACAAAAAAAAAAAAAAAAAAGAAAATCAGGATAACTTTAGCAATATGCAGGCAGGGACAGTTCCATATTAAAAATGTTACCATCCACGGACCTGTCTGCTTTAACAACTACTCCACATAAATAATGACATGGACTGAAGCAGTAATGCTGCAGACAGTGTTATTGTTCAACAGTTCATGCATGTGTCTCCTTTTCAAAATCTTAAACATTGTTTAAGCAAAGTCACATAATCGGAAGACTTACTTCTAACTTGCTCTTATTTCCTTACTGTATACTTGATGCAGCAGTTAAAGTTTACAGGAAAGCAGTTTACAGTTGTAATAGTGCAGATCACAGAAAGAGAGAAAAAAAAGCCATTTACATTTCTAGTGAGCAAAGCATCAAATAAACTCTGTTCTTTAAATAGATCATTTCAATGGTTTAGAAAATGTTTCAGTTTGTATAACGTAAGTCACATACTGAGCAGGCTTATTTCCATTTTGCTGTAACTTAATATCAAAAAATGCAGTTCACGTTTGCATTGAATGAAGTGTGACATCACTATTTGTTGACAGTTTGTTTTTAAAGTTTTTAAATAAAAAATGTTTTACCAAAAAAAAAAAAAAATACAATTGTACTTGTCAACATGTATAATTTAATTACATGTTAATGTTAAAAATATCAGGCCAGCCCGGTGGCGTGGAGGGCTGAGGCATCATGCCTTATCTCCTGCCACGCCAGCGACCTATGTTCGTGGTGCAAGCGGGTGTCCAGGGGTCAGCCGGGGTGGGAGAGGATCGAGCATCCAGAGGACAGCTCTCCTCTCCCAGGAAAGGAGGGACACAGACAGCGCACCTCTGACACCTAGCGGTGGCTGGGTGTCAGAGTGCCTAAGTCCCGTATGTGAGGGAAGGGGCGGAGCAGTTAGCCGGCGTGCTGTGGGCAGAAGCATGCACGGCTCAACCACTGCCAATGCCACATTGCTCTGCCTCCGGGAGGGTGAGCTGGAAGAAAAACCAGAGGAGAAAAGCCTGGGGGACTGGATGACCGCTGATGCCGCCCTCGCACTGGCAGCCACTGCCAGAACTGGATCCATGTCGGCGGGTTGAGGGATCCCCGACGCCCTGCTAAAAGGGGCGAGCCATGGAGGAAAAACAGTAGGTGTGCTGCAAGTGGTGGGGGTAGGGCAGTGAGAATATGGTGGGCCACCCAAGAGGGGAAAATTGAGTAAAAAAAAAAAAAAAAAAAGTTACAAATATCTACTGCCTTAAATGCACTACTTTTCTTCGGAGGAGGTATGCCTTCACAATAAATGAAAATTTTATAAAAATATAAGAAGCTTAAGTGAACTTTTTTAAGCAATGTGATGTTCCATTTTATAATTGCAATAACCCAGTCCAAACCATGGGTGTATCGTGGCATTAATGCACTTCCCGGCTAGTTGAAGGCACTCAGGCTTTGCCCTCATGCCTCACAACACACCTGGGGCATGCATTAATGCCCCAATACACCCATGGTCTATCATGGGTTGTAGCTAGAGATGCAGCGAATTTAAAATCCGCGGAGTAGCCACTAGCTTGGCACTTCCTTCTGAGTGCCCCATAGAAAGACTCACTCGTCTTGTTATTACCAAGATTGTCATTCCGCCTTAAACACGAAGTAAGGCGGAGTGACAATACTGGCGTCATCCCACCCACAGTCACCAGAATGAATGTGCATCCCCAAAGTGCTACTGTCTTGTGCCCAGAAAACTCCCCAGTGCTGATGAAGTGAAATGAGAGTGTAACAAGAAATGCAAAGTCTCCCAGAATTAATGGCACACTCAGTCATGCGCGCAGTGGTCAGGTCACACACAGAGTCACCAGAATTAATGTGCATCCCCAAAATGCTACTGTCTTGTGTCCAGAAAATTCCCCAGTGCTGACGAAGTGAAATGAGCGCATAATAAGAAATGCAGTCTCCCTGAATTAATGGTGCCATGCAAACGCAGACAGATTAAGATTGCACTGCACACTCAAGGGATGCATACAAAAAAGCACACCACCAGCTAAACAGTGCTCACATGTCACAAATCCAAATCTGGAAAGGAATACATTTTGCCATTGCCAGTTGGGGGATTAGTGCACGGCAGCAACAATCTACTACCAGTAAAAATACCACAAAGCAGTATAAAAAAATTCATGCAGGTGCGGTGGAAAGCAGATTCACATTGCTGCAATTACTCTAACACAATAAAAGGTGTCCAATTTAATGGCACGAATCGCACACACACTCACACGCACACTCAAGTAATACGTAGCAAATTGAAAACCTTTAGTAATATAACCAAATGATTTAAACAAATTGTACACTGCTGCACCACAACAATCAGCAAAAAAAATTCAAGAATTACTGAAAATATTACTGTGTGTACATTAACAGTTATACAAGAAAAATATAGCCAAAACAGAAAGACTGCTATTGTCTCCCAGTTAATCTACCTACACCACAAATACGCCCCACCCCCAAAGCACACTTCACAATACACAAACTGTTCTAAATTAACATTCAAAATCCACACAATAAACACTTGACGATATGAGCACAGAATGGTTTCCTACAATTGATGTACTAAATTTTGAGCAAAAAAATATTACTCAAAAAGGCATTTTTAAACAGCTTTTAGAGGTTTTTGAATCACAGAGTTCTGAGAGCAAACTGTCTCCAGCTACCACCGCACACACACACACTATCCAGGCCAGAACTGAGGCTGTGCCAAACAATCTAGAGCCTATATAACCTGCAATGGTAGTTTACTCACCTGGTTAAGGTGATTGTGGGGGAATGGCTCTCTGAGGCACTCCACCTACCTGACATCATGGGTTGTGTACACCTGATAGGTTGTCTTGATGCAAATGTGACTGAATTTGAGGACGTCCCTTCTGAGGGTCACTGGTCACTTCTAATCAGTTCAAACTGTGCATCTGACAAAGGTTGTCGCACTACTCCAGAGCTCCAGAGCACAGAAATATTAACCAACTCACTTAAAGGTAGGGAAACAGATTCCTTGCATATTTTGTATCTATAGCTTTCAGTATTAATACAGTAGCACAGCTAGTTGTGCATCTATCTGGTACGTCGGTCCGCTTCACAGTATAATCTGCAGATCAGCAGTTGAGCTAGCTAAGGATATTATGTGAAAAGGTGTTTCTCTACTGTCACAGACACCACTATTCCCAATTCATTCCCAGCACCTACAACAATCCAGAGACATGACACAACGTGATCTTTCTCATACACTACTGCTACAACTTACAACAAGACTTCATGCTGACAACTTCAACAGCATCTGAATTAAAAGTTTTAGCACTCTGGACACCCCTAACTTAGCGGTTCCAGAAACTGCTCTACTCCAAACAATGTACTGCTGCTGCTTAAGAGACTCCCTTCCAATGCAGCACTCCTTTTAATATGACTTGCAATCCCATGAATAACTGCAGAATTTCATTTGGCGCTCAATTACAGGGAGAAGTGAGGCGAATTACACTGATTTCAATGTACTGCACCTTAAAATTGGTGGAGAAGTGGTTTAGGGAAGGCAGAATAACACAAAGTCATCGGTTTCAATGGACTTCACCTTCCTCATTATGAAGCGAAGTACTCCGCTTCACATTGTGGAGTTCTCCACAGGTTCCGCGTTACTCAGTGAATTACTTCACGGAGTAAATTGGGGCCACTGTACCCACCACTACTTACAGTACTGTAACTCACATGCTGTAGGGGAAGGAATGCGAATGCCTATGGCTATACTTCCCCGATGAGCTACAGCGCAAAACTCCCCAACTTAAAAACGCTCAGGAATGAGTACAATGGTGGGGTGGTGAAGCCTGGAGAGATACTACAAAACATGCTTACAATACATCCAAGTAACTAGTAAAAAAAAAATTTATGTTGTGATTTGTGACATGAATCATGATTTGTGACCGCATTTGTGACCATGATGATGAAGAACGTGATTTGTATCACGAGTGACTCGTGATGATGTCCCTGACTTAAAAACACATATTAATGAGTATAATGTTCATGCAGAATTCTGCACCACACCTGTCCAGTACTCTGAAGGGAAGCCAAAGAAACAACTGTGACTTAAGTTACAGATAGAGATGGTCCCTAAAGAGATGCAAATGCACAGACAGATTAAGATTGCACTGAGCACTGAAGAGGTGCAGACGCAAAGGCACAACACCTAACCAGTGCTCACCATCAGAAATTAAAATCTGGAAAAGAATAACTTTGCTGGTTGGGGTGGGGGGGGGGCAGTGTACTGCACTGCTGCAGTAACTGTCACTAGCACTAGTACCAGTAAAGATACCACAAAGTAGTACAAAAATCCCACAGCTGCAGTGAACAGCAGGTTTACATTGCTGAAATTATGTGGCACAATAAAGGGTGTCTGATTTGATGACACGCGTCTCACACATACTCACAGACACACTAAGTAATGCGCAGCAAATTGAAAACTTCAGTAATATAACCACGTATTTCAAACAAACTAAAGCTATGCACTGCTGCACCACAACAATCAGCGAAAAAATGGCAAGAATTATTGAAAATATTACTGTGTGTACATTGACAGTTATACAAAGAAAAATGTCACCAAAACAGAAAGCACTGTCTTTTTCTCCAAATTAATCTACCTACATCAGATACACCCTTCCCCCAAAGCATACTTCCACCCTCTCAGTACATAGACTGAATGTTGTACATTAACATTCAAAATCCATGCACAAAAAACGCTCGATGATATAAGCACAGGAGGGTTTCCTATAATCAATTAACTAAAGTTTCAGCAAAAAAATGACTCAAAGGCTTTTTTAACAGCTTTTAGAAGGTTTGAATCACAGAGAGCTCTCAGAGCAGATCATCTCCTACAGCTTCCTATACACACTACCCCAAACTGAGGCTGTGCAGAATAATCTAGAGCCCACGTGGCCTGAAATCCCATGAATCACTGCAAAATTTGCCTTTGGAGCTTAAAAACAAGGCGAAGTACATTATTTTCAATGTAATTTGCCTTCAGAATTGGTGGAGTAGTGGTTTGGGAAGGCAGAGTAACACGAAGTCATTGTTTTCAATGGACTTCGTGTTACCCATTATAACGCAGTACTCCAGTTCGTGATTGGTGAGCACTCCGCCGCTTCGCCGTCACTCCGCGGAGCAAATTGGGGCCACTTCGCCCATCTCTAGTTATAGCTTACGTAGCTACTGCAGGCTTTAGCACCATAACATCATAAAATTCCAGGATGCCCTGCATGAGTCAGTCATGACCTTTGCAGTGGATTCCAGCAGCTTTTCACACCAGACTTGGGTACCTTCATTTATCCTGATGAAATCAGGAGAATGCAATAGAGGCAACCGTTGTGCAGTCCCACAAAACTACATAGAGAAACACAATAAAAGGGCTGAGGGGACTTTCCCTTTAAAGGAGTACTACAGTCAAAATTTGTAAAAACATGTTCTGCAGAGTATTCGGATGTGTGTTTAGTCCTGGCATGTCCTTCCCTTTGTCTGCTATTGAAAGTTTTTTTTTTTTAGATTTGTCTACTAGTTTTATGGCTTCTAGGGATCTCCATGTAAGAAGAGTTTATTGCTCTTTTTTGTCCTACAAAGCCTCCTGTCTGTCTCATGTGACAGTGATGCGTTTGGGACCAGCGTCCGATTCAGTGAGGGAAAGTACAGCAGCAGTTACCCGAAGATAGGAGCCTGATGTTCTGGCCTCAACTGAATAACTCTAATATTTTTGTTGTCTATATGTTTGTCTAGGTTCAGCCAGCAGGTGTAAATGTTTTGCTTTCAAAACTTTTAATTTCATCAAGATACACCCAGCTGTAAATGCACACAAATCACCCCAGGTCATCAATGCTATAATTAGAAAAGACTCTAGCCGTTTCCTTACAGAATACCCACTCAATTAGACCTCAAGTGATTGCTCAGCTACAAATGTAGCTTCAGTTCCTCTAGATAAGCAAAGTGACTTAAAATCACAGCTGTACTGCCGTAAAAATGACTGTAAACTGGTACTTGATAAATCTATGGTCCTGGCTGCATCACTGTCACATGGGACAGTAGGCACTGTAGGAAAAAGAAGAGCAATAAACCATGGTAATATGAAGATCCCCAGAAGCCAGAAAACTAGTACGCAAATTGAGAAAAAAAACTCCTAATAGCAAACAAAGAAGTTAACAACGGGCCTAAACACACAAATCTAGATTTTTCAACTTTTGACTGTAGTACTTCCTTTGAAAAGTCTATCTGGGATTGGTAGGAGGGCTGTCACCATACCGTGATAAGATGATATCACAATATTTACCATAGGTTATTTATTGTTTAAAAGAATACCACTGCAAACATGCGACAAGATATAAGCAACAAATTATGATTCAGTAGGCGCAGTACTGCAGGACTGGAGAACAGCACATGTAGTGCCGCTCTACAAAAGCGGTCCCAAGGATGACCCAGGGAATTACAGACCAGTCAGTGTGACCTCCATTTTGGGCAAGCTCATGGAGATTATACTTAAAGAAAGGTCGGTGGAATATCTAGAGGAGCATGGTCTCCAGGATGCAAGGCAGCATGGGTTTATGGGGGGGAGATTGTGTCAAACAAATCTGATTGACTTCTTTGACTGTCACTAAGAAAGTAGACAGGGGCCAACCGGTAGACATCCTCTATCTTGATTTCAGCAAGGCGTTTGACTCTGTGCCCTACAAAAAGTTGATCAGGAAGTTGGTGGATCTCGGGGTTGGGGAGAAGATGGCCAGATGGGTGGAAAACTGGCTGAAGGACCGAACCCAGAGAGTGGTTGTGGGGGAAGAGTTCTCTGGCACAAGACAGGTAACCAGTGGGGTCCCGCACGGCTCGGTGCTGGGGCCAGTGTTGTTTTTTGTCTTCATCAATGACACTAGAGATGGCATTAAGGGCAAAGTGTGCCTATCTGCAGATGACGCCAAGCTTTGTGGGAGAGTGGACACAGCTGAAGGGATACAGGACCTACAGGAAGATCTGGAAAAGCTAGGGAGGTAGTCCAGGATCTGGCAGCTTGGCGTGACACAGCGGGTTCTGCATGCTGGCCAATATATATTCATTTTACAAAACTACATTAATGCAGACATTAGGATAGAAGAACATAAAGCACACAAAGTAAGGAAATTAAAAAAGTTAGGGTTTGGAATCTCTGGCATCTTATCAAATTGGTGCTGTGGTGTTCCCTGGGGTTTTAACCAAAATGCCCCCACCCTCTTTTCCAAGCACCTAGTCTCATAACCAAATGCAAGCTATGGGTCCAAGACCATGCCCTATAGTTCTACCACCTGGAACTAGTATTCTTGGCTCTCCAGGTGGGACTCACAGTATCAGTCTAACTTTCTTCCTCACATTGGGCTCTGAGTAGATCATGTATAACTTTCTTCATACAGGAAACTGCACAAAGCATAAGATCAAGACCATTCATAATGTTCTTTACGCAGCTCACTGCTCAAAGCAGGATACTATGTTTAATTTTCTCTGCACAGGGCACTGAACAAAGCAGGAGAGCAAGATCATTCATAACTTGCTTGCTCAAGGTCCTGTAGGCCCTACGCAAAGCAGAAGATTGTTCATGATTTTCCTATTACAGCAAGTGAATGCCCCAGAGCTGTAGCTTGTTCTTGGGCTACATGGCTAGGGACTTGGGGGAATGGGCAATAGGGTAGAAGGAATACCACAGCACCAATATGACAAAATTCATGAGACTATAAACCCTACATTTTTCATTCCCTTACTTTGTTCACTTTACATTCTTCAACATCAATGTCAGCATTAACACAGTTTTTTTTGCAAAGAATTTCCTTCTTTCTGTGATAGTAGAATCCTAACCTTATTCATGTCTTCATACCGGAGACAAAAGTCTGTCTAGCTGTGCACAGGGCCCAGTGCATAGGCAGACACAAAAGACTGGCATGCCAGGATGCACACCGCCTTTTGGGTCCTGCGCCAACAAAACAGCCAGCCTGTCTGCACGCAAGACCATGTGTACAAGAAGACTCCATAGACTGCCATGACAGAAAGTGAAGGGCCCTCTCCAAGCCCTGGGCTAGGAAAACTGTCCCTCTAGCCATGCAAAGGGCTCTGCACACAGGCAGATGCCACAGAGCACCATGCCAGGTGTGCAGGACACTCTGGGCCCTATACTAAGAAAACAGTCCATCTGGCTGTGCACAGTAACCAAAAGAAGATAAACACCAAAAACACCAATGCCAGGATAAAATGTCCCTTTCAAAAAAATGTCTTAAAATTCTTTAAAAACCTCATTAAAGCATTTCCATATGTCACGAAAGCTCTCTCACAAAAACACAAATCTATTTTGATTTCGACCCTTGTGATTCTGCAAAATTTTCTTTTTCTGTTAAGATAAGGGCCATGTTTTGATACAACACATCAAAAAAAATTACTCACCTTAATAATGTTGTTTCTTCTAATGGAGTCTTGCTATATTATGACAATTGCAGTATGACCGCAGGTTAGAACTGCTCCGGAGGTGAAATAGTTAACTTTCCATGCAGGCATGGAACTTAGAGCGCGAGCTCGGTTGAAAACTCTGTCTGTTGTGCTTCAAAGGTAAACTGTCAGATCTTTACAAGCTAAAACTCACTAAGGTTCTGTGTGGAAGCTGTAAACCTACACTAGCCAACTGGCTACTAACATAAACACTCATTTTTTGGTCTAAAACAAAGACTCAAGTCAGGAGACCCAAAAAATGCAAAAACACAACACCAATTCACCCCAAAAAATAGGTGAAAACAACAAGGTGGGCATCAAAAAAGTGCCAACCCTGTACTGCCACCCACATCCCAAAACAGAGGTTCTGAGAGGGCAGGCAGGAGGAGGTCATAATATAGCAAGACTCCATTAGAAGAAACAACATTACTAAGGTGAGTAATTTTTCTTCAAACAACATGAAGTCTTGCTATATTATGACAATTGCAGACTACACAGCAGTACCCCCATGGAGGAGGGACAGAACCTACTTAGGAAATAGGCTCTGAAGCCTGGCTGTGGCAAACCGAGCATCACTCCGAGCCTGGATGTCCAAGGAGTAATGCTTGGTAAAAGTGTGAACTGTTTTCCAGGTAGCTGCTTGACATATTTCTGGAATAGGAATGTCTCTGGCAGCAGCCAGAGAAGCAGCTGTACCTCTGGTAGAGTGAGCCCTCAGGCCTGAGGGAGGAACTTTACCCAACTACTCATAGCAGAATTGGATACAAGAGACAATCCACCTGGTAATGGATCTTTTAGTGGCTGGCTTCCCTTTCCCAACTTTGCCATAGGTAAGCAACAGTTGGAGGGAGTCAAACCTATGACCCTTGGTACGCTCTATGTAGTGACTAAGGGCTCTCTTCACATCTAGGCTGTGCAGCCTCCTCTCCCCAGAGGAGGAGTGGTCAGTGAAGTACACTGGAAGAGAAATAGATTGATTAAGGTGGAAATCTGAAACCACCTTAGGCAGGAACTTTCTGTTAGTCCGAAGGACCACCTTATCTCTGTGGAAAGAGATAAACTCCTGCTCCACTGACAATGCTTGTAATTCACTTATGCGTCTGGCAGAGGTGATGGCTACCAGAAACACAGTTTTCCAAGTCAAGTACTTGAGCTCAGCTGAAGACAAGGGCTCGAAAGGGGGTTGCATAAGCTGAGCAATGCAAACATTAAGATCCCAGGCAGGGGCAGGATCTCTGAATGGAGGGTTAGTGTGCAACAACCCCGTAAAAAACTTGGAAAATACGGGGATGAGCTGAAAGAGAAGAGGATTTACCTGCTGAAATAAAAGCAGACACAGTTGCCAAGTGCACCTTGAGGGTAGCTGGTCTCAGCCCCAAAGAACTCAGGTGGACCATATAATCCAGGACTGTGGGTAGATCAGTAGAGACTGGGGAAATGTGCTTTTCCGAGCACCATATGGAAAACCTTTTCCATTCGGAATTGTAAGTAGCCCTGGTGGAAGGCTTCCTTGAGGCCTTCAATATATCCATTACACCTTGGGAAAGGTGTAAATCAGCAAACTCTAACTCTTCAAGAACCAAGCCTTGAGATTGAGAGATTTGAGATTGGGGTACCAGACCCTTCCCTGGGCACAAGTTAACAGATTGCGATTCTTGGGAAGGCACAGGGGAGGATGGACTGCTAAGGACAGCAGGAGTGGATACCAGGGCTGTCTGGCCCAATCCAGAGCTATCAGAATGACCTTGCAGGATTGGGATCCGATTTTGACTAGCACTTTGAACAGGAGAGGAAAGGGGGGAAAGGCATAGAGAAACTTCCCCTCCCAATTGAGGGCTAAGGCATCCAGCGGGAGACAGCCCAACTCTGGGGGCCTGCAGGAAGTTGGTGATTGTCTGAGGCTGCAAAAAGATCCATCTGTGGGGTGCCCCATCTGGCAAATACTACTCCCAAGACCAGGGGATCCAGTGACCATTCGTGGTGGCCCTGGGAAATCCTGCTGAGAGCATCTGCCAGGACATTGTCCTTGCCTGGGAGGTGAACTGCCATAAGAGAGGTGTTCAGGGAGTAAGCCAGAGACCACAATCTCATCGCTCCGGTGAACAAGGCCGTAGACCGAGTGCCCCCTTGCTTGTTGATGTACCACATTTGTAGTGGTGTTGTCTGTTCTGACCTGAATACTCTTGTTCTGAACAGATTTGGAAAAAACTTGAAGTGCTAGAAAAACTGCTCTGAGCTCCAACAGGTTGATGTGGAGCAGGGATTCCTGGGGAGACCACAGACCCTGGGTGGTGAGGTCGCCCATGTGAGCTCCCCAGCCCAATAGGGACGCATCTGTAGTAAGGATTAGAGAATGAGACTGAGTGACAAAAGGAACCCCTTGTCTCAGGTTGGTCTGATCCTGCCACCACTGTAGGGCTTGGATCAGGGTTCGAGTTACTGGGATCAACTTGGTAAGGGGATCCTTCTTTGAGACCAAAAGGCTCTCAAATGGAACTGGATGTCCCTCATCTGAAATCTTTCTCCCTGCACAACCGCTGTGCAAGCAGCCATGTGCCCTAGGAGCTGCAGAAAGTGCCTTGCTGGCCGGGAGACCTGTAGGGTTAATGAGGAGGCCAGGGAGACCAGGGTCTTTGCCCTGTCTAGGGGAAGGAAAGCCCTGGCTTCCTGAGTGTTCAGCTCTGCGCCTATGAAGGTAAGAAGCTGGACAGGCTCCAGAACTGACTTTGAGAGATTCAGAAGGAAACCTAGAGAGGTACGCCAGTTGCTGAGTTATCTGAATATGTAATTTGACCTGGTCTGGGGACTGGCCTACTATGAGCCAATCGTCCAGGTAAGGAAAGATGGCAATCTTTTGCCTTCTTAGGTAGGCAACTGCTACTGCCAGACATCTGGTAAATACCCTTGGGGCAGAAGTGAGGCCGAAGGGCATTGCTCTGAACTGGTAGTGGCCTGAGGGCAGCTCGAACCTGAGGTACATTCGATGGAAGCCTCTGGTGGGAATATGGAAGTAGGCATCCTTGAGGTCCAGGGAAGCTAGCCAGTCCCCTGGCCTTAGAGAGGGTAGGATAATTCCCAGAGTCACCATTTTGAACTTTGGCTTTAAAAGGTGCTTGTTTAAATATCTGAGATCCAGGATGGGCCGCCATTCTCCTGTCTTTTTTTTGGGGTAAGGAAGTACCTGGAGTACAAACCTTTGCCCTGGTGTAGGGGAGGAACCCTTTCCACAGCTCTGAGAACCAGGAGGGTAGAGACCTCTGCCTCTAAGGCAAGAGCCTCTGATGGAGTTGCAGATGGAAAAGATCTGGTTCTCAGCTTTGGAAATTTTTTGAAACCGAGAACCAGTCCCTGGCTTACTACTTCCAGGACCCACTTGTCTGATGTTAAAGACTTCCAGTCCTGCACAAAGTAAGCCAGCCTGCCCCCTACAGGTAGAGGAGAATCGGCCCTGGCAATCCCATCAGGGTGCCTGTCTGGCAGGGGCTTTGGGCTCAGGAGTGGAAGCAGACCTGCTTGTACCCAGTCTGCCTCTTCCTCTAAAGAACCCCCTCTGAGCACAGGCGGAGGAGGAGGAAGCTTGGGCTTGGTAAAAAGGCCTATGAAAAGGCCTGCCCCTGCCTCTAGGAAGCTGCTTTTGAGGAGTGGACTGCCTTTCCTTGGCCTGTGCACTCCTATAGGTGGTCCTATATTCATCCATTTTCTTCATGTAATTCTCCGTTTGCTCCCCAAACAGAGAATTTCCCACAACAGGAAAATCCATGGCCTTGGACTGGGTGTCCTGAGACAGGGTAGTACATCTGAGCCAAGCCATCCTGCGAAGTGCCACAGATGTAGCCATGACTCTGATGAAACATCATTAGAGTCCACTGCAGCATGAAATTGCACCTTGGATGCCTCAAAACCATCCATAGCCACCTGTTCCAGCTCCCTGGCAAGCTGGTCAGGGACTTGTTTTGCTAGGGCCAGCACAGTATCCCATCTGGATTTCTGGTACCTCAGCATAAGCCATATAATTTGCTTGTCTGAGCCCCAAAGATGCTGCCATGTACTGTTTCTTTACCATAGCATCAATCTTCCTGGAGTCCTTCTCGAGGTGTGAAGCTAGGGAATATTAGCCTTGTCACAGGCTGCAGCCTGCACTACCCCCACATGGCTGCATTGCTGAGTGAGGAAATCAGTGTCGGAGCCTGATAAGGTATACCTCTTGTCCATCCTTTTATCCACAGGAGGTATAGGGAGGAGTTTTAAAACTTTTACTGTCCGCTTACTAAAAGATTTATGCAAAGAAATAGACAGTCTCCTAGACTCTGGAATATCCATCATTTCTACATAGTCTGGCTCCTCCTGGTCATCAACAGCTTCCTCAACAGGGAGCTGAGAGTTTCAGCAACTTTTTATAAACATGAAATGAGAAGGGGACTCAGAAAGTCTTGGAGGAGAAACCCTAGGGGTCTATCTGGAGAGATGTCCGATCAATGGGCACATCCAGATCTTCAAAACCATATTCACTCTCCTCATATTCCTCTACCCCTCCCCGTTCATAAAAATCCTCAAAAATCATAATCTTGAACTGTGGAACCGGCCAACTGAACGCTACCAGAAGGTGTCGTGTTTGACCGAATCAAGAGAGACTGGACAATTTAATTGCTTTAGCTATTTCTAGTTGTTGGGGAGAGAACTTTTGGCTCTAAACTAGCCGACTTTCTAGCCCTTTTTGATGGAACTAGCTCCTCAGAACCGGCTCTTCGTTTGCCCGAGGAAGTATCGCCCTGGTCAGAGGGCACTCCCTCCGGTTCGGTTGGTACCGAACCGGGCTGGCCATCCGGGTCAGTGGACTTTTTGGCCTCCCTTTCCCTGAGCCTACCAACTCTTATCTATGGTGGCAGCAGGAAATTGTGACAAATCTGGCAGTCTGAATTGAGGTGGTCAAACCCCAGACAATAGACACATGTGGTGTGTGGGTCAGCAAAAGCTTCCCCACAAACACTACAGTGTTGAAACCCAGTGGATCCGGTTTTTCTTTTGGGTTTCTCAGACATAATGCCAGCCTAACCAACTTGCCCGTTTATGGCAATCCACCAAGCAAGACACCCTTATCGGTTCCCAACCGTGTCACTGGTCGTGGAAAAAGAACATAATGAAATCTGTTTTTTTTAGAACCGATAAGAACCGGGAACCGCAATCTAAAAAGGGGCTTACAGATTTAAATACAACCTGATTGGTTCAAACCAAACCGATAACAAATTACAAGTTCCACACAGAAAAAACTAATGTAAAACCTATCTATTACTTACATTACCACAGACAGAGCTTGAACCGACCGGTTGCGGTTTAATTTCGCTAAAACCGAAAAATAACACTTTTAAACCGACAAAATGAACCGAGCAGAAGGAGAAATCTCCGGAGTGACTGTTCAGTGAGGCGGAGTAAAGAATCTGACAGTTTACCTTTGAAGCACAACAGACAGAGTTTTCAACTGAGCTCGCGCTCTAAGTTCCATGCCTGCATGGAAAGTTAACTATTTCACCTCCGGAGCAGTTCTAACCTGCGGTCATACTGCAATTGTCATAATATAGCAAGACTTCATGTTGTTTGAACTAAAGAAATCCCCCGCACTGTCAACATGCAAGCTCTTTCTCTGTACTCCCCCCCTTACCCCTCCCCAGGTTACCTCTGAAAAAAGGGACATTCTGTCTCAGAAGGCCTACCCAGTCAAAATTCAAATAAATAAGATACATCTGTGAAATTCCCCTTGTTCTCAAACTGTTACTACATAATCATCTGTAGGCATCTGAAAAGGTCACATAAACAAAAGGACATTAAAAAGAATAAATGTGAGTGACAAAATCATACTCAGGAATCCAAAAAATATTTAGTGTATGGGACCAGGTTATTGTGTATAGAAATCTGCAGAAAGACAATCCTGTTGTACCATCGTTGTGACATAACCTGCTGTTGTACCATCATTAGTACGTCACAACGATAACACAGCAGTGACTGTCTTTGCGCATGCACAAGTTGCGGTGCTCAGGAACTCCGAAAACGGTCGCGGTGAGTGACTGAAGTCACAGAATGTTAAAAACAAACAGTAAGTCCCAATTTTGTTTTATTAATCTTGACCGGACACAGCAGGACACAATGTTTCTTTTTTTAATGTGAAAAAAAAAAAAAAAAAAAAAACAACCGAGAGACTATGGTGACAGGGATGGAGTGAAGTGTTTTCATGGACTTTGGGCTCAGGGGAAGGGGGATCCTAGACATCGGGGCTGAAGAAGTGATGACCAGCAATTAACTGTTGCCCATACACTATACAAGACAATGTATGGGCAACGGTAAACAACAACACTGCTGTTCACTTCTCAAGGTTGTATGGCAAATGAAAACTTCTCGAGCTTCGCTCTTGAAGTTTACATGGTTAGAAATATAGACTTTGACAGCAGATAAGAAAAAATTACTCACCTTAGTAATGTTGTTTCCTCTAATGGAGTCTTGCTATATTATGACAATTGCAGTATGACTGCAGGTTAGAACTGCTCCGGAGGTGAAATAGTTAAACTTTCCATGAAGGCATGGAATCTTGAGCGCGAGCTCGGTTAAGGAAGCTCTGTCTGGTTGCTTTCAAACCTAAACCGTCAGATCTTTACGAGCAAACTCACTAAGGTTCTGTGTGGAAGCTGTAAACCTACACTAGCCAACTGGCTACTAACATAGCAAACACACTTCTTGGTCTCGAAAAAAGACTCAAGTCAAGAGAACCAAAAGATTAAATAAAACACAAGTTCACCCTAAGGAAGGGTGAGACAAAAACAACAAAGTGGCAAAAATAGAGTGCCAACACTGTGGTGCCCACCCACAGCCCAAACAAGGTTCTGAGGGAGGGAGGTCATACTATAGCAAGACTCCATTAGAAGAAACAACATTACTAAGGTGAGTAATTTTTTCTTCAAACAACATGAAGTCTTCCTATATTATGACAATTGCAGACTACACAGCAGTACCCCCATGGAGGAGGGACAGAACCTACCTAGGAATAGGCTCTGAAGGACAGCTGTGCCAAACCGAGCTTCACTCCGAGCCTGATGTCCAAGGAATAATGCTTGGTAAAAGTGTGAACTGTTTTCCAGGTAGCTGCTTGACATATCTCTGAATGGGATGTCTCTGGCAGCAGCCAGAGAAGCAGCTGTACCCTCTAGAGTGAGCCCCTCAGGCCTGAGGGGAACTCACCCAGCTTTTCATAACAGAATTGGATACAAGAGACAATCCATCTGGCAATGGATCTTTTAGTGGCAGGTTTCCCCTTGCCAACCTCACCATAAGTGAGGAACAGTTGGAGGGAGTCAAACCTGTGACCCTTGGTACACTCTATCTAGTAACTAAGGGCCCTCTTCACATCTAAGCTGTGCAGCCTCCTCTCACCAGAGGAGGAATGGTCAGTGAAGTAAACAGGGAGAGAAATAGATTGATTAAGGTGGAAATCCGAAACCACCTTAGGCAGGAACTTTCTATTAGTCCGAAGGACTATCTTATTTCTGTGAAAGGAGATAAAGTCTGGCTCCACTGACGATGCTTGTAATTCACTTATGCATCTGGCAGAGGTGATAGCTACCAGAAACACAGTTTTCCAAGTCAAGAACTTAAGCTCAGCTGAAGACAAGGGCTAAAAGGGAGGTTGCATGAGCTGAGCAATGCAAACATTGAGATCCCAGGCAGGAGCAGGATCCCTGAATGGAGGGTTGGTGTGAAGCAATCCCTTAAAAAACTTGGAAAACACAAGGTGAGGTGACAGAGGAGAGGACTTACCTGCTGAAATAAAGGCAGAGACAGCTGCCAAATGTACCTTCAGAGTAGCTGGTCTCAGTCCCAAAGTGTTTAGATGGACCATGTAATCTAGAACTGTGGGTAAATCAGCAGAGGCTGGGGAAATATCCTTTTCCGAACACCATATGGAAAATCTTTTCCATTTGGAGTTGTAAGTAGCCCTGGTAGAAGGCTTCCTAGAAGCCTTGAGTATATCCATTACACCTTGAGAGAGGTGTAGGCCAGCAAACTCTAGCTCTTCAAGAACCAGGCCTTGAGATTGAGAGACTTGAGGTTCGGGTACCAAACCCTTCCCTGGGCACAGGTTAACAGATTGTGATGCTTGGGAAGGCACAGGGGAGGATGGACTGCTAAGGACAGGAGGAGAGGGTACCAGGGTTGCCTGGCCCAATCCGGGGCAAATCAGAATTACCTTGCAGGATTGGGATCTGATTTTGACTAGCACTTTGAACAGGAGAGGGAAGGGGGGAAAGGCATAGAGAAACTTCCCTTCCCAACTGAGGGCTAAGGCGTCCAGAGGGACTGAGCCCAAGACTGGGGGCCTGCAGCAAAAGAGAGGAAGTTGATGATTGTCTGGAGCTGCAAAGAGATCTATTTGTGGGGTGCCCCATTTGGCAAATACCACTCCCAGAACCAGGGGATCCAGGGACCACTCGTGATGGCCCTGAGAGATCCTGCTGAGAGCATCTGCCAGGACATTGTCTTTGCCTGGGAGGTGAACTGCTGTAAGGGAGGTATTCAGGGAGTAAGCCAGAGACCACAACTTCATGGCTTCGGTGCACAAGGCCGTAGACCGAGTGCCCCCCTGTTTGTGGATGTACCACATTGTAGTGGTGTTGTCTGTTCTGACCGGTACAATTTTGTTCTGAACAGATTTGGAGAAAGCTTGAAGTGCTAGAAAAACTGCTCTGAGCTCCAACAGGTTGATGTGGAGCAGAGATTCCTGAGGGGACCACAGTCCCTGGGTGGTGAGGTCGCCCATGTGGGCCCCCCACCCCAAGAGGGATGTATCCGTAGTAAGAATTAATGAGTGAGGCTGAGTGATGAAGGGAACTCCTTGTCTCAGGTTGCTCTGATCCTGCCACCACTGCAGGGCTTGGATCAGGGTTCGAGTTACTGGGATCAGTTTGGAAAGAGGATCCTTTCTTTGAGACCAAAAGGTCCTCAAATGGAACTGAATGTCTCTCATCTGAAATCTTGCTCCTTGCACTACTGCTGTGGAAGCAGCCATGTGTCCCAGGAGCTGCAGAAAATGTCTTGCTGGTCGAGAGACCTGCAGGGTGAATGAGGAGGCCAGGGAGACTAGGGTGTTTGCCCTGTCTAAGGGGAGGAAGGCCCTGGCTTCCTGGGTATTCAGTTCTGCGCCTATGAAGGTTAGGAGCTGGACAGGCTCCAGCACTGACTTTGAGAGATTCAGGAGAAAACCTAGGGAAGTAAGCAGTTGCTGAGTTATCTGAAGATGTAGGCTGACCTGATCTGGGGATTGGCCTACTATGAGCCAATCGTCCAGGTAAGGAAAGATGGCAATCTTCTGCCTTCTTAGGCAAGCTACTGCTACTGCCAGGCATTTGGTGAATACCCTTGGAGCCGAGGTGAGTCCAAAGAGCATTGCTCTGAACTGGTAATGGCCTGAGGGCAGCTCGAACCTGAGGTACTTAGCTTCTGATGAGAATATGGAAGTAGGCATCCTTGAGGTCCAGGGATGCTAGCCAGTCCCCTGGCCATAGGGAAGGTAAAATGATCCCCAGAGTCACCATTTTGAACTTTGGTTTTAAAAGATGCTTGTTTAGGTATCTGAGATCCAGGATGGGCCGCCATTCTCCTGTCTTTTTTGGGGGTAAGGAGGTACCTGGAGTACAAACCTTTGCCCTGATGTAGGGGTGGAACCCTTTCCACGGCTCTGAGAGCGAGGAGGGTAGAGACCTCTGACTCTAAGGCGAGTGCCTCCGATGGAGATGCAGGAGGAAAAGATCTGGTTCTCATCTTCGGAAATTTTTTGAAGCTGAGAACCAGTCCCTGGCTTACTACTTCCAGGACCCACTTGTCTGATGTGAGAGACTTCCAGTCCTGGACAAAGTAAGCCAGCCTGCCCCCTACCGGTAGAGGAGAAGTGGCCCTGGCTACCCCATCAGGGTGCCTGCTTGGCAGGGGCTTTGGGCTGAGGGGTGGAAGCAGGCCTGCTTGAACCCCTTTTGCCCCTTCCTCTACAGAATCCCCTCTGGGCATAGGAGGAAGAGGAGGCCTGAGCCTGGTAGAAAGGCCTATGAAAGAGCCTGCCTCTGCCCTTGGGAAGCTGCTTCTGAGGAGTGGCCTTCCTTTCCTTGGCCTGTGCACTCCGATAGGTGGTCCTGTATTCATCCATTTTCTTCATGTAATTCTCTGTTTGCTCCCCAAACAGAGAATTGCCAACCACAGGAAAATCCATGGCTTTAGACTGGGTATCCTGTGACAAGGTGGTGCATCTGAGCCAAGCCATTCTGCGAAGAACCACAGAAGTAGCCATGACTCTTGATGATACATCATTAGAGTCCACCGCAGCATGAAACTGCACCTTTGATGCCTCGATACCATCTTTAGCCACCTGTTCCAGCTCCCTGGCAAGCTGGTCAGGGACTTGTTTGGCTAGAGCCAGCACAGTATCCCATCTGGATTTCTGGTATCTGGCCGTGTAAGCCATATAATTTGCTTGTCTGAGTCCCAAGCATGCTGCCATGTACTGTTTCTTTGCCATAGCATCAATCTTCCTAGAGTCCTTTTCAGGAGGATGTGAAGCTAGGGGAATATTTGCCTTGTCACAGGCTGCAGCCTGCACTACACCCACATGGCTGCATTGCAGTGTAAGAAATTCTGTGTCAGAACCTGATAAAGTATACCTTCTGTCCATCCTTTTGTCTACTGGAGGTATAGTATGAGGAGCTTTTAAAACTTTTACTGTCTGCTTCCTGAAAGATTTATGAAGGCGAACAGACAGTCTCTTAGACTCTGGAATATCCATCATTTCTACATAATCGGGCTCTTCCTGGTCATCAACAGCTTCCTCAAGAGGAAGCTGAAGAGTTTCAGCAACCTTCTTATAAAACATGAAGTGAGAAGGGGACTCAGAAAGCTTGGGGAACCCCTAAAGGTCTGTCTGGGGAGGTATCTGGTTCAATAGGAGCCTCCAGATCTTCCAGACCATATTCACTCTCCTCATAGTCTTCTCCCCCCCCCCACCCCCACGGTTCATAAAATTCCTCAAAATCATAATCTTGAACCGGAGGAACCGGTGAACCGAACGTCTCCCAGATGGTGTCGGTTCAGGAACCGGGGAAAGAGACTGGACAATTTGGATTGCTTTAGCTATCTCTTCAGCTGTTGGGGAAAGAACTTTTTCCACAGCAGCAGACTTTCTAGTCCTTTTTGCAGGAACTGGCTCCTCAGAGCCAGCTCTTTGTTTGCCCGAGGAAGTATCGCCCTGGTCAGAGGGCACTCCCTCCGGTTCGGCTGGCACCGAACCGGGCCGGCCAGCCGGGTCAGTGGACTTTTTGGCCTCCCTTTCCCTGAGCCTACCAACTCTCTTCTCAACGGTGGCAGCAGGGAAATTCTTGCAAATCTGGCAGTCTGAATCGAGGTGGTCAAACCCCCAGGCAATAAACAGGTGGTGTGAGGGTCAGCCTTGGCAAAGGCTTCCCCACAGACATCACAGTGCTGAAACCCAGTGGGCCCGGTTTTTCTTTTGGGTTTCTCAGACATTATGCCAGCCTAACCAAAACTTGCCCGTTTATGGCAATCCGCCAAGCAAGACTCTCCTATCGGTTCCCAACCGTGTCACGGGCCATGGAAAAAAACGTAATGAAATCTTTTTTTTTTAGAACCGATAGGAACCGGGAACTGCACTCTAAAAAAGGACTAGTAGTTCAAAAACACAACCTGATCGGTTCAAACCGAACCGATAAATGTTTTACAAGTTCCACACAGAAATTCGTATGTAAAACTATCTATTACTTACGTTACCATAGACAGAGCTTGAACCGAATGGTTGCGGTTAAAATTAATATTTTAAACTTTTTAAACTGCGAAAATGAACCGAGCAAAAGGAGAAATCTCCGGAGCGACTGTTCAGTGAGGTGGAGTAAAGAATCTGACAGTTTAGGTTTGAAAGCAACCAGACAGAGCTTCCTTAACCGAGCTCACGCTCAAGATTCCATGCCTTCATGGAAAGTTTAACTATTTCACCTCCGGTCATACTGCAATTGTCATAATATAGCAAGACTTCATGTTGTTTGAAGGACCACTTGGCCCACCCAGTCTGCTCATTTCCCTACCTACTGGATAAGCTGCAGATTCTAGTTAACAAAACAGCCTACTTCCTGCAACCCCCCACTATAACTGCCTTATGTCTGTCCCATGCGTGTTTGAATTTCCCCACTGTTTTAGACCCAACAACCTCTTCAGGAAGGCGGTTCCATGTATCCACCACTCTCTCCGTGAAAAAAAATTTCCTCATGACAACCTCTCAAAGTGAACAACAGTGTTGTTGTGCACTGTTGACCATCCATTATCCTCTATATGATTTCGTCACTCATGATTTCTAAAAATTCATATTTCCAGCAATAAAAAAATAATCTCTAGCCATGACAAATTACAGGGATTCTTCCTTTAAGCCTACTACATTGACCACAGAAACCACAATCCACCCCTCGCAGTCCATTTTCTGTTTTCTGTGAGTGAAAATCTGTATGCATTTTTCATGCTTTCATATCGCTAACCCATATACAAAAGCTAATTTGTTTACCTCATAAAATCATTTTTCCATTATGCTTTCGGCACTTATTTTTTTTTAAAGATTAATATTCCCAGAGGGAAAAAAATAGTATCTACTCATAAAAAATACCAAACAAACCACTCCTCCACATACATTTGCTGTTTCCAGTAAACAAATATTTGTGATTTTTATGCTTCTGTATTAACTCATATAAAAGCTTAATTTCTCTACCTCACAAAAGCATTTTTGTTCATACGAAACCATAAAAAAGCATGGTTTCATTATGCTTTTATCACTTAACATAACAAAATGGTTCCTCAAAAATATGGTTAAACTTGGAATGTTCATTTTCAGTATTACGCATGCAGGAAAAACGGAACATATTTTTGCTATTGTATCTCAAAAATGGCATGAGTCAGAAAAAAAATAATCAGAAAAGCACACACCTTGAACCAAACCAAACCTGATAGTTTCAGATTTCAAATCTAATTTGGAAGAGTTATTGATAAGCAAAAAAAAAAAGAAAAGAAAAAATTACTTAAGTAAACTTAGGTATTTTCAACCTTCTAAGGCCCTAGACACACTACAGAACTGTTTTTGAAAAATGTTTTTAAAACCAGTTCAGTGCAGCCACACTACTCAGCAACTATTTCCGACAACGGTTTAGTGTGGCCACACTGCTAGTGTTAACCTGTTCTCCTTGTTCAACACACAGAACTGTGCTTGCCTGGACACACTGCAGCTAGAACTGTTTTAGTTAAACCATTACAGCTTAAAACACTTTTACTCCTGGACAGACCTGTGAGTAAAATCATGCTAGCTCCAAAACATTTTTAAAAATGGTTGTAAGACTAGGTATCTAGCAGGGTTTAAAAACACTTGTTAAAACGTTCTAAGGGGCTTGTAGTCTGTCTGCAAACAGTGCTGGGGGATTTAAACCATTTTAAGTTTCCCAGTGTGTCCAGGGCCTAAAGTGTTGACCCCTGAATAGGGTTACCACCTGTCCCAATTTTCGCAGGACTGTCCTAATTTGAGCAGTTGTGTCCTGCAAAAAACAAAAAAATACTACGTCCTGACATTATTGTAGAAAAAAAAATATTTTCTGACTTTCCTCTAACTGTTGCAGAAAACTAGACTATCTTAACTAAAATATATTAAAATGATACGAAACACTATAAACAACTAAAAAACAACACTTAGTCTTAATTCTGATTATTTAGAGAAAACAAGTCTGTTGCATTTGTCGAGGTTACATACTGTCCTGCGAAAAATCATATTTCAGTAAGAAATGTCCCACTTTGGGCTTCTTAAAAGGTGGTAACCCACCCCTGAACCAACTGCTACGAAATTTACAGGGACCAGAGACTGTGACACCGACTCAGCACATGCTAATTTTTAGGCAAGTCAGTAAAACAGCTATGCTATTAAGATGCAAAAATAGGGTACTAACATTGAAATGCTTACTCAACCCTAGGGGAGTAAAGGAGTTATTTGACTTCCATTTTTGTATGATTTACTCGGACTTTGAGTTTTGAAATTTGTCTGCCACTCTTTGCATTTACAGTATGTTGATACACATGTGCAAAACTGGCAGTACCATGCAATGCTAGCAGCAACAGCACCACATACTAAGAGTAAAAATAGCAGGTATGGTTACAGAAAAAAAAAATAATATCAATTGTGTAAAGCATAGGATTCAGTTTGAGGAGTTACTCACTAGCTGTCAAGAAAGTGCTGTTGTAACCTGGCAAACATGTTAAAAGAAAATGAGCTCATACACGCAAATGGGGAAGCATCTGAAGACTCCACTTACAACAGTACCAGGAAAAGAGAGTCAGTGGCTGCGGTACCCTGTGGGTTTGAGACTTGACTTATAAGTTGTTTTTTTTTTTTGGGGGGGGGGGGGGTTCAAGACAGGTCTGTGGATGGCATTAGTACCAGTCAGATGAGTAAAAGAAGATTTTTGCCATATTGGTCCTTGGAAAAGAGGAGTTGCTGGAAGGTTTGATACTGTTTATTGGACCAACATATGTCTTGTGCAAAGATGGTATAGTACAGAAGCTTTTGGGGGCCTCACATGTCCCTTTTTCAGGTGAACAGCAACCTGAGCAGCATTTAGATATACTCTGATGGACTGTTTAAAAAAAAAAAATTAATTATGACAGAATAGTCGAGAAACATCTAACAGGAAGGGGGGGGCAATGGCTGTGAGGGACTGTTTAGCAGGAAGTGCTCAGATATTTGTAAGAGAGAGGCTGAATGGATGCCTTGAAGTGGTAACTGGAAAGATATCCTGACAGGAACACAGAATAATAAAAATCCAAGATAAATATATAAGGTTTACATACATTGTGATGCATTGTTTCAAAGAAATTAAGATAGATCAAAAGGACTTAAAGAGCAGGTTCTTAGTTTTTGACTTCTGCCCCTCTCCAAACATATAATGCAACTTACCTGTCCCCGAGCCGGCCGCAGCTAACAGGCTGCCCAACTGACCCTCGGACAGCTTCAGACAGCCCATCTGCAGGCTTCCCAAGCTGCTGCTGCAGCCCCGGCACTCTCAGAGCCAGCCGCAGCTAACAGACTGCCTGACTGACCCCTGGACAGATTCAGATAGCCCATCTGCAGGCTTCCCAAGCTGCTGCTGTGGCCCCAGCACTCTCCGAGCCAGCCGCAGCTAACCGACCACGCGACTGACCACCGGACAGATTAAGGTATGCACCGGACTTCCGAAACTTGCAGTTTTGAATGCCGCTGTTCTGACTGGATGCCCAGTGGAGAAGCCAGGCAACTGATTGGCAGTTTCTGCTCCTTGGCTGATTTTCCAACTCCTGGCACTTCCTGATCTCAGGGAGATCGCTTTCTGTGCTGTGTTCTGGAATGAATTTTAGTAAATGTAATTACTTGTGTTATGCATCAATTGGTCTTACTTTACCTGTCAGTTTAGCTAGTCTATTACAAGCCTCTAGTATAGCCTCTCGGTGCTACTTGCTGCTGTGAGACTAGTGCTGGACAAACTGTATTGTTTAGTAGCTGATGTTTGACTGCTTAGACCTAGCTATAGAGTAAGGTTGCTGCATTTTTACATTTCTGCCTCTACTACCAAACTCTGTCTTCTGTCCTACACTGGTCACTCTGCTAATTATTAATTTCTCCTCCCCACTTGCAATGCTGTCTCTCTGAACAGCTTAATTTCTTCTCTGCCTTACTTACAAACCCTCCTCTTACACCCCCCGCTGCTGCTGCTTTTGTCCTCCTCAGACATCCCGGTGCCAAAGCACAGAACTCCCCTCCCTGTTAACTCCTCTTTTATCTCTAAATAATTGCCCTATGTTTGCCACCTCTTTACCTCATGCTTTGTCTTTCCCCATTGCCTGCCCCCCACTGAACTTGCTACTGTACTCTAGCTGTATTTAATCCTCTGTCTTTCCCCTCTTGTTCCACAGACAGCCCATCTGTGGGCTTCCCAAGCTGCTGCTGCACCCCTGGCACTCTCTGAGCCAGCCGCAGCTAACAGGCCACCCAACTGACCCCCGGACAGCTTCAGGTACGCACCGGACCTCCAAAACTCATGGTTCTGAAAGTCGCTGTTTTGACTGGATGCCCAGTGGAGGAGCCAGGCACTGATTGGCAGTTTCTGCTCCTCAGCTGATTTTCCAACTCCTGGTGCTTCCTGATCTTGGGGAAATCTTTTTCTGTGCTGTGTTCTGGACTGAATTTTTTTCACCGACCTCCTCACAGTATTAAACAGAGCCTTGTTCCGGCCCTTTCCTCAGCCTAGCAGCTGATTGGTCACTCCACTGCTGCACATTCTTATGGCTATTGGCCTCCCTGTCTTCAATACCTGACTTGACCCCCTTTCTTACCACCCCTTTTTAAAGCAATCTCACCCACAGGGTTGCACATTTGCTCTCAAGTTTTTCTCCAGCTAGAAGTACGTGACCGTGACATTATTTGTTACATCTTGTGTGGTATTTCTTTTCAGAGCCATGCTACTCGCCTCCGTCCACAAATTTTGCCATGAGAGTTATGGTAGAAGAATACTGCTGCTGCTGACACCGAGCCTTGCTCTCTTTTTATTGGCTCTTCTCACTGCCAGACCTTGCTCTCCTGGCAGTGGTAAACTGACCTCCACATTATCCGACTTTACCTACTTGAACCTACTTGTGTCACAGATCAAGCAGCATGACGTGGCTCCTCTATTACTGACTAGGCATCTCTTATAGTTGGCTGCTGACTTTACCTCTAAACGCCTCTGGCAGAACATGCTACTAGTACCACCTCTTTTCCCACAGAAACTATGGTATCTTGTGCGCCTAGCTTTGTTATTATCTGGGGACATTGAAACAAACCCTGGCCCCCAGTTACCCACTGCCTCTCCGAATATGGACTGGTTAAATATGAAAGGCTTTCGTATAGCACACAAACATTAGAAGACTTCTCCGTAACTTTACTGAACTTGAGGCATGGATATCCACACATGAACCTGACATTCTCTGTCTGACTGAAACTTGGCTAAACCCCTCTTCTCCTGACTCTTCCTGCCCTCTTCCTAACTATTCCCTATTTCGAGGAGACAGACTGTCTGGAAAAAGGGGAGGTGGAGTTGCGCTCTATTTCAAAAACTACCTGAATATGTCCTTAATGCAACGTTCGGTTGCCTCTAACTGCAAGTTTTTACATACCCTGCTTCAACTTGGAACCAAAAAGATTCACATAATATGTGCCTACAATCCTCCTAAAGCAGGTTAACTAGGATGCTCCAAACTACTTGAGTACTCTACCTCTGCAGCTGGCCAAAATGAACTTATTATTCTTGGCAACCTCAACCTAAATTAGCCGGGGAAAAATAAAAGTGCACTGGTATCTCTAATACATGGATTTAACATGCACCAGGTATCTGAAGATCCCACCAAGCTGACCCAGTCACCTGCTGCTGGAATACTTATAGACTGGATACTCATAAATCGAACTAATAGAATTACCATCTCAGGTGTGCTTCCTGAGTCTATAAGTGATCATTCCCCTGTGTTTTGCATATGGGGAACATCGGTGATTCCAGCCCCCTCGCCATGCCACATCACCTTCTGGGATTTTCCACACTTGATCAAGCAAGCTTTCTACATGATATCTCTTCTGTAAACTGGATCCCCATTATCCCGTCCCAAGACATTGAATCTGCTCTCGGTCTCTCTCTTTCTGTATTCTTATCCCTCCAGGACATTCATACACTTAAACAGAATCGATGCGTTAAGGCCAAACAGACTAGGTGGCTGCACAAGGAGCATCTCGCCTCCCTCCGGGCACTTGAAAAAAGTTGAAACTGCTACAAAATCTTGGGTCAGCAAACTGAATGACACTTACAAAAAGCAGCGCAATATGTGCAAACAAATCAGGCTTGTCAAAAGCTCATATTGCAAAGGTCTATTGCTGGAAGCTGCTGGGGACCCAAAGAAATTCTGGACACAGTTAAAATCCTTCCTGGGCTCAAACCAGTCTCAACACATGAATGATATGGTCCTCAATGGTATGCACTGTAATGACTCCACCATTGCAAATTCTTTCAACAAATACTTACTGATCTCACCAAATACACTGCCTCTTTCACAGCAAATCGCATCCTGACACAAATGTGCCCATACAGCCTCTCTTCTATTTTAAACTATTCCAAATGCTGATGTTCTAAAACTACTAAACTCAGTCTCTGATAGTACTACTGTAGGCTCAGGCTACCTAGAGCCTAAAGGCCTGAAACTGGCTGCCCCTTTTATTACGGCCCCATTGGCTAAAACCTTTGCACTGTCTCTGCCATGGTCATGTTCCGGACATATGGAAATTGGCAAAAGTCACACTAGTCTTTAAAAAAGGTGACAAGAAGGACATAGCTAATTATAGGCCCATAGCCATTCTGTCAGTACTAAACAAAATACTCGAGAAACTGGTGGCTATACAGGTCACCTAGTTCCTCTCTAAATATACCCTCCTATCACCTGGGTTCCACAAGGGGCATAGCAACTCTACTGCTCCGATACAATTTAAAAATGATGCCCTTACTACTACGGATCACGGTCTCATGACTGGTGGTGCAGTGTACATAGACCTCTCAAAGGTGTTTGTTCTTGTAGATCACTCTCTTCTGCTTGACTGCCTTAGCTTCACTGGTTTCTCAGAGCAAGCCACAAACTGGTTCCTGAGCTACTTAAGCAATAGAAGACAACAGGTAAAATTTAACTCTGCGGTGTGAAACTCTTCGCCTATCAATGTTGGTGTTCCTCAAGGCCCCATCTTGGGGCCTCTTCTCTTCTCCATTTTTATAAATTGCATATCTTCTAACACTCCTTGGTGCTCAGCAATCTTGTATGCAGATGATCTGGTGCTCTACACCTCCTCTGCAAACACAGAAGAAATAAATAAATAGTCGACTAACATCTGCATTTCTCATAATGCAAGAATGGATCCACAACAAAAGGCTTGTCCTAAACATAAGTAAAACTCAGGGCATGCTCTTCGGATCTGCAACCAAACTTAGAACAAACCGCAACCTTTTCAATGTCTCCTGTGCAAATGGTTCCCCCCTTACGAAAGTAGCCTCATTCAAGTATTTAGGTGTCCTGCTTGATGAAACTCTCAACTTTGAGCAACACATCACTGACACCTGCAAGTCAATAAACTCCAAACTTGGAATAGCTTACAGGACTAGTCAGATGCTTACCTCCTCAGCTAGACTGGCTATTTCTAGGGGTATCCTACTTCCATCCCTTGTGTATGGTGCTGTCACCTACATAAATGCTTCAAAAACCACCCCATGTAAGTGGGATACAACGTACAACAGTATCTGTCGTTATGCCTCAGCTTCCCCACGTTTGAAGCACCATTGCTTGCTATATGCAGACCTTAGATGGCCTTCTCCATCTGCCAATTGACTCCTTGCCCTTGGTACTCTGTTGGACAACATCATTAGAACTAATCTACCTACCTCTCTTGCAGGCATGCTGGTGCCTCTGTCTCCCACCTAGGGCCTCTGCTCTACTGGATTCTCTATTATACACCCCTAGGTGCAGAACCCTAAAAAGGAACCTCAGCTTTCTCCTGCCTGGCCTCAAAATATTTGAAATCCCTACCTCTTGATGTCCGCTCTGCACCTAGTCATTTTGCTTTTAAAAAATGCATCACACTCTCCTCATCAAACATGACCTATGTTCCTGTTTTAAACCCCCATAGGATGCTTGACATCCCCTTCCTCAGCTCTCAAAATGTTAAAGTTTTGCTCTGACCCCTTGTTACCGTCATATGTAGCACTTACCATGGATTATGTGTTAAAATTCTACTGCACTATGACTGTATGCTTATTATATTTTGTACTAATTGTGTATTTTTCTGCCATTGTCTCTGTCATATTAGCAATACTGTTTACGTCACAGAACATAGTGTAGATTTTTCCTTGTATGGTTGATTACCTCTGAAGTATACCTGTTATTTGTTTCGTCTGCCAATTTTGTATTGTAACCTCCCGGGTTGCGTCTGAAAATAGTAATATTTTGTGGCTACGACACCTTACCCGGTAAACAAAAACTAAATAAATAAATACACTGTGTCATAAAGTTTAATTTATTGCTGTATTTCCAGAAAAAAATGCTGGTAATTTTCTCCGTGGAGCCCAGCAACTGGAACAGTCCTACTTAAAGAGTCCGAGACACACACTCATGCTAGCATGTTTCTTGATGTTGGTAACAGAATAGCATGGGGGCACACTTCATTGACTACAATGGGGGCAGTTTTTAAAGACTTAACTTCTGAGTGCCAATTTTTGACAAATGACAGCCACCGCTCAACTAAAAAGGTCCTTGTTTGGTGCCTAAGGACATACAGTGCCGACGCTGGTCCCATAGCAGGAATTGGCAGTGACAATGTGTACCAAGAGCCGTTCACAGAACTGCATGCAAGGGGCCTGGGCTATATGAAGAGGGCCAGCATCGCCCGTGCACCACTGACAGCCTGCCCATTTACCCTGCAAAAAAAAAAAAAAAAGAGGCAATGGGCTGGCCCCTTGCAGAAATGTGAATGCGTGACTATGGATACGGACCCACAGAGTGAGCAGCTGGAAGCAAGCATGGACGGCACAGAAACAGAGATGCCCAGCACCCCACAAGGCACTGAGGCCAGCACAAATAGTAGCAAGGCTGGGAGCAGTTGGAGCATGAGACGAACTCCCCCCCTCCACACACACACTACAATCTTCACCTTCAAGGAGGCTGCCACTGTGGCAAACAAGGGGAGACAAAACTACAAGGCACTGTGTGGGCGAGGTGAACTGAGGGGAAAGTCAGCAGAGAAGGTGCAGCTCTGGGAGACTATCAGGACAGCTATCACTACCACGGGGAACATGCCATGGATAGCTGCAACCATCAGACACATATTGTGCAACCTCTATGGCACGGTGAAGAGGAAACTGGTACTGCCTAACCAAATTCAGAGGGTCATGGGGTGGGGGGGCCTGATGATGCACCTGAACAGTACCCACTGAGGATACTATGGCTGACATATTCAACCAGCAGTCCATCAATGGGAATGATGATGATGCCAACAACACTGATGGGATGTACCACCTGCCCCCTCCCACATAATGACCACAAAATCCCAATGCCACTGATCAATGTACTCCCACTGCAGTGATCCATATCTGGGACCTAGGCAACTTAATCCCTGGCAACAACCTCACACCCCCCATCAGGGCAACATATACTATCATGGGATGTCACAGAGACCGGCAGCACTACATGTCATAGGTATGGTATACACCTATATGACCTTATACAAGTCGCTGCAGTAATGATGTCTCTGCACGGCAGCAAATTCACTTAGCAGTGATGTCAGAGGCTCACTCTACACCCAGCAAAGGGGATTTCAATGCAGCCCCCTCTACAGCACAGAGCTTGGGCCGACTCTGCATCAACAAGCAGTGCATCTTGGGCTGTGGATCAGGGTTCAGGTGCTTACTGGGTGCACTTCTGTGAGAATGACCGCTGGTGCACAGGTATACCCACAAAGCCCAGATGCCTTGCGGCACATGTTTCTGGGTACACATGGGACCACTGCCGAACACCACCGGCCAGACTTTCACTACTTTTATGTCTAGCTGCAGCATCATGGCTGATGCATGCGGCATATCAGGGCTGGGGGTCTGCTGTGTATCGAGCCCTTAGTAAACTGTCAGGAAACAGATGTCAACCACATGGCTGGCAGTATTTTTTTTTTTTTTTTGTAGCTTGCTGCTTCTTTGACGATACTGTCTCTTATTTGTTTCTGCCAACCCCAGTGCCACTTTAATGGCATTCCAGAATCCCCAGCAGCTGACATCAGCAAGGGGGTTGCAGTTGCAGGAGATTAAATTTGCCCTAGTGCTGGTCTGAGATTTTTAAAGCTTGAAAACGCCAGTTTTGCAAACCCAAAACCTTGGTTCATTAATTACAATAACCTGATTGTGGTTTACTGCAGAATGGAAGGTCACATTGAGTGGGAAATTGTTTGTGGGAAAAGGACCCAAGAGTAACAAAAAATAATCTTGTTTAATTAGTATTCATGCATATCCAATATTTCTCATATGTGGTTATGTCACAAGCAGTAACAGAACTTATCACTGAATGAGTACAACTTGGAGAACTATACAGCTAACAGCCATATCTGAAACGGGTGTCTAATCCAATTCATAGTGCTTAGAAAATCAGCTAGGTAACTCATGGAGCTGTGCTGCAGTTTTCCATGAGAAGAGTCAGCTTTCTGGTCCATCCAAAATAGCGCCATAGCAGCTGTAGTGGACTAGAGGGCTCCAGTATTCAAAGACTAGCACACCCACAAATAGGAATCGTAGGTGCGCTAATCAGGAATTGCACTGGCGCTCCTGGATGGCCCATATTCAGGAGCCCTAGGAGTGCCAGCACAATCATGCAGTACCAAAGCACTAAAATACTGCACGCTGGCAGCTCATATGGCGGCCTGCCCAGGAGGGAAGAGAAGGGCTGTGCCAGATGCCACATCAGGCATTGCTTGACATCGCCAGTCACACTGGTAAGGGGGTGTGATAGGTGGTGCTATGTGAGCAGGCAGGGCGAGTGGGGGCACTGGACCACCAATGATTGCCTTTATATTTGTCTACAGGAGATTTGGGGTGCCATTAGACACCAAGGGTGTCTTAATGTACATGGAAAGGGTATTCGATGTGGCAGAGGTGGCACTAGACACCTGGGATCTCTTAACATGTATGGGATGGGTGTTTGGGGGAGGGACGGTACCACTAGACACCAGAGGTATTACTTACACGGTAGGGGTATTTTGGGGTGCCACTAGACACCAGAGAATTCAACTGCAAGATCGGCACTAATGTGCTGCACATGCAAATGAGCCCATAGTAGGGATGCAAACAGCCCGTTAGCACCTTGCATGCCCAACAGGCTCATTTGCATGTTGTGGCTGAATATAGCCCTAAAGGGTTTTGGTGCTATAAATTTCAGGGAGCGCTATTCCCTGTGGGCTATATACAGTCCAGGTCTGTGTCGAGTCGGTGCAGTTTCACTTAGTGCTGTGCCAATACGGTCTGATATTCAGGCGAATAGCGCTGGCCTGCTATCTGACTGAATACAGCAGCTACCGGTTAGGTGCTTGTGCTCCTTTTTCAATACTGACATCTACATCCCTAGATGCTTTTCTCTGGGCCAGGGTATATGCCTCTAGTATACATTCAAAAATCCATTTACATGTTAACAGAGAAGAGGGGTGCACTCTTCGGTAGTGCAAAACGCTAAACTATTTTATTGAATAAAAATTAGCTGAGACTCTCGCAGAGAAAAAGCTGAGAGGTGCTTTTCCTCCGAGACAGTCTTGGCATTCATTAATTTCTAATTTAATCCCTCACGTTTTGCAATACATATAAACAGAGGAAAGGGTGCATCTATCCGTATGCACTCAGAAAGCGAGTGGGCAGTGGCTCTAGTTGGGGGGCTTTGATTGCTCAACATTTTTCTGTGCAGACAAATTCATTTATGGATAGATAATTTCAATATTTTTATGTACTTTCTCTGAACTGTGGAAAAGGAATGAACTGTCTGAAAAATTTTAAAGGAAAACTCTCTAAATCCACAGCCTCCTGCCCGCGAAAGGCTTACCCCCGATCCAGCTTTTTATCTAGAAAAGAGCATTTTTCTCGCGCTGCTACTTACTTTATTTTTATTTTGAAAGTCCATGAACCGAGAATATGGCAGATGCTGGGGGTTTCATTTACTGTATAAAAGGGAGAGACACATCATGTACTTCAATACTTTTGTACTGAAGTGCATGGTGCGTCGCCACACCTTTACAGTAAATGGAGCCCCCCAGCGTCCGCCATATTCCCAATTCACTGACCTTTCAAAATAAAAATAAAGTAAGTAGCAGCGCGAGAAAAACACACTTTTCTAGATATAAAGCTGGATCGGGGGTAAGCCTTTTGGGGGTGGGGGGGCCATGGATTTAGAGAGTTTTCTTTAAAAAATCTGGTTACATTTTACAACTGTATGAATAACTGGAATAAGCTGGACATTAGAGCTAGTTTGTAAGCTGGACTTTCTTTAGAAAGATAAGTATATGCAAAACTGTAACCAAAACACAAACCTATAATTACAAAATTGCTGAATTTGGTGTGTACTAGCCTAAACATAGGCAATAACTTCATCAGTTAAAAAATACAGTATGTCAGAGTATCAAATAATTTGAAAAAACTGATCAGCAGTTTTATCTGCAAAAATGATAACTGACTGTATGAATGCATAGCACTTGACACGGACAGATTAGAAAAATTAAAAATACAATTCTGTATTATTCATGTATTCTCATGTGCAATGGACTTGCTCAGAAAAAATTGTTAGCAGTCTACTGGTACACATTTCTGGACAGGATTAGCCTTACCCATTGTTTTGAGTAGCATTTTGTTCTGCTATACCCCGTATGTTGACCAATTTCTACTGTGTAGAGGACGTACATTCCAGTTAAAAAGGCACAAAATGAGCAAGTGCCTTTTCACCAGTTTTCTTCTTCATAAATCGTCTTACCGTACATGTAAAGAAAACATTATAATTTAAAGGAGAATTCCCAGACCCTGAAGTGAGCGAACAGAAACATGGCATTTTTGCATTGTATGAATATGCAAACAGGTCTATGTCCAGCTGACCCCATTTTTTGGACAGGTCATCCAAGAAGGAGTCTAAGAGTTCCCACTTGTGGCACAGCATGGGCTGGGACCAACTGGGATGATCCACCAGGGCGTTCAGGGTAGCGGGCATGAACACTGCTGACAGAAATGTGTCACGTACTACCACCCAGGGCCAAACTCTCATCGCCTCTCTGCAGAGGCTGCGAGTGGACTCCACCTTGTCTGCTGAAAGTATGTCAACGTAATATTGTCTGTATGGATCAGCAGCTGATGCCCTGGAAGGAGGGCTGGAAGGCCTGTAGGCCACATAAAACAGTCTTCATCTCCAGAATATTGCAGTGCAGAACCATATCTTGAAGGGTCCATTGGCCCAGAGTTCCAAAGTGGCCCAGATGGGCACTCCAGCCTGAACCCGAGGCGTCCGTGGTCATCACCCAGAGGGGGGGATAGCAGGAGGAATGAGGACCCTATCTCTAGGTTGGAGAAGTCCAACCACCAAAGCAGGAAGTGACACAGCAGAGAAGTCACCTGTATGAGATACCCCAACTTGTGTTAATGCTGTACTCACTGGACCCAGAAAAACCACTGAGGGATCCTCATGTGCAGATGTGCTACTGGATTGACAGGATGGCAGCCGCCATGAGGCTGATAAAGCTGTAAGAGGCATCTGGCCAAAACAAAATCACTGAAAAGGAACTAGCAGAGCTTGGACCACCAGTGCAGTAGAACGATTTGAGGGTAGAGAAGCCCAGCCCAAACCCATGTCCAGAACAGCCCCAATGCATTGGAGATGCTGGCAAGAGGTGAGGACAGACTTCAGTACCTTCACCAGTATACCCAACTGGTCGAACAAAACAATGTGTGTACTATGGCTTCCCACGATGGTGCTTTCAGAAGCCAATCCTTTATATACACTGGAAGACACAGAAGCCTTCCCTGCAGAGAGCAGCTGCCACCACTACAAAGCACTTGGTAAAGACACATGGTGCAGAAGACAAACCAAAGGGAGAAACACAAAACTGATAATGCAAGCCCTGGAGCATGAAACGCAAGTACTTTCGATAAGACTTGTGAATCGTGAAGTGAAGATATGTGTCCTTCATGTCCACAGCAACCATTCAGTCCCCCTTTAGCCAAAAGTGGAGGAAGAAACTGCAGAGAGACCATTCTCTACTTTTTGTATTCTATGAACAGATTCAATCCTTGAAGGTCTAATAGGGCCTTAGATCCCTGGTTCATTTTGGTACAAGGAATACCCGGAATAAACAGCCCTGGTTTTGTTCTGAAACTGGGAGGAGTTCTACAGCCCTGTTATAGAGAAGAGTTTGAACCTTCTCCAGTAGAAGGGCAAGATGTCCCAGAGGACAGCAGTTTGGCAAGAAATGTTGGGGGGGGGGGTGTCACTGGTGGAACAGAAAAGAGCTCTAGGACATGTCCTAGCTGAACTACTTCCAGGTCTTAAGCCCTGGTTATCTCCCTCTACTTTTGTAGGGAGAGGGAGATGCAGCCTCCAACCAAAATCTTCTGAGGCAGTGAGGCCAGAGGAAGTGGACAGGAGTCAGAATGCGACTGGGGCAGCAATGGTTTAACCCTTTGCGAGTGTGGCATGGGCACCCGGAGGCATGTTTACTAACTGGGAAGGAGAAGGTTGAGATCTCTGGGAACCACATCCCAGACCTGTGCGATATCCATGGCCTTGACATGCAAACAGCCTGTGATAAGAAACTCTGCCCCTACCACCGGGCTTAGGGTTCAGTGTGTGCAGGAACCTCTAAGCCATTTTTGAAGACTGTAGAACCCACAGAGAATTTTCCATATCAGATTCAAAGAGTTGCTTTCCTCTGAATGGTGCACTAAGCACTGACTGTTGTACATCAATGGCAAAACCCACTGTTGGTAGCCAAGGGTGGCAGCGAAGACAAATCCCTGCATGGGCTGTAGCATCTGAGGTATCATAAGCAGACGAGAACAGGTACTTTCCCAGCTTCTTGCCCATTAGCCACCATCTGCTGAGCCACAATCTTGTCTGGAACGTCCAGCATTTTATCAGCCAAGAAGGCTGTTGTCTTCCATAGGTAATTCTGATAACTTATCATGTATGCCTGACAGTTTTCAATATCTAGGCCCAGGGATGCAGAAGTAAATGTTCTCTTCCCCATCACGTCCAGTTTCCCCAACTTCTTATCAGGAGGAAGAGAATTCATGTGTTTGGGTGCCTTTGATTTATCATGAGCAGCCATGGTGACGTGACTACTGTGTCTGATTCAGGCTGAGATGCATAGTAAGGCTTAGCAATAGAGGCAGGATTTTGTTTATCTGCCTTTCTAGGGATGGCTGGCAACTGAGCTGGTCAATGCCAGGCAGCCAAAGTAACATCCTCTAATGCTGAGTGTGCAGGAGGAATAATGACAGTAAGGGAGACAGACACCGCCAACAACTCATAGAGGTTCTTTTTGGAAGAATCCTCTTCCTCTTGTTCAAAACACAGTTTAGCCTAGACCAGCTTGAGGAAGGCCTGAAAGAAGACATCCTCAGGGGGAGTCCTAGGAGTGTTCTTCACACCCTCATCTAAGCAGGAAGAAAGAGTAGAGCTACAGCCAACTACATATATTACTTCATCTTCTTCAGCCATGGCACCTCCTCCTCCTCCTCTTCCATATATTTTGGATTGTATTCCAGTTCATCCTCAATGTCAAAACATCATTGGGAGAGGTTTGATGGGGTGAGGAGACAATGGAGGAGGAATCATTGATGGCCATCTTGTCGACAGAGCCTGTTCAAGGCCTGGCATGACAGTGGGGATTGCAAACTACAGTTAAGGCTGATGGTGGCAACAGTGAGGGCGCCAAAGGCAGCGATGATGGTGCCAGTGGCTTAAGAAGCTGAATTTGTTTTGACATAATTTGCTACAGGAGCTGTGCAGCAACCGGCCCAAAGGAGTCAAGGACAGCAGGACTGTCAAAAGGGCTGTCCCTGATGGTGCCATGGGCTGCAAATCTCCCTGGCAGGAAGGTGTGCCAGCACCATACCTTGACATCTGTGACAGTCGGGGGCAGGATCCAAGGCCTTTGTCTGACACCAGTCTTTGTCAGGCGACTTGCCTGTTTTCAGGGAATACCGTGAAAGGTCTAGGGGAAACAACCTCCTCTTTATGCTGCTTCTCCTTCTCAGAGTGGTGCTGGTGTTTGTCTACAGACTTGCAGGACTTGTCCTTCTCAGTCGAATCAGCGACAGATGCCATCAGTCACAGGGAGCAGTGGGCGGATGGTGAACCGGGAAGAAAAGAAATTTACAATAGTGATGTACCCTTCGACGAAGCCGGTTTCTCATCCACTTCTTTTTAGCTTCAGATGAACTTTAAGAGCTTTACTGACACATCTCCAAGTGGCCTGGTTAAAGCTGTGGCAAATAGAGCAGGCTTTAATGTTGTGGTCTGTGCCAAGGCATTAAATACATTATGAGGTTGTCATCTGTAGATTTTAACATCGCTGCTATGGCAGTATCAGAACAGTGCAGGGCTCAAAATTCCCACTGAAATGGTGTTTCGTGCACACCCAAAAACACAAGATTCTGCCCCCTGGTAAACTGCGGTGTATACCACCTTAGGGAGCGAGGTTCAAGCAGCTGCCATGCACCCACGTGTGGTTTCTTTTTTTTTTTTGCTCCCATTTTGGCTCCAGAGACTGTTTGACACCTTCTAAGATGCTCCAGCCAAACGGAATGCTGCATTTTGTCTGCCCAGCCCAAGACCGATCAAAATCCCGTGTTCACTGGCGAGATTTCGGTCTTGGGCTGAGCCATTGTGCACTTGCTTTCCCTTACTCGGGGTGGCAACCATGCCGACAGGACTCTCTCGCCCAGGCTCCTCTCCAGACATCATCACCGTATTCGTCTGGTAATTTGGGGGCTGACTGAAATGGGAGGGTGCAGGAAACGAACAGTACAGTCACTATTGGGAGGGAGGGTGGATATGGGAGACTCAGATGTTCTGCGACTGAATGAGCATCGGTGAGCTTATGAAACAGTTGGGGGGGGCTGGAATAACGTAGGGCAAATGTACCAGATTTTGCTGTGTTTTGCAGACTAGTCAGTTTTCAAAAATTAGGCAGACTGCCTAAAGAAGGAGACAAATGAAAAAAGGCCAACAAGGGAAAACTTTTACAGGGAGGGCACTGCTAGAAAAAAACAAAGGCAACAAGAAGCCTAAAAAACCAAAATTTAGCCTTTCTGGGCACAGATTCCCTGGCACAGAACAAGGGAAAACCAATTGCTTTATAGTACTCGGGCATACGTTTCAGCCCAGAGATAGATTAATTGCCCAGTTTCACTCAGGGAGGGGCAGTGTGCCACAAAATAACAGGCAATCATGCCATAATCTTCCTGATTTGGTGAGGCAAAAAAGGCTGCTGTTTTCCCTTGGTACCCCCCAAAAAAAGACACCAGACATCTTTAACATTTTTTACAGAAGAAAACAAACAAAACAAAACAAAAAAAAAAAAACACACACAACACATTAGGTTGTAACATTTCATTGAAGCAGCTTTATTTTGTGCTGCTCATTTTATTTTCTGGGCAGACTTCACCGTGTGGGGAAAAAAATCAGATTCTGGGCAGTTAAATTTGCAATTCCATCATCGTGTACCGCTCAATCTGAATCGGTGCATGGTCTGATAACAGGATTGGATGTATACATATCTGTTTAACCTGGTCCCTATGTTCTGCTGTTATCAAGAAATAATCAATGTGGGAATATGTGTAGTGGACTCCTGAACAGAATGTGTATTGTCACCCTTCCCCATTCGTATGGCGCCACACATCTGTAAGACCCAGGTCCCTCATTAAGCAGCTCCCATGTTGTCGTCCTGTAGACATACATGGGAGACATGGATTGGAACTGTCCCATCCTGGGTCAATCAAGAGGTCAGGTCTCACCCAATAATAAAATTCCCTGTCGAAACTGCAGGATTCTATCAAACAAGTTTTGGTGAGTGGATGCATCTGCACCTGGAGGGATATAAATGCTAGCTGTATTGAGCACCCCACCAGGTCCCCCTAACCATAGCCAGTGTTCCCTCTTTGTTCTGATAGGTGTCTTGTAACTGGAAAGATGAATATTTAGGAATTAATATCGCAGTGCCCCTTTTTCTGACTGGTTGGTAGGAACTGGCCATCACTGTCTACATCCCAAATTTAGTCAGCTTCTGATGCTCTGTTGAACTCGTGTGCGTTTCTTGGATTAGTATCATCTATGGGTGGGTTTTCTTCAAGTTTTGATAACACTGTTCCCCTTTTAATGGGGTTACTCAGGCCGCTAACATTGTGGGAAATCACTTTATTATGTGTATGCATCATGATATGAGGAGGAATGAAAAACCACCCCCCTCTTCCAAGGGAGATGTTAGTATGCTTTGATTGCTGGCTAACTCGAATGGCTCATCTGAGAATTGTTGATTTGCCTCCACGGCTCCTTTTGCGTCCTGCCTTGGATCTTTTCTGAAACTTAAAACTATTTACACCAAACATTCTGTCCCTGATAACACAGAAAATTCGGGACTTTAACCTATGCTTAAACTTCAAATAACACGTACAATACACTATTATAGAAACTGTATATATCATAACCCATGTGACTCCATAGTCCGTGTTATGACCACTGACCCTGATGAAACATTCTGTCGCCAAAAGAGGGTGTGTACTTCTGCTAGTGAACTGCACCCAGGGGTAAAATGTCCCCCATAACAATGAAATTGAGCAAGAAGATTAGTTGAGGAAAAACAAAAATTACCCCAATATCAACTTTGGGAAGGTAACAAGAAAAAAAGTGTATACTTCCAAAATAAGTGTCATCCCAGGTCTCTGCCTCCCCACCAGCCCCTTAAGATTTCCAATGGAGGAGGAATTAACATAAATTCAATTGCCGGGGTTCATGACCCTGTAATGTTCAGAAGCAGTGTCTATCAGAAAGAAGGCTTATATCAGTTCCAGTCCTTGCTATTTTTTTTTTTTTATGGATCTCCTCGCTCCCCGGGAGATCTTCACTCAGCAATACTGTATTAAATAGACTTCTGTCCAATGCCCTATCGAGGTGCAGCTGAATTACGTGTTCTGAGAGGGCCCCAGAACCCCTCCCCATCTCAGCAAGTCTCAGTGGCTAGCTTTGGCCATGCATATAGGAGTCCCCAAGGGGCCCCAAGAGGCAGGTACCCCCCTGGGAGACAGACTCAGGGTAGAGGTGGAAGGAACCCCTCCCCTCCACGCAGCACCTCCGCCAGTCAGCTCATCTCAGTCTTTACCTTCCTGAATCAGCCTGCCATATGTCCTTACTATACTGATGGTGCCTCAGGTAGGGTCACCTGTTGAGGAAGTATCTCGGACTCCAGCAGTGATTTCTGTCATAACAGGCCCACAGCATCAATTCCCCCTCCCACCCCAATACTGAACATCAACATATATTTGCCTTTTATGCCTCACAGAATAGGCAAGCCCACTTGGGGGTGACAAACATGAGCCACCTGATCTAGTGTTGGATTTACCAGATTTAGAGGCTCTATAGTTTCTATGTTTCTAGGCCTAAGCATGGTTAACTGTGGTCTATTTGGCATTAGCATCAGTTGATCCCACCCTTATTTAGAGAGGGGACCGCTACCCAGCAGGCCAGGAGGGAAAGAGGCATCACCCCCATCCCGCCTCCAGCTTGTCTTACTGTTTCAAGGAGGGCGATAGTCCCTCATGGATTAACCCAAGCCCCTAGTGAGACCCGGTTACCCCGCAAGGCCTCCAACCCTCTGATTATGCCACCATTAAATCCATGCCCAAATAAGCCTATACTTGGAAAGCTGGATTGGCTGAGGCCCAGTTCCTAGATGGTGTCCTCTCACTGCCGGAGTTTACTTCCTTCAGTTTAACCCCAAAGGCAGTCGGTTCATCAGGAACCAAGCAAGCTAACCAGCCAGAGACCTCCGCAAGGCCAAGGTACATGATGTTCCCCAACAACCTCCCCAAGTTCCGCCACCCCAGCAGGCCGATAACCCCTTGGTACCCCAAGGGACTCACCTCCACTCTACAAAAATCAGGCAAAGTCAAGACTGGAACCTCATCTGCCTTCAGGTGTCTTTTCTGGCAAACTGGTGTAGTAGCTGTTTAATCAAAGCCAGGTTTGCCTGTTGCAGTTGTGGGTCCGGGGCCTGCCTTTTCTTCTCCGTCCCTCTGTTTGGTCGGAGGCACTGCGGTAAGGAGACTTGGGTCAAGAGCTCATATCTCCGTTGTTTCAGGTCAGCCACGGCAGCCTCCACGGTATCAAAACTTTGTTGTCCATTCGGATACTGGATCACTAACCTGGCCAGATATGGTGTATGGAATTTAAGTTTAAGTCTAAACAGGGGGATAAATTCCTTTCAGCGCTGCATGGTCATGGGGCGTAATCATTATCAAAATATATTCTTGGGCTGCCATAGTATATCTTCCCCTGAGCCCAGGCTTTCCAAAGTATAGTTTCTTTTGTTGAGTAATGCAAAAAAAAAAAAAAATAAAAAAAATCGGAGGATGACTGAGCGGGGGCGGGCTCCCGGCTGGGTCGGCTTGGCGCCTACGGCCTGGTGCACTCGCTCCAACTCCAACTGAAAATCGGCCTCCGAGGTTAGAGCTGTATGAAGCAGCATGTCTGTAAAATCTTCTATGCTGCTGCCTTCACTGTCCTCTGGTATACCATTAATCCGCAAATTCTTGCGTCAATTTCTATTTTCAGCGTCCTCTTGTCTTTCTCCAAGGGCCTAGTAAATATCCACTAGTTGTGCTACTGTATTTTGAAGTCGAGTCATGGTGTTTATTTGGACCATATGAGTTTCCTCTATCAGTGTGATTTTTGTTTGTAGCTCCCTGAACTCTGAGAGCACTTGTTCCTGCGCAAGTTTAAAGCTGTGAAAATCCATTTTTATGTCCTGTGATTCGTAAGAATTCGATACTTTATCATCCATTTTATTCAAGGTTTGTCCTTTGGTGTTTTACAGGTCTTTTGGAGGACGTACGTACTGGTTGGTGCGACTGCACTGAGCTGCTGGAGTTGAAGGCCTCCCGTTCTGATAGTTCACCTTCTACAAGTAAGCCCTCATATCCGTTTGACCTCCCCTTCTGTCTACTGCTAGCCATTTGTTTTGGATCATAATTTTATGGAGTTCTCCTTCCAGGTGAGGCTATTTATCGCTAATTCGGGCAGTGGGAATGCGGAGCCTCAGGGGAAAGCCACCATGCGATCGAAAGCTGCACTGGAAGTCCCTGGTAAACGCTCCTTCAATCCAATTCAGCGTTTCCTGCTCCTCCACGCTTGGTTCCGGAGGACTTACCCCCTCTTGGTTCCAGAGTTACCTTTATGACGACGGGTGTCTTTACGCCAGCCTGGGTGTTTCATGCCATGTCACTTTCTTCACAGAACGGGTGCCATGTCTCTCTCTCTCTCTCTCTGAGGGGACTGGATTGAGTTGCCCTTGTTTGCACATCCTCCTCTGTATATACTGGACTATTTACTCCCACTTTCGGTGTTTGAGGTTCCCTTTCTCAGTGAACTTATGCCTTTCCTTCCCTGATGGGAGAAAGGTCTCTGCCTCGATTGACGGAGGTCATGCGCAGTGTAGCATTCGGGCAGAGCAGGAGGTGAGCATGAAGCCTGGACTCCCCCAAAAACCCACGCAGTATGTCTGCTGTTGCGCCGTATTCAGAAAAGTATTCGCAATTCAGCACTCATCTTTGATAATAAAGAAATGCCTCTCTGCTCTCCGGTTCATCGAAGTCTGCGCTTATCCTTTTGAGGTAACACATTAGCAGTGAATGAAACTCCATGACCAGTAATGTGTACCCGAAGTCGGCGTTCGGTTTGAATGGACAGCGTTTGTGTAAGCACGATGCCACAGTTAAAGGGACACATTCATGTACAGTGGCAGACCGTCTGAAAGTCCATGAAAAGTTCCTTTGATTGAGGTGTAACCACCCTACAAATGGGTGTTCCCAAAAGTCTTCCTAGGCTTGTCTAAATGCCCATTGCCAGGCTGGTGTCCTGTGTCCTAGCAGTTTAGAAGTGTTTCATGCGAGTGCCAAGCTAGCCTCTGTGCCTGTCTCTTTAAGGCCTGTCTATCTAGTAGTTATAATTAATGTGTGAGGGGGGCCAAGTAGTTTCAAGCTTGAGTCCCACCCAGGCTGCAGTATTATTGCTCCATTCTGCCATCACTAATTGCTCAGAAGGAGCCCTACTGACATCTGTGATTGTTTGCTGATTATCTGCACTAATAATAATAATAATAATAATAATAATATCATAGTTTGTCTAACCTGCCTTCCTTTGCAGCAGGGACATTTCTATATTGCACCACCATCTTGGTTCAGAACTGCCAGTTTGGGCCAATCAGTACCTTTGAGGACTCTAAAATAGAGCCTGTCCCCAGGGGTCTTGTGGGAGTGATTTTCTGTAGGAACTGTAGTTTTCACCTTTTGGCGCCTAAATGAACCTGGAGGGGGAACCCTTGCTGTGACAGACAGATGGACCAACTAATCAAACCTTTTGGATCACTGGGAAAGTCTCGAACTGCCTGCAGCAGAGAGTCAGTGTGAAATTGGAGTTGAAAGAGTTAAGAGCTCGAGAGATTCAAGCAGCTGCTCCTGTGTGGTGCACAGGGGGAAATTGGCAGGAAGGCTGTGTCTGGCCTGCCTGCTACCATCTTCCCAAGTGAAGAGAACTTGAGCTGAAATTGGACTTTATCCGAAACTGCAGTTTTTGCGATCAGAACCTGAATTGGGATAAAGTGAATTTTGCCTGAAGTGAACCGAAGATTTGCCTAGTAGTGATCAGCCTGTCAGGACTTGAGACTGCCACAGAGCATACAGTTTGCGCAGAGATACTGTGTATAGCAACCAGACTGTCATCTGAACTGTGGTATTTACTGGCTTTTACTATAACTGTGCTGAATGTGGAGGGTGGGTTGCGATTTGATTCCTCACCTTGCTTGATGTGTCACGCTTGCTGGAAACTGCATCCAGTACTTTACCGGACTGTATCCGAACTGTTCTCCTGGTCTGGGCTGCACCAACTCAGACCAGATTGCCACTCACACTGCAGAATTACATCCAAAGAGAGACCTGCCTGGGGATTCGGCTCCCTGCTCAACACCAATGAACAGGAACGACACCACGGTGCATCGTCTAGATCCTGCTTCTCCTGGCAATCCAGCTCTTCATCCTGAGGTCTCCATTTCATTCATCCTGCATCCTGAACTGGGTAGCGTGAATAAACATCAGGGTAGGTCCCTGCTACAAAGCTCAAATCAAAGTGTGTCAACTGATTTAATTGCTGTTGCTAATCATTTCGGACTGAGCCATCCGGCTCCGGATTACAAATTAAGTGCATGTTGTGTTCTATTTCTTCCAAAGGGCCCCCAACAACAGCTGCAACGCCGGCCTACCCTGAGCAACGCTTCAGGCTAGCCTGTAGTTCCAACCAGGTACCCAGAGTGTGTGTGACTGTGTTATAGGGACCTTTGAGTGCATGCCTTATAACCTGAACCATTCAGATCTACAATCAATCACTAGATTACTGCCCCTCCCTTGTTCACATCCCCCCAATAAATCAGATCTAAATCTTTTTGCATCCAAACTGGTTGTGCTGTACCTCTGTATAGAAAGTACTGTGATATTGCTGTTTACTGTTACAGGCCTTGTTTTACAGGGGGTCTCCAGGGCCATTCCAGCTAATCCAGCCCTGGTGATAAGTGTGTTACAAGAGAGGTTGACAGTGCATTACAGTGTGTATTAGGATTGTATTATCTCAGATGTGCTTTGGCCACTAGAGAGGAAAGGGGAGTATCAGTGTCCCGGAGGGATGTACCCAGACCAGTCATGCTGCCATTAACCCTGTCCTCTGGGTGGAAGCACCTTTTTCTCGAGCTCAGGCCCCTCAACCTGCAGACAGTCACGCGAGCAGGGGTAGTATCCCTTGGGATACCACCACCTAGGTGTTACAGAGGTATTGGGCATACCTGTAGCTGGAAGCAGTCCAGAGATATAGATGACAGAGTCTGTGAAATATAAATACAACATTACAACCATTCTTAGAACCTTGTGTTGTCAGTGACAATCAAGGGTGATCCCCTTAGCGATGCATCCCTGCAGCCTGTTGGCCTTGTGTTGTCAGTGACAAGCAAGTCCCCTGAGGGACCCCACTAATGACCCTCCTTGGGGATGAGACTATCCCGCCAACTACGACCCTCTGGGTCCGGTCCTGGAGCCAACTGTCTAAGCACTGCTTGATCATCACTGACATCACAAGGTTCCAAGAATGGCTCTAATGTAGTATTTATATTGCACAGACTCAGTTATCTATATCTCTGGGCTGCCTTCAGCTACAGGTATGCCCAATACTTCAATCAAAAGAACTTTTCATGGGCTTTCAAACTATGTCTGCCACTGTACACGAATGTGTCCCTTTAAGTGGCTCGGGTGAAGCAATTATCCCTTTATTGAACTGCTCTTTTTCAGAATAACTATTATCTAGACCGTATTTTGAAGAAGAAAATATTTTGCAGAAGGTTTAAATGGGGCCTCAAGTATAAGAGAAAGAACTGACTTGTGGCATTTAAATAAGGAGTGAGATTAAGAGTATAAACTAAAGACGACTTTAAACCCCGCTGTAGAATGGAGGTCTGAGAGTGGGGTAAAAATTCCCCAAAGACACTGAATATTTATGAATTGCACTGCAGTTAAATTGGAAAAGTTTACCTTGGCTCATGTACACATATGCTTGTGGAGGTCTGAATGTGGGGTGAAGGATACTCCCAAGACGCCGAATGGTTCTTTTGTTGAAACAAGTAAGCTGCTTCACCAGAGAACTATGAATTTGGGCCTGCTATTGTCCGGAATGACGCACAGCCACTATGGAGAAAACGCACAGTTCTACCGCAGCAACAGCAAATAAGATGAGCCATCTAATTCAGAAATTAAAACAAGTTTCCTTTCAGAACACATTTGAAGTTATAAGTTATTGTGGCCAGAATAAAAATATCAGAGCAAGCTGTGAGTTTTGGTTAGTACTTCCTTTATCAAACATAAACATGAGGAGGACTTGGATATGGAAACTAATTTTTCTCACCCGTTTTAAACCTTAAAGGGCAACAGGTAATTTATGTACACTATAAGAAAATAACGTCCTTGGTGACTAACATGTAAGGCTCAGGATTTGTGATTATTAGTATCGTAGGTGCATTTAAGGTCTGAATTGGTCCTTGATGTTTTATTTAGTTTGATTATATTGCACAAAATTACTTGGAAATAAGTGAGTATCCAGTGTGTTCTGCTTAAATACGTCCTTAGGAAAAGAAAGGAGGAGAAAGCCTTAGCAGCAGTAGCAACAGAACAAAAGCAGAAAAAAGTGCAGAGAGAGAGTCTAAATCAAAAGGGAAGCAGAAAACTCATGCAGAACACTGCCTATTACATTTTTTTGGTAAACCACCATTGCTAAACATAAAGAACCCGCTCAGTCCAATTGCATCTCCATCAGAACAACAAATTAAACTAAGCACAGATAATCTTGAGGGAAGGATGGAGGGGAAAGGAGCTGTAGAACTGCCTTTCTCTGGAGAGAATATACTAACATACTAAAATGCCAGCAGAATAGGCCTAATCGTCTTTCGTGTCTGCTCATTTGGTCAGTCCCCACCCTGGGAGCCGACCTTGCTGTCCCCCCTCGCCCTCTCTGGCTTTTCCCTTCCCAGTTCCAGATATTCTCGCTGCACTGGATTTTGCTTCCAGAACCCTTCCACTGTACCTGTCCCACCCCCCTCTTGAACCCCTCCACTGTCTCTGCCTCCACCAGCCCCCTGGGCAGTGCACTCCATGGCTCCACCACCCTCTCAGTGAAGTAGCACCTCCTCCTTTCTCCCCTGAATCTTCCCCCCTCCAGCTTCCACCCATGCCCTCTAGTTGCCCCCTCCTCCTTCCTTTGAAGCACCCTGACTGCTCCTCCCCTATTTACCCCCTTCATGTACCTGAAGACCTCTATCATGTCCCCCCAGTCCCTTGTCTCTTTCAATGTGTACATATTTTGCTCTTCGAGCCTCTCCCCATAGGTCCTGTCCCCCAAGCCCCAAATAATTTTGGTTGCCCTCCTCTGGACCCTCTGCAGCAGTTTAATGTCCCTTTTTTTAAGTGTGACCTCCAAAACTGCACGCAGTACTCAAGGTGCAGCCTCACCAAGCAGTTATACAGAGGGAGTATCACTTCCTTCCTTCTGGAGATGATCCCGTTAGCGATGCATCCCAGCATCCTGTTGGCCTTGGCCACTGCCCTCCTACAAGTCTCAGAGTTGTTCATCTTGACATCCACCACCACCCCCAGGTCCCTCTTAGCCATCGAGACTTAAAGCATCCCCCCCCCAGGGTGTACACTTGGCCTGGGTATCTGGCCCCCAGGTGCAGTACCTTGCATTTCCCTGCATTGAACCTCAGCTTCCACTTTCTAGACCATCTTTCCAGAGCCTCCAAGTCCCCTCTGTAGGCCACCCTCCTCCTCCCCATCCACCACCACCCCCATCCACCACTGCCCCAGTTTTGAGTCATCCAGAAAGAGACTCATCTCACTCCTGATACCTTTCCTTATGTCAGAGACGAGGCGTGAACAGGAGGGGCCCAAGGACTGATCCCTGCGGGACCCCACTAATGACCCTCCTTGGGGATGAGACTATCCCACCAACTACGACCCTATGGGTCCGGTCCTGGAGCCACTTGCCTATCCATCTGATCATCTGGTTCCCCACCCCATTGCTCCCAGCTTATCCAACAGGCCCCCATACGGAACAGAGTCAAATGCCTTGCTGAAGTCTCGAAAGAGGACATCCACTGGTTTACCCAAGTCCAAGGCACTCGTCACCCAGTCATAGAACTCCACAAGGTTTGTCTGACACGATCTCCCCGGGACGAATCCATGCTGTCAATCGTCCAGGCACCCTGACTTCTCCAGGTCCCCCCCAGCCTCTCCTTGACAATGCCCTCCATCACCTTGCCCACCACTGATGTCAGGTTGACAGGCCTGTAGTTCCCTGCCACCTCTCTTGAACCCCCCCTTGTGGATAGGCACTATATGCGCCACCTTACAGTCCTGGGGAACCCACCCTGTCCTCAGAGAGATGGTGAAAAGCTCCACCAGGGGTTTCGTCAGGACATCCGCCAGTTCCTTCAGCACTCTGGGATGTAATTTATCCGGACCCGGTGCTTTCTCTGTCTTAAGGGACCTGAGGGCTTCCTCACTCTCTCTGCTGTGATTTCCACCTCCGCTACCTCGTCCCCTGCTTAGCCTTTCCCTCCTGCCAGTGATGCCTTTCCCCCAGACCCACCGACGGTAAGGGTCCCCTCCTCAGTATCACTGTCTCCTCCCATGTATGATGCAGCCTCCATTTTCCTTGGTGAAAACTGAGGTGAAGTACTCATTTAGTAGCTCAGCCTGCCCCTGGGTCTTGTGCCCATCTCTCCTGCTTTTAATCCTGCTAATCTGCCCTTCACCCTTCATTTTTCCCCAATGTATCTAAAGAACCCCTTGTTCCTCTCCCACTCCCTGGCAAGATTCTGCTCTTCCTTGCCTTAGCCGCCCTCACCACCCTAATGGCCCTTCTAGCCACCAGCTCGTACTCCGCTCGATCCCTTTCACTCCTTGAGCACTTGAATTGCCTATAGGCTGCCTTCTTTCCCCTCACCACCTCCTGGACCTCCCTGGTCCAACAGCAGGTTTCTCGGGCCCTACTGCATTTTTGTCTTACTCTTGCACAGGTGCTGGTAGCATCCTACACACCTCTCCTGATGATTTCCCACCTACTGTCAGCGTCCATGTCTGGCCCAATCACATCCAAATGCTCCTTTAGGATCCTTCCCATTTCCTTAAAATCCACCCCCCTGAAGTCAGTTATCTCTGTCTTTGTGCAGCCTTCTACTCCTCCTAGGTCCAAGCAGAACCAGACCGTGGCATGGTCGCTCCCTGCCAATGGGTCCCTTACCTCCAGGCCTCCAATCTGGTCACTGTCTGCCAGGACCACATCCAGTACCCGCACCTCCCTGGTCGGTTCCCCCACCTGCTGAGTTAGGAAAGTGTCTTGAAAGACATCCAACAACCTCGGTTTCCTGGCCACCAAGGATATCAGTCTCCCAGTCTGTTCCTGGCATGTTTAAGTGCCCCAACACCACCACCCTTCCGCTGCTCAATCTGCAGTGTCTCCCAACATCTGCCACCAGACTCTCCTCCAGCTCCTCCGCCAGCGCAGGGGTCTATACTCCACTCCTATTTTAACTCTCTGGCCCCCCCCCCCCGCTATCAAGGTGACCCAAATCGCCTCCACAGTTCCCTCCACCTCTACTCCCCCTATGCCAATGCAGTTTTTGACTATTATTGCTACCCCGCCTCCCTTCCCTCCTGAACATAGTGTAACCCTCCAGGTTCAGGTACCAGTCGTGTCCTATGGCGGTCCAGGTCTCAAAGACTGCTGCCACATTCACCCCTCCCTCAGTTAGCATCACCTGGAGCTCAGGCATTTTATTGCCCAAGCTCCTGGCATTTAGCAGGACTACCTTTCACCCTTTCCCTATACTTCCATTTCCCCTGCTCGTGTTCCCATGGGGATTCCATTTTCCCCTGGTCTGCACCTTACCAGTCAGCCTTTTCCCGCATTCCTCCAGCTCTCCAGTGGGGTGGAGACAGAGTCCCTCCTTTATCGGACCCCCCTCGACAGCCTTTTCACCCATCCCTCCCCCTTCACAAGTTTAAACCCCACCTTTCACCAATGAACCCCTCTACTTTCAACTTAAGGACTCCCCTCTCCTCCAAATTGAGATGAAGCTTATCTCTAGCACACAGCCCCTTATCCTCCCAGGTCTCCCCCCAATCCTCCATCAACCCATACCCTCTGGCCTCACACCACTCCCTGAGCCACTGGTTTATCTCCCTAATCGTCCTTTTGTGTTCCTCACAAGCCCTTGGAACTGGCAGGATTTCCGAGAAGGAAGTTGTGCGTCCTATGTCATGACAGACCCTGGCAAGTTCCCTGAACTTTGCCTGTATCTCTAGCTCGCTATTTCCCTCAATGTCATTTGTACCCAGGTGGCCCAGTATGTCAGGGGAACCCCCACAATCCTTTGCCAGCTGACATACCTCATGCTTGGCTCTGTGCACCGTTAGTCCTGGGAAGCATTTTGCTCTAACTGGCCAAGCTTCCCCCTCCCTATCCCTGATACCCCTGATCATAGAATCCCCCAACAGGAGCACTCTGACCACTCCTTTTCCTCCATTTCCCCCTCTTCCATGTCCCTCATCCTATCTACCGGCCCCTCCACCCAGCTGGCTCCTTGCTCCTCCCTCATCTGGGTGCCACCTGTCACCCCTCCTTTTACCCTGGCCACCCGTCCTCCAATCCTATGCCTCCTCCTCCTCCTCCCGAGTATCCTTCTGTACCTCGCTACCGCCTCCCACTGCTCACAACTGATCCTTCTCCCCATCTGCAAACTAGCCTGGCTCATCCTCCCTTCCTTCCCGTCTCCGTTCAGCCCCTCCTTGCTTGTCGTGCTCCCTTGGCCTAAACCCCCAGCTCCCTTTACTATATCGTCCTTGTACATCTGGTCCTTCTCCTTGTCCTTTCCTCCCAACTGAGCCTTCTCCTTGCACTTTCTTCCCTCCTCCTCCTGCCCCTCCTGCTCTGATCCACTGCTCCCCCCATTTTCCCGGATTCTAGGTTCCCCCTGTTCCTCCTGCTATCCGGCCCCCGCCGCCTGCCCCCCACTCCCTTTCCATTTCTAACCACCCCTGTCATAGCTACATCACCCCCCTCATCCTCCATCAGAAGAAGAGAACTGAAGCAGTTACTGAGCATAAGGTCCGATCCACCTCCCCACCTTGCTTCCTTCTGTCCAGCCCCAGCCATCTGCCTACTTCCCTGAGAATGTTGTCCCTCTGGTCCGCCTCTGTGAGGGTCCCCAGTTACCTGCCTGCTTCCTTGGTAGTATCCTCCTTTTGGGCCCCCTCTGCCAGAGTCCTTATGTGACCCCAGAGTATTCTCCTGCACTCCTTTCCCTATGCCCCTGCCCCTAGTGCTTGGTGCAACCCCATGGGAGAGCCTCTGCCCTCTTCCTCAACCATACCTCCCCCCTTCCCCCAGCCGTCTCCTAATCCCTGCAACTTCCTCCCTAAGCTGTGCCAGTTGGTAGCACACTGGGCAACCACCGAACTTCTAAGCCCAGTCCAGTATCATGGCTGCCCCATTCCCCCTCCAAGTATGTTTCCTTGGGTGAGCCACCAGGTTCCCCACTAGTCCAAGATACACCCCTACCGACTAATCAGGTCACCCACTAATCCTAGATACAGCCTGGTTCTCTGTGTACCATGTTTCTGTGACTGTCACAATATCCAGGCATCCCTCTTCCATCAAAGCAGATGTTCCTGCTGGTATTGACCAATCTGTATCTGGCATACTGAAGTCTCCCATTATCAGACCCTCCACTTTAGCTGTCATGTTTTGTATATCTTCTAACAGTAATGTGTCTATATTCTCCCCTTGGTCTGGAGGCCTGTAGACAACCCCAGTTCATATGGCTGTCCCATTTCCTGTTTCCAGGGTGACCCACAGTTCTTCTAGCTCCTTACGTGTATTCTCAATTTTTGTAGCTTTAATATTTTCATTGACATTAAGGGCCACTCCACCCCCCCCCCCCTTCTGCACCTCGATATCTTCTGAACAGTACATAACCAGGTACTGAAGTCTCCCAAGTGTGGTTACTGGTAAACCATGTCTCGCTAATGGCTACTATGTCCAGTTTAGTCTCTGTCATTATTGCCTGTGGGTCTGGAATCTTATTTCCCAGACTGTGAGCATTTATGTACATGATTTTACATTGGCTAGATTTCGGTGCATTAGTTGTTAGGTGAAGTCTGGCGGTTCCCCTGTGTGTCGTATGGGGAGCCGGACCTTTTTTCCTTACCTGGTGATGCAAATGAATTAGAAACATGATGAACTCCTGTTTGACCACTAGCTGAGGGGGGAGGGGTGTTCTTCCTATTCGACATATCAGGTGCTGCACCCCCTCCCCATTTGCTAGTTTAAATATTCTGCAAAAATGTCAGACTTCTGCCCCAATGCACAGACTCCCTCCTTAGTCAGATGCAGTCCATCAAATTTAAAGAACTTTTGCTCCCAGAACTGTTACCAGTTCCCTACAAATTTGTGTTAGTTTTCCTGGCACCAGCCCTTGAGCCACAAGTTTAGCTCCCCTATCTCCCCTTCTCTGACCTTCCGTCCATCTGCCCCCCTCTCCCAGACTGGCAGGATCTCAGAGAAGGAGATGCCGGACGAAATGGATGATAGTTTGTCACCGAGCCTGGTCAGGTGTTCCTTGGTCTCCACAACTGACCAGCTGGTGAGATTGTTAGTCCCTATGTGTACCAGGACGTCAATGTTTTCTCCTGCTTCCTGTACAATTTTAGCAATGTGGTCAGTGTCTCTCCACACTGATGTGCCTGGGAGACATCTGACCATTACCCCTGGATGGAGCTAGGTATCAACTCCCCGAATCAAGAAGTCTCCCACGATCAGAAGTTTTTTGGATTTCCTTTTTGCTTTTTTTGTTTTGGTTCCTGTTGTGGGTGAGTTTTGTTGTGCTAGCTCCTGTGCTGCAGAGTCCTGCTCTGCAGTGTCCTTTGCCCCTTTGATTTCAAAGACAGAGGCAGATACCTGTTTGTAGTTTTTATATGGTTTGTGAAGATGATATGTTGGAGAGCACCGAGTGATGGGGCACCCAATTTGCCCCTCCTAACCACCTGCCAACCTCCCGGACCAACAACTACCCTCTGCAGTCGAGGTGCTTCTGTTGGATGTTGGGGAAATGACGGGAGGTTCTTATAATATAGTTCCTCCTGCATATGCGATTTGAGGCATGCAATCTCTGCCCATGCTGCCTGGAGCTGAGCCCTTAGATCTCCAGTGGCCCAGCATGTAGGACAGTGTCCTAAATACTGTAAAACTGCGTTTTTGAAAAGTGTCCCTCAGTACCTGCAGTTAATAATATCCATTCCAGATAAGTTGCTGGGTTTATAACCTGGTCAGAGTACTTAGAAGGAGAATGAAAGCAAAAGTTTGATTTTGTGTTTTGTTTGGTTGTTTTTGTATAACTTGTTATAACAATTCCAATGACCCGTACTACAAACACAGATACACAGAAATGTGACGTCAGAGAAAGGCCCCATGTCTCATCTAGTCTGCCCAACATCCTACCTCCCCCTTTCTGTCATGTTTCCACCCTCTTTTCCTAACCCCTTAAATCTATCCCAAGCCCTCTTGAACCCCTCCACCATTTCGGCTGCCACTACCTCCTCTGGCAGCTTGTTCGAGGCCTCCACCACCCTCTCCGTGAAAAACTGCCCTGACATTACCTCTGTATTGCCCACCTTCCAGTTTGAGGCTATGTCCCCTCATGTTTGCTCCCTTCTTCAATTTGAACAAGTTATCACTCTCCACCTTATTTATTACCTTCAGATACTTAAAGGTGTCAATCATGTCCCCTTCTCCCTCCTAGTCTCCAGAGGGTACAAATTCAGCCCTCTCAATCTTCTCTCATAGGGTACATCCTGCATCTCTTGTACCATTGTGGTTGCCCTACTCTGTATCCTCTCCATCAACTCAGCATCTCTTCATCGTCGTGTCAGACAAATCTAATAGAGTTGACTGGGTGACCAAAGCAGTAGACCAGAGAGGGGCTGTGGACATGGCCTATCTAGATTTTATCAATGCATTTGATACAGTCCCACACAAAAGATTAATACACACGTTAGCCAGCCTTGGAGTGAGTCCCAAGGTGGTAGCCTGGATAAAAAATTTACTAGACAACAGAACGCAAAAGGTAGTAGTAAATGGAGTCCACAGTGAAGAAAGGAGGATTACTAGCGGGGTACAGCAGGGTTCAGTACTGGGACCGGTCCTTTTTAAATGTCTTTATAAGTGACATTACAGAGGAACTGGAAAAAGTATGTCTCTTTGCAGATGACACAGAGATCGGCAACAGGGTTGATACACAAGATGGAGTGGAAAGGATGAGAAGGGACTTGGCAAGGTTGGAGGAATGGTCAAATGTATGGCAGCTTAGATTCAGTGCAATAAAGTGCCCGGGAAATAAAAACCCAGGGGAACAGTACACAATGGGGGGGGTGAGATATTGACAACAGTAAAAATGAAATGGGACCTGGGGGTAATTATATCAGATGACCTAAAGGTGGGCAAGCAATGTGAGAAGGCAGTAAGGAAGGCTGGTGGGATACCGGGATGCATAGGGAGAGGCATCAATAGTAGAAAACAGAAAGTTGTTATCCCGCTGTACAGACAGTTGGTGAGACCCCACCTGGAGTACTGTGTGCAGTTCTGGAGACCCCATCTCCGCAAAGACATAGACAGAGTGTAGGCTGTCCAGAGGACTGCAATCAAAATGGTGCAGGGTCTGTACCAGAAAACATATGAACAAAGACTAAAAGAGCTTAATATGTATACCCTTGAGAAAAGAAGGGAGGGAGGGGACACGATAGAAACTTTCAAGTACCTCAAGGGAATCAACAAAGTCCAAAAGGGTAGCATCTTTCAGAAAAAGATTTGTGCAAGAACAACGGGTCACAATTTGAAAATAGAGGGGGGACAGCTCAGAAGTAATGTGAGGAAGTATTTTTTTCACGGAGAGGGTTGTGGATGCATGGAACAGCCTCCCTGAGGAGGTTGTGGAGTCAAGAACAATGGGGGAATTCAAGAATGCATGGGACAGACACAAGGCAGTTCTAGTGGGGGATAGGAGGAAGTAAGCTGTTGGTTAACTAGGATCTGCAACTTATCTGTTAAGTAAGAAAATGGGCAGACTTGGTGGGCCAAGCGGTCCTCATCTGCCATCAAACTCTATGTTTCTTTGTAGGCGAGACCTCCAGAACTGCACCCCATACTCCAGAAGCGGCCTGACCATGGTTCTGTATAATGACATTAGCACCTCCCTCTTCCTGCTATTCAAACCCCTCGCAATACAGGCCAACATTCCATTTGCCTTTCCCACCGCCCTGGTACACTGGATGCCCATCTTGTGGTCACACAATACCATAATCCCCAGGTCCCTTTCCGTTTCCTTCTCCTTAACCACCACCCCCCCAAGGAAGTAAGTTTCCCTACTATTCCTCCTCCCCAAGTGCATCAGCAAGCACTTTTGTGCATTAAACTTCAATTTCCAGGTGTCAGACCGCCTCTCCAGGTCCCACCTCATGGCTTGCACCCCATTAGGTGAATCCAACCTATAGCAGACCTTTGTATCATCCGTGAACACGCACACCAGTCCCTCCAGACCCTCCGCTAGGTCACTAACATAGATGTTAAAGAGTACTGGTCCTAGCACTGACCCCTGTGGCACCCCACTGGTCACCACCCGTTCCCTGGAATGTATCCCATTTACCACCACTGTCTGACTTCTTCCCTTCAACCAGTCTTCCACCCTCCTGGTGATGCTGTGGTCCACCCCTAGTCTGTCCAGCTTATGCACCATTCCACCACGCGGAACGGTGTCGAAGGCCTTATTGAAATCCAGATAGGCCACATCCACCACTCCTCGCTGGTCCACTATCTGTGTCACTGCATCGAAAAACTCTATCAGGTTACTCTTTGACAGGACCTTCCCTTGGTGAAGCCATGCTGCCTGTCATCCTGCATGCCATTCATCTCCAAGTATTCTATCAACCTGATCTTAACTATTGTTTCCATTACGCTCCCCACCACCGAGGTATGACTAATGGGACGGTAGTTTTTGACCTCGTCCTTCCGCCCCCCATGTAGTGCGACCACCTCTGCCCTCTTCCAGTCTGTTGGCACCACCCCTGTGACTAAGGACAAGTTAAACAGCCTTGCCAGATGTGGCTCCAGTTCATCCTTCACCTCCTTGAGAACGCTTGAGTGTACTCTTCCAGTTTTTTTTTTCCTGTTATCAGATTTCTTGCAGTCTGTTCCAACTTCTAACTACTGTAAGCTCCACTGTATAACTTGAAACTGCTCCTAATTATTGTTGAGAACCATACTGTTTATTTGTTTTAGAAACATAGAAGTTGACAGACGAAGGAGATCGTTAGGGTCCATCTAGTCTGCTCATTTGTTTTAGACCTATTTTGACACTCTAGTTGCCCTTTGTAGTCAGGGCTCCCTTGTATCTATCCCATGCATTCTTGAAACCCCCCCACAACCTCTTCGGGCAAGCTGTTCCAGGCGTCCACCACTCTTTCTGTGACGAAAAACTTCCTGGTGTTGGTACAGAACCTCCCTCCTTGCAGCCTGGTTTTACTGTTCTTACTTGTATACTGTGTAATCTATGCTGTACATGCATTCGCATATTTATTTGTATACAGTACCCTCACCCTTGCCCCAAGTCGCACCTAGAATCGAGCCTCGGCTCAGCGTGCTTCTCCCGGTTATCAACGTATAAATAAATACCTCAATGCATACATCCTGGAAAAGAGATGGGGGGAATACAATTGAGACCTTTAAATACCTCATGGAAGCAAATAAGGTACAGAAGGGAAGCATTCAGGAGAGATGTGAGAAAGTACTTCTTCACAGAAAGAGTGGTGGATTCCTGAAACAGCTTTCCAGCAAAGGTGGATGGGTGCAAAACAGTGGTGGAGTTCAAGAATGCATGGGATAGGCACAAGGGAATGTTAGAAGAAAGGAAGCGGGGGGGGGGGGGAGAAAGAGCCAGAGATCAGTTAGGGTCTGCGGGGATACTGTAGGTAGGGAAAAAAATGGGCAGACTTGGTGGGCCAAGCGGTACTCATCTGCCATCAAATTCTATGTTTCTATGTGCTGCAGAGAATCTCAGCTTTAGGCAATGTAGCATCTCTATAAACAGAGAGTGGTAGCACTCATCCCCAGTCGAATCTGGTAAATCAGGATGTTGAGAAACAGCAGACACAACAGGTAGCATCCTGAAAAGGGCAAAACCATTCTTGGGCCCACACGACTACCACTTATATAAATTGGTACCATATGACCACAGGGACCTACACCACAAACCGCTACCATCCCACTGGACCACCAGGGATAACTTTTTTCTCCCATGGTGTTTCTGCAGTATAAAATCATTAATGGTTTAGTGAGCTGGGTTAAGGAGAGAACTATACTGAGATGCCAATAAACACCTTGGCCTTGGGCCTCAGTATTTCTTGGCATCCAAGTACAGTTACTCCCCATAAACCCAACTCACTGTACCATTACTGCTTAACTATATTGAAAAAGATCCTACTCAGCATATCACAACATAACTACTCTCATTATTCAGTGATACGCATACATAGTAGTCTCAATAATGGGACTGTATTCATAGAAGTGTGACGGCAGAAAAGGACCGACAAGACCCGCTGAGTCTGCCCATTTATCCAGCTATCTGCTTGGACCTGGTCCCCCACCCATAACACTCCTCTGTGGTTGTCCCATGCCCTTTTGAATATCAACCAGCAACCACTCCGTTTGCCTCCCCTCCTACTCACTATTCCAAACTGACAGACTGTCAAGGGGTGGGGGGTGGCTATTTATGTCAAGGACAAGTACTCTGTCTCCATCCTGGACTCAACCTCGGTCCCTAATGAATCTGAATCTCTATCCCTCCAAGTGGTGATCGTGGCTGGAGTCTCGGTCAGTGTTACTGGCTGTTACAGGCCGTCATCAGCAGGATTGTAGCTTCTAGACCACTTAAGCAACCTTCTGGGGCATAACTCTCTGGAAATAATAATACACGGGGACTTAAACTTAGACTGGCATTCCAATGCCTCCTCTCCCCTCAAATCCCTTTGTGACTCCTTGGGGCTGTCCCAGCTTATCACTGAAGCTACCCATCCAAACAAGAGTAAACCAGCCAAAAGTACACTGCTGGACCTCGTCATAGTTAGTAAGCCTCATCTGTACCCCCATTCTGGAGTCTATTTCTCCGACATCAGTGACCACTGTTTTGTCGCTTGTGTTAGGTCTTGCCATTCCCCTACTCTCCCACCCAAATTCACTACAAAAGAAGCAGGCGTAGTTTTGATTCTTGGTCATTCACGGCTGAACTAAGTCACTCCCCCCCTCCAGTGGCAGAACTTCTACCTAGCAGAATCCGTGGCCCACGCCTATGACATCTTTCATGACATTGTGTTAAGTGCTCTAAACAAGCATGCCCCACTAGTCACATCCCGAGTTAGAAGCAAGCACTGCCGGTGGTTCTCTACTGACCTAAAGAGTGCACTGCAGAATAGGGAAAGGCTATGGAAAACTGCTCACAAAACAAAACTACCTAATGACTGGAATCTCTTCCGGAGAGCTAGAAACACCTGTACCAGATTGGTTAGAGATACAAAGGCTAGCTATTACCGCTCTCAACTTGAAGCTTCCTCCACATGTCTGTCAAAATTCTGGAGAACTATTAGACACATCGAAGGCCATTCCGCTGGCAAACCACTGCCTACCAAAACCCAGGTTGGTAATTCTACAATTACAGATAAACTTACTATTCTGGACTCCTTCAACAACTATTTTGCCACCACGGGTCTAGCTTTTGACTCCTCCCCAGCTAGTACTCTTCGGGCACAGTTTGGGCTTGATACCCCGACCCCCCTGCAATCAGCTCATCCTTCTCCCTCCAAGCCACATCCTTGAAGGAAGTGGAGGATCTCCTGCTCCAGCTGGACAAAAGGAAAAGCTGTGGGGCTGACCTGATTGATCCATTCTTTCTAAAAGCAGGCTCCCATGCTCTCACCGTGCCCATTACTCACCTGTTCAATCTAACCATCTCCCAAGGTGTTCTCCCTACTGTTTGGAAGACTGCCCATATTGTTCCTATACTCAAGAATGGGGACACTAGCGACCTGAATAATTATAGGCACATCTCTCTCCTCCCTGCACTGTCAAAAATGCTAGAGAAAATCATTAACGCCCAACTCAGGACCCACCTGGAATCAGCGAACCTCCTCAACCCCCTCCAGTCTGGATTCAGGGCTCAACATAGTACGACTACCACCCTAGCCAAAAATCAGTAATGACTGGCTGAGGGAGTTGGACAACAAGAATTTTGTCAGAGCAGTCTTCCTGGACCTCAGTAAGGCTTTCGACACTGTTGACCACCCCCTGCTGTTATCATCCCTATGGAATATTGGTCTGGATGCTCCCTCTCTTAGGTGGTTCAACAATTACCTAACCGACCGCTCCCAGCAAATTAAAGCTGATGGTGAGGTTTCGCTCCTCAAACCTCTTACACGGGGAGTGCCGCAAGGCTATCTTGGGACCCCTGCTTTTCGCAATCTACATCAATAGTATTAATACCTCCATAACAAGGCAAAAATTCATCTCTTCACAGATGACACGGTGCTATACACCAGTGGCCCATCTCCTGACACTGTACTCACATCTCTCCAGAGTGAATTTGATCTGCTACAACTCCAACTCCTAAAACAGAAGCTGCTCCTGAACGCAAAAAAAAAAACAAAGGCCATGCTCTTCTCCCCTGCGTCCAACTCTAGTGCCCCCCCATGGCTCACTATCCTCTATCACTACCGTACTGGGGGAATCAGCTGGAATACATATCCTCTTTCAAATACCTTGGGGTTTAGATTGACAGTTCTCTCTCCCTCCAGTGTCATATTGAAGAGCTTATAAAGAAGCTCAGCAGAGACTAGGACTATTCTTCAGGATAAAAACCCTTCTACCAAGGGAGGCTAAAAAACGACTAGTCCAAACATCATTTCTCCCCCTGCTAGACTATACTGACTTCCTTTATAGCCAAGGTCCTGCTGGTTCACTTGCAAAACTTGATATAAACCGTAATACTCTGTGGTAGAGTATAACGGAGCTCCCCTACTCCACCCATCACTGTCTCCTACACACTGCTGTGGCCTGGCCTTCCCTTACCCTTAGGCACCAGAGAAACGCAGTACTCTGGACCTTCGGAGCCATTACCAATAACCTGCCCAATTATATCACTGATTGCCTACCATTAAGCCTCCTACCTAACTACACCCTAAGAAGTGTTTCTTACGTAACCCTGAAAATCCTGAAGGTTAGATCCCGCTTTGGCAGGGTGGCAATAAGTCATGCACTTCCCTCACTGTGGAACAAGTTGCAAAAATTCCTGAAATTAAACCTCCCTTGCAAGCTTGCGGCTTTTAAAGCCTTAATCACCCGCAAACTTAAGGAATCCTGTGACTGCTTCCATTAATACCGCGGTTCTGGCCCGTTGTGCTTATCCTGCCCCCGCCTCAGCCCTCAACCCATATCACTGCCTTCTCCTCTCCCTCTCTTTCTTAGGCATCCCCTCACCTCCTGCCCTCTGGGGTATATAAAAAAAAAAAAATAAAAAAAGGGGGGGCAATCAACTTATTCATTGCTCTTATATTACTGTACCTTAGTATACTTACTATCGTTTGTGTATGTTAGATCTGCTTAAACCCTGTTCACACCTGTCCTAAAGTATACTGACATGTTGGCAGCACTTGCAATCCTGCTGTATCTTTCTGTATTTTTACCTTACCCCAGGTTCACCTCGAAAATGAGCTCTGCTCAATGGTGCCAGCCTGGTTAAATAAAGATTTTGATTGATTGATTGAATCCCTTCACTATTTCTTCTCCAACGACCGCCTCTGGGAGTCTGTTCCACCTCTCCACTGTGACACTTGGACAGCTGGTTCTGATCACTGTATCATTTTTTGTAATATAAAAATGTGTTATCGATTGTCTCTCTTGAAAAATGCTGAAACAGCATGCGAGTATGACACACACACACACACACACACACACACACACACACACACATTTTTAGACACAAGGTGTTACCTGGAAGGCCCGCAGCTAATTACAGATCTTAACTAAGTTAATTAAAGCTGTAGTTGCTAAGAGGGAAAATCTTAAACTTTTATAATGCCTAGAGGAAGAACAGCAGGTTGTGACGTTTTAATGCAAAGTCATAAAAGATGCTTTAAAGTCCTGGAAAGGGGAAACTGATCATAAATCAAAGAGAGTCATTTGAAGAACATGAGTTATGCTGAGGTTGCAGAACTGAATACTTTGAAAACACATACCGTTTTTATATAGATATATTCTTTTATATATTCTGACAAGGAGGAGCTAGGTGACCTCATGCAAAGAGGTGGGCAAGACCAGCTTTTAAACATTCTGTTTTACTTCACTGACACTTCTATCTAGACTCTGACAAAGAAACACCTATGAGCACTTTAAGCAGGTATTTAGAGAGAGAAACAAATCTAAGTACTGTAGTAAGAACTGCACTATTAAAACCTGTTTTGTTTAACAGATTTGTATGTCTTGTAACATAATAGTTCTGTATTTTTACATGTTATGTATTTTTTATCTATTTTAGTAAAACGCTATTTTTAGAACCTACTTGGTCTGTCTGATTTTTTTCCTTTACAAGTAGAATATATATATAGTTAAAGCAGACACTGTACATAAGCTTGAATGGTGATACTAAACTGGAAAAAGGTAAGTGTTTTAAATCTGAGGTCTTTTAGTACAGTTTTTAAGGGTTCATTTCTCTACACCTGGTTAGGTGCGCGTAGACAAAGATATCTGCCCCTCCCCCCCCCGAAGACAGAATTATCTGAGCCTGTGCACTGGGTATGCCAGCAATAGGTTCACAGTTCGAATCCCTCCAAGACTTGAGACCAAAGGCTGATTTGAAATCCACAAAAAACAGACAAGAGGATTACCTTGTTCTGTTAACTGGTCACAAGACTGAGCTCAGAGGTTGGCACTTTGGGAGTAGAGGGCTGACCTGCTGAGTGGGTTTGTGACAGATTGGTTGGCAGCAGTGCGGGTAATTTTGGTTTTGCAAGCTTTTATTGTTCAGCGTGTCAGTTTGAGACCGTAAACTCACTTGCAAAGAAAGAAAAAAAACAGTGATTTATTTTTAAAAAGAAAACAGAACTATATCACTCGGTGTACAGTCAAGTTTCTACCCATTTTATTTTTTTCCTGAAGTGCAAGTCAGAGTAGCAGTAGTGATGGAAGAAGATGGATTCTGACTACAGCAGGCACACTGTAGGCTCTTTAAAACAGTGGTGCAGGGACAGAGGAGTCTCGGATGCAGTAAAAGCCAGCAAGCAGAACCTCATAGATGCCCTGATGGTAGCAGATACCCAGAGCAGCGAGTCATGGACCGTGACTGAAAAGGACCAAACCTCAAGTGTGGCAGGGCTAGCGACCAGTGCTGTGTCCAGACCCGGTGAGGATGACAGCAGGGCCACTGTCAGTGAAGGGCCACAGCAGCAGGGGAAGGTCACCAGTATCCTGGATCCAGAAGTACTCAGGCTGCAAACTGAGTTGCTCAGGATAGAGCTGGAGTTCCAGGAGAAAAGGGAGCAAGAGAAGCGAGTGGCGGACCACGAGGCAGAGTGAGAACGCCATGAGGAAGAGCAAGAACGCCGAGCGGCAGAGCGAGAACACCAAGAGGCAGACCGTGAGGAGCGTGAGCGCCAGTGACCTGCAGAGGAGAAGAGAGAGGATCGCCTGAGGCAACATGAACTGGAGAAGCAACATCTCCGACCAGTGGCACCAGAGCAGGTAAGTGGCTTGGGTTTAACCAGGACCGCAGGACTGGGTTAAAAATTGAACTCCAAATTAATAGCCGAATTTAAAGAGGGGAAAAAATTTGTATTCAGGCTAAAATTCCTAGAGAGTCCTGGAGTTTCCAGCTATCCCCACTACTTACCGGGAAAGCTCGGGATGCACTGGGTCAAATGGACAATGACGACAGTGATGATTACAGCAAACTTAAAGCTGTACTGTTATAAAAGTTTGAATTAACTGCTGTATCATACAGAGCTAAATTCTGTAAGCTCAGGAGAAGCCCTGTCATGAGCTATGAGAAGCTAGCCATGAAACGTCGTCAGTTTTTAAAATGTTGGTGGGGAAGGAATTGAGGCAAACTATGTTGATAAAATTGAAAATGTGATTCTGTTAGAACAGTTTTTCTGGGCGTGCCCAGCAGAGCTGAAAACCTGGCTAGAGGACCGAGATCCCAAAACAGTACAAGAGGCTGCTGAACTCTCGGACCGCTATGCCAAGAGCAGACCTGCTCTGAGAGCGAATGGGGCGGGCGTGGCAGCGCAGAAAGGGAAAAGCGCACCTTCAGGGCAGCTAAAACCCTCACTGCCTCCACCGAAACCAGTTAGCCCCAGGTTTCAGAGAAAAGAATTCTCTGAGAGATGAAATGAATGCTGGTTGTGTAAAGAAACTGGGCATATTGCTAGTGTCCCAAATAAGCAAGCAATAATACACAACTGGGTGCTAGAAAAGGAGTGGGTTGTTCGTGTGTTCCTGGAAGCATACCAGTGAACATGAGGGAACACATGCACCCAGTCATGGTGAATGGTGTACAGACACAAGGGTTAAGGGACACAGGGGCATCCCTGACCTTGGTAAAGGGGGATCTGGTACAGCCTGGTCAGTTTATACCCAATAAATACGTCACTGTACAGAACTTTGTGGGTGGGGAAAAAACATTGCCCCTCGCTGGTGTTCTCCTAGACTGGGATTAAACAGGGGGAACTGTGCAACAGGTGGCTGTAGCTAAAACGTTAGCAGTGGATGTGATCCTGGGCAACAATCTCAAACAAAGGATGATATGTGCATTTACCCATAACCAAGTGGTAAGGGAAAACTGTAGTTCCCTGAACCCCACAGAAGCCATTGTGGAAACCACAAAGAGGCTGGTTCCCCAGCCTGTGTCTCCTGATATGGAGATTAATGAAGAGGGAGTAGAAATTTCCCCCAGTAGCAAGTAACCACACAGCTACAGAGGAGTACTACAAAGAGGGAGGGGTGACCCACTGTCAGAGGGTTGGGATTGACAGTGATCCTGAGTGCCCTAACACTAGTGCTAGGGGCCCTAGTTTAGCGACTGACGCCGACCTGTCCCATGTCTTGGGAATGTGTGGGGTTTTTTTTTTTTTCCAGTTGTGTTTAACAAGGATTGTTTAACCAGGTGGTTAACCAGGTGTGGTTGTGTTTAACCAGGTTCACCGCTGCTCAGAGAAGTGACCCTAGTTTAGAGAAGCTGAGGGCTTGGGCAGACTCTGACAGAGCACAGGGAGGTGACGGCAGACATAAGGTTTATTGGGAAAATGGACTTATGTATACTCAGGCAGTACAGACAGAGGGAGGGAGGGATGCTAGGCAGGCAGCTTGTTGTTCCCCAGGGGTATTGTGAGCAGTTGTTCAAAATTGCACATAATACTCCCTTGTCTGGTCATCTGGGAATCCGCCGGACTACACAGCGGTTAGACCAGAATTTCTACTCACCTAACTTCACCCAGCAAGTGAAGGAGTATTGCAGGTCTCATCACCGGTGCCAAGAAATAGAGAAGGTGGGCAAGAAAACCCAAGCCACCCTGATTCCATTGCCCACAGTGGAGGAGCCATTCCAGAGGGTGGGAATGGATATTGTGGGGTCTTTAAATACCCCCAGCTCCTCAGGGAAGAGAGTCATACCGACTGTGGTGGATTATGCCACCCAGTACCCAGAGGTAGTCGCCTGTCCTCACTGAGGACAGACAAAGTGGCAGATGCCTTACTTGAGATTTCTCCCATGTTGGGTTTCGCAGGAGGTAATCATCGAATGAGGGGGTTCCTTCATGTCGGACCTGATGAAATGTTTATGGGAAAGTGTGGGGTGGTGCAGAGATGCACGATACTGTATCACCCACAAGCCAATGGGCTTGTGGAAAGATTCAATGGTACCTTAAAGTCAATGCTCCGGGCGTTTGAACAGCATGGGAGGGGCTGGGAGAAATACCTTCCCCACCTGTTTGCATACAGGGAGGTGCCCCAAGAGTCGACAGGATTTTCCCCCTTCGAACTCTTATATGGACGCCAGGTAGGTGGGCCCCTAGACTTGACCCGAGAGGACTGGGAAGGCAAGCATGCCACCCAGGGAACTTCCATTGTGGATTACGTCCTTAGGCTTAGGAAAAGGCTGAAGGAGCTTATGGGGACAGCCCAAAGCAACCTGGCAGCTGCCAAACAGAAAGTGTGGTACGACCACAGAGCCAGAGCTCGCTCACACATGGTGGGTCAGGAAGTCATGGTCCTTATTCTGGTCTGAAAAGACAAGCTGCAGACTGAGTGGGCAGGATTGTACAAAGTGATTAGAAAGGTAAATGGCGTGAACTATATTGTGGAGTTACCTGACCGAAGACAGAAAGAAAGGATGTACCATGTCAACATGATGAAGTAATGTGCAAATAGGGCCAACATGGTGATTGCAGTGTGTAGTCATGGGGAGGGGACGGACGAAGGAGACCCCCTTCTGGACTTGCTGTGAGTAAGCAGAAGTCCTCTGTGGAGGCAGTAAAACTGTCTCCCCAGCTGACCCTGGACCAGATCCAGAAAGTAAGGGAGGTTTTAGCAGACTTTGCCCCATTGGTTAGCGCCACGCCTGGACTAACCCCCTTAGCAACGCACGATGTGAAGACAGGGACACAGGCACCCATGCGGCGGACAGCATACCAGGTGTCAGAGGCTGTCCAAAAGGACATTAGGAGGGAAGTGGAGGAGATGCTGGATTTAGGGGTAATCCAGAGATCCCACAGCCCCTGAGCCTCGCCTGTAGTCCTTCTGCCTAAGCCAGATGGCGCTACTCGTTTCTGTGTGGACTATATGCAGTTACGAAGTCCGACGCCCACCCGATGCCCTGGACGGACAAACTCCTGGACAAGTTGGGAGGGGCGACCTACCTTACAACTACTGACCTGACAAAGGGGTATTGGCAGGTAGAACTGACAGACAGAGCTAGGGAGAGGGCGGCCTTCATCACTCCGATAGGCTTATTTGAGTTTAAAGTAATGCCTTTCGGAATGAAGAATGTCCCAGCCACTTTCCAAAGGTTGGTGAACCAGGTGTTAAATGGTGCTGAGGAGTATGCCGTGGTATACCTGAATGACACTGCCATCTTTAGTACCAACTGGGAGGAACACCTATCCCACTTTAGAGAAGTGCTGGGCAGGATACAGAGGGCCAGGCTCACTGTCAAAGCCAACAAGTACCAGGTGGCCATGGGAGAAGTGGCACACCTTGGGCATGTGGTAGGCTGGGGACAGCTCCATCCTAACCAAATATAGAGATAATCCAGGCGTGGCCCAGACCAGAAACACAGAAGCAGGTCAGGAGTTTTCTAGGGACAGCAGGGTACTACAGAAAATTTGTACCCAATTACAGTGCCCTGGCTGCTCCCCTATCTGACTTGACAAAGAAAAGAATGCCCAAGAAAATTACCTGGGGCGCAGCCTGTGAGGAAGCCTTTTCCAAACTAAAGGAAGCATTGTGCAGTGCTCCTGTTTTGACAAGTCCTGACTATAGCAAAACCTGTATAGTTCAGACTGACACTTCAGACGTGAGTATTGGGGCAATACTGAGTCAGACATCCAGCCAAGCGGCAGATCACCCAGTAGTATACCCGAGTAGAAAGTTACTTCCCAGGGAGCAAGCATACTCCACGGTGGAAAAGGAGTGTCTTGCCATAGTGTGGGCCCTAAAGAAATTAGAACCATAGTTATATGGGCAGCATTTTGTGGTGCAGACTGCCCACAACCCCCTGGCTTGGCTGACGCAGATAGGAAAGAACAATGGTAGATTGCCAAGATGGAGTCTTGCTTTGCAAAGGTATGATATGACAATATTACATAGGGCTGGAACCAAAAATCAGAACTCAGATGGGCTGTCTAGGGGCTGTGAGGAGTGAAGTGATTTGGGAAGCTCATCCCATGCAGGGGATAGCGCCCCCAAATTCAGCCTAGGTGGGGAGGAATTGTGACACTTGGATAGCTGGTTCTGATCACTGTATCATTTTTTGTAATATAAAAATGGGTTATGGATCGTCTCTCATGAGAAATGCTGAAACAGCATGTGAGTATAACACACACACACAGGTTTTAGATACAAGGTGTTACCTAGAAGGCCCGAAACCAATTACAAACTTTAACTAAGTTAATTATAGCTGTAATTGCTAAGAGGGAAAATCTTAAACTTTTCTAACACCTAGAGGAGGAAGAGCAGGTTGCAACATTTTAATGCGAAGTCATAAAAGTCAGGGTGCCTGGACGATAGACAGCATGGATTCGTCCCGGAGAAATCATGTCAGACAAACCTTGTGGAGTTCTATGACTGGGTGACGAGTGCCTTAGACCTGGGTAGACCAGTGGATGTCCTCTTTCTAGACTTCAGCAAGGCATTTGACTCTGTTCCTCACGTGGGCCTGTTGGATAAGCCGGGAGAAATGGGGTTGGGGAACCAGATGATCAGATGGATAGGCAGTTGGCTCCAGGACCGGACCCAGAGGGTTGTAGTTGGCGGGATAGTCTCATCCCCAAGGAGGGTCATTAGTGGGGTCCCACAGGGATCAGTCCTTGGGCCCCTCCTGTTCAACAGCTACATCTCTGACATAAGGACAGGTATCAGGAGTGAGATGAGTCTCTTTGTGGATGACTCAAAACTGGGGGCGGTGGTGGATGGGGAGGAAAGGAGGGTGGCCCTACAGGGGGACCTGGAGGCTCTGGAAAGATGTTCTAGAAAGTGGAAGCTGAGGTTCAATGCAGGGAAATGCAAGGTACTGCACCTAGGGACCAGAAACCTGGGTCAAGTGTACACCCTGGTGGGGGAAATGCTACAAGTCTCAATGGCTGAGAGGGACCTGGGGGCAGTGGTGGATGTCAAGATGAACAACTCAGACTTGCAGGAGGGCAGCAGCCAAGGCCAACGGGATGCATCGCTAGGGGGATCACCTCCATAAGAGAAGTGATACTCCCTCTGTATAACTGCTTGGTGAGGCCGCACCTCGAGTACTGCGTGCAGTTTTGGAGGCCACACTTAAAGAGGGACATTAAACTCCTGGAAAGGGTCCAGAGGAGGGCAACCAAAATGATTTGGGGCTTGGGGGACAGGACCTATGAGGAGAGGCTCGAAGAGCTAAATATGTACACATTGGAAGAGAGAAGGAACCGGGGGGACATGATAGAGGTCTTCAGGTACATGAAGGGGGTAAATAGGGGAGGAACAGTCAAGGTGCTTCAAGGAAGGAGGAGGGGGCCACTAGAGGGCATGGGTGGAAGCTGGAGGGGGGAAGATTCAGGGGAGAAAGGAGGAGGTGCTACTTCACTGAGAGGGTGGTGGAGCCATGGAATGCGCTGCCTAGGGGGCTGGTGGAGGCAGAGATGGTGGAGGGGTTCAAGAGGGGTTGGGACAGGCACAGGGGAAGGGTTCTGGAAGCAAAATCCAATGCAGCAAGAATATCCGGAACCGGGAAGGGAGAAGCCAGAGAAGGCGAGGGGGGCAGCAAGGTCTGCTCCCAGGGTGGAGGGTGACCAAACGAGCAGACGCGAAAGACCGTTAGGCCTATTCTGCTGGCATTTTAGTATGTTAGTATGAAGTCCTGGAAAGGGGAAACTGATCATAGATCACAGAGAGTCATTTGAAGAACGTGAGTTATGCTAAAGTTGCAGAATTTAATACTTGGAAAAGACATCCTGTTTTTATATATTCCGACAAGGAGAAGCTAGGTGACCTCATGCAAAGAGGTGGGCAAAACCAGCTTTTAAGCATTATTCTGTTTTACTTCAGTGACACTTCTAGCTAGACTCTGACAAAAACATCTGTGAGCACTTTAAGGAGGTATTTAGAAAGAAAGACAAATCTATGTACTGAGGTTGGAATTGCACTGTTAAAACCTGTTTTGTTTAAGAGATTTGTATGTCTTGTGGTATAATAGTTCTGTATTTTATGTGTTACATATTTTTATTTATTTTAGTAAAACTCTATTTTTAGAGCCTACTTGGTCTGTCTTTGATTTCTTTCCTTTACAAGTAGAGTATATATGGTTAAAGCAAACACTATATATAAGCTTGAATGGTGATACCAGACTGGAAAAAGCTAAGCGTTTTAAATCTGAGGTCTTTTAGTAGTTTTTAAGGGTTCATTTCTGTACACCTGGTTAGGTGCCGTAGGCAAAGATATCTGGCCCCCCGAAGACAGAAATATCTGAGCCTGTGCATTGGTACCCAAGCTAGCAAGAGGTTCACAGTTTGAATCCCTCCAGGACTTGAGACCAAAGGTTGATTTGAAATCCACAAAAACAGACAAGAGGATTACCTTGTTCTGTTAACTGTTCACAAGACTGTGCTCAGAGATTGGCACTTTGGGAGTAGAGGACTGACCTGCTGAGTAGGTTTTATGACATCCACCACCTCTCTGTGAAACAGTATTTCCTAATGTTACCCTGAACTGCCCCCCCTGCAGGCCATGCCCTCATCCTCTGATAGCCCTTCATCTGGAAGATGATTTCTACTGGCATCCTGTATGCTAATCATGCGTTGTGACTGAGACCAACATTACAGTGTGTCTGTGAGAAATTGGCCAACATTTCCATATTTCTTACAGATGCACTGTAGTGCAACAGAGAAGGAGCAAAATCAAGATGATTTTCAAGGACCCTAAATTAAGTGCCTTGATGAGCATGAGGCAAGGAACATTAATTTGTATACCACCAATTTAATAAGGCTGTGGGAGCTGTACAATTCAGTCAAACAGACATAAGATAAAACACCAACAGATAGTACAAGCCAATAAAATGGCAGAAATGTAGTACTAGACAGTTTAAAGGCCAAGAGAACAGCTTGTGTTTCGTTTCAGAAGATTTTGGAGAACTTGTAATGAGTACCATCCGAAGCAGGGGGAATGTCAAAACTGGGCGATGCCCGGGCGTTTCCCTGACAACTGGGAGACCTGGAAGCAGTGAAGGCACGTCTGATAGGTACGTAGGTAGCATAAATAAATTTACCTTAGACCACCCGTCCCCAGGCCTATATCAAGTTAGCAGCATTTACAGCTCATATTATGCAACCCAGTTATTTTACTTCCGTGACCCAAAGTAAGCAAGCAACAATGACACCTAAATGCGATTGCCACATTGTTACTATCACATCTGCACCATCAGACAACAGTCACCATGCAGACCTCACATCCATTCGACTGCTGCAAATCACGACTCACCTTCCAAGGTTTCACACTGGACCAGGTTCAGATAATCTGCCTGGAGAAGGATTCCGGCTTTAAACCCACGGACTAGGCCTTCCAGATACCCGTTGTCAACGTTGAAGTAGAGCTCCGGGAAGGACGACATGGTGGGCATTGAACTGCTAGTTTTTTCCAGTTATTTCAGTAAAAAAAAAGGTTAATTGTATGGGATTGACTGGCCAACTAATCCGTAATTTACATAGGCAGAGCGAAACAGGAACCCAGCTGTTACAGGACCAACCCAAAACACGTGACCCTCCCACTTTCGTAAGTCATGTGATGCGTCCCGTAGTCGGAATGGGATCACCTGACTCCGTTCACGCACGAATTGGGCGTGTTCGGCTAGTAGAATGGGAACTGGAACGACAGCAGGCGTAGAAGTAATAAGCAAGGAAGGGCGTTCAGTTTTACAGACAGTACTGCCGCAGCAGTTGGGTACAACAACGCGTATGGAAACGAGCAGTTCTGTTCAGTATGCCTTTCTTGGTGAAACGTTTAAATAAAACTGTTAAGAGCTACAGTTATACCACTCAGCCTTTCGTCTCCAAAATGAGGGGTAAGGGAAATTATGGGACACCGACGTTAATGATGAGGAACGCATCTTCAAACGTGGAGATGCATGAGAAGAACGCCACTGTTTTTACTTGTACAGAGTTTATTTTTAGATTTAGTATTTTAAAATAACTATTGTGGCCTGAGTTTTTAGAAATGTTGAACTAGACGGCAGACGAGGACCTGCAGGCCCATCTAGTCTGCCCGCACACTACTCTTAATTAGTTGCTGCTAACCCTTCTTGGTCCCCAGCCGCTGCCTGTTCTCTCCTCCCCTTTTCCCCATCAAGGGTTCCCTTATATCTATCCCATGCATGCTTAAATCCCTCCACTGTGCTTGCCCCCACCACCTCCTGGGGCAAGGCCATTCCAAGCCTCCACCACGCTTTCCGTGAAAAAGTACTTCTTCACCTTGTCCTTTAGTCTAACCCCTTCCAGTGTCATGCCCCCTTAGTGTTTTAAAGCAGCTTTTCTTCTGGAAGATGCTGCCCTCCTGTGCCTTATTAATCCTCTTGAGGTACCTGAAGGTCTCTGTCATATCTTCCCCCTCCTCTCCTCCAGGGTGTACATATTGAGTTCCTCCAATCTTTCCTTGTGTGACCTGTGGTGCAGGCCCTGCACCATTTTAGTTGCCCGTCTCTGAACTGTCTCCACCCTATGTCCTTCCAGAACTGGACGCAGTATTCCAATGAGGCCTAACCAGTATTCTGTACAGTGGCATTATGACTTCCTTTCTTCTGCTGGTGATAACCTACCTCTGCCTATGCATCCCACTGGCTCTCCCCACTGCCTTGGCACACTGTTTGGCCATCAGATATGATGACCCCAGATCTTGTTCCTGATTTGTGGTTGCTAATATCTCCCCTTTTATCATGTAATCCTTCCCTGGGTTCCTGCAGCCCAAGTGCATGATTTTGCTCTTCTTCACATTGAATGCTATTTGCCACACTCTGGACCGTTCTTCCATTTTAGGTAGGTCCCTCCTCATTCTCTGCACCTCTCCTGGACTGTCCACTCTATTGCAGATCTTTGTGTTGTCTGCAAAGAGGCACACCTTCCCCTGCAGTCCCTCAGCAATGTCGCTGCTGTAGCTATTAAACAGCAGTGGTCCAAGAAGTGGCCCCTGTGGCATCTCACTGGTCCCCACTTCGGATTTAGCCCTGTTCACCACCACCCTCTGTGTTCTGTCCTTCAACCAATTTCTAACCCAGTTCACCACCTTGTGTCTCAGACCCAGGCTGCCCAGCTTGTTCACTAGCCTCCTATGTAGCATGGAGTCAAACGCCTTGCTGAAGTCAAGGTATGCCACATCCATCGCTCCCCCTGATCCACCTCACTAGTGACCCAGTCAAAGAAATCAATCAGATTAGTTTAACTTTCCTGACGTGAATCCTTGCTGCCTCGAATCTTGTGCGTAGGTGGTGGCACTCTCTGAATAAAGTTGAACCCATGCTCGTCTGCACATTTTTGAAATGACCCCTTGTTTTTGCCGGCCAAAAAATGGATTCCTTTAATACAAAAACAAGGAGTCAGTTATGGCCTCCACCCCCCTTTTCGCTTGAAGTGAGGAATGTGATTATGGATTTGCATCACATATACGCGTAATGTTAAACAGTAATCAACTGTATGTGAAAGCTTGTATAAATATGAATGCATGCTTTCTTAAATATGTTTACAGAAGACCCCAGGGGAAAGGACTGCTTTGTGACTGGACTTCTTTGCTGGGACTAAAGTAGAAGAACTTTTGTACTTGGACTTTTAATTTAGGGTAAAAAAAAAAAAACTAACATACAAAACAAAAAAAAGTGTGTGTTTGTCTGGGTTAACTGAACTGAATGGGTATCTGAACAGTTATCTAGGTGTAAATTTCAGGTGATTGAAAGGACTTAACTGCTGTGAGGTTTAAAATACTTGTAGAAAGATCTAGTAAGTGGGGGGAGTGACTTAGCTAGAAGGAAGCTACATTTAAAGACTGCCTTAGAAAGATTCTGCTACTAGCTTGGCAGAAGACACCAGGAGAAAGGACTGCTTTGTGACTGGACTTCTCTGCTGGGACTATATTGCCCTCCTTCCCTCCCCTCCACCCCCACTCAAAGCTAGTTCTATTTTTATAGGCACAGGATTTGACTGACAACAGGAACTTCCTGTTTGGGAGCAGGAAGTGAGTGATCACAGAACCACCAAAGACCCACCATCCTAGAAGGGCAAGAGTAGCTCTCCGGCCCCCTCTAGCTGCCGGAGGTCTGCCTCTGCGCAGTTAAGTGGTCTACTGAGAAATATAGGATATTCTTGTCTCAGAACAGGACAATCAGGAGCTTAAAGGGCACACAGGCAGAAAGTAAGGAGAGAGAGAGAGGAAAAAAAAACAGAGGAAAGAGTATGGATTGCAAACAGTTAAGGGTCCAGAATTAAGACATAATTGGAGTGGTGCAGTGCAGTGCAGTGCAGTGGCTGTGGAGCAGCCGTCTTCCGGGAGACGTTCTGGAGGATGCGGTATTGTCCCATCTGCAGACACCTCTCTGGGCTGAGGGAGGAGGTTGCTCATCTCCAGGCTGAGTTGGCCAGGATTTGTGGGACCTCCTCTTCCATCCAGGGACCACCAGTGCCACTGCCGTTGCCTCAGAGGTTGCCAAGAAAGAGGACCGGTTGGACCACAGTGGGCTCAGGGAGGGTGAGGGTGGTGGAATAGAGGCGCATCCCTCCAGCTGTACCTCTCCACAATTCTTATGCCATTCTGGCAAAGTGTGGTTCCTCTATGGAGGCACCATGAGGGAGACCAAGGAGGATACTGGGAACCTCCACAAAGGAGACCCACAGGAGGGTGGCAGGGGACCCTGCAGGGGAAGGAAACAACTCCTGGTGGGGGACTCCATTGTTAGGAAGGTAGAACTGGGGAGGAAGGGGAGAGGGAGGTAAGGTGCCTGCCTGGCGCCATGGCTTGGAGGGACAGGGAGCGAATCCTCAGGATTGCCGGAGCAGCTGCACAGCGGAGGGAGCTGGATGTCATTGTCCACCTAGGGACAAATGACCTGGCTAACAAAGGGATTAGAGAAGTGCAGGAAGAGTTTGTGGAATTGGGGAGGGGCCTTAGTCAAGTAGCACGCACAGTAACCTTCTCGGAGGTGCTGCCCATCTATGGCATAAAGAGAGGCTAGGTGTTTCGCACCATGGGATTCAATCAGTGGTTGAAAACTGGTGTGGAGCTAGGGGATTTGGCTTCATTGGGGACTGGGGGTCCACCTGGAGTGATGCAAGCCTATACTGGCATGATGAGCTGCATCTGTCTGGGAGGGGAACCAGGATCCTAGGTGATAGGTTTAAATGCTTCATTGGCAAGCTTTTAAACTAGCCAAGGGGGGAGGCACTGGAAGGAGCAGGGAAATCTTAGCGCCCCCCCAATATATTCACGGTAGTAAGTGCGGCAAACAACATAGAAGTGTCGATAGGGAGAAGGGCAGGGGTAAATAGAGAAAGTGACAAAGGCAAGAAGGACAGGGATGGGGCACAAGGGAGTAAGGCCATCAGGAAATGGAGGGTAGTGAGTACCAATGCCCGTAGTCTGGGCAACAAGCTCCCTGAGCTGGTGGCCTTGATGGAAGAGGGATGCCTGGATATCGTAGCAGTCACAGAAACATGGTACACAGAGAACCATGACTGGATGTTAACATACCTGGGTACATAACCTACAGGAGAGACAGGCAGGGAGAAGAGGGAGGAGTAGCCTCTATGTAAAGGAAGGGATAAAAGCAACTGAACAAAAGAGTAAACAGGGAGGAGAGGAGGCACTGTGGGTCACCTTGGAGACTGGAAAGGGCACACAACCGCACGGGTTGGTACAGACCCCCATGTCAGGGGCGGAATGGACAAGGATATGATGGAAGGCATTCTTAGAATGGCAGAGAAGGGGAGATACTGTTGGGAGACCTGAATATGCCAGATGTTAACTGGAGCACATTTGCTGCAGCCGCATCCAAGAGCAGGGCCATTCTTGATACCCTACAGGTGGTAGGCATTAGACAGCTAGTTTCGGAACCCACTCATGAGGGAGCAATCTTAGACTTCATACTCTCAAACGGGGGCAGTGAGAAAATCTCAGATCTAGAAGTGGGTTGCCATCTGGGGACAAGTGACCATCAAACAGTGTGGTTCACGTTAAACTCAGCTACAGAGTCAGGCCATACAAAAGTGAGGGTACTGGACTTTAGGAGGGCTGACTTTGCAAGATGGAAGAGTGCCTCAGAAAAGCACTAGCAAACAGGCTAGAAGGAGGTGTGGAGCAACAATGGGAATCATCAAAACTGCCATCACAGAGGCAACAAGCCTTTGTGTGAAGCAAATAAACAAATCAAATGAAAGAAAAGCCACTATGGTTCTCAAAAAGAGGTGGCTGTGAAAGTGAGGAAGAAAAAGATAGCATTCCGGAAGTATAAGGAAACACAGAAGGAGCAGGACAGAGAGCTGTACCAGTTAAGGCAGAAGGAAGCAGGGAGGGAAGTCAGAATAGCAAAGGCCCAAAGTGAGGAAAAAATAGCCAACTCAGTTAAGAAGAGGGATAAAACCTTTTATAGGTACATCAGCGAGCGTAGAAAGACAAAGGGAGGGATAGTGAGGCTGAATAGAATGAACAGTGGGTGGGCAGAGGGGGACAGTGAAAAAGCAGGGATACGGAACGAATATTTCTGCTCAGTATTCACAAAAGAGGATGGGGAAGTGCCTAATCCAATTAACAGAAGCACTCTTGATAGGGGGGTCGATCCCAGTCCTTTCACAGAAGAAAGGGTTCTGCAAGAACTCCTAAAACTGAAGGTGGACCAAGCAATGGGTCCTGATGGAATTCACCCCAGAATTCTAAAAGAATTAAGGGAGGAACTAGTGAAACCACTGGCTACTCTTTTTAATAAATCATGGGAGGATGGTGTGGTACCCGAGGACTGGAGGAAGGTGGATGTGATTCCCCTTCACAAAAGTGGGACCAAGACAGAGGCAGGAAACTACAGACCTGTCAGTCTGACCTCTGTGGTAGGAAAAGTGATGGAGTCACTTCTGAAGGAAAGAATAGTTGAGTACCTAGAGGCCAGTGGAGCACAGGACCCAATGCAGCATGGGTTCACAGCGGGAAGGTCACGTCAGACGAATCTAATAGATTTCTTTGACTGGGTGACCGAAGTAGTAGACCAGGGAGGGGCTGTGGACATGGCCTACCTAGACTTTAGCAAGGCATTTGACACAGTCCCACACAAAAGATTAATAGTCAAATTAACCAGCCTGGGAGTGAGTCCCAGGGTGGTAGCCTGGGTAAAACATTGGCTGCACAACAGGACACAAGGTAATTGTAAATGGAGTCCGCTCTGAAGAAAGAGGGGTTACCAGTGGGGTACCGCAGGATTCAGTATTGGGTCCAGTCCTTTTTAATGTCTTCATCAGTGACATTGCAAAGGGACTGGAAGGAAAAGTATGTCTTTTTGCAGATGACACAAAGATCTGCAACAGGGTTGATACACAAGGAGTCATGGAAAGGATGAAAGGGACTTGGCAAGGTTGGAGGAATGGTCAGAAGTATGGCAGCTAGGATTCAATGCAAAGAAGTGCAAAATAATGCACCTGGGAAACAAGAACCCAGGGGAAGAATACACAATGGGTGGGGAGGTAGTAACAACAACAAAAAAGGAAAGGGACCTGGGGGTAATCATATCAGATGACCTTAAGGTTAGCAAGCAATGTGAGAAGGCAGTAGGGAGGGCTGGGGGTATACTGGAATGTATAGGGAGAGGCATCAGCAGCAGAAAACAGGAAGTTGTTATCCCTCTGTACAGACAGTTGGTGAGACCCCATCTGGAGTACTGTGTCCAGTTCTGGAGACCCCATCTCCAGAAGGACATAGACAGGATAGAGGTAGTCCAGAGGAGGGCAACTAAAATGGTGCAGGGTCTGCAAGAGAAGCCGTAGATGAGGAGAGACTAAAGGAGCTTAATATGTATACCCTTGAGGAAAGAAGGGAGAAGGGGACATGATAGAAACTTTCAAGTACCTCAGTGGAATCAGCAAAGTCCAAGAGGTAGCATCTTTCAGAAAAGAGACTTGCAAGAACAAGGGGCACAATTTAAAAGATGGAAGGAGGCGGTTCAGGGCAATGTGAGGAAGTATTATTTCACAGAGAGGTAGTGGATGCATGGAACAGCCTTCCTGAGGAGGTTGTGGGTCTAAAACTGGGGGAGAATTCAAGAATGCATGGGACAGACATAAGGCAATTCTTGTGGGGGGTAGGAAGAAATAGGCTGTTGGTTAACTAGGATCTGCGGCCTATCCTGTAGGTAGGGAAATGGGCAGACTAGATGGGCCTAGCGGTCCTTATCTGCCGTCAAAGTCTATGTTTCTATGTTTCCAGTGCTTTCTGGTAATTTAAAAATAATTGGAAAACACACACACACACACGCGTCATTAGTGTGCCTCCATCACAGAAGAATATCTGGGGCCCTGGTTGGGAGCTCTCACATATTCAAAGAGAACCTTATTGGCCTGCTCGGTTGGCAAGGCTTATTGGATTTACATTTCCTGAGCAATAATGTTCATTCATACAATAGCCACAGACAATAGCACTGCCTCCTTGGCCTGGCTCCCTGTTCTGCCTCCAACTAGAAGAGCAACACTGAGAGCAAAACCCTGGGACCCGCCCAGGGAGCATTGGTGTGGATGACCAGGTTCCCTGACCTGGACATATTCCTAGTTGTCACACATCTGTCACATTTGTTTAAAAGGAGGTTTAAACTCCTGGGGCGGAATATTCAAAGGGGTTGCGCCATGCGCAACCCACTGATGTCTCGACACGATATTCAAAGGAGATGTTGTGTGAAGAACTCAATGCACTGGGGTGCACCAGTAATGTATGGGGAGTGCCCATGCATATTCGCACATCGCGATATTCAGCCCAGGATGTGCGACGACATGCAGACACACACCCACCTTGTGCCGCAGATTAAAGAAAGATGTGCCCGAAAAAGGAACAAGTTGGACACCACAGGCTGGCCGCAACACGCAGCCACTTGCAGTGGGTGGCCACCCCGCCACACCTGATCGTGGGCTTTGTAAGGTTACAACTTCCCTGGTGGACTTGCTCCCCCGCCCGATTGCGGGCTTCAGTATTTAAAACAGATCCCTGGTGGTCCAGTGGACCAACTCCCCCGGCCGAACGCGGGCTTCAATATTTAAAACAGATCCCTGGTTGTCCAGTGGACCTGCTCTCCCCCGCCCGATTGCGGGCCTAAATACTGAAAACAGATCTCTGGTAGTCCAGTGGACCCGAGCCCCAGCCCAATCACAGGCTCAGTAAATGATATATCCCTGGTGATGCAGCGGTACCCCTCTCCCCCCACCCACTCAGACTTGTCACCTCGCCCCGCTCAGCGGCGGGCGGCAGCTCCCCACCTGCAAGCGAATCCATTCACATGGGACTGTGTAGTACAGTACAGTCTGCACGCCCATTGGCCCATGCAGTGGACCAATGGGTGTACAGCCATACTGTACGCTGTCAGTTGGGTGGGGAGCTGCCGCCTGCCGCTGACCAGGGGGGTGCAGTGTGGCGGGTCTGAGTGGGCGGGTGGGGGCTACCGCTGGACCACCTGGGCTATATCTTCATGTACTGAGCCCGTGATCGGGCTGGGGTTCGGGTCCACTGGACCACCAGGGATCTGTTTTAAGTATTTAAGCCCATGATCGGGCGGGAGAGCAGGTCCACTGGACCACCAGTGAATAGATATATTTATTTAAGCCCGCGATCAAGCTGGGGTGCAGGTCCACTGGACCACCAGGGAATGGATATATTTATTTCAGCCTGCGATCGGGCTGGGGTGCAGGTCCACTGGACCACCAGGGAGTTTTCATTTGTACAAAGCCCACAATGGGGCGCTGGGGCGTGTTGCCGCCGAGGGGCAGGGGGTGTCAGTGCCCGATGGCTGCAGCCTGGCAGTGCACCAGGCACAAGTCGCCGGGGATTGGTGCACCTGCATGCAAATGGGTCCATAATGACATGCAAATGGCCCCATTTGCATACCCAGCGCTGAATAGCGCGGTTCTTGCACCAGCGCATCCGCACTTGTGCTGATGCATCCCCCTGCTTCTCGCATGCGCTGGTGCAGTGCCACTGTACCCTGCGCAATGCGGGTGGCCACGGTGCCATGGTGCAGTACCGTTGAATATCGCCCGGACCGTGCCCTGGCGCACCCCAGTTGCACTGCACCCAGGCTTGTGCCACTGCCTGGCGCAGTCTGAATATCTGGTCCCTAGTTTAAAACTGAAGAAGGCATCCTGGCCCAGCATCCCAGAAGGCAAATCTACCAGGAACCATACTCCTATAGAGTAGGAGGTGGCAAGGTCAACTAGAAAAAAAAAAAAAATGAAAGCCAGCAAACCAAGTAATTTTTGGGGGGAGACCAACAGTGCATTGGAAAAAAGAAAGTGAATGTTGCTCTTTTAAGGAAACCATTACATCGATGAAGTAGAAACCTGCAGCGAAAGTTTTACTCTACACTTCTCCACTGATGTCACTGGGTTTCTGGACTCAGATAATTATTAAATTGATGAATATCAGGCAGAAAAAATAGCGGCAATAAGGGGCCATAAAAAATGGGAACAACAATATTAATTTACAGTAAGTACAGCAAGTATTGCAGTACTCCAGTACTTCACAGACAGTGGGGCTACGCATGCATAAATGTCCAGTTATTGGGCCAGTTAAATTAAAAAAGAAAGAGAAAGTATAATTTAGTGTCCATTTAACAGTTTCTGCGTTGATATCACTGTGTATTACTCTGCAAATCCACTGGCATGCCCCAGTGAAGACCCAGGTTGGACTCACAGATAATTATTAAATTCATGAATATCAGACAGAAAACAATAGTGACAACAGGGATCAGTATCCTCTCCATTACTGTCCCAAAACCCAACTCAGGATCATGTGCAATGATTTACTCTGGAATTTAATAGGCAGTTGCTAGACATTCATTTTGTCAGTAATGCCTGTCATTTTCTAATGTACAGTGAAGCTCGCCAGGATGAAACCCACTTTTATAGCATTCTGCAGTATACTGCAACAAAGTTCAGCAGTAAACAATGTAATTCAAATGGGAATTAATCCCTTTTGTCATGCAGGAAAATGTGACACTGTCAGGATGAAGTGAATGTCTCAGTTTCCTGCATGACAAAAGGAACTAATTGCCATTGAAATTGCATAGTTTTCCACAGTAACACTACTGCAGCATGCTGTAGAGTGCTGCAAAATACTGCAGGATTGTGTTTCATCCTGGTGAGCTTTACTGTACTTATATTTTAATGCAGGCAAGATGAAAATATAGTACATATAATGTTTCTGCCGTCTAGAGAGGAAGCCAGTGCAGATCCCACAGCAGCCAGCCCTAAGCAAACCACAAAATGGAAAGAGGGTTAACACTCCAAATACTATACAGTAATTAAAACTGAGGTAGTATTAAGTTGCAAGCAACTCCAGATTTATTAAACACATTGTTAGTGCCCCTGCAAGGGTCACTGATCACATAATATGCAAACGAAGGATCTAGCCAACTTAAGTACCAATAGTACTAAGTAACAAGGACAATAAATAAAGAAGAAAGCAAATTGGTATAAAATGGTATACACAGACTTGCCAGCAGGCTTACTACACACGCTAACTAGAAGATTATCAGTCTGTACTTAACATTACTATACAAGGCTGTGACCCCTGCAGGGGCATTAGTAATGACTGTTAAACTTTATGCTGTTTGCAACTTAACACTGCCTCAGAGTAGCAGAATATTAGCATGTTCTGGGATTCAAACCCTGATCCCCCTAATTACCAGTGCAGTGCCCAAATCCTTAGGCTAGAGCAACTGCTATGCTGAGCAGCTTAGTTTCAGGATGGCTCTTCGGATAAAATGACTGCACTGGAAGTAACAATGTAGAATGCCCCAGGCGGTCACACAGACAATCGGTGAAGCACTGGTGGGGGGCGTACAAGCCCATATTAATCTCTGTCATGACTGCTTGACGATAAAGAGCAGTCTCACCTTTGAGGTTATTACAACAAAATTTCAAAATGATATCGATTCAGTTTATTTCTGCCCAGCTATGATTAACACCACCTTGCACTGTATCTGCACTGTGTGCAGTAGATCATAATGGAATTAAAGCACCAGATAGCTAGCTCGATCTTTATGCTGCTGCCAAATGCTCTGTTCATTCTACTGTGGCCACTCTTATGTCTAGTATATGGTGAACTTAATAGCAAGCCAATATTTGTTCAGTTGTACTGCCTTTTTAAACACTGCTCTAATAGTAGGAATACCAGCTTATAACTTCTTAGGCCACCCTTGTTTTATGAACTTGCACCTATTATTTTGTACTCATGGATGCAATGTGATTCTTAGGTAATCGCTGTCAGGGTCACCTCTGCTCAAAGTAATTTAGCCTGACACCTTCTCTTGTGCTGGTACCTATACTGATTTCACATAATACTCATATGTACTAGTATTTATCAACCACGCACATTATGCCATAATTCTCACTGGTATTGCTTCATCTGAGTGGCAGTTGACTGTGACTGTGGGAACTAGCATTCCTTGCGACCTAATAACCTGACCCTATCTGCTAGCCTCTCAGCTATACCTATGTTTCTGCTTCCCCTTCGCTCCCCTCTTCCCCCCTTTTCTTTCCTCTCAGCTACCAAGCTCTAGGGCTTGCCCTACTTTCACTCTGCTGCACCCACACCCTCACCCCCTCCATCCTCCCCTCCACCCACTCCCCTCATGCCTCCCATCTCAGTCCTTATCTATGTCGTACTCTTAATTACCTTTATCTCAAGACCCTGCCCATGCACTCCTGTCCTTGGTCTCTGTCCACTTCCGGTCATTTGGCTACTTCCCTGCACCTGGTTCAATAGAACATGCCCCACAGCCTAGCACTTAGACACTGGGACTGTTGATTAACATGTCCTTGCTATTGTAGTCCTCAGGCATCTCTCTACATGGTGTAACCTGTGATTATGCCTGATGCCTCTGCTCATAGTCCTAGTCACAAGAATGTATTAGCCCTTTGAACTCCTCAATTACTGTAACTCTTTGCTGTTATTTGTCCTGTTTCTCTGACGTGGAACTTCTGTAAATGAGCCACTGGCTCAAAGGTTTTCTCCAAAATCCTAATAAAGTAATAAAATATTAACGAGTACTGTACTGTTATGGGGTGCATGCCCATAGGGTTAGCCTTAGGCATGCCATGCACGGGGCAGGGACCAACACTCATGTTATGCTATCATGTACCGATTTATAGGGATGTCCATCTCACTCTACTACCCAGGATATGCAGTGATTCCCTGGCGAGCACAAATTTGTCCAGGCTTACCTTTCACTGTCTCCACCGGGGTGTCAACTGCATCCCCTAAATGATGCGGGGTGGTTAGGGGAAGGGAAACAAACTTAGATTCACCAGTCAACACACACACTAAGCAGAAATCCAGTGCAAAAGAAAACTTTTCATCATTACCTCTTGAAGGATGTTGTAGCCTTTAGTAGCCATAAATACATTTACAAAGGCAACGTTGAATTAGCTCCCTAAACGCACCGCCCTGCGCCTAGTCCTTCAAACGCCTTCTCACTTCTGTGTTCCAGATGAGGGTTGACATTTGTCCTGTAACTCCAGTCTGATTTTCTTGTTTTGTAACACATGATTTTCTATGCAACCAGAACTGCTCTGTTTCCCTACACAAACAATACCAGTCCATGGGGAACAATTTCCCTGTAGACTGCTCAATTTTTCTGTAAAATACAGGAATCCCTGCAGATCTGGGAGCCCAGCCACTTTCCGTGGATCACCTCTCAGCCACCTGATGCACTGCTGTCTTTGAAGAAAAAATAGAAACACCGGGCAGCCACACAACAGTGCTGCACACCACCTTGTACTGCACTGCAGTGCCAGTTATAACCGTAAGTACCTGATTTGGGGCTACAGTGCAGAACCTTCTGATCTTCTGACAGAAAATATGTGGTTGTGCAATGGGGAGCCTGTTGCATCACACACTGCAACTATATTGGATGCTAAGTTTCTAGAGGAAAAAACATGACTTCCATATTTTGAAACCAAAGAAACTGTTGAAGGAACATGCATTTTTATACAAAATCTTCAGTGCCATCTTTGTTTTGTGTCCATTAGTTCAGTAAAAGTGGATAATCTAACCTAAAGTTATAAATATGACCCTGAAAAATATCCAGTGGCATATCAGTTATGCAAAGATGTCTGTTTCAGTTTGGATGCAGACAAGGTTTACAGCTCTGTGAAATTAGATTTGCCAAGCTTCCCATCTTTTATTGCCAGCTTCCTATAACCCATGTAGTAAAAAAGTAAAGTCACCGGGAAAGTTACTTTCTGTAACTCTTGATTTTCGTGAGTATCTTCTCGTAGAAACGGCTTGTGGTGTGTCTGCCACACCTTCCATAGCGATGATCTGCAAACCGATTTGACCATACCAAGCATCACAGACAGGATCATAGAATAACAAGAACACAAAAAATTGCACAAAGCCAGCGCCGTCACTGCCACTCACCTTGCTGCTGCCACAGAGATGGGAAAGGTAGGCAAAAGTTCTGCAGCCACCTGGGGCGAGAAGGAGAAGGAGCAGGCACAGTTGTCATGCAACCTGGTAGGGGGAGGGAGGGCAACTCTGCCAGCCTCAGCTCTCGTATCTCTCCTGTAGTACCCTTATCTTATAGGTTGTAGCTGGGTCCCGGAGCTTGGTTAGGGTATCTTCCGGGGGTATCGTTCACCCACTTGCCTGGGCCACTTGCTCTGCCACTGCTTGATTACTTGATCTGGGTGAGTTCTCCTGTCCTTCCTCCAACTAGTTTAAATTGCCGTGCTCAGGCTCCTCGCTGCAGATTTGCCTGCTCTTTTGGCATGCAGGAGCACTTTCCATATGGGAAAAAAAAAAAAAAAAAAGCCACTAATAGGCACGGAGGGGATGGGATTGCTCCTCACAGGCATGGGGGGCACCGTTTCAGACTTGGCCTATGCCCCAAGATAAAAAATTGAGGAGCCACAATGTAGGGAAACATAAAAAAAAAAAAAACACTACCCTATTAAACAAATTTATGGAGGCAAGCATCCGTGTGTTCACTTTTAAAAACACTCCTTTTCCACGATTTTTATGATGTAGATGCATACATCAGTGCCAAGAGAGTGCCACCACTGGGGTGCCACTTGATTCAAGGTGCTGTATTATCCTTTCCTTTAGCAAAGATTCAATAATTTTACCTGCCACTGAGGCCAGGCTGACGGATCTATAGTTTCCAGCCTCCTCTCTGTTCCCACTTATGTGGAGAGGGGACCACGTCCGCCATTCTTCAGTCCTCCAGAACCTGTCCCATTTCCAGTGACTTGTTGATTAGTGCTGCCAGTACCCCCCCCCCCAACTCCTTTAATATTCTAGGGTGAATCCCATCTGGTCCCATTGCCTTATTCACCCTCAGCTTTCTAAGTTCTCCTAGGACTCTCTTCTCTTTGAATGGACTGCTGTTCACCTCCCCTCCTCATTTTTAGCTGCGGTCTCTCCCCCTTCCTGTTCCTCCATGAAGACTGAACAGAAATATTTGTTCAGGATTGGTGCTCTATCCTGGTCCCCTTCCACTCCCACTCCTTCCTCCCCTTTCAGCCTTACAATCCCTCCCCTGGTCTTTCTCGCTAATGTATCTATAGACGGTCTTGTCCCCCTTTTTAACCTCATTCGCTAAATTTGCCTCTGTCCTTGCTTTGGCACACTGACTGCCCTCCCTGCCTCCCTCTGTTTTTCTAGGTACACTGCTCTGTCTTTCTCCTTTTCAGTCTCCTTATATTTCCTGAAGGCCAAGTTCTTTGCTTTTACTTTTCCCACCACCTCCTGTGAGAACCATAGTGGTTTCTTTTTCCTTATGCCCTTGACTATTTTTCGAATACAAAGATTTGTTTCCTCCACTATGGCTTCTTTCAGATGTGCCCATTGTCCTTCAACCCCCCAACCCCATTTCTCTACCCCATCCAGGGCCTCCTTGAGACATACCTCATCCTGCTGAAGCATGCCCTTCTGAAGTCCAGAACCCTCGCTTTTGTGTGGCATTTTCCTGTTGTATTTTTCACATCAAGCCATACAGTGCGGTGGTCACTGGACCCCAGGTGTCCACCTACTCTGACTTCTGCAGTTCTGTCCCAGTTGGTTAGTATGAGGTCCGAAATTGCTGTCTCCTGGGTTGGTTCAAGCACCAGCTGCTGGAGGCATGCCCCTTGCAGGGAGTCCAGAATGTTTCTGCCCCTGGCTGTTGCAGCCTTTTGGGTGCTCCAATCAACTTCTGGCAAGTTGAAGTCGCCTATCAGTAACACTTCTTCCTTTTTTTGCCATCACATGGATGGCTTCCAGTAGATCCCTGTCCATTTCCTCCCTTTGTGACATGGGTCTGTATATTACTCCTGTGTGAATGGCAATGCCTTTGCATGCTTCCAGGGTGACCCACAGTGTGTCTGCCTCACCCTTCATTCCTTGCACCTCTGTTGCCGTTATACCCTCTTTAACGTATAAAGCCACCCCCTCCCCTTTTACCTCCCCCTGTCCCTCCTGAATAAGGTATACCCTGGTATAGTTATGTCCCAGTCATGGTTCCCATTGTACCATGTCTCTGTAGTGGCTATAATATTGAGGTTAGCCTCAGATGCCATGGCCATCAGATCTGGTATTTTGTTACCCAGGCTGCGGGCATTGGCGGACATGGCCCTCCATTTACTGCAAACACTCCTTCTGACCTCCGCCCATTCCCCTTGTTTCTCCTGTCCCCCCCCACCTCTGCTGAGTGCAATGTTTACTGTCACTATGGTTTCCTTATTAAGCTCCATGTTTGCTACATTTTCCTGTGGGGTAGCTATTTACCTTTTCCTTGCTCCTTTCCTCTATCCCTCTTGGCTAGGTTAAATGCTCAGCAATAAAACATTTAAACTTTTCACTGAGGTCATCCGTCCTCCTCTCTGAAGGATGCAGGCCATCACCAGTGTACAGTCCTGCATTCTCACAGGCAGGTCCCCAGTCCCCAGTGAAGCTAAACCATTGTTCTCTGCACCAGCTCCTCAACCAAGCGTTGAAGCTCTTGGTGTCATCTCAGCCTCTCAATGGAAACACAGTCTTGTTGTGTATGGTGCCAATTCATTATTCTCTAGTTTTGTATTCATTTATTTACCAGGAAGAAGTTCCATTGAGTTAGCTCATTTACAAGAAGATCTTCAGTTTTCACGAGTCGTTTGAATTTGTACTGAGATTTTATGGCTCTGTTATGTCATTAGTGTAACTTGTCTATCCAGTATTACGTTTGTATTCTGTCCTACCAAAGACCTGCTTGTAAATGAGCTTGCTCAATGGAGCGTCTTCCTGGTAAATAAATCAATAGGAAACTAGAGAATAATGAATTGGCAACCGTACACAACAAAAGCCGTGTTTCCATCGAGGGGTTGAGATCCATGCTGTCATCTCACCCCAAAATGGGGAAACATGCTGAGTTTTGTGGTTGCTCATATTTTATATAGAATTTTTTTTTTTTTTTACATCCGAGTGACATACCCCCGCTGAAGTGAAAACAAAAAATCTTGCCATTTCTTTGTTCTGTTCCATGATCAAAATCAAATTTACAGACTTTTGAAAGTTTAAAAGGTACAACTTTGGTCACTGGGTGGTTACTATGTAGCTAGGTGTGAAATAAACGAGAAATTTAAAATTGTTTGACCTTTGAACTGTGCAGAACAACTGTTCAGAATGCACCCAACACTTTGGAATGCTCACAATGGTTTAGAATGCGCACAACAAGGATTTTGAGCAGGCTGATTTTTATACAGAACAAAGACTAACCGTATACTATTACAATATTATGACTTTCTGTGTTCAACTCTGATTTTACAGCACCTTCTCTGTGTAGGCAGCACTTTTTCTGTGAGGGACAGAGCAATTTTGAGGAGTAAAGTACCCTGACTGAACTGAGGTGTGCGCTGTGTCTAAGGTACCCTTCAGCCGTACCTTATTTATATATATATATATATATATATATATATATATATATATATATATATATATATATATATATATATATATATATACATATATATATCTGCCTCCAAAATATTGTACATCTCAACTGTACCTTAAAACGTGCAGATTTCTGAATTGTACTGTAAGTGCACTGCTGTTGAACCTCATGTATACTTCTCAGAAAGTAGTGCAGTTGAGGTGCACACCTCAAGGTATACTGAGGTGTACACCTCATCTAAACCTTAGCTGCACATCAAATACACCTTGTTGTGTCATGGGAGGGATGTCCATGATAATTCTCATAACTGGGGACAGTTGAGAGGTATGCACGACTATGGCTGTTTCCACCAGTGTGCATTCCATAAACAGGATCACAAACTGCATTCCTGAGACATATCAAATCAAGCTAGGTCATACCTCTCAACCTGTTGCTAAATGTGTGACAGATATGCAAAATGCATGAAATAAGGGTGATAACGCAGCAGGCTCAGAACACTGGATATAATGCAGTTTTGATCTGAAACATAGGAACAGACAATGACAGCAGAAAAAAGACCCATGGTCTGCCCAAGTTCCCTAAATCCCTGGAATCATCCTTGTAACCTAATGTTCCTCCAGGGTACTAACCCTCCTGGACTCCACCCTAATTAACTTCCCTGGTCCTGTCAGCCCAGCTAACCACTGTTCCCCTCATTCTATCCCAAGCCTGCTTGAACCCCCTTACTGTACTCACTCCCACTGCTCGGCTGGCAGACTGTTCCAGGGCTCCACCACCCTTTCTATAAAGAAATACTTCCTCATGTCTCTCCTGAACCTCCTGCCTGCCAACTTCCACTTGTGACTGTGAGTTGGTGCTCAGGCTAAATAATTCCACAAAGTTCACTTTAAGTCCTTTGAGGATTTTGAAGGTCTCAGTCATATCGCCCCTCTCCCTTCTGGATTCCATTGAGTACAAATAAAGTGCCCTGAGGCACTTCTCACAGGATTTACCCTGCTGTCCCTGAATCATTTTGGTCACTTTGTATTGCACTGTCTCTAGCCTATCCTTGTCTTTTCTGAGGTAAAGACTCCCAGAACTGGGCACAGTGCTCCAGGTGAGGCCTCACCAGGTATCTGTAGACGGGTAGTATTATTTATTTTCTCCTACTATCAGTTCCCTCTACATCCCAGCATCCTGTTGGCCTTGCTATAGGCCTTCTTGCACTGACTTGGTTAAGTAAGTTGCTGGTAGTACCTCCCAGATGCTGTTCCTCGTTTGCAGTGCTAAGTCTGTCCCTTCCCATTCAGTACACTGTCATGGGGTTCTTCTTCCCCTAGGTGCACTACCTTGCACCTTCTTGTGTTGAATTTTAACTGTCAGATATTTGGCCACCCCTCTAACTTTAGCAATTCCTTCTGCATTGTGACAGGGTTGAATCTGGCCCTGTCCCTGTTATGGAGAAAGAGTTTGAAGCAGCAGTGCAACATAATCAGGAAGTGATTATCAAAAATCTTTTTTTTTTTTTTTGCTATAAGCATGCAGCCATAGATGAGGTGTCCATATCGGAATATTTTTTTTCTAGTGATCTTCAGTTTTTTAGGTATTTAAAATTTATTTCAATTGTTGTGACACCACAATAATCTCATGGCAGCTGCCTAATTTTCAGTTCCTCTCCTCCTTCATGTTGCATTACAACATTTGGTTACTGCAGTGGCACACTGTGCTGAACACTCCCAATGTCCCTGTGTAGTACTGCCAGTCATACATATGTGCAGTTTGCAGCAGAGGGGGTTGCAGCTCAACATGGCGGTTTGCAGAAAGTAAACAAAAACAAAGGAAAATGGAGCATGTTATGGGGTGATACTGCAATATTGGTGAGAAAGAGTACCAGGGACATGCTCAGCAGAGCACAGGGAATAAACTTGAAAAAGTGCAGTTTTTTTTTTTTTTTTTTACTTTACACTGCTGCTTTAAATGCAAGGATCTCTGGTTGCGCAACCAAGTTTTCTCATGACACCTAGGACTTGATCACCCCGACGGTCTTTCATTTCTCTGCCCCTCGCTTTCTCTCTGCCTTCTCTTGCTGTTCTGTCTTTACTCTCCCCTTGCATATCTGCTGGTATAAAATATATGTGAATCACTATGTGAAAATGTAACTAATACTGGGATCCGTTTGTTTAAAAATGTACGTAGTTTACTGTTTAAATGTAAACAGTTATACCGTTGAAATGATTACAAAAAGCTGTTTGGAAATCAAGGGGTTAAGCTGAGAAGCTACTTTGCAAACTCTCTGAGAAGCTGTAAGCAAGAGGTCAGTTCTGGCTCACAATGTTCTTTTTGCTGCACTTGTTGAAACTTACAAGAACACTACATGAGAAGCATACTGTTTTCTTAACAAGCGCGGGCTGCAAAGATTTATAAAAACAGAGCTGCAGTTTCTTGCAAAAGAGAAACACAGAGACTGAGACTGGAAATTGAGAAGAAACCCAGATGGACTTTCTCTGTTTATACTACCATAGTAAATTATTATTCTAAACAATTTATTATTTTTGCTGTTGTTAATAATAAATCACTTGTTGCGAATTTTGCAACTGCTCCTATGCTTCCTGACCTGTGCCTTGACGACATGCATTTTCCTTTTTCCTTCTTCCCTATCCACCCTCCCACATCGTTTTGTGTCATCCACGAAGAGCTACAACTTGCCCTGGATTCCTTCACCAATGTCACTAATGAACATGTTGAAGAGGATTTGAATGTTTGCTGACAACTAGGTAGCATCTTGGTTTATTATGAATTGCTGCTTGCCTTTAAAGAGGACCTATCCCCGAAGTTTTCATAGTCATGTTTCTCAATGCGATTCAGATGCACTGGTGAAACTGAACAAGTTTAGGGCATTCAAACTTAAAAATTCACTAGGAAAATAGTCTTAATCATGGTTTTCTTGCTCCACGTGGTTGCCCCGAGCTGCCTGACTGCTGGAGAGCGAGACTGCACATTTCACGTCATTATAGGTATTCTGCTGTGTGTGCACAGACCACTTTCCATGCTGCAGTGTATGTGAGAGCTGCTGTGAGGGCGAGTTCTGTGAAGCAGCACGTTCAGTTTTCAATGCCGTTTTTGAAAATAGTAGTCCCCAATATACTGTTTCAGAAATATTGTTTGTTCATTGTCTGCTTTTAAAGGTAAAAAAATGGGATTATGTATCATGAGGCTATACAAGCTACAGGGTTCCCGGCTCAGTTGTGATCAGTGCAAATTCAGCATTATTTTGCACACTTACACCATCCATAACTAACATATTAATGTGACACTATGCCTCTGCAGTATGGAGGGCAGAAACTGCAGTGCTATGGATATTATATAAAGAATTCATGTGTCACAGGTTAGGTGGGGATGCATGTCAAATCAGGGTACACAACAGACATGTAACACAGACATTGACAACTGATGGAAGACATAACAAAACAGACATGATGTACAGACAGACAAGGATGAGTACACGGAACAAAACTGGAAGTAAGATCATATAGACAATGCAGTGTCTATACCAGTTTCAGCATGTGTTTGGGAGTGGGTTGTGTGTGTTTTGGGGGAGGTGGTAATTGTTAGGAAACATCAATAATTTATGCACAGCTATGAACCCACAGAGTGGAGCTGACTTTTTTTTTTTTTGCAAGACAACAGAACTATCGCAGCATGGTCACAACTACGAAGTGCAGGGTTTTAAATAAGGATTTTAAATTGATTAGCACTTTCGCTCGGAAAAGTGCTAATCAATGTTGCAAATGTGTAGCAGTTGGATCGAATTGATTAGCAAAATAAAAAAAAAAATGTCATATTTACTAGAGACAGGTATGATTGGTGTTATTTCTTACCTGATAAACACTTTTTTGATTTCCTTTGATGTGTGGAGCAAAAGGGGAAAAAAAGACTGGTACAGGAGTGTATGCAGTCACTGAGTCACTTTATTAATTTTTTTTTTCATCAGTGTCTCCGAGTGAAATTCACAGAATTCATAACTCTGACATGAGTTACTTAACTAGTATTAAATATTTGATTCTTAATAATGTAGTTTCTACTTGCCAACCTTCCCAAGCCTGACTACAAGTACAGTCAGCTTACAAATTTCAGAATAAGGTGCAGCTGCAGCTGCATAAAAGTAATAAAACAGGCACAAGTAGTTACAACTGGCTAGTATTCCCAACCTCCATCCATGTGCACTTGACTGAGCCTCTAACTAAGCGGTCAGAAAAGTAATGGGACGTGGTTAGTAGTCAGTTGTCGGAAGTCTAGTGAAACAAAATTTCAGCTCAGTATGTACCGAACATTTTCTGACCCCAGTCTTGTTAAATGTGGTTTCCACTTGCCAACCTTCCTAAGCGTGACTACAAAAGTAGCAGTAGAATAAGCAGCTGTACCTCACTACTAATCACAGACAAAGTAGTACAACTGACTAGTGTTCCCAGCCTCCCATCCATTTGCACTGAGCCTCTAACTTAAACGGTCAATTTTAAATGGATGTTGGTGGTTAGGAACAGTAGTCAGTTGTCGGGAGTCACTGTGTCCAAACAAAATTTAAAGTTCATTTAGTATGCAGTAACGAACATTTTCTGACCTTAAAGTTTCCACTTGCCAACCTTTCCAAGCGTGACTTCTTTTGTGATGGACCCAACAGTGAACAGCTAGTGGGGTAACTGAGAATAAGCAGCTGCAGCCTAAAAGTAATTTAACAGACACACGTACAACTGACTAGTGTTCCCAACCTCCCATCCATTGTGCACTGAGCCTCTAACTTAAACGGTCAATTTTAAATGGATGGGCAGTTGGGAACAGTAGTTGGGAGTCTAGTGTCTCAAAATTTAAAGTTATGTTCAGTACCGAACATTATCTGACCTTAATAAGCCTAAAGCCTGTGGTGCAGTCATGACTTGTGCTGTCACGGAAATTTAATTGCGGTGGCTGGGAAGCAATGGGTAACTGAGAATAAGCAGCTGCAGCACCCTAACTGACATGAGCTGTATTATTCTTGGACTACTACTAAGTAAAGTTCCCAACCACCATCCAGATTTGGATTGAGCCTCTAACTAACGGTCAATTTTGAAGGGTGGTTCGAAGTCGTGAAGTTGTCTACTCAGGCCTGTAGACCAGTAAGTTCCCGCGGCCAGATCCCATTTTTCAGTAAGTCAGATTTACAATTTCAATACACTGTCAGACTCACTGTGGCATTTAACTTCACTTTTACTTATTTCCATGACCAGCCAGAGAGCTCAGCACAAAAGATGATGATGATGGCTTTTGTACCCACCTGAGAAGCCTGCTCATGAGTCTCCCCCCACCAACCCCACAATTGAGTGAGATGGGATTTTTGATTTGTTTAGTCACAGTGACACTGCAAGAATTATTATGAAAACACTTCTAGCCACTATATCATTCTTATCAACAATGAAGAAATTTAACAACTGTGTTCTTCAACTTGAGCCACTGAAAAAAAATACATATGTCAGTGAGCGTCTCCACCAGCCAATGAACCTGAGGACTTAAATGCCCTATAAAAAAGTTTAACTTGGAAGACTAATTCCTTCGACTACTTGCTTTTACCATAAGCTGCAGCACTTTAGTCAGTGCTGAATTTTAACGTGAGACTAAGGTGGTGTCCCAAATACCACACAGGCTTCTGAGAGCTCTATTAGTAAAGTTGTGATGAAGTCAGCACAAGAAAAAAATGTAATTTGAAACAAGTCTAACTCAGACATCTCATGGCATGGTTGGTGCCTCAGCATGTACAAACTTAGTGCACACATTGCTGAACTCAAGACAGGTGCAGCCCATTTGCTGAAGTGAGCAAAGTCCTGACCTGTGTGGATTGGTAAGCGAAATTCTGAAACAGCTGAGTTCTCCCATGGCCAGCTGGGATTCCGAGTGTCCACCTCCACATCTGCCTGCTCCCGCCACCCCAATCACTGAGATCCAGACTGCTAAGTAGGGAGAGAGTGCAGAGGGCACCCTCCCATAATTGCCAGTGCACTCCCCCTGCTTGGAGATCTATCTGGACGTCTAAGCACAGGGAGGGGCTGGCAGGCAGAGTGAGGTGCTTAGCTGACTGGCGTGGATTCTCAGCTGACCCACTTCCCTCCGGTGACCAGCTACCGACACTGTTGAGGATCTGAAATTTTTCCCCATGGCACTTACTGCCACTTAGGCTAAAAGTTATAAGCCAAAAGTGTACTTCCCGCAGTTTACAGGGGTTCGCTACTGATCAATCATGTCGTCACTGTCTGACTCAGAAGTGTAAGACATAATGCTAGTACTACTTGCTGCATCTTCTGAACTAGTTACGTTTCTGGTGCGGGATGAATCTGACCTTTTTGCTTCTGACTGCCTTTGTTTCACACAAACTCTTCTAGGAGTGCTGAAGAATCTATAACTGGAAAAGGATCAAATGTCTCTGGACTGTCACCCTCAACTGAAATTCTAACCAGGTGTTCCAACATTACTTCACTTAGTCTGTTTTGACACGCTGCATTATTGAAAATGACCTTTCCAGCTTTGCATTGGACACTGGAATGAGCTTACAAATAACGACAACATGGTAGAAGTTTGAGAACTGTTCTCTGTAGGACTTCAGAATACAGTTCCAAAAGTCTTCCCTGTTTAAGTGACTTAAAAAACTTATTGTATAAAGTTTTAAGTTCGGACCATTCTCCTGGCAAAGCAGCAAGGTCAACATTATGTTTTGTGAGTATCTGTCCATAGTAATTAACAAATCTGTCCAAGTCTATATTTCCAAATATTTCTAGGTCATCAGCACTCCTAGGCCACTGTTTCACATCTAACAGTTTTAAAGTCCTAAAAATTGGGTGTTGGTCCTGAGAGTCGCAGTCAGTGATATCTGAAAATCTATCAGAAATGCACTGTTGTACACTACTGACGTAATTAGGTACCTGTGTTATAAGGTGCCTGATGCCGTTAGCATTCGAGACCATAACATCTTTAAACACGACTGGTTCAGAATCGTCAGACTCATCATTGTCAGTAACGTCATGATCATGTTGCTGTAACAGTGTCTTAAGTTCAGAGTTGCATGTTCCAAGAAGATTATCTGCGAGATGCTGTAGTTGCCGTAAGGTTGCGTCAACACAAGCCAAAGCTAAGATCAAGTCAGCAGAAGAACCCTGTAAACTGAGGGAGAGTCGTGACAGTGGCCTTAGAAGGTCAATATAGAACAGCAAATGAATGACAAATTTGGTAGTTTTCAGTTTGGTCAAAATGCCCATAACTCTGCTTTTCTCTGTTGGTGGTGTAGTGGCAGTTTCTGCAAGATTTTCAAGATGATGAATCGTAACTGTGTAGGATTTTACCAGTGTCTGAGCGGCACAAAGTTTGTGATCTACCCACCTTGTTCCAAATGCTCTTTCTGGTTTGCTGACTTCACCGCCCACTATTTTAGCTAATTCTCTGAGCTTGCGAAGTTTCTTTGGACTTTTTTCGTAAAGGTAGTACAATGTCATGAGATTATCATTCACTTGATCAAAAAATGTTCCTTTCAAGTGCATCTCTAATTGCCAATTCAAGTCTATGGTTAAGACAATGAATAGACATTAACCATGGCATTTCCACTTTTAGCAGAGCTGATAGCCTTTTCTTTTCCCGGTTTAGTGCAGCACCATCTGCACACTATAGCAACCATCGACTGTTCAAGTCTAAAATGCCAAACTCTAAGAAGGCTTCTTGAAGTGTTTGTAACAAACCTTCTGCACTGGCGTGCTGAACGTCTTTTAATCTGAAAAAGGTCATCTCCGTTAAACAAGAACTTTCGTTAAAATGCATAATATACAGTAATTCTTTTTCAATACAACTTTCATCTGTTGCCCGATCTAGAAGAACTGCAAAATACAGACTTTTCTGAAGGGCTGTGAGTAGATTTTCCTGCAACAATTCACCAATAACTGACGTGAACATACGACAACCGTTAATATTTGCATATGCACTTCCAAGATCAACATCATGTCTTTTTTCAAGTTTAACAAATGATTCAAATTTACTAAATGAAAGCTCTTCTTTAACGAGCAGATAAGCGATTTCAATCACATGGCGCACTACAGCTCTGTCTTTTACTTCTGCTCCCAATAGTGCACGTCCTATTGGTGTAGTTTTGTATATGGAGAAATTGATTCTGGTTTTCGGTTCAGTGTGACAGCTCGTTTGTGAGCATCACATTGACCGTGTTTTTCAACATTGTCCTTTTTCAAAGCTGTACCTCGGATGCCAACAATGAAACTTTCACTAAAATTTTGGCAGTACTTTAACTGGTCTGCCCATTTTTCACACAGGGAACATTTTACCCGGTCTACAAACTCACCACCATTGTCTGTTTCATACACTAACCATTCATTGCAGTGATCAATCTCTTTTTTTTCCATTTTTCTACAGTGTGCCTCCTTACTTTATTGGTGCTGGTTGCCATGGTTGCTGTTTGTTCTCTAGGTTCACGTAGCTGTGTGCGACACTGACTGACTCACCATATGTAGTAACAATAAAGATTTGAACAAGAAATGTGTTGTGTGCTTTTTTTATAATTATTTGTTGAAAGACATTTGACAATAAACATCAGGCTTGTAAATTGTGTCGTGTCGCTTCTTTTCTACAGACTGACACCACCGGCACCCAGTGATTACTTGCAGCTGAACAGTTGTCAGGGGTTGGGGGGGAGACTGACTTAGCCTCTAAGGGAATCGGGGAGGACAAATCTGTAGCAACAGTGGGTCTGAGCCCTCTAACTTAAACGGTCTCAGAACCCGCGTTCCTACACAACACTGCAGAGCTGTGCAGGGCAAAGATGACTATGCTGGGGTGGGGGCTTGATTGACTGAGCCCTCTAACTTAAATGGACTGAGTCGGTCAAGTGCCCACGCCACACAGTACAACGAATAACAGGTCAGAGCCTCTAACTTAAACGGTCACTGACAAGAATCGCTATCTGCTGCTGTCTGCACAGCTCTGCAGGGCTGATGACCACATCTTGGTTTTAATGGGAGGGGCTTCTGACAACAAAATACTAAACAGACTGGACTTAAACACCAGTCATCAATATGGCCAGAGGCCCTAGAGACTACTTGTCTCACTCTGTCACAGCTGCTGGCTTTAAATGTTGCGGTGGCCAGACACAAAATGGGCACCCGAGCACAGCAACAGAGTCTTGACTATTTACCATCACGAGTTTCAAATGCCAAAAGTGAAAAGTCCGGTTGCCGTTTGCCACACCGACCAAACCCCCCCCCCCAAATGTTTTCAGGCAGAGTTTGATTGCTAGCCCTAGGCTCACTAAACAACACCCTCCATGTGACTTTGAATATGTACAGTTGGCTTTACACTTTCACTGACACGATATTGTTTTTTTTTCAGTAAAGTTCACAAGTGTGTCAGCCTGTGTCTTAGTTGTCCCTCAGACAGCTTCTACATTCCTGGCACTTTTCTGAATCCTGTCAGTCTTTTTCTTCCCGACCCTCCTCCTCCTCTTCCTGAGTCCCAGTCTACCACCCAGTGGCTCCTTTTGGCTGCGCAATTCAGTCCGTGTGCAGCTAGCTGCAGCTCAGTTTCAACCTACAAACACAATGACAAACAGTGTTTGTACTCACCTAATCTGATTGACTACTTCTACAAGAATCCCCAAGCTAGCTTGCCAAATGCCCCAAATGTTAAGTTACCCTACCTTGTCTCTCTGGAAAATGCAACCGCTGGCTGGCCAGGCTGGTCAGGTGAACCACTGCGGCAGCGAGCCCCTGCAAAACAGGATTACATTCAGAGACTCATTCAATTCAAATAAATCCATTTTTCACTGACTGAGATAGTAACAGAGCAGTAACTTACTGCAGGGCCACCAGTTTGGGCAGGCTCCTCTTTTCACCTCTTGTGCCACAGGGACAAAGTCTCAGTCGGGTCTGGTCACCAACCTGAAAAAAAAAGTTAAAGCAATATTAGGCTCTGACAGAGAGGCTCAACTAAATTTGACCACCCCACCATCCCCACATAAATTACCTTCACCAACAAAATCCCCAGGCCAACAACAGAGTATCTCACTGGAGAGCTTAGTGGTCAGCTGCACGTCAAACCACCTGATTCAAAATACCACCCGACCATTGGGAAGGGGGGGGAGTGGCAGGAGTAGCATCAGCTGTGACCGGCACAAATCAGATGCATCCATGGGCCACAACATGAATGGCAGCTGGTCCTCAAATTATCAATGCAGGGGCAGTCGAGTGACAAGAAGGACCCAGTCCGGTGCTCTGACCCTGGCCACTCAGGACTGCTTAAGTTCAGGGCCCCATAATTAACTTCGTCTGTGGCGAGGCTGCACAGCTAATGCTTGGCCTGACAAACTGAAACATCCCAGAGGGGCAGAGTGGCCTTTGTCATGTAGGGCCTAAGCCTTAGTGAACTCAGGCCCACACAGCAAGTAATTGCACTTGCACTCTGCCTCCAAAAAGCAGCCCAGGTGGTAATGTGTTGTTGTCACTTCCTCTCAATGTTAATTATTTTGCTGCCCTCTGTGCCATTTTGAAACAGCCTGCCTGCCACTCCACCAATTGTGTAAACTTAAGTGCCCCCCAGAAGCAGGAAAGCCAGTTTACCATTCTGTTTTGTGTTTGCCTCAGAACTGCAGGTTACCAGTAAGATCTGCTGAGGCAACTGACAAGCAAGCGTAACCTAACGTACTACTTGTCTATGATAAGACAACTGATTTTACAGGCCCTGTGTGGGAAAAGCAGGGTATAAATAGCCGGGCCTGCATTAAGATCAGTTGTCTTATCAGTGTGATAGACAGTAGCTTGCTTGTCAGTTGCCTCAGCAGATCTCGTAACCATAAATTACTTGTGCCAGGCAGCAGGCTGCAGTTCTGAGGCAAACACAAACAGAAATGGTAACGGGCTTCTGCTTCGGAGGGCACTTATGGTGCAGTCAGTTGTAGGCAGGCTGTTTTCTGAATATTAAAGTTTGTGCCACTAGTCTATATTTCTCCCAAATCCTGATACCATTCTCCCCGTTTCTTGAAGGGTCTGTTGGATATGGGAAATAAAAGACTTGCTGCCAGTGTGGGCATGCATATCTGTAAGCATGACAAGGCAAGTTGTAGTCAGCCCACCTACCGTCCTGGGTCCTTAAGAATGAAGTAGTCCCGACACTGCAAAAAAAATCTGTGCCAGGCAGGCCAAATTAACTTATGATTGGTGCAAAACTTTTGTTAATTATTTGGACCCTCCAGAAACTGAAGAAAAGAATTAAAGCTCAAACCTATCCTGGTCTAATATATGCTCGGTCTAATACTGCTGGCAAAAACGGAGGTGTCCACTCAGGAAGCCTCTGCCATACTGGGTCAGTTTGGCCCCATTTAACTCTCTTACTCACTGCTAGATCACGTCACGGTGTGTCTGGTCCACCATTTAATATTTTCTGAAGCCAGATAAAGATTCCCCACATCCAGGGTAAATTTGGGCTCAAGATTTCAAGGGTGTCCATCCGTGACTATGCGGGGAGTCCACGATTATGTCCAGCAAACTGCAATTGGCCTCGATAAAGCAGCTTTCAAGCATGGAAGACCCAGTGACCCCTCCCCGCCGAGTAACAGTTATTTAAAGCATCAGCCCATTCATTCATTGGATCCTAGGTCTTCTCCCTCCTCAGATTAAAAGATGTTAGTTTGCACAATTCTTTCCAGTCTATAGGGATAGATAGGGCTCTTTCTGTTTTTTTTTTATAGCTTAGTCTAGCACTAAATAGGTTTTGCCACCTTCAAATCATAGATATTTTGTTTTAGGGGCTGGTACATAAATTAACCTACAGGGGATCTGCACTACCAAAAAAAAAGGCAAAACTTAGGAGCACCGGGAAATGTATGGTCAGCTTTACTCATAATTAAGCAAAAGCACAACGACATAGCAGTGCACCGACCCATACAGCATGATAGCAACCTGACCACCAACAAATCTGAAACTCGGACAAATGAATTAGTCTCACTCTGCAAATAAAAATTTAATTACCACTACAGAATCGGGCAGAGGCATCACCAACAGCGCCACTTTGACTTACCTCAGTTAGTCAGTGCTCAGCTGCAAAGTTGTTGTCTTCTCTGCCTGGACCTGGCGTTTTCTTTTTAGATTTCTTCTCTCCGAGGCTCGAGCTCTTAATGGCGTGGAAACATGCATTCGCAGCACTCTTCTGCCACATGATGACAAAGTGGAGGAAGCCCACAAAATTAAGTGATTGGTGGGAATACCTCAGCATTGTCTTCACCACCAATCATGTCACGAATTCAATTTCTTTGTTGTTTTTTCAACCCCTGAATGAACCCACCCACATTTCCGCTGCAATTGCCGCCTGCTAAGGACGCACATCCTTTTCCACAGCGTGGGATCAGGCAGCCAATGAAGGACGAGGTGATGGGCAGAACGGGCAGGCGTAAAGCCGGAAAGCACAAAAAAATGGATCGCACTATTTTGCGATCCATTCCATGTTTTGAATCGCATGATCAGCCGGTTTGCATCGCAAAATGCGATGCGATACTGGCTATTTAATACCCTGAAGTGTGAATGAGTGGGGGGATATCCACTGTAAGCAAACTGATGCTTCCCTTATCATTGCCTGATATGACACGTGAATGCCACACTGACAGTCTTCCACATCCAGAACTGGCACAGAAACTTCAAGCTGTTATGGCATGTAAGACAACACATATACAGTATGTACAGTCATACAGAATGCACTAGAAAGTATGGTTACAGCCCTCAATGTGCCCATCATTGTAAGGTTCACTGACCATTGTGATGTTTACAAATGCACGTGTTCCTCATGCGTAGTTGAAACATTTATGTTGTTTGTACAGTGTGCTACGGTAGAAACAAAACAACCTGACCCACCAAGACAGGTTGTTTCGCCTTGCAGGATCACCCTCAAATGACAACTGTGATGCTGCTGCCTGATATGAGGCGCCGTCACTGTCATCCGCTTCGGGCTCAAACATATACGGCCGAACACCAAAACGAATGTACAATCAAGTTTTGTTCATCATCCTTAGTCATTGGAGGATGACATCTGCAGTCCTGAATCTCTGTACCAGCCGAAGAAGTGCTAGGTAGAGGAGTTTTCTGACTTTTCCCATGGTGCTTCATTGAAAGCTGATGCATAGGTACATAGACAGTGTCGGCAGATAAGGGCCTATGGCCCACCCTGTCTGCCCATTTGAGCTTGTATGTTCAGTTTATGTTTTCCTAGAAGTCTGTTGCCCCTGATACAGCTTCACCAGTATGGAACTTGCCAGTGCAAACTACTCTGACATCACATGGCAGCGCCTCGATACTTCAGAAGCGTGGGCTCAATCTCCAGCACAGAACAGAGTTGCAGCAATTTTGTAAATAAAAATGCATCAAGGGAACATCATGACAGACTAAAGTAAATGAACAGTGTTTATTAATGCAGCTCAGACTTGCATATGCATGAAAGGTGATCAGGTCAGGCTCAGTCCTCTTTAAATTCTCAGTGGCCAATGTGGAACATCACTTTCTCCATGTGAGACACAGGGTTTCTGAGAGGTAAAATGAGTGATATGCTTCCAGAGCCACAGCTCAACTTAGGATTCCACAGGTTGTGAGGGCCCTGTAACAGCAGCCCTCCCCTCCCCACCAAAGTGTGGCCATCAGACCCTGCCAACTTTCAAGCCCCTTCCAGAAGATGCAGCTCAGCCCAGGATTCCACAGGTGTTGAGCACCCTGTAACAGCAGCCCTCCACTCCCCGCTGAAGTGTGGCCATCGGATCCCCCAGCTTGCAAGTCCTTTTCAGAAGCCGCAGCTCAGCCCAGGATTTCAAGGGGTAGCAAGGGCCCTGTAACAGCAGCCCTCCCCTTCCTGCTGAAATGTGACTTTTGGACCCCTCAGCTTGCAAGCCCCTTCCAGAAGTCACAGCTCAGCCCAGGATTTCACAGGTCATGAGTGCCCTGTAACAGCAGCACTGTAGTCCAGGTATGGCCTTCGGATCCCCAGCTTGCAAGCCTCTTCCAGAAGCTGCAGCTCAGCCCAGGATTCCACGGTTTGTGAGGGCCTTGTAACAGTAGTCCACCCCTCTCTGCCGAAGTGTGGCCATCAGACCCCCAGCTTGCAAGGCTCTTCCAGAAACATAAACTTTGATGGCAGATAAGGACCACTTGGCCCACCTAGTCTGCCCATTTCCATACCTACAGGATAAGCTGCAGATCCTAGTTAACCAGTAGTCTATTTGTTCCTACCCCCCACAGGAATCGCCTTATGTCTGTCTCATGTATTCTTGAAGTCTCCCGCAGTTTTAGACCCCACAGCCTCCTCAGGAAGGCTGTTCCATGCATCCACCACCCTCTGTGAAAAAATACTTCCTCACATGAGCCGTACCCCCTCAATCTTCAAATTGTGTCCCCTTGTTCTTGTACATCTCTTTTTCTGAAAGATGCTACCCTCTTGGACTTTGTTGATTCCACTGAGGTACTTAAAAGTTTCTATCATGTCCTCCTCTTCCTCCTTTTCTCAATGGTGTACATATTAAGCTCCTTTAGTCTCTCCTCATATGGTTCCTCTTACAGACCCTGCACCATTTTAGTTGCCCTCCTCTGGACAGCCTCCATCATGTCTATGTCCTAATGGAGATGGGGTCTCCAGAACTGCACACAGTACTCCAGATGGGGTCTCACCAACTGTCTGTACAGACGGATAACAACTTCCTGTTTTCTGCTGGTGATGCCTCTCCCTATACATCCCAGTATCCCCCCAGCCCTCCCTACTGCCTTCTCACATTGCTTGCCAACCTTAAGATCATCTGATATGATTACCCCTATGCCCCTTTCCATTTTTGTTGTTATTACTACCTCCCATCATTGTGTAATCTTCTGGGTTTTTGTTTCCCAGGTGCATTATTTTGCACTTCTTTGCATTGAATCCAAGCTGTCATACTTCTGAGCCTCTGCTCAGCCCATGTTACCACAGGTTGCAAGGGCTCTGTAATAGCAGCCCTCCTCTACCACTGAAATGAGGCCATCGGATCCCCCCCGGCTTGCAAGCCCTTTCCAGAAGCCACAGCTCAGCCCAGGATTCCATGGTGCATGAGGGCCCTGTAATAGCAGCCATCACTTCCCTGCCAAAGTGTGGTCATTGGACCCCCAGCTTGCAAGCCACTTTCAGAAGTCACAGCTCAGGCCAGTATTACACGGGTCATGAGGGCCCTGTAACAGCAACCCTCCCTTCTCTGCCAAAGTGTGGCCCTTGGACCCCCACAGCTTGCAAGCCACTTCCAGAAGCTACAGCTTAGCCCAGGATTCCATGGGTCGTGATGACCCTGTTATAGCAGGCCTCCCCTCCCAGTCAAAGTGTGGCTATCGGACCCCCAGCTTGCAAACCCCTTCCAGAAGTCACAGCTTGGCCCAGGGTTCCATGGGTCATGGCCCTGTAACAGCAGCCCTCTCCTCCCCACTGGAGCGTGGCCATAGGACCACCCCCCCAGCTTGCAAGCCCTTTGCAGAAGCCGCAGCTCAGTCCAGAATTCCATGAGTCCTAAAGGGCCTGTAACAGCAGCCTTCCCCTCTCTGCCGAAGTCTGGCCATCAGACTCCCAGCTTACAAGCCCCTTCCAGAAGCCTCCACTCAGCCCAGGATTCCATGGGTCACTAGGGCTGTGTGATGGCAGCCCTCCCCTACTGCCAAAGTGTGGCCATTGGACCCCCCAGCTTGCAAGCCCTTTTCAGAAGCCGCAGCTCAGCCCAGGATTCCACAGGTCTCGAGGGCCTTGTAACAGCAGCGATCCCTTTCCTGCCAAAGTGTGGTCATCGAACCCCCCAGCTTGCAAGTCCCTTCCAGAAGTTACAGCTGAGGCCAGTATCCCATGGGTCATGAGGGCTCTGTAACAGCAGCCCTCCCTCCTCTGCCAAAATGTGGCCATTGGACCCCCCCCAGCTTGCAAGCCCCTTCCAGAAGCTACAGCTCAGTCACGGATTCCAAGGGTTGTGAGGACCCTGTAACAGCAGCCCACCCCTCCCAGTTGAAGTGTGGCTATGGGACCTCCGGCTTGCAAGCCCCTTGTAGAAGCCACAGCTCAGCCCAGGATTCCATGGGTCCTGAGGGCCCTGTAACCGCAGCCCTCCCCTTTCTGCCAAAGTGTGGCCATTGGACCCCCAGCTTGCAAGCCCCTTCTAAAATCCACCGCTCAGCCTAGGAATCCAAGGGTCACAAGGGCTCTGTAACATCAGCCATCCCCTACCACCAGAGTGTGGCCTTTGGAAACCCCAGCTTGAAAGCCTCTTCCAGAAGCCGCATCTCGGCCCAGAATTCCATGGGTTGTGAGGGCTCTGTAACAGAAGCACTCCCCTCCCCACCGAAGTGTGGTTATCACCCCCCCCAGCTTGCAAGCCCATTCCAGAAGCTGCAGCTCAGCCCAAGATTCCACAGGTCATGAGGGCCCTGTAACAGCAGCCCTCCCCTCCCTGCCAAAATGTGGCCATCGGACCACCCCAGCTTGCAAGCCCCTTCCAGAAGCCGCAGCTCAGCCCAGGATTCCACAGGTCATGAGGGCCCTGTAACAGCAGCCCTCCCTTCCCTACCAAAGAGTGGCCATCAGACTCACCAGCTTGCAAGCCCCTTCCAGAAGCCGCAGCTTAGCCCACGATTCCACAGGTCACGAGGGCCCTGTAACAGAAGCCCTCCCTTCCCTACCAAAGTGTGGCCATCAGTCCCACCAGCTTGCAAGCTCCTTCCAGAAGCCACAGCTCAGCCCAGGATTCCATGGGTTGTGAGGGCTCTGTAACAGCAGCCCTCCCCTCCCCTCTCTGATGAAATGTGGCTATCAGACCACCCAGGTACAGAGATCTCTCCTGAGGTGTTTCAGTTTTGGTGCCAAACAGCTTCCTCTGCCCCCAGCTCAGGATTCTTACTGGACTCTCCTTACATGCAGTGTTGGTCTTTTGCTCCCCTACGTTGGGTCTCGCTGTGTGTTTTACTTGCAGTTCAAACTGACATTTCTGTGCTGATCAATCCCAAATTCTGGCTGTTGTGCTACTTGCCCTATTTGTGTCTGCTAGCTGGCCGTAACACAGTATAGCCAGCATATGATTTTTCATTGGCATATTCTCACTGATTGCTATGAAATAAAACAATTTGCCTTGGTGCTTGATATTTGGCTCTGCATCTAGACTGTCCTCTCTTCCCTTTCCTGTTTTTCTGTTCTGTCTGTCCCCCTACTATAACCTGTCCCTGCTGTTGTCTGTGGCCTTCTCCTTTCCCTGCTTTCCACATCTGTATGTACTCTCACTCTCTGTCTCTCGCTCCTATTCAGTCTGCCTGTTTTCACACTGTATTGATTGTCTCACTGCTCTCCTGCTTTCTTCACCCAGTTCATATTACGTTATAAAATGGGCAGAGAAATCTTTCATTTTGATTGGTTATTACCTGTGCATCAAATGTGTTTGATGCACAGGTACTAACAAGTGCGCAAAAGCAGAACTGCGTTATTATAGAAGAGAAATCAGTATGCCATTGGAGCATTCATTTTTTAAATGCTGCCATTTTTTTTTATTCCTCACTAATGCAGGACTTCTGGTTGAACAGTGAAACTGTGGTGCAGCTCGTTAATAACTTTTTCTTTTCAGCTCTGATCTGTCACTTTACTTTTTGCTTATAGTCTGATTATTTTATTTCTGCTACCAATCGCACTACTGCTCCAAAAGCATGTCTCCTCCCTTCATCCCCAATGCTAAGAAAGCTCCTGTCTTCATAGATGTAGTTTAAGAAAGCAATCAGCCCTACAGATCTTTTTTAAACAGAACAAAGGCAGAAATTATTTCTGCTCTTTCCCTGCTGCCGCTCCTCTGAGTCCCCACCCACAGCAGCTGAAGTCCCTCCCCACTCCTCGCTGTTAAATGTAAATAAAAAAAATAATTTCTCTAGCTCTTGCCAGTCTTCAGCTGACCAGGTAAGTTCCCACAGGAAAATACAATCACTATACTGCCTGTTTATATATATATTTAACATTTAATGTTCACAAAGACAGAGCCCTGACCTGTCCAAATGCAGTTCCAGACTCCTGCATGCATGTTACAAACCAACTGCAGTTCCAGTTCTTTCCAGTGTGTGTCTGTGTGTGTGTTACATTGATTATTTCAAGTCCCAAATAATAAAATTAAAATAAAAAAATAAAAATCACTATGCTGTACTGCCATTTTTTTTTTTAATAATTAACGTTTAGCATTACAGAGACAGAGCCCTGACCTGTCCAAATGCAGTCCTGGACTCCTGCAGACATATTACAAACCAGCTGCCAACTGGACTGCAGCTCCAGTTATTTCCATCGTGTGTGTGTGTGTGTGTGTGTGTGTTTGGTTACGCTGATTATTTCAAGGCACAAAGAATAAAATTGAAAAATTAAAAATCCACACAGAAACTCAAACCCTGATCTTTCAAACCCATGGTGGGGTGAAGGCAGGAAGAACTACAGGACTGCAGCTTTGGAGGCCATAATAGGACATAATGTCCTTTCTCAAAAACAAAACATGTAGGCGGAGGAACTATTTTATGTAACATTTTCATAATAAATACACTTTTTTTTATTATTGTAAGCAGTCATTTTTAATTACTCTGGTTGCATAAATTACATAGGCTCATTTCATAAGTGCAATAAGACACTCCGGGGTGTGCATAGAACAGATTTTATTGCACTTCCAGGGGCTGAAGGCACTCGGTCTGCATTCTCGTGCCTCACTATGCCCCTGGGCATGCGGTAACATCTTTTCCTGTTCCATGATCACACTGTCGTGTCTTATTGCTTATGAAGCTCATCCTCTATTTATGCTTCTCTTCTAAGCCTGCAAGCCCCTTCCAGAAGCTGCAGCTCAGACCAGGATTCCATGGGTTATGAGGACCCTGTAACAGCAGCCCTCCACTCCCCATTGAAGTGTGTCCCCTTGCTAAATGTGGAATCCCTTCACAGATGCTGCCTCTCCTCCCCCCACCCTGCCTTCAACCCCCCCCATTCAAACAAAGTGGAGGTGAGTAACACTTATCTTTCCTTTCCTTCACCTTCTGGCTGGAGATGTTGAATGCAATCCAGGTCCCCGCCTACTCACTTTTTTTACCCAAAGGTCTTCAGTTTTTCCACATGAATGCGAGGAGCCTTGTCCCAAAGCGTGACCTACTAAAGGTATGGACCTCAGTGCACTCCCCCAATGTCTTCTGCATATTGCATTGGAAGCCTGGCTCACATCCAGATCTCCTGACTCTCAGGTGGCCCTGCCCGATTATCATCTGTTTTGCCAGGACAGAGGCAAGCGTGATGGTGGTGTTGCCATATACACTCGCCATTCCCTCTCTTCCGTCGTCTTTCATAGGGAGGTAATCCCCCATCCCGTGAATTACTCCTACTAAAACTTTCCCTCCCCTCCTCCACCTCATTTTCAGTTACAGTCCTTTATATTTCCACTAAGGCCCCCTCATCCTCCCTTCCCAACATCCTCTCCCCTCATCTCCCTGGCTGCCACCGGAGATCTTATCCTCCTTGGTGACTTTAACTTGAACTGACTCTCTCGACACTCTATTCACATAGTCCAATCTATCAAATCCCTAAACCTCACCCAGCTAATCAAAGATCTCACCAGGTTCAACACCCACTCAGCTAACCACTACAACCTTGACCGGGAGTTGTCCTCTCATCCCCACCAGACCATTGTGGCCAGCACCCTCCCTGACTAAATCAGCGACCACTGCCTCACTTACTGTGTCAGGAAAGTTCATCTCCTTAAGTTCTCCCCAAAATACATTTGGCACAGGCCCCTTCCCTTGACACCACATCCCTCCCAGAGGATCTTGCATCCTCGGACTGGTCCCCTGTTTACCTAGCCTGTGACATTGAAGAGGCTCTTTCCCTCTTTAGTATTATCTTCAACAGAGTCTGGGATGTTCACGCATCACTCAAGAAACTGCATGTCAAATGCATGCACCATCCTTGGATCACCCCCAGCATTATTGACATGTTCAAAGCCCATGACTAGTCATAGATCAAATATATGTAGCCCCCCATGTCTAGGGGCCAGATGTTGTAGAGGGGAAGTGGGCCTCAGAATCTGGAACCTCACCAAGTTCTTCTCAGATTAAAATTGGAATAAAGACATTAGTGTCTTACCTTGAGATGTCTTCAAACCCCAAGACAGCGAGCCCCAAGGATGTTCAGCTTTTCACCCAGCAGGAAACTCCAGAAGGCAGACTGGTCAGTTCATCTTCAAGCTTCTCCAACCCACCACCCGGAGCAGGAGGGTGTATGAAATTAAGTACTGCAGACCCCAGACAACACTGTGGAAATCCTTAAAAAATGAAAGGACTTATAATTCATTCATAATCCTTTTATGGCAATAATCAAACTGGACTCTGATTTCTACAAATGAATCAATTTTATTCTCCTGAGCTCCTAAACAATTACAGAGCTCAGGGTCCCAGTAGCTTAAAATCTTCAAATAGTACTGCTCCATGGAGCTAATTTATTTACCAAAACTGATTTGTTGAGAGCAGAGAGCTACAGGCATTCTTAGGCATGGATTTTCCATACAACAGAACCAGCAGCAACCTTAACCCCCAGGACCAGAGATTTACTTCTGAAAAGTTCCAGGAATGTGAAGCTCCCGATGACCCACTGGCACTGGTAAGTGCCTTACTCTGTCACCACTTCTCTTATGTTGGACCTCTTTCCATTTCCTTTTCTCCTCCTCAGGGGAGTGATGTACTTCTCTGCTGCCACTGAGTTAATTAATGCTTGGGGTGAAATCTGAACAGCCTAAAACCACCAAGGCTGCTCCCATAAATGTTTCTCCCATTTCAGTGTCAGTGGCTCAGTAGGTAGCACACTCACCTCTGAGGCCGGGAGATCAGAGGGCTGTGGGTTCAGTTCCCACATCTGGCACTTGGGTTAATATCCCAGTGCTGACTCTGTAGTGCAGCATGAGAGGGGTGCTGCACTTCTGAAGTGCCCACTTTCAGATGAGATGTTAAACCGAGGTCCCATCTGCCTGGATTGGTGGTAGTTCAGGTGGATGTTAAAGATCCCATGGCACTTATCAAAAAGAGTAGGGGAATTTTTTATTGAAAACTGAAAACAAAATATACAAATCATATGACTTAATACAAATCCATAAGAAAAGAATTCAAAAACAGAAATAAGTATTACTGCATACATGGAGTACAAACAAAAATAATCCATATGGGCACATAACCCCATCCCATTCCCACTAAAAGAGTAGGGGAAGTTGCAGTGAAAACAAATTATACTAAAACGTATTGCTTCATACAAAACCATAATGGAGGAGGTCAAAAAACAAGTACCACAGCATACTTGAACTACAAACATAAATAACCCGTGGTTGTACATAACCCCCATCCCATCCCTACTATAACAGTAGGGGAATCTTCCATTAAAAACTTAAGAGAAAATATACAAAAGTGTATGGCATCAGACAAAACCATAATAAATGAAATAAAAACCAAAAGTAAGTATTACAGCATACATGAATAACAAGCAGTGAGAATTAGTAGTAGTATATAACCCCCATCTCATCCCCACTAAAAGAGTAGGGGAGTATTGTATGGTATACAAACATTGCAAGAACAGTAGTACATAATACAAAATTATAATGAAGAAAAGCAAAGAAAACACAAAAAAGTACTGCATCATTAGGAAAAAATCCAGGAACAGAAGCCCCAATAGCACCGAAAAACTTCAGGTGATACAGAGGTTTTCTCAGAACTATAAACAGCCTGTAAGTCCTGTAATATCTGAGTGACAATCTGAGTAGGACTACACACTTTCTGTTGCAGTAAAAATGCACATCTGGCCTGCCACAAATAGAAACGACAGAATGCAAAAATTAAATGTAAAGTACTAGGATGGTAATGAACCATAGTAGGGGGATAAATACCATAAATCAAGATATTATACGTGAGAAAAGGAAGGGCCTTTTCCTTCCATTTATGAAGGAGAAGGGTCCATACTGTTTGTGAATAGGGGCAATCAAGAAAGAAATGCATCATGGTCTCTGGAATGGAAAGGCACGTATCCTGGGGACAAGTCCTTTCTTCATGAGCCTTATGCTTCATATTACCACGAACACCTAGCCTGCTATGACAAGAAAGCCAGGTTACATCCCAAACCCTTTGGGGATCCGTGGATCAGTCAGTTGGCGAAAAACTCCAGAGGAGTCCAGTTGAACGCCAAGGTAATCTCGTAGCACCGGAAGGTCAAAAAAGGATGTTCCCAAAACAGTCCAATATAAGTGCTTCCTTGAGGAAGAGAGAATCACCGTAGGGGTCAGAGACCACTGACAAATTTTTAAAAAGGTGGGAATGATAAAATGGGGGAGCTTAAACTTACGAAAATTCCGAGGAATTTCAAAAGGGGGGAGACACCAGGTGGCACACAGTGGAGCAATATGATGATGAAGAAGAGAAATCCAAAAGACCAGGGGTGTATTCAATAGGTAGGGGATAAAAGTCTTAAGAAGCACACAGTGAAAAAACACCAAGGGGTTCAACATCCAAACCCCACCGTGGCAATAATCAAGATATGTGTAAGAACGTTTCACTGGATTTAAATGGCAGCCCCAGAATCCCTGAAAAAAAACATTATACAAGCGAGCCTCCAAGGAAAAGGGACTGGAAAAACTGAAGCCACATGAAGAAATACAGGAAGAACTAAGGTTTTCAACAACAAAACCCGCTTTCTCTTTGCAATAGTATGACCCTTCCAGGATGCAACCAAATGAATGGCCTTGTCCAAAACAACAGTCCAATTTGAGTGGGCATCATCAGGGGAACCAAAGGCCAATCCTAAAACTTCAACTGGGGAAAATTTTGCAGGCACTCCCGCAAAGTAGCGAAGTGAATGTGGGGGTGATGGAATTGGGAGGTACAATGCTGCACTCTTATAATTAAGCTTAGAGCCAGACACATGTTTGAAATCCATTAAAAGGAGGACTAAGTCCGCCTCTTGTAGGTGCGGGGTGGTGAGAATGCAGAGATCGTCCGCATAAGCCAGTACTATAGGAACAGAGCACCCGGAAGGAAAGGACAAATGAGGGATCGAAGGGTGACATAAGATTCTGCAAAGTAATGGATCTATATGAAAAACATAAAGAGAACTGAGAGGGCAGCCCTGCCGAACCCCAGTATGACTCAAAAAGGGTGGCCAAGTGGCGCCATTCACTTAAGGATGGATCCAGCCAGTGGAATAGAGCAATCTAATCCAGTGAATAAAGCACTGTGGAATACCGTAATGAAACAAGACTTGAAAGAGGTAGTCATGATTCACGCTATCAAATGCCTTCTCCTGATCCAGTGAAAAAAGAAGCGAAGGAGAAGAAGAGCTAAAGGCAGAGACATCTCTAAGCAGGGAAAGATTGGAAACAATAGTGCATTGAGGAATAGCACAGGTCTGTACTTCTGAAATAATGTGGGATGCAACAGGAAGAAGACGGTGAAGCAGGATGGATGTAAAAATCTTATAGTCCACATTCAGGAGACTCAAAGGCCTCCAATTCCATATGTCTGACCTATCTCCTTTCTTGAACAACAGAAACACGATTGCATCTGAAAAATTCTGAGGAACAGAATGAGTAGCAATGATAGTATTAAAGAGCAAGGTAACTATGGGTGAAAAAACATCCGAAAAAGCTTGATAAAGTTCAGCAGTAAGGCCATCCTGCCCTGGAGAAGTACATCGCTTTTGTTTCTTAATAGCGGCCTGCACCTCTAACAAGGAAATTGGGGCTGTCAACTTGGTGCAAAGATCAGGAGGAGGAGAAGGGCTCAGGAAATCAAAAAAGGAAACAGTAGTGGATATAGCCACTGAAGGAGTCCCAAAAACACTGGCTAAATGGGAAGAGACCTTTAGCTGGAGAAAGGTTATAGTGTCATAAACTTTAGAAGAGTCAGGGTCAATAAGACGTTCAATGTGCGTAGTAGTAGTAGTAGTAGTAATGATTTTATTCATTATAATGAACAAGGTAAAACAATCCCATTGAGTACACAAGTACACTCATTTTCAAGGGACACCTTCTAAAGTGCATAACCTGGTTACAGTATAGGAGAACATTTTACAGACATACAAAAATACAAATGTACATATACTCAATAAATACATTTCCACATATTTAAATCACATCCCGTAGGCAGAAACTAAGCATCCAGTTAAAATATTTATCTATTTTCCAATGCCATACAGCATTCATGAGATTCCTCACTTTGCTTGTGATACCAACTTCTAATCTTCGTCCAACTTATTTTAACACCATAATATCTTAGATCAAAAGGCAAATTATTCCAAATTTTTGGACCCAAATAAAACAACGTTGCACACCCACTTTTTGTCCTAAACTTTGGCACTTCAAACTCTATATACTGGGCTGATCTCAAGCCCTTAATTGGATGTTTAATTTTCAAATCTTTAGAAATATAAGCGTGGCTACCACCCTGTCAGAACAGTGCTTGTCTATATCAAAAGAGGCCTTTGAAGAGTGGGTGCCACAAGTAGCCTCAAGACGCAACGAGCGGCCCTGTTATATTGATATTCTTCCATCTGGGTCTTCAAGGAAGCAATAAGAGGGGAGCAGTCTTGAGCCATCTCAGCAGCCCTAGAGATTACATCCTGTAAATGTTGCCATAATAACAAATACTGACAATAAGAGGAAACAGATTTACTTCTGGCATACCTAAGAAAAAAGCGTTTAAGATCCGATTTGGTATCGTCCCACCAATGGAAAGGGGAGGTGTAAGCATCCAGAACCGAAATTCAGGCTAACAGAAATTCCTGACAGTCTCGAATAATGCTGCCATCAGACAATAGGGAGCTATTCAACTTCCAGCGCAAAGAAACAAGAAGAGGATAAGAAGCCGTAGAAGGAAAACAAAGCAATGAGATGGCCATGTGATCTGTGGTCTCGCAAGGAATGACCTTCGCCTGTTGTACCATAACATTCTGGGAGAGAAAAAATCAATACGGGTGGCCAGAAGGCCTCTATGATAGGTCATTGTTCCTTTGGGATGCACCTCGCAATAACCGTCCCTAAGAGAGGCATACTTGAGAATAGTACATAATGCAAAAGGTTTCTGTGTGGAGTCTCCTCTGTCAGCCAGAGTGAGACCACAATTGAAGTCTTCTCCCATATAAAGATGTCTAGAGGTGTGTAAATAAGGCTGCAACAACCGAAATAAGTCAGAACGAGCAGCAGTACCCTGAGGTGCATAGACATTCAGAATCTGAGCTGGAGGCAATGGAAAGTGCAATCAAGCAACAAGGCGCGGCCAGGTACAATATCGACCAATCTCGTAACGGTACAGTCAAAACCAGAAAACAAAATACCCAACCCATCACATGTATCCTCACCAGAAGACCAACAGGAAGGGCCTCTAGTCCAGCCAGCAGAAGCCTGGGTCAACTCTTATCGAGTCTTCAGCCTAGTATCCTGAAGTAAGTAAAGATCATGCGGGAGATCCAAAAGATATTGTAGAGAGGCAAGACATTTTTCTATGGGATTTCATGCTGTACACATTTAGTGTGAGGCAGCGAAGACCCAAACCCACAGGCATAAGAAGAAAGAAAAAGACTGAAAACCAGCAGAAAAACATGAAGAATTAGGCAAAGGGGCGTCAAGTAACCGCCGATTGCTGCCTGGTGTCAGATGTAGTAGGGGAGGGATCTAGTTGGGAATCATAGGGGTAGTCTAAATGGAGGGAAGAGGCCTGTGAAGATTCAGAGTCATCCATTATATCACTCCACTGCTTCCTTTTGGACAGGGCTTGATAGCGATTCCTGGTCAAAATGGAATGTCTGGGGGAAGGGCTGGGAGCCTTACGCTTACCTTTGGACTTACCCTTTTTTCCCCTGAGAAACCTCTGTGAAGGGGTCCAAAGCAAGAGGAGGAGGGTGTGGCATGGGGTCAGAGGGGGCAACAACCCCAGGCACCGGGTCCGTGCCGGGAGAGGTCGGGTCTTGTAACACAGGATCTGCCACTGGAAGAGCAGGAAAAGCAGAGGGAAGATCCTCACTGGGGGGGGGCACTATGACCTGGCCATCCCCTTCACGCTGGCGAAGAACCTGAGTCTGAGAGTCCGTGATAAGGGCTACCTGATCCTGAGGAGGATGGTCCAACTGATTATGGTCAGCCCATGGACAGTGATAATAAGTATGGCCAGTCTCATCACAGAGATTACACCTCCATGGGTTAGGGCAACTGAGACTCACATGACCATAGGCCAAGCAAATAGTGCACATTGGCTTGTTGCAGGTATGGCTCAAATGTGTCCGAGAACTGCATTTATGGCAGGTATGGGGTTGACCGGGATAAAAACACAAACCTCTATCCCTACCTATATAAAAACTACCTGTCAAATGAGCTATACCCCGTCATCCTGCTTCAATTGCACCTTAGCCTTCCAACCCCCTGAGCAGACAAGGTCCTCGTCCAAAATAGGACGAGGAGCCTCGAGAATGTCGTAGTGCTGCTTAAGCCAATACTGAATGTCCGCTATGCTCACTTCTTCATTATAAAAAAGAAGAGTAATCAATTTTACCATAGGTTTAGTAAGAGGAATGAGCATAAAGGGGGGTCCATAAAGGTTGTGACTTCACCACATCATATTTGATCCAAAATTTTTCTAGAATAGAAACAGTTTTAAAACTTAAATCATAAACTGATTCCCCTTTAACGTGTATAAAAGCAAACAATTCACTTGCTGAAATACCCATAGAGTCATGCAACAGGGAATGCAAAACAGTTTTCCTATCAGGTGCAGTAGAGAGGTCACCAAAATATTTCAGACGAACTGCATTTCTACGTCAGGCTGGTTTGCCCAAGTTCTGAAACAGGTCACTGAGGCGAAAGGGACGGTCAGTCAAAGCCTCACCTGTACTTAGAGTAGGCAAAGGAAAATTGTCCAAGTGGGGAATAGAATCAGCTGTCGAGGAAGAGAGTACTGCCAGTGGAGGATGCAGTACCGAAGCAGAATCCTTGGCTTGCATAGGGCTCGAAGTTTCAGGAGTTGGTTGGCCAACAGCAGAAACTTGTATCAAAGTGGAAGGGCGTAGGAGCAACAAAGCCACTGAGGATGAATGAGGGAAGGAAGTGGATTCAGCAGGCTGTTCAGTGACTGTGTTTCCCTGCATAATGTCCTGTGCGCTTACTGCTTGGGGAAAAGACCAGGGTGCACCAGGAAGCGGTTGAGTCCAATCCGCAGCACACAGAGTGGAAGGGGGGGACCCTGCAGAGTCTGGAAATGAAATACCTCCGTGAGTAGTCGTAGAGGAGAGCCTGCCTACAGTAGCTGAAGCGGTACTGGTAGGAGCTGTAAGTAAGTCCGTTGTTGATGTGTGTGATAGCCCAGAGTGTAATCCAGCCTGGTCAGAGGTAGTAGGCACGGTGGAGTGCAGTGCATTGTCCTCCTGCACGGAGCGCCGTAAGAGAGAATGGTTTTGTTCATATAACAGTCTCAAATGCGATGGAGACATAGTGTTAGTACTGGTCTCAAGAACTGTAGGAGAATGCTGGTCCAAAATCTGGGTGAGAGTTCCAAAATCAGGAGGAGAATCAGGAGGTGTACGAACAACTAGTTGTGGTGCAGAGTTCGATTGATTATTACTGCAAGCACTAAGCAAACCAACAGGCATAGTAGGCTGGAGATCTGAAGCAGAAACCACAAAACAGAGAGCTGCATCACCTCCACCTCCTCCAGGGTCCGGGACAGCAGCCATCTTAGTCCCACAGGAAAAAGAGTCCCCCCTGCTCACAGGAAGCAAAAGTAGGGGAATTTCCCCGGTGTCCTGGCCAAATTTTCCTCATTCACTAAAAATACCACCAACAGCTTAATCTGGTTCAAGGTCAGTTGGTATTCATCTGTATCCCCCTCCCCCGGGTCGTGCCTTAAAATAGGCAGGATTTGTCTAGTGCACTTACCCGGTCAACAAAAATGAAATAAATAAACCTGGTCCCAGCCTAGACCCTGGTGCATTCTCACTCACAAATTCCCCATGGCTCTCCCTAGAGCTTAGACCGCCACACAATTACAGTGGCTCCCCGCTTCCAACCAAAACGCTGTTTCCAGAGATGGGCACAGGCTACACTGGCCTAAAGGCCTACACATTTGTAGGCCCTGGGGCCTACCCAGGTATGGGCACTGCAGACCCCATAGAATCCAGGCCGCCACTCACTCCCACCTTCCACCCACTGAGCTGTCATGCCACGTGGAGAACTAGGATCAGGAGGAGCTGCCACCATCCTCCAATCCCCTGTCGAGGCCCTGCCACCACCTCAACAGCCCAAGAACAACGCCTTCCCAAATTGGGCCTAATGCCCCCTGGGGTCCTCTACTACCTGCTCCACCAAACTCCTACTGCTCCCTCAAATGCACTCACAACCCAACTTCCCAAGGGAACCCTGGACCCCATGACCACCACTGCCTGTCTGCCCATAGATACATAGATATATAGACAGTGTCGGCTGATAAGGGCCTATGGCCCACCCAGTCTGCCCATTTGAGCTTGTAAGTTCAGTTTGTTTTCCTAGAAGTCTGTTGCCCCTTACCCCTGACTTCCAGAATTCCTTTATGTCTATCCCATGCATTCTTAAATCCTGAATGCCTTGGCAGAGTCAATGAATCGCACCTCCTTCGGAAACCCCAACCCAGAACATGGCACATCACTGCTGAAACTGCTGACCTGCCTAAGTGGAGGGGGGAACCCCCCTCAAACTGCCCTGCAGCAAACCCCACCGGTCTCTCCCCGGTTACCACCCATCTCCCCTCTAGATATATTAATCCACTGTCTGCTGCCCCCAACTGGCAGCAACAGAAAAAACACCCCCCACAGCATGCTAACTCCCTAAACACTGGGGGGGGCTCCTAAAGGTAGAAATAAGCCCACCTGCAAAGGGGGGGCTTACATATAAATCTATCCACATGGCTGTGTACCTACAGTATTTCAAGACGCTAAGGAATTCCTGCACCAAATCTGTCCGAAATGCTAAGGCCCTCTACTACCATTCAAACCTCCAATCTAATCTATGTTCTCTGGCCAACTTCTTAAAAGTCCTGCACTCCTTACTCGATCCACCTGCCCAGTTCTCCCTCCCCATCCTCCTATTTAATGACATGCTGGTCTCCGACCCTCTCACTGTAGCCTTGCAATTCAACTATTTCTGCACCATGCCCTTCCCAGCCAACCCACTCCTGACCTCTTCCTGTCACCCCACTCTCTTCCGCTGAGGCATTTACCTTCTCCACGGTCACCTCCCAAGAAGTCCTCAAAGCTCTCGCAACCCTCAACTTGATAAAGAACAGCCCTGACAGGCTAGATCCTAGTCTCCTACAACTTTCTGCCCCTGCCATTGCCCCCCCACACACACCTACTGAACCTTTCATTCTCCCTCTCTGCCATCCCCCAAGCCTGGAAATTGGCCAAAGTCATTTCTCTCCATAAAAGGAGTGACTCCTCCTCCCCCTCTGGGAACTACAGGCTAATTTCCTGACTCCCTGCTCTAGCAAAATGTTGGGAAGCCGTTGTGCTCTCCAGGCTTACCACTTTTCTCAACTCCACCTCCTTCCTCTCCCACTAGCAGTCATGGTTCAGAAAGAATCACTGTACTATCTTCTTCCTCCTCCTCCATGTGACAGACTCCACCCTAACTGGGACAGATAAAGCCAATGCACCTCAGCCATTTTCATTGACTCTGCCAAGGCATTCGACTCGATGTCCCACCCCCTTCTCCTCCAGAAGTTGGCCTCAGCTGGCTTCTCAACACCTGTTGTGAAATGGTTCCAATCCTACCTCTCCATCCATCATTGGTCTGTGCAAGTGGGAGGCTCGTTTTCCCCCTCCCCCATACACACACACAATTCAGTCTGGCATCTCTCAAGGCTCTATTTTGTAACCAGTCTTATTCTCCATCTTCATAAATGGCCTTCCCTCAGCCTGTGTGTCATCATGCATACATACATATGCTGATGACATGATACTCTACCTGTCTGGTTCTTCTTGCAGTGCAATCGAAGCCCCTCTCCAGCCTGATTTCATCATTGTATTACACTGGTTCAAAATGAACCAACTCACCATGAACACCAAAAAGACAGTTTCTAGGACCTTCAGTTCTGCTCAGAGGCTAGCTAATCTCCAGTCTCTCGCCACTTTTCATCCCCTTGATGGCACATAACTTGAAATGGTCTCTGCCTTCAAATATTTGGGTGTCTGGTTAGATAGTAGGGTGGACTTATCCTCACAAATTGATGCTGTTCATGCTAAGCTTCACCCCAAACTCAGCCCCTTATACCTAAATAAAGGCTGCTTCACCCTCTCAACATGGAGGAAACTTGTCTCCAAACTGATACTCCCCATTCTTGACTATGCTGATGTAGTCTATGGGTCTTCCGCCCGCCCCCCACTTGCCAGACTGGACAGCCTATGCAGAGCTTTTTGCCATTTTGCTACGAACCTGCCCCCCCTTACCCACCACTGTTCCTTGTACTCCTCTCTCTCTCTCCTTGCTTCCCCTACCCCTTCTCTGTCAGCTGCACAGTGTGCCCTTCATTGCCAGATTCTGGTTCAACTTGCTGCCTCCTTATCTATCCTCTCTGTTTTCACCTATTGCTGCATCCGATTATCCACTTTGTTCCAGAGACGACTGCATTCTCTCCACCCCTCTTGTGAATTCCTGTGCTTTCCAAGTAGCTTTCTTGCATTGGCCACCCTCACTCTAGAATCAGCTCCCCTACTATCCAGCTCTCCCCCTCCCTCCCTGCTCTTAAGCTCTTGCTGAGGCTCTCCGTTCAACCGTCCTGCTCCTGCAGCTCTCCCCAGGACTCCCCATGATTACCTCTCCCTGCGATATCAAACTCTCTGATAACTCATTCCTTGCTCTGCCTTGCTAGATTTTGTTTGCTTGTTGTTTGGTTATTTGTCTACTTACTTACGAACATATGAACATATGAAAATGCCAGCAGAAATAGGCCTTACGGTCTGTCGAATCTGCTCGATTATGCAGCTAGCCTCTCATCTCGCAGCTGCCCCTCCCACTCCTCCCCTCCTTAGATTTACCCTCACTCTCACCCTGTCCCATCCCCTCTTGAAACTGTCCACCATCTTACAGCCCACCACCTCCTGTGGTAGAGTGTTCCACTTGCCCACCACCCATTCCGTGAAGAACTGCTGTATTGTATAAGCTTTATTATCCTGTTATAATTACATTGTATTCTTATGATTGTATTTGTAACATTTTGATTCCTTCCCTCAGTTGTACCCCTCTCCTGGGTTGCACCTGGAAACGGGCCCTGGCTCAGTGTGCCTTTCCCGGTTACCAACATTTGAAATAAATAAATATAAGCCCCCTCTCTCTCCTGTCTAGAGCTATTTTAGATGGTAAAGTTTGTGGGGGAGGGGGTGCCTTACAGCCAGAAAAACAGTCCAGAAACCATTTTGATGATAAATTAAACTTGTACCTGAAATCCAGGTTCACTGGTGGACAGATTGGCTCCATCGGGGTGTGGAGATGGCAGCCAGGGTGCAGCCTGAAAATCCTCAGGAGGCACAGCTTGTTAGATATTAGAAAGGCAGTAAACAGTACAACTGGTTACTCTGTACTATTGAGGTGAATGTCCACACAGCATAGACTTAAAAACAGTCTGGGTTTTATTTGTTTAACTTCCACAACAGTTCATAAGGCTCAAGCCAAATTTCAGCAGCTCCGTGGAGCTTGGGGCACAATTGACTTTGCCTCTGGAATCAATGGCCGCAGCCCTGGTACATTTCTTGGGGCACCCGGTCCTGAACTTGGGTCCCATCACACGCGGAGCCTAAGCAAGCTCCAGATGACTCTTGTGGTGGCAGCAGTTTACTAACATTATTTCACTGTAACTGATGATTGTGCTCACTTCCCCTCCTAGTCTCTGCAGCAGGGCTTGGCAATGCTTTAATCAATGTATGCACTTTACTCTTACTTCCAGCTCCCCGTACACAGAGGTGCAGCTTCAAACACAGCCACCTCACGAAGCAGGGCCTGCACACCTGATGCCTAGCTCATCCCGCAGACCCTCACGTGGAAATTCTCTACGAGCAAGGCTGGCACCACATTCTGCAGTTCCGACAGGGCTAAACATAGGGCTCTGACCTTTCCATTTCAGATGATGACACTCCTTACTGGTGGACATGGGACTTCGGTAAATGGGCTCCTCAATCCACCACCTTGAGGTCTCCTGGCCTGGCCTCTCACACTTCAACCCAAGGCCTGCTCCATGGTGGCCACAGGTCTTTATTTTGGATTGCTGGGTGCAATCTACCTGACCCATCCTGGTGCCAAGTATCACGGCACAGGCCCTCCTCCTCCTCCAGGCCTTGGCTCCTCTTTCCATGGCAGATTCAGCGGCTCCGACCTCCAAACACGGGTGTGCGCAGCACTCAGATAGCTCAGCCCTCTTCCGATGCACTCTTAACAGGGGTCCGACCTTTGACAGAGCCAGTGTGGCTATCATCCCACCCCAGTCCCCAGGGCCCGCAGCCCCAATCCATCAGCTCTCCTGGGACTCCGTGGCACAGCAGGCATGAAGACCCTGCTTTACCTGCCACATGGCTTTTATACCAAGATGCCAGGGCTTGCCTATACTATGGGTCCTGGCACTTTAACTGGCAACTAAGGCTCCCTGGGCAATGTAGTAAACCCACAACTTGGGGGGGCTTACACGCTTCCCCCACAGACAAATTTCACCTCCTGGCAACGTCTCCTGCCAGCTACCCACAAACTGGACTGGGTGGGATAATACGCATCTCTCCCACCTGCTCCAGCATGCTAGGCTTCGCTGGCCTGACTGCACAGGACAGTCACCAGATCCCCCCCCGGTGGGCAAACCCACCTTTTAACTGGTCACTGGCTCCCTGATTCCCCGTTTACTCCCGGAGTGTGGCCTGGCTACCCATCCTGGGTTCCCACAGGCAGATTGCTGGGTACTTTCAGAAACTGCATCCCACCCTTTTCCCCAGGGTACCCTTTAAACTCACAAACTGCTGGGTGGGGGGACCCAAACAACAGCACCAAGAGGACAGATGGTGCACATTTAATAAACAGTTGTCAATATTGCTATAACTTTAAATGGAAACACACTCCTACTTACAGCCCACAACGGTGGGTCACTACTTATGCAGAATACTGAGTAATGTAAGCTGCTGTCAGCACTTACCCCCCCCAAAATATCTTACATTTATTCTAACTACTACACATCCTATAATACCAGTCTAACCCTTAGATCTTATTCACTAGAGAACTTTCTTAGCCTAGAACACATTGCTATGTTTAACAGTTGTATCTCTATTCTAAGGTGATAACACATACAAGCACTGCAGTGCTTAGCTCAAACATGGGTGCCCTGGATTTTAAGTCCATGGGAGTTGATTCTGAATAGTGTTCATGTCACATGCTCCCTTACTTGCTTCTCTACCAGGGCAGACCACACAGCACAGCTCAACTAACCTATATAGCTAACCTAAGACTTATGGTATTTGGTTATGCCCCCACCCACCAACTGGTGGGCATCATGCCACATACACCGATTACTAGCATGCTGCTTATTTTAACATTTAAATACAACAGATATTTTCAAGAAGTTTTCTTTGCTTTTTTTTTCAACAGCAAGCTAAATATCACACACATTTGGAAACAGCTATTATAACAGTTTCACCAACTTGTCCGTTAGGAGGGCAGCAGCAGTCTTTACAGCAACCCCAAGAAGGCACTGTGGGTACAAGTTCATTTCTTTTTCTTGGGTTTGGAGTCTTAAGGTGCATTATCAGGAGCATAATAGAAACAGGGGTCAGGCTTGGTGCATTCTGTGTCCCAGCAGTACTTACTGATCACATAGTACATTGTGTGTGATCCAGTCTCGTCGTGCACCATTGCAAATGTCTTGAATAACGTGACCGCGATCCAGATGGTAGATGCATACATTGATCTGGCTATGGTGATCACCTTTCCTCAGTTGTATGCTAGATTGGAGGGTCTTACATGGTATTGCAGGTGGATTTTCTCTATAGCACTAGAAAATACTCAATCTGTGTGCCTACCTTCAATTATTTCCCACATGCACTCACTTATGTATGGATAGTTCTCACCCAGGTGTTCTTTTTTTCTGGTATCTTCTAACCCCGTGTTCAGCTTGGCTCCTCTCCAGAATGAACCATACGTTGGGCAACAGTGTTTGTCCCATTAGGAGCCAGCTACCCTTACGATACCATAAATAGCTCAGATCCGTGGGGCGTAGGGCATCCATATCAGGTGACTCTTGTCAGGTAATGGGGGTGCTGTCAACCGTTCCCAGCACTGGCAGAGTGTAGGGATGGGGGATATTTCTCTCCACCACAATGTCCTCATACTGGTGGGTCACTCCTTCCTAGATCCGGAGCTCTCTGGACAAGGCCACATCCACCATACTCTCTGGCTCAGAACCCGATCCATCTTCTTTCAGCAGTGCCTCGACTACCACATCAGTCTCCTGCACACCAGTGGTTTCATTCTACACCTTGGTGGTTTCTGGTGGCTGTTCCCTGGCCCTGGGACCAGCTGTCACAGCCATTGTTGAATCCCCCGGAGGCTGCCTGGCATCAGTGAACCCAGCCTCGGGGAGATCAGATTATGTGACCCACCCACGGCCCCTCCCTCTGCCAGAGGGAGGTTCACAGCAGCTGGCAGTGGGGAGGGTCTGGGCAGATGGCTATGCCCCTCGCCCACTGACTGAGTCTCAGGGATGCTCCCCCTCACCTTCTCCCAACTCTCCAAAGGTTCCACAGTCGAGGCCTTGCTCTGCATGGGGCCCTAAATAAAAATGTGTTCCCCTCCTTGTTCACACATTATGGCTGTGGAAACCCTGGGGCACTGTTCTGAAGCACCTATTCTCCAACCCCCTACCTTGGGCCAGCTATATCCGGTGCTTCAGGAGCACACATATACCCATTTCTGAAGGGCACCAGGGACTCTGGGGAACTACATGATCTGGATGTGTTGATATTACCTCCCTCTCTCCAAGTCATAGCTGAAAATTGATTTCTCAACCTTGTCTACCTACCTGGATAACCAAATAAAATGTTTATTAGCAGGAGACAGCAAAGTCATTGAGCTGCAACTTATTTCCAGTGATGTCCCCTTAGACAAGCATAAACTATGACGTTACAGTTCTTAAAAATTCCAATAAAAATATACATACAGTAACAGCAAACTAAAATACATCATACAAATGTACAACTATTGAGAAAGAAACAATAAACGTCATTTAACAACAGCTAAATAAATATACTGCATGAGAAGGAAATTAAGTACCATGGCTAGGGATTCCAAGTCAGCCTGTGCTCAAATCCTAGCTATGGCACTTACATTACAGCAGTGTCAGTGGCTCAGTAGGTAGCACACTCGCCTCTGAGGCTGGGAGATCAGAGGGCTGTGGATTCAGTTCCCACATCTGGCACTTGGGTTAATATCCCAGTACTGACACTGTAGTGCAGCATGAGGGAGGGTGCTGCACTTCTGAGGTGCTGTCTTTCGGATGAGATGTTAAACTGAGGTCCCATCTGCCTGGATTGGTGGTAGTTCAGGTGGATACTGAAGATCCCATTGCACTTATCAAAAGAGAATAGGGGAATTTCCCCAGTGTCCTGGCCAAATTTCTCCCCTTCACTAAAAATACCACCAACAGCTTAATCTGGTTCAATTTCAGTTGCTAACCATCTGTATCCACCTGGTCGCCCCTAAAAAAGGGACTTCTAGGTCCACGGGTCAACAAAATGCAATAAAATAACTTCCATTTTCTAAATCACATTTCAGATATATACAAATTGCACATCTTGCAAATATAAAAACATGCAGCACTGCATGCTGGAAAGTGAATAAGTCAGGTGATTTGCTATACCTTGTTATTGGACCAAAAAAACATTTTCAGTACACAAGCTTCCAGATTTCCATAGGCCCTTCATATGTATGATTTTTTTCCTTTTCTTCTCTTTCACTGTGCTTCCACTGGAGGGCACTGTAGAATGCATTATGAAAGGAAAAGCAAGCAACTGAAGTGCAGCATTTCTCACAAGATTTAAGTACAGCAGAGTTCAGCTACAATGCAGCGTTTACTAGAGGGCACTGTAAAATGCTGATGAAAATACAGCAAAAGTAAGAGACTGAACTGGAGCATTTCTGCCAAGCATTAAAGCACAGCGGAGCCAGCCACGATGTAATGCAGTAACTTGCAGTAAATTGCATGTCACAGAATACTGCATGACCAATGGGCTTAATTACTGTTGAATTACACTGTTCCCTGCAGCAGCATTATTGCAATAACCCTGGCATGTGCTACTTAAGTTCATTAGATGCAGCGTGGTTCTGTTAAATGGGATGACAAAATACCTGAAATAATAACTAATATTATGGAAATTAGCTGCCAGATCCCCTGCAGATATTTAAGTTCAAGTTTATTTGTAGCAAAACTCCATTGAGCACAATCATTTACAAGGAGGTCCTGGTAGGACAATGTAATACATCAATACAGAAAGAAAAACAATGAGTAAGTGCATAACACAGACTAAATTACTGCCTCAGGAGGCAGTATACTGTAATGGTTTAAGGCTGTGAGCTGCAAACCTGGAGACCTGGGTTTGAATCCCACAGCCCCCACTTGCATACTGTATGACCCTGAGCAAGTCACTTAACTTCCTTGTGCTCTCAGGTCACACCTGTAAACAAGCTTTCATCTTAGTGTGTCTCTGCTGGTTAACAAAAAAAAAATTCAATAAAATATTTTGATATTTACAAGCAGTATCAGTAACATTTTGACGTAGTAGTTTCTGTAGTGAGAGTACAACAAAACAGGGAACATTGGGAAAGCAAGGGGTTAATAACGTTCATACAAAAGGAGACATGAACAGTGTGACACTATGGTGAGACAAGAGGTTGAACCCTGCAGAAGGGACAACAATAACTGATAAAATTCAATGTAGGGGTGAATTTAAGCAATGGGTAAAGCATAGGCTGGGGAGGGTCGGAGAAGCTGAGGGTGGTGAAGTGCTAACTGTTGGCTGAGTCGCAGAGGGAATGGAGAGATAAGTACTGACTATCAGGTCAGTCAGAGTGGGATGACCTACCCACTGTGGAAGTGGCAGGTTTCCTTGAAAATCTTGTTGTGCAATGATTTAAAGGAGTTGAGAGTGACTAGGTCTGTGAGCTTGAGAGAGGCTTGTAATTTGTTTCAGGAGGCCAGGATGGCATAGCTAATAGCAGCTCTACCATGAAGAGTTCATGTTCTAGGCACATCTAGTAGGATGTAGTTATTTTATGCAGGGAATAGCAGCTGTGTGATCTACGAAAGAGGGAGGTGATGTAGGGTGGCAGTTTATCCAGCAGGATTTTCAAGGCCCAGGTGCCAGTGTGGAGCATCCTTCTTGTTGCGAGGGAAGATCATCTCATTGCTGCATAGAGGGCGCAGTGGTGCACTGGATAGGGCGCTTTGGTTACAAAGCATAGGGCACAGTGGTATAAGATGTCAAGCCTATGTAGGTTAGATGCAGCACTACTATAATAGATAATGTCTGCATAATCGATAACCAGAAGGAGGGTGGCTTGTATTAACCTTTTCCTGAAGTCTTCAGGAAATAAGGATTTGTTCCTAAAGAGGAAACCCAATCTTATTTTCAGTTTATTAGACAGTAATTCAATGTGGACAGCAAAGGATAAATTGCAGTCCAGCCAGACACCTAGATACTTAACCTTATCCACAATCTCGAGGGTGTCTCCCAGTAGTGTGTTAATTGGTAATTGTGACGTGGACAGACAGTTCTGAGTGCTGTATCATTTTTTTTAAATATAAAATGTATTTCTGAATGTCTCTGCTAAAAATCTGATGCTCTAGGAGTGACCTCACTTACTCCCCCCAGGTTTCAGCTGAAAGATGAAAGCCATGAGAAAATACTGATGCAGCATGTGAGATCTCACACACACACACACACACACTCAGTTTTTAGATACCAGGTGTTAGTGTTACGTGGAAGGCCTGAACCTAATTACAGGGAGGAAGATGCTTGAGTCGCGCATATCCATTTTATGACGTTCTAAAGGAAGAAAAGCAGGTTGTGATGTATTAGTGCGAAAATCATAAAGATGCTTTCATGTCCTGAAAGGGGGAAGCTTATGATGAGATCAAAGAGATGTCATTTGACACATATGAGTTATGCTGTGGTTGCAGAATTAATACTTTGAAAAGACATCCTGTTTGTTTTTATTAGATATATTTTTATTAGATGTATTTTTATATATAATCTGACAGAGGAGGAGCTAGATGACCTCACACAAAAGGGGTTGGCAAATATGGTTTACTTTAAGGAATAATTCTGTTTTACTTAGACACTTTTACCTGGACTTGGACAAGGAAAGATCAGTGAGCACTTGTAAACAAGTATTTAGAAAGAGAGTCAAATCTAAGTACTGTAAGTAGGAATTTGCACTGTTTAAACTTTGTTCTTCTGAAAGAGTTGTATGTCTTGTGATATAACAGTTCTGTATTTTGTGTTTTACATATTTTTATCTATTTTACTAAAATTCTTTTTAGAACATCTTTGGTCCATCTTTGAATTTCTTTAAGTTGTAAGAAAAGTATACATGGTTATAGCAGACACGAGGCATAGCTTGAATGGTGATATCAAACTGGAAAGAGAAGTGTTTTAAATCTGAGGTCTTTATTAAAGTTTTTAAGGGTTCATCTCTGTATACCTGGTTAGGTGCCTATAGGCAAAGATATCTGGCTTCCCGAAGACAGAAATATCTGAGCCTGTGCATTGGGTACGCTAGCAAGAGGTTCCAAGACTTGAGACCAAAGATTGATACAAACTCACAAAACAGACAAAAAGGTTACCGTGTTCTGTTAAACTGTTCACAAGACTGCACTCAGAGGTTGGCACTTTGGGAGTAGAGGGCCTGACCTGTGGAGTGGGTTTGTGACAGACTGGTTGGCAGCGGTGGCATAATTTTGGTATCACAAGCTTGTATTGTTCTGTGTCAGCTGAGACTGTAAGCTCTTTTGCAAAGAAAGAAAAAGACAGAGTTTATTTTAAAAAGGAAACAGAACTATATATATCACTTGGTGAACAGTCAAGTTCCAACCCTTTTTTTTTTCTAAAGTGCAAGTCAGAGTAGCCATAATCAGGGAAGAAGATGGCTTCCGACTACAGCAGGCACACTGCAGGTTACTTGAAGCAGTTGTGCAGGGACAGAGGAGTCCTGTTCAAGGTGACAGACAAAAAGCAGAACCTCATAGAGGCCCTGATAGTAGCAGATACCTAGAGCAGCAAGTCACAGACCATGACTGAAGGGAACCAGACCTCGAGTGTGGCAGGACTAGCGGCCAGTGCGGTATCCAGATCCAGTGAGGAGGACAGCAGGATCACTGTCACCGAATGGCCACAGCAGCAGAGGAAGGTCACCAGTATCCTGAATCCAGAAGTACTCAGGCTGCAAATTGAGTTGTGCAGGATGGAACTGGAGTTCCAGAGGGAGAGAGAGTGAGAGAAGCAAGAGGAGGACCATGAGGCAGAGCGAGAATGCCAAGAGGCAGAGGAGAAGAGAGAGGAGCGCCAGTGACAACACAAACTGGAGAAGCTATGACTCCAAACAGCGGCACCAGAGCAGATAAGTGGCTTGGGTTTAACTGGGACTGCAGGACTGGGTTACAAATTGAACTCCAAATTAATAGCCGAATTTAAGGAGGGGGAGGATATGGATGCCTTTTTAAACTCTTTTGAAAAAGTTTGTATTCAGGCTAAAATTCCTAGAGAGTCCTGGAGCTTCCAGCTATCCCCACTACTTACCGGGAAAGTTTGGGATGTATTGGGTCAAATGGACAATGAGGACAGTAATAATTAGAACAAACTAAAAGCTGCAGTGTTAAAAAAGTTTGAATTAACTGCTGAATCATACAGAGCTAAATTCCGTAAGCTCAGGAGAAGCCCTGATATGAGCTACGAGGAGCAAGCCACAAAAAAAAGTCAGTTTTTAAAATGTTGGTGGTTGGGAAGGAATTGAGGCAAACTCTGTTGATAAAATTGAAAATGTGATTTTATTAGAACAGTTTTATTGGGCATGCCCAGCAGAGCTAAAAACCTGGCTAGAGGACCGAGATCCCAAAACAGTGCAAGAGGCTGCTGAACTCTTGGACCACTATGCCAAGAGCAGACCTGCTCTCAGAGCGAATGGGGTGGATGTGGCAGCACAGAAAGGGAAAAGCGCACCCTCAGGGCAGCTAAAACCCTCACTGCTTCCACTGAAACCAGTTAGCCCCAGGTTTCAGAGAAAAGATTTCTCTGAGAGAAGAATTGAATGTTGGGTGTGTAAAGAAACTGGGCATATTGCCAGACAGTGTCCCAAAAAGGCAAGCAATAATACACAACAGGGTGCTAGAAAAGAAGTAGGTTGTTTGTGTGTCCCTGGAAGCATGCCAGTGAACATGAGGGAACACACACACCCAGTCACGGTGAATGGTGTACAGATGCAAGGGTTAAGGGACACAGGGGCATCCTTGACCTTGGTAAAGGGGGATCTGGTAGAGCCTGGTCAGCTTATACCCAATAAATACATCACTGTACAAGGGTTTACTGGTGAAGAGAAAACATTGCCACTGGGTAGTGTTCTCTTAGACTGGGGTGAAACATGGGGAACTGTGCAACAGGTGGCTGTAGCCAAAACATTAGTAGTGGATGTGATCCTGGGTAACAATCTCCAATGGGATGGTATGTGCAGTTACCCGTAGCCAAGCGGCAAGGGAAAATTGTAGTTCCCTGAACCCCACAGAAGCCATTGTGGAAACCACTGGGAGGCTGGTTCCCCAGCCTGTGTCTGCTGATATGGAGACTGATAAAAGGGGGTAGAAATTTCCCCAGTAGCAAGTAACCACACAGCTACAGAAGGTTACTCCGAAGAGGGAGTGGTGACCAATTATCAGAGGGTTGGGACTGACAGTGATCCTGAGGGCCCTGACGCTAGTGCTAGGGACCCTAGTTTAGCGACTGAAGGGAACCTGTACCATATCTTGGGAACGTGTGAGGGGTTCGCAGCTGCTCAGAGAAGTGACCCTGGTTTAGAGAAGCTGAGGGCTTGGGCAAACGCGGACGGCACACAGGGAGGTGACGGCAGACATATGGTTTATTGGGGAAATGGACTTATGTATACTCAGGCAGTACAGACAGAGGGAAGGATGCTAGACAGGCAGCTTGTCGTTCCCCAGGATTATCATGAGCAGTTGCTCAAAATTGCACATGCTATTCTCTTGTTTGGTCATCTGGGAATTGCGCGCACTACACAGCGGTTAGCCCAGAATTTCTACTGGCCTAACTTCACACAGCAGGTGAGGGAGTATTGCAGGTCTTGTCACCGGTGCCAAGAAATAGGAAAGGCAAGCAAGAAAACCCAAGCAGCCCTGATCCCCTTGCCCATAATGGAGGAGCCATTCCAGAGGGTGGGAATGGATATTGTGGGGCCTTTAAATACCCCCAGCTCCTCAGTAAAGAGATTCATCCTGACTGTGGTGGATTATGCCACCCGGTACCCAGAGGAAGTCGCCCTATCCTCACTGAGGATGGACATAGTGGCAGATGCCTTACTTGGGGTTTTCTCCCGTGTAGGGTTTCTGCAGGAGGTAATCACCGATCGAGGGGGTTCCTTCATGTCAGACCTGATGTAATGTTTATGGGAGAAGTGTGGGGTGGTGCAGAGATGCACGACACTGTATCACCCACAAGCCAATGGACTTGTGGAACGATTCAATAGTACCCTAAAGTCAATGCTCCGGGCATTTGCTGAACAGCGTGGGAGGGACTGGGAGAAATATCTTCCCCACCTGTCTTTTGCATACAGGAAGGTGCCCAAAGAGTTGACAGGATTTTCCCCCTTCGAACTCTTATATGGATGCCGGGCACATGGGCCCCTAGACTTGATCCGGGAAGATTGGGAAGGCAAGCACGCCACTCGGGGAACTCCCATTGTGGATTACGTCCTTAGGTTTAGGGAAAGGCTGAAGGAGCTTATGGGGACAGCTCAGAGCAACTTAGCAGCTGCCCAACAGAAACAGAAAGTGTGGTACGACCACAGAGCCAGAGCTCGCTCATACATGGTGCGTCAGGAAGTCATGGTCCTTATTCCGGTCTGGAAAGACAAGCTGCAAGCTGAGTGGGCAGGATGGTGCAAAGTGGTTAGGAAGGTAAATGACGTGAACTACATTGTGGAGTTACCTGACAGAAGACAGACAGAAAGGATGTACCATGTCAACATGATGAAGCCATATGCAAATAATGCTGACATGGTGTTTGCAGTGTGTAATCATGAGGAGGGGACGAACGAAGGAGACCCCCTTCTGGACTTGCTGGAGGAAAGCAAGCATGCATCCTCCATGGAGACAGTGAAATTGTCTCTCCAGCTGGCCCCGGACCAGATCCAGAAAGTACGGGAGGTTTTAGCAGACTTTGCCCCTTGTTTAGCGCCAAGCCTAGACTAACCCCCTTAGCGACACATGATGTGGAGACAGTGACACAGACGCCCATATGGCAGACAGTATATCGGGTGTCAGAGGCTGTCCAAAAGGACATTAGGAGGGAAGTGGAGGAGCTGCTGGATTTAGGGGTAATCCAGAGATCCCACAGCCCCTGGGCCTCACCCATAGACATTGTGCCCAAGCCAGATGGCTTAACTTGTTTCTGTGTGGACTTTCGTGGACTGAATGCAGTCACGAAGTCAGATGCCCACCCAATGCTCTGGACGGACAAATTCCTGGACAAGTTGGGAGGGGCAACCTTACGACCATTGACCTGACCAAGGGGTATTGGCAGGTAGAATTGACAGACAGAGCTAGGGAGAGGTCAGCCTTCATCACTCCGATAGGCTTATTTGAGTTTAAAGTAATGCCTTTCGGAATGAAGAACGCCCCTGCCACTTTCCAAAGGTTGGTGAACCAGGTGTTAAATGGTGCTGAGGAGTACGCCGTGGCATACATGGATGACATTGCCATCTTTAGTACCAGCTGGGAGGAACACCTATCCCACCTTAGAGAAGTGCTGGACAGGATACAGAGGGCTGGGCTCACGGTCAAAGCCGAGAAGTGCCAGGTGGCCATGGGAGAAATGGCATACCTCAGGCATGTGGTAGGCCGGGGACATCTCCATCCTAACCAGATAAAGATAGAGGTGATCCAAGTGTGGCCCAGGCCAGAAACCCAGAAGCAGGTCAGGAGCTTTCTAGAGACAGCAGGGTACTACAGGAAATTTGTACCCAATTACAGTGCCCTGGCTGCTCTCCTATCTGACCTGACAAAGAAAAAGATGCCAAAGAAAATCACCTGGGGCCCAGCCAGTGAGGAAGCCTTTTCCAGACTAAAGGAGGCACTGTGCAGTGCTCCTGTTTTGACAAGTTCTGACAATAGCAAAACCTTTATAGTGCAGATGGATGCCTCAGACGTGGGTATTGGGGCAGTACTGAGCCAGACATCTAGCCAAGGGACAGATCACCAGTAGTGTACCTGAGCAGGAAGCTACTTCCCAGGAGTGGCGATTACTTTCACATGGTGGAAAAAGGTGTCTTGCCATAATGGGCCCTAGAAGCTAGAGCCATACTTGTATGGGCAGCATTTTGTGGTGCAGACTGACCACAACCCCCTGGTTTGACTGACACAGATGGGGAAAAACAATGGCAGACAGCTAAGATGGAGTCTTGCTTTACAAGGGTATGATCTAAAAATCGTACATAGGGCTGGAGTGAAGAACCAGTACTCAGATGGGCTGTCTAGGGTCTATGAGGAGTGAAGTGATTTGGGAAGCTCATCCCATGTAGGGGACAGAACCCCTAAATTCAGTCTAGGTGGGGAGGAATTGTGACGTGGACAGCCAGTTCTGAGTGCTGTGTCATTTTTTTTAGTATAAAATGTATTACTGAATGTCTCCGCTGAAAATCTGATGATGTAGGAGTGACCTCACTCCCCCCCCTCCAGGTTTCAGCTGAAAGATGAAAGCCATGAGAAAATGCTAATACAGCTTGTGAGACTCACACTCAGTTTTTAGATACCAGGTGTTACGTGGAAGGCCTGAACCTAATTACAGGGTGGAAGATGCTTGAGTTGAGCATATCCATTTTATGATGTTCCAAAGGAAGAAAAGCAGGTTGTGATGTATTAGTGCGAAAATCATAAAGATGCTTTCATGTCCTGAAAGGGGGAAGCTTATGATGAGATCAAAGAGATGTCATTTGACACATATGGATTATGCTTTGGTTGCAGAATTAATACTTTGAAAAGACATCCTGTTTTTTTTTTATTAGATATATTTTTATATATAATCTGACAGAGGAGGAGCTAGATGACCTCACACAAAAGGGGTTGGCAAATACAGTTTACTTTAAGGAATAATTCTGTTTTACTTAGACACTTTTTTCTAGACTCGGATGAGGAAAGATCTGTGAGCACTTGTAAACAAGTATTTAGAAAGAGAGTCAAATCTAAGTAATGTAAGTAGGAATTTGCACTGTTTAAACCTTGTTCTTTTAAAAGATTTGTATGTCTTATGATATAACAGTTCTATATTTTGTGTTTTACATGTTTTTATCTATTTTACTAAAACTTTTTTTAGAACATATTTGGTCTGTCTTTGAATTTCTTTTAATTGTAAAAAATGTATATATGGTTATAGCAGACGCAAGGCATAGCTTGAATGGTGATACCAAACTGGAAAGAGAAGCATTTTAAATCTGAGGTCTTTATTAAAGTTTTTAAGGGTTCATCTCTGTATACCTGGTTAGGTGCCTGTAGGCAAAGATATCTGGCCTCCCGAAGACAGAAATATCTGAGCCTGTGCATTGGGTACGCTAGCAAGAGGTTCACAGTTTGAATCCCTCCAAGACTTGAGACCAAAGGTTGATCCGAACTCACAAAACAGACAAGAGGGTTAACTTGTTCTGTTAAATTGTTCACAAGACTGCACTCAGAGGTTGGCACTTTGGGAGTAGAGGGCGTGACCTGCTGAGTGGGTTTGTGACACCGGCATGGTCTGGTTGAGGAGGGATGTATGAGCTTGTGGGGGAAGGAAGTACAAGGTCTTGTTTTTTTGGTTTTTTTTTTTGCATTCAGTAGGAGTTTAGAGTTTAACAGGTTCTGCTGAAGCTAGTTAAAATCATCCTGCAACTTGTTATCCATGTCCATCAAGGAGGGATGAGAGATGTACAATACAGTGTTGTCCATGAAAAAGTGTAGTTTAGAGTTATGGATGTTGTTACCCAGTGAGTTAATGTATATAGAGAATAACAGCGGTCCTAAAATTTATTTTTTAATTTTATTTATTGAATTGTTTCACCAGGAAAATAGAACCTCGGGGAACCCCTCTTGTTGGGGGGAGGGGGTGGGGTGGAGAGGAGCCTGTTAGCTTTAATGCATTGAAGCCTATCTGAGGGGTAAATGGCGAACCAGTCAATAGTGCTGTTGTTAGCAGGAGATTGTGGTCAACGATGTCAAAGGCTTTGCTCAGGTCTAAAAATACAGTTCCTGTTGGATGATTCTTATCAATGGCGGAGAACCAGTCATCTGTCATGTTAACCAATGCTGACACTGTGCTGTGGTTACGCCTGAAACCTGATTGTAGAGGGTTGCATATGTTTGAGTTTTCAAGATATTCTTTCAACTGCATATTGACAAGTTTTTCTAGTAGTTTTGACATGACTGGGAGGATGGAAATTGTAATTATTGAGGTCACATGGGTTGCCTGATTTGAACACTGGTATTATAAAGGCTGTTTTCCAGCAAGAGGGAACCATTCCAGTGGAGAGTGACAAGTTGAAGGTGTGCAATATAGAGGCGATTAGGTGGTGGTACCCTAGTTTTAGGAATGTGGCCTCGATGCCATCTGCACCAGTGCCCTGCTTTAGATCCAGTGTTTTTAGGAGGTTCTCAACTTGCTTGTATGTTACTGGGGTGAGGCCGAAGGAGTTGTGAACATTTGGGTCCAGGGGGGTATCCACTGGTACGAGGTAGTCGACAGGTCTGGCAGCCGGGGAAGAGTCAAATGCCAGCCCTGCTGTTGCGAAGTGCACATTCAACTTTTCTAATATGGCACCTTGCTCAGAGATTGTGATACCATTGGAGATGATTTTGCTGGGAATGGAGGGGGGGAGCTTCTGTAACCCTCAACAGATCTGAGTGTCCACCAAATTTTTTCAGCGTTACCTTTGGTGTCTTTTAAGGATTCCACATAATATTTGGATTTGGGTGCTCTGATTAGTTTAGTGCAAGCGTTTCTTGAAGTTCTGAATGCTGAAGATATTGTTTAGTTTTCAGTAAAGATGACTTAAGGTAGTACTGTTTTAGCAAATTGTAAAACAGTATAAAACAAGATAAGTAACAGCTGGCTCCATGTTGTCAGCACCAAGGGGCTGCTTGGCACACTGGTGATTCAAGTTCTCAACCCAGATCCAGGGGGACCAGGCAATGGCCAGCAGAGGAGGACTAAGCATCTGCCCTGATGCTCTCCTCAAGTGGGTGTGCCCCCGTGGACAATGGGACTTTCAGAATGCAAGCATGTTATTTGCATTGGCCCACTTTGTAAACCAATGCCATGCTTTCAGATACTTCTTCCAAATGTCCGTTTTAGGGCTGTGGGCAGAGCCTACAGCCATTTTGAGATCAACTGTAGCTCTAAAAATGGCCAACTGTGGAACTTTCCATTGGACTTTTGGAAGTATCCTTCAGAAAGTTCAGCGGAGCTTGAAACACTCTGCCACGATCGGCCATTACAGAATAACAGCTGCACTATTTCGGCTGTTACAGTTCTGCTGGCTCTGCCATGTAGTGAATGGCAAAATGCCATTCACTGCAACTACTCATGTGCAAGTGCCATGCATTTGCAGTTGCGCCACCACCGCTAGCACTGGCAGGAAAGAACCCACCCCCCCCCGCTCCCTGTCCCCACACTGAAATTGTGGTCCCGAATCCCCATGTCGGCATTATGTAGCTCCCCCCAACTCGTGGCACACTAGGAGCCAACACCAGTGTGCCCAACTGTATTTATATATTTTTCCTGTGCTGACATCGGTGTGCCCAATCCCTGTGTCAGCATTAAATATTATATGCCCCCTAACTCATGTGGCACACTGGGAGCCCACCCCAGTATTTGAAAGTTTCTATCATGTCCCCTCTCTCCCTCCATTCCTCGAGGCTATACATCTTAAGCTCCTTTAGTCTTTCTTCATATGTCTTCTGGTGCAGACCCTGTACCATTTTGTTTGCCCTCCTCTGGACAGCCTCCACCCTGTCTATGTCTTTGCAGAGATGGGGTCTCCAGAACTGTACACAGTACTCCAGATGTGGTCTTACCAACTGTCTGTACAGAGGGCCAACAACTTTCTGCATAGGAGCCGGGTTTATAAAATTTTTGGTGGGGCTCAGGGGTTGGGGTCAAGCCCCCCCCTGGCCCAGGGGTCAGAGGTCACTGCCCCGCAGGGGTGTGAGGTCAGCACTTCCCCCAGCATGAGGGTCTATGGGAGTGGTGCACCCTACAGTGTGTGTTGTCAATGCTGTGGCTGGGGGGGGCACTAACCACCACTGAGTAATGGGCAGTGGTGGCACAAATCACTGTTGGGGTACGTTCAGGGCCAGTGCATTGTTGTGGGGGGGAACTTCCCTGCAACAGGATTCCCACATGGCTATGGCAAGATGGCTCAGGTTGTCACCATGGGTGTGCTGGCTGGGGGGGGAGGAGCTTTCATCCCTACTGGGTCGGGTATTGGGTGGGGGGCAGGGACCACTACACTCCAAGGAGAAATACATACAACCTGGGGCATGGGTGTAGGTGTGAGGCAGATCACTGGATAGCAGGGAAGGGAACCATTTGCGTTTAGAGGGGTTGGATCATGGGTGTGGGGCAGGATCACTGGACACCACGGAAGGGAACACTTTGCATTTAGAGGGTGGGATCAGAGGGGCAGAAAACAGCAAGAGAGGGATCCACTGAATTGCAAATATAATGATTTGACTTTGTTTTTACTTTTCTGCTGTTTAATTTTTTTTTTTTTAACCAGGAGTAGCACACTAAGCTGAAAGCTTTTTTACAGGTGCGACATGGGAGCACAGGGAAGTTAAGTGGCTTGCTCAGGGTCACAAAGTATGTAAGTGGAAGCTGTGGGATTCAAACCCAAATCTGGTCTGCTGGATTTAACCAGATTTTCAGCTCAGAGCCTTAAACCACTGCACAATACTGCCTCCCTCATCACTACAAACTTTCTTTACTTCAGTACAAGCAAGCAGACAAACATACAAACTGATGGCTGATAAGGACCACTTGGCCCACATAGTCTGCCTGTTTTGGCATTTTCCCTGCCTACTGCAATACTGCAGACTTACTTGATCTCTGGTTTATACCCCCTCTTTCCTATTGCTAGGGTTCCCTTTTGTGTATGCCATGCATTCTTGAATTCCCCTATCATTTCTGTCTCCACTGCCCACCTTTGCTGAGGGGCTGTTCCATGCACTCACCACTCTTTGTGTGAAAAAATACTTCCTCTTGTTACCCTCCAGCCTTATATCATGACCCCAGTATGGTACCCTCTTCTACCTTATTTATGCCCACCTGTCCCTTGGTGGTGGCTGGTGTTCCCCCCTTCCCAGCAGCAACACCAACACCAACACCATGCCCCCCATTCCCCAACAATTACAAAGGGTTTGGTAGAACATGTGCGTAAGTCATGTGCTGTGCTGGCCTGTGATGAGTCTGTCACCTTGGGCTCTCCCCTCTTGATTTTCCAGGAATCCATGGTGGGCGAAGCCCTGTGACAACTTTCCAGGCCCAACCCCACCTCAGTCCAACCCTGGCTGTCAGTGCTCACCACAGGGGTTAAATTAGGCATGAGCCCACTGGAACTCCATTCCCAACTTCCACCACCACACCTCTTAAACATTTTAGGACCATTCCAGTAAGGCAGCACTCAAGCAGTAAGACTGGATCTAAGCCCAAGTCTCCAATCCTCTAATGCTGAACCATCTAGCAGCAAATGCCATGAGATGGTAAAGTGAAACAAGACCCCCCAAAACTACCCACATCTGCTGCTGCCAGACTGCCAGACTGACAAAAATAATATTGTACAAACACCATGGGGTCTGTGTAATGTTCCCACAACACACGGACAACCAGGATCAGAGAGAAGGTGATAGCCCAGAGGCTTCCTCTTCCCCCATCCCCCATCAGGCAAGTCCCAATTAAGAGCTTTGGAAGCATGTGTCAGGATAAGAAGCAACAGAGAAAATCCCTCCAGATACTTTAATTTACTGCCCCCCCTGTGATTACCCAACCCGTGATAACCCTCAGGATCAAAACGACTGTGATCCAGTGGTGCCCCAGCTCCCAAACTTACAAGGTGGCATTTAACCAGGCATGGTGCAATAAGGAGAGTCCTGCTGAAATACCTACACACCCTGCAAGGCATACCCCTACCTGCCCCATGTAGCACCAGATAATGCTGCAGGGATGTCCCCTGTTTGGCCACAAGGCCCACAACCACTTGTATTTGCTCCCCACTGGGTTCTGCCCCGACTACAAAATCACAGATGAGTTCAGTTGCTTTGCTTTAGCTGGGAGCTGGGCACCCAATTAACCAGTGAATACAAAAGTCCAAAACACAGCCTGTTTTCGTAATCTATAGGTTAGTACAGAGATCAGGAAAGCCCGCCCACCCGGGTCCCACATCAGGTCACATATAATTTCTGAGCACCCCCTGCCTCCAAGGGTTTAGCAGAGGTCAGGAGAGAGTGTGGCATAATGAGGAGCAAAGTAGTGTCTCATTTCACTGCTTTCTTTACCATATCAGGTTAGAGACTGTAGATAGTACCTATATTTATTCTCTACTTTAACTTTTGAAATATACTTTTTTTGACATGGGTACATAAGAGAAGAGATGCAAAGTAAAATCCATGCAGCACATTAAGGTCACCACATTATACCTTCAGGGACAAGTTCAACATGAGGATGAGGAAGGAGGGAATGGATGAAGCTGCTGTAAAAGATGACTCACCCATACCTCAATACTTGCACCCACCCGGCTGCCCACGACACAGTCAAAATGGCCATGAAACTGTACAGAAAGAGGGCAAGATGAGGTGCAATTCCAAAACCTCTGCAGACTGCAGTCCTTTTCATTTCATTATTCCTTTTCCCATCCTCCTGACTGACAGAATGGATCCTCCCTGAATGTTTGGTCTTGCCGGCTGCCGCTGTTGTTTTTCCCCACTGTCTCTTCTCTTGTTCTCTTTGGTGCTGCTCTTCCTGACTGGCGGTCACTAAAAAAGCCAGAAAAGTCACCCGTTGCCTTGCCACCCCATCGTCACCCACCTCAAACAGGATGCCCGCTCTGATTTTCGGTGCATGCGCACCAGGGATTCGGCACCAAATTTTAAAAATGCCATTGGTTACTACCAATAATTCCTGAGATGAGGGTCAGACTCGGGATTGCTCATCACCAGGATGGATGGGAATTCAGGTGGGGGCAGGGCTGTGCCGCCACGGTCATTTTCAGATTACGCTCCCAGCTTGTGTGCTCAGCCACGGAATAAAGGAAAAAAAAAAAAAAAATTACAAAACATATTGGTGGGGTTCTGCCCACATCACAAAATATTGCTGGGGCTCGTGCCCCATGGGCCCATACAACCCGGCGCCTATGACTTCCTGTTTTCTACTGGTGAGGCCTCTCCCTGTGCATCCCCGCTATCCCCCCAGCCCTCCTTGCTGCCTTCTCACATTGCTGGCCCACCTTTAGGTCATCTAATATGACTACCCCCAGGTCCCTTTCCATTTTTGTTGTTGTCAGTATCTCACCCTAATTGTGTACTCTTCCCTGGTTTTTGTTTCCCATGTGCATTACTTTGCACTTCTTTGCATTGAATCTAAGCTGCCATACATTTGACCATTCTTCCAACCTTGCCAAGTCCTTTTTCATCCTTTCCACCCCACCTTGTGTATCAACCCTGTTGCAGATCTTTGTGTCATCTGCAAAGAGACATACTTTCCCTTCCAGTCCCTCTGCAATGTCACTTATAAAGACATTAAAAAGGACTGGCCCCTGTACTGAACCCTGTGGTACCCCACTATTACCCCCCCCCTCCTTTTTCACTCTGGACTCCATATACTATTACCCACTTGTCCTGTTGTCCAGCCAGTGTTTTACCCAGACTACCACCCTGAGACCCACTCCCAGGCTGGCTAATTTTTTATTAATCTTTTGTGTGGGACTGTGTCAAATGCTTTGCTAAAGTCCAGGTAGGCCATGTCCACCACCCCTCCTTGGTCTACTGCCGTGGTCACCCAGTCAAAGAAATCAACCAGATTTGTCTGACATGACCTTCCTGCTGTGAATCCATGCTGCTTTGGGTCCTGTGCCCCACTGACCTCTAGGTACTCAACAGTTATTTCCTTCAGAAGTGATTCCATCACTTTCCCTACCACTGAGGTCAAACTGAGAGGTCTGTAGTTTTCTGCCTCTGTCTTGCTCCCACTTTTGTGAAGGGGAATCACGTCTGCCCTCCTCCAGTCCTCCGGTACTGCACCATCCTCTTATGACTTTATTAAAAAGGGTAGTCAGTTGTGTTACCAGTTCTCCCCTTAGTTCTTTTAGAATTCTTTGGTGAATCTCATCCGGCCCCATTGCTTTGTCCAACTTCAGTTTTAAGAATTTTCTGGACCCTTTCTTCTGTGAATGGACTGGTATCGACCTCCCTATCCAGAGTGCTTCTATTCTTTGATTTAGGTACCTCCCCCTCCTCTTCTTTTGTGAAGACCGAGCAGAAGTATTCGTTCAGTATCCCTGCTTTTTCACTGTCATCCTCTGCCCACATTCCCTTCCCTTTAGTAAGCCTCACTATCCCTTCCTTCATCTTTCTTTGCTCCCTAATGTACTTATAAATGATTTTATCCCCCTTCTTAACTGAGTTGGCGATCTTTTCCTCAGTTTGGGCTTTTGCTATTCTGACTGCCTTCCCCACTTCCTTCTGTTTTAACTGGTACAGTTCTCTGTCCTGCTCCTTCTGTGTTTCCTTATGCTTCCCGAATGCTACCTTTTTCCTCCTTAACCTTCCCCGCCACCTTTTTTGAGAATTATAGTGTTTTTTTCCTTCACTTTGCTTTGTTGATTTGCTTCACACAAAGGCTTGTTGCCTCTGTGATGGCTGTTTTTATTTTTCCCCATTGTTCCTCCACCCCTCCTTCTTGCCAGTTTGCTACTGCTTTTCTGAGTGCTTTTCTCTCTCATTTTCCCAAAGTCAGCCCTCCTAAAGTCCAACACTGTTGCTTTCGTATGGCTCGACTCTATGACTGGAAACAGAGGGAAGTAGGGAAAGCAGTAAGGAGCTTGAAGGCGCAAACTGAAGAGAGAATAGCCCAGCTGGTAACAAAAGGGGACAATAATTTTTTTAGGTATGTAAGCTAAAAGAGGAAGATCCAGGAATTGTAAGGTTAAAAAAGGAAGGGGGGCGCTGTGCAGAGGAGTGGGGCCAGGAAAAGACAGACATCTTGAACAAATACTTTTGTTCAGTGTTCACAAAGAAAGGAGAAGGGGAGGGGCCACAAAAAAGTTAACAGGAGCTTTGGAGGGGAGAGGTAGACACTAGTCCTTTTTTGGAGGAGAGAGTACTGAAGGGACTTGCTAATCTGAAAGTGAACAAAGCAACAGGCCAGATGGAGTGCATCCAAGGGCATTGCAGGAGCTCAGGGAGATACTGGCTGCATCTCTGATAGTCCTATTTTACAGCTCACTAGAAACAGGAGGAGTTCTGGACAAGGGCAGATGTAGTCCCACCTCACAACAGTGGTAGCAGGTAGAAGGCTGGCAATTACAGGCCAGTAAGCCTGACAATGGTGGGGAAAGTTAATGGAATCACTACTGAAGGAAAGGATTGTGGAATATCTTGAATTCAGTGTGTTATAAGACCCTGGGTGGCATGGATTCACTTGGGGGGGGGGGCATGTTAAACAAATGTGGTAGATTTCTTTGACTGGGTGACCTAGGAATTAGATCAGGGTAGAGCAGTGGACATGGCCTACCTAGATTTGAGTAAGGCTTTCAACACTGTTCTACATAGGACACTAGTAAGCAAGCAGGGTAGCTTAGCAGTGGGTCCAAAGGTGGGAAACTGGGTAAGAAATTGGTTAGGGGATCGGCAGCAGAGGGTGGTGGTAAACAAAATTAATTTCTAGGAAGGGAGGATGACTTACAGGGTGACTCAGGGATCAGTGTTGGGACCAGTCCTCTTTAATGTCTTTGTAAGTGACATTGTAGAGGAGCTGAAAGGAAGGTCTGCCTCTTTGTGAATTTCACCAAAATCTGCAGTAGGCTGGACACTCCGGGTGGGGGTGGGGGGATGATCAGAGACCTGAGAACACTTGGTCATGGGTATGACCACTGGGTTTCAATGTGAAAAAGTTAAAAATGATGCACTTAAGGCACAGAACCCAGGGGTGGAGTGGTATTGATTACCACCAAGCAGGAAAGAGACCTGGTGGTGATCATATCAGATGACCTGAAGATGGTCAGGCAGTGTGACAAGGCAGTTAGGAGGGCTAGTGGGATGCCAGGGTGCATAGGGAGGGGTATTATCGGCAGAAAGTGGGAGGTGGTGTTGCCCCTGTATAGATCACTAGTAAGACTCCACCTGGCATATTCTGTTCAGTTCTGGAGAGCATGTCTCCAAAAGGGCATAGAAAGAGTGGAGGCCATCTAGAGGATGGCAACTAAAATGGTGCAGAGAGACCAAAGTACCTCAATATGTACACCCTGGAAAAGATGGGGGAGGGGCATGACAATTTTAAATACCTCATGGGGTAAATATTTTATTTATTTATGACTTTGATAGCAGGGTAAGTGCACTGATCCCAGGGACCGTTTTCAGGCATGACCTGGGCCATGTCACATGGCACAGGATGGCAGAGAATACAAGGTGAACAACTATACACATGTAAGAGATTAAATTCAGATACAGCAATTGAAGCACAATACATTGGTATGGTACAAATCCAGTGAGTGACAGCGAATGCTGTTTACAATATGATGCTTGGTACACAAACAGCAGTTGTAACCCAAGCAAAGGTAGATACATAAGTCAAGTGGGCATGTTGTAACATAGCATATACAGTGGGTAACAAATATACAGTGTGTCATACATAGAAAATAAATAAACAGTATGTACAAGGCTGTGGGGTCACACATCAATAACCTATAGAATAAAAAAGAAGCAGGAGGTTGCAGTTGTAGTCAGGGCACTAGTGTGACTAGGTGGGTAACCCCTGGAAGTAGGTTGACTAGTGTGGCTAGGTGGGTAAACCCCTGGGAGTTAGTAGACTAGTGTGGACAGGTGGGTACCCTTGGGGGCAGCGGCAGAAGGAGTTTGCCAGGAGCCATGTTTTGAGGCAGGATTTGAAGCTGGAGTGAGTGTTGATGGTTTGGAGTTCTGCCGGCAGAATGTTCCACTGCAAGGGGGTGGCTGCAGACTAGGCCCTGCTGCCCATGTTGGTGGATACCCTGCGAACAGCTAGAGGGTGGATACCATTTGACCGGAGGCTATGGTGTAGTGTACGGGTTTTCAGGAGGAAGGTAAGAGGGATTTGGTACCAGTGTGGATAACATTATCCATCATACCACAAAGGACAAAGTCGAAGTGTCCCTGCAGCAGTAGCCATCCCAGGGTATTGTAGAGTGTGCAGTGGTGGGTGGAGAATGGGGCCAGTGAAGTAAAGTGACAGGAACTTTTGTAGGCAGTGGAGAGTTTGGCCATTGTGGCAGCAGAGGTCCTGGTGTATATGGGAGAGCAGTAGTCCAGAATAGGGAGGAGATTTCCCTGGACAATGGCTAGTCTGGCTTCAGGGTTAGGTATTGCTTGAATCAATATGCGGCACCCAATTTCTGATGGAACCTACTGATAATGGAGTATACATTCTTGGTGACGGTGAGAGCGGAGTCAAGCAATACTCCTAAGTATTTATAAGTATCAACATCGTCAAGGGCTGGGCCGTCGGGGGAGACAATGCATGGGGGACTTGTGTTTTGGATTTAGCAAGGAAAGGCTTAGATCCGAACAGCATGGATTTCATTTTCTTGGTATTAACTAAGAGGAGGTTATTAGAAAACCAGTTGTGGGCCAAGGCATAGTTGTGAGAGAGTACTGAGGAGATAGCGCCCATGGAGTTGTCGCTGTGGAAGCGAACCAGGTCATCAGCATACAGGAGAGAGTGGCAGTTAAGGCAATCAGAGGGAAGCGAGTTGAGAAATACGGAGAAGAAGAAGGGACCCTGGATTGAACCTTGAGGGACTCCCACAGAGGCGAGCAGTGTGGGGGAGCAGGTTTGGCCTATAGACACGGATTGTGAGCGGCCAGTCAGGTAGTTGGTGAACCAGTTGGTGACTTCCTGTGAACAGCCTAGGAGACGTAAGCTTGGAGGTGAGAAGGGCATGGTTAACCATGTCGAAAGCCTTCAAGAAGTCAATGAAGACAGCTCCAGTGGCTTTACCTTTATCCATGTTGGAGAGGATGTGGTCTGTCAGGAGGGCAAGGGCAGTGGCAGTGGAATGGTTCTTGCGAAAACCATGCTGTTGGTTGCATAGGAGGCTGTGCCTGCCTATGTATTCAGTGAACTGGTTGTGTACAGCTCTGTCGAGTAATTTACTAAGATGAGGGAGGATGGATATCGGGCGATAGTTATCAGTGGATATGGGCTCCCCAGATTTAAGAATGGGGATTACCTTGGCTATTTTCCAAGGGTCTGGCATGGAGGATGTGGAAAGGGCAAGGTTAAAGATGTGTGTTAGTGGTTTGGCTATGGCCGGAGAGACCAGTTTGAGGAATGCTGGGGATAGGCCGTCCACACCTGGGAAGCCGTGGTTAGGCAGACTTTTGAGTAGCCTAACTGTGTCACATGTGTAGAGGGCTTTGAAGTAGAAAGGGGGCATTTGCTGGTGACTGTCGGAGCTGGAGGTGCATCGCAGTGGATCAGGTAAGGTGGATATGGTACAGTAGGGAGTATTTTTCAGAACAAAAATTGCTGAAGAGCAAGGGGACATGCTATTAAGTTGGAGGGAGTAGATTCAGGAGAGATGTGATGAAGTACTTCTTCACAGAAAGTGTGGTGGATTCCTGGAATAGCCTTCTAGTGGAGGTGGTGAGTGCAAAAACAGTGATGAGGTTTAAGACTGCACTGGACAGGGATAAAGAAATCTTAGTGGAAAGGAAGGGGGAGGGAGAAAGTTGGAGATCAAATAGGGTCTGGGTGATACTGTAGGTAGGGAAAAATGGGCAAACAGGGTGGACCAAGCAGTCCTTATCTGCTGTCAGATTCTACGTTTCTTTGTTTCTGTTTCCACAGAGGAGAGCTTATGAAGCTGATTAGGCAGATCAGTCCACATGCAGGTTGGAGCATATGAGAACTGGAGGTTTTTTATGTAGTTGGGACCCAGCCCAGGAGAATTTGGAAGTGGTTAGTCATGCTGCTTCAGCAGTATTTTAGTGTTTCCAAAATCTGCTGAATATGCCACTGCACCCTGTGTGCAAGAGGGTTCCCTCATTTGCCTGGGGGCATAGTGTATTTAGCGTGATTATACTATTCACTGCGTGCCAAGATGCAGAGCCCTTTAAATGTGCCCTTGCCCTATTCAGATGCACCGTGGTTAGCATGGTGCTGTTACTGTTAGCACCATGCTAACCTTCTGAATACATGGACCCCTGTCTATAAAATGGAGAATTGTTTACCTTGCTTATTTTGCTCTCCCAAACTGCAAGTGAACTCCTGGTCTGGAAACAAAACCACTGCTGTGAGGGGACAGACATTCTTGCAACTGTCTCTGGTGTGTTTTAAAGGGCAACAGCTCAATGCTGCTGCCACTTGAGTTCACTGTCTTCCAAACCATGCGGCTATTGCTGGCACCATTTGAACTCTCTAAACCAGAGCTCCTAGACCTAGTACTAATGCTGTGTACTATCCAATGCTGCCTGTGCTCCGAGTCTCACACTGCTCCTACAGGGCTTCTTTATTTGCTATTCTTTATCTTAACAGCCCTCCCACATCTACTAAACCAAGGAAACTTGATAAATGGCCTAGGCTCACCCGGCAGCTAATCAGCTATTGCTACCTGCACCCATCTATAGCCAATAAGATCAGCATTTTGGAACTCCTGACCCGCACATTACACCCCTTATGTCCAGTTATTCCCCTGCCCACACGTGTATGGAAAATGGAAAAGAACAGTGTGGACGCATCGTGGACACCCAACACTAGAAACTAATGGTGACTCAGAGGACTCAGTATGGAAAGACAAGCTGAAAATAAAGGCCTCTGTCTGAGCATAAATGTACACAGTAGTGACACTGTGTGCCTGCCAATGTCCTTGAGTGTTTAGGGTATGAGACCAATTTCTGGTGTAGGACTAGGTCATTACTTTCTGACACAGAGACGGGTGTGGTGCCAACTGAGTCACACTGACACCTACAGGCATTGTATTTCCATTATACTGTATTATAATGAATTGAAAGAACTCATTTAGGCACCAATTAGGGTTGAAGCACAAACTGCAAATGTAGGGAAATGCACCATTAGGGTAAAAAAAAAAAGTCCTGAATGCCTGGCATTATGTGTGGTGTAGTGGTCCCAGGATTTGAATAATTGTTCAAAGCTGGTAATGCCAATGCTGCTTCAAGCAATCGTTCAAACCCTAGGAAACCCCCATCAGACAATTACCAAGATTCCAGAGAACCGTTACTCTAAAGGTGCATTTCACTACATTTGTCACTTTGTGCTGCAACTTTAACTGGTGTCTAAATGCAGTTATTTACAATTAACATCAGTCCTTTTCTAAAATGATATTCAATAAGAGATGTGCAGTAATCTTTCTTGTACATACACTCCGTGGTGTCTAGTGACACTAGCCCACTTTTTCTATACAACCCATGCCTAACTCTCCCTGGTGTTCGCTGTCCCTGCCCCCCCCATCCTGTCCCGTGTCATGCAGTCACTGGAGTCCAGTTACACCCCTTCCCAACACTATCCAATGACAAGCACTTCCTGATGTCCAGCAGCCCCCCTGCCTCATTCTGTCCCATGCCAAGCACTTCCTGATGTCCAGTGGTTCCCCTCCCTCACCCAGCCCCATGCCAAGCTCTCCCTTGTGTGTAGCATCAGCCACCCATCTTTTCCCATGCCAAGCACTCTCTAGTGTCCAGTGTCAGTCACTCATCCTTTCCTGTGCCATGTACTCCCTGGTGTCCAGGGTCAACTGCTCATCCTTTCCTATGCCAGACACTCCCTGGTGTCCACTGCCCCCCCCAACTGAACCACTATAATAATGCTCTGTTATTTATCTATAGTGTATTGTTGGCCCTTGTTCTGCATGGACTTCCACCCTTGCTGAAATGTTTTTGTACCAAAGTTCAAAAATCATGGAACACCATTATACCCACCTGTAGTGCAGCCATCTTCTAGCTGATTGGAAATCCTTGGGCCACATGTTTATTTTTTTACACAGCGCTGCCATGTGTGCAGCAGTCATTTGGTGTCATGAACTGAGAACATGGCCACAGCAGACCTGAGAGTGCTGTGGCAGCAGCGAGACCATTGCCAACAAAGCAAGAATCTAATCAGATCTTTTTTTTTTACTTGTTTCCCCCTCCCCGATACTCCTCCAACTCCTCCACTTTGTCCTTGAGCTCACAGGCACCCAGATCCTCCTGCCTCCAGTCCTGGGCATCTACCTCATGGAGCTGTGGCTTTTGCCCATCCATGTGGGGTCCGGGTGAGGGGGTCCTTCCCTGGACATCATGTTGCATCAGGTGGTGCTCCAGTGCTGTGGGAGGCAGGGGCACCTAGACGAACCGGGGGCTTTCATCACTGTGGAGGAGCTGGGGGCCACAGTAGTGTTTTTCCCCTGCTACCACAGGGTTGTTGTGTTATGATATCAAGGCACGTCTGTGCACACAATAGGTGCTTCCACATACCGGCATCCACGACGTTCATCCCTCCCACCTCCTTCTCTGACTGCACTGCCACCTGCGAACTCCAGGTAGCAGTATTACAGTGGAGCTCCGAGCCCTCCTGCAGAGGAGGAGAGCATCCTCTGGGATGCTTAATGCTTCCCTCCCCCCAGCCGGCCCCTGATGACCCAAGCTCATTCCCGAACTCAGGTCACTGGCATCATGAGCGGTAGTGCTATCGCTGTGCCAGTAGGCCGTCTCTAATCAGAAATTATAAGTAAACAAGCGCTCATTTTAAAACTCTGAATTTCATTCATACTTTGTTGGAGGCCTACTTGGCTGTTGCTCTTTCTGAGGCATTCACATCACTCTTAGTGCTGCCTTGGCTTAGCAAAAAAGTGCTGAGTTTTATTAAACTGTACGCTAAAAAATGCTGCTGCTCAGCAAGCTTATGCTGTCACCTCGGGGTTCTGATTACATCAGACCTCTCGAGCTTCACTGTCGGGGTCTGATGCGATCAGAAACCCTCTGTTGCAGCATAGGCTTGTTGTGCTTGGGCACTCATCTGGTATTTCTGTATCTCTGTACTCTACAGCATTAGTTGCTCTGTAGCTAGAAAGTATATATCCTAGATATTGCATACTTTGACACTCATCATCTTGCCTGGGTCTGCTTTAGAAAGTAGACATACAATCTTATTGGGAATCACTGGATAAATAAAGTGTACAGAGTGGATTTGAAGCTACAGAGATCCTTCACTGAATAAGGCTTCGCTTTTAAGTCACGTTGATTATGCAGTGACAGAACTGTACCCAAATGATGGACTCAGTGTATTTAGATTATGTAATTCATCTTGAACCAGATATTCAGGAGTCAAGCTGGTGTTGCAATAACATTCCCAGAAATATACAATAACTTATAGAGAGTTTTAAGCGGAGGCAAGGACTGCAGTGACACACACACGGGCGCGCACACACACACACACACACACACGACATAAAAATAATGACTAGTCATGCATCAACCTGAATTCCAGAACATAATTAAGCAGAATGTTTTTATACTAGCTTTAACTAAAGAACACCCCTTCCCTGCTGTTTTATGACATACAAATTACTGCATGAACAGTAAACAGAGTACAGACTATATAGCTCTTTAGACTAAAACTGATTTTTAATCAGCCTGCATAGAAATTTTCCATTTCTGCTAAACACTGGAAATAGAGTTCATTAAATGAGTAAGGGAAAAAAAATGGCTTCCTGATCTTAATGGCTGTTTTCTTATCTACTTTAAGTGAGTACAATGCAGTGGTCACAGTGTTTTTATTCAGAAATGACTGTGGGTTTTTACTATAACCACTCACCAATTAAATAGTAATAAATGCAGGAAGCACATCCTGAAAATATTGCCAAACATGTTGCCCTATATATCTATTTTACCATATACATAAAAATATTAATATCTTACTTTGAACACACTTCAGTTTGTCTTATTAGTCCCCATAATTGCCTATCCCTGGAAGAGTACAAACGACATCAATCATGGAGAAATGGCTGCAGCTGTATGTTTATTAACTGATATGCAGAGTCAGACTGTGCCACTTGGATACCTGGAAATTTCCAGGTGGGGTCCCTCTCTATTGGGTACCTCACCACCTTCTGAACTCTGAAAACCTTTGCATTTACCATCTATTTTCTAAATAAATGGGGTATTTTGGGGAACGTAAGTAAATGTAAGCTGTAAACACAGAGCTAGTGTATCAGATTTAAGAGGAATACTGATATATGTGTGTCACCCTGGGCCCTACCCTATTGATTTTCCAGGTGGGCCAGTTTCAACTTTCTGAGTGGGTTCCCTATACTCAGTCAGACCATGCTGATATACACAACTGGAATGGCATGCACAGCTGGGAGATCTCACCACTCACATCCAAATCTCCGCACCCTTTACCATGAAGGGCATTACTTATGTGTGGACTGAGGGAATGATTTACCTCTCTGGGTTGGCTCATCCTCAGTGAGTGGGGAGGTCATTTGGCTGGGTGGCAAGGACCACCCCTGCCTGGTGGCACAGCTACCGCAGGCAGGCCCAATGAGGTTGGGCCTCAGCCCCCCAACTGGAGTCCAGGTCTTACAGTCCCACCACCTCATGCCAACCAGGGAAAAGGAGTCCTTTGGAAGAATTCAACTCCTTCCCCTTTTCTCCTTGTACCATTGCCCTGAGAGGCTCCCAAACTGCCACATTACAATGGCTGTGACAGTTGAATGTTAAACCTAATCTCAGTTAAAACCCTTTGGGGGAGGCAAAAAAATCTGAGAAAACCCTCTGAGCGAAAACTGGGAAACTTCTCTTCAACCCCTAGTGCGGTCATCCATAAGGGGCCAAAGGGTCCCCTATTCTAGACTGGCCATCCCAGAACCCTGCTTTTATGAGTCCAGGTGGGTATGAAATCTGAAAGGGGTTGAACTGAGTGAGTGGGAGCTACAGTGCCACATCTCTTTGTAACCCCTCACTCTCCCCCTCTCCAGGTGCCCATGCCTTGTGGATAGCCCCAGTGGTTCTTCTCCTGGGAATGGTGCCAGAGTTACTCCCCACCCATGGGCAGAACCCAACCTACCTTCTTGCCTAAGGCCAGGTTATAGGGGAGGGACATAGACAAGGTGACATCTGCTGCAGTGCTTAGCAGACTTTCTGTTGTCTTATTATTCCCCATGATCCCCTTCCCTGGAGGAACGCACACAACACCAGTCATATGGCCACAGCCATATATTTATTAACTGATATTTACGCAATTGAAGTTGTATGTGCAGCTGAGAGATCTTGCCAGTCACCTCAGAACATTTGCACCCGTTACCATGAAGGGCATTACCCATGTGTGGACCAAGGGATTGATGCACCTCTCCGGGCTGGCTTAACCTCTGTGAGTGGGGAGGTCATGTGAGCAGGTGGCGAGTGACCACCCCCCCATCTGGTGGCGCAGCTTTCGCAGGCAAGCCTGATGAGGCTGGGCCACAACCCCCCAGTTGGAGTCCAGGTTGTATGGCCCCTCCACCTTATGTCAGCCAGGGAAGAAGATCCCTTCAGAACAATTCAACTTTTTCCCCTTGTACCATCACCCTGAGAGACTCCCAAGCCACCACAGGGTGGACATAGTCTGAACCCCCCCAAGCAACTCACTCCTAATTCTCCTCCAAGACATTGCTTGAGTCATTCTGCCCAAAGTCCCAGGCATTGTCCCATAAATGAACACTGTCCTTAGCATAAAGTCCCAGGCAAGATGTGTTGATATTACTGTGCCATAACATGGCTCCCCAATGGACTCCATGAATAAATGCATCTCTCTGTTGATGTATATGCACACTTTATTCATGGCCTAAAAGTTCTCTGTGTGCTTCCTGTGATGTGTTTGGATAATGTGGGACTACAGTATTTTGGTCCCGAGCCACAGTTCAGTTTTGGATTTTAAGTCCTTCTTCATCCTGAGAAGCAAGTCGGTATGAAATCCCAGCTTGTTCCTGCCCAGATGAACCAGAAGAATGTCTGGTGAACTCCCATGCTGGGCCTTCACTGTTAGCCTAGAGAGAAGTTCCTGCCAGCACATGCCTCTCTGCCCCAAACAATGCATTTTTGCTTCCCGGTGGAATCACCAGGTTCCTCCCCCCCCCAGACAACCTGCTTTCTCCACCACCCAGTGAATGAAGGAGTGCTCGCAGATCCTAACCCACTTGGGACCATCAGGGGGACCCGGAAAACAAGACAATATTAATGCAAGTGTGGTGTTACATAACACAGAAATGCTTGGGACCTCCACTGGCCCAGGGCCTGTATTTGCCCATCCATAAGCCCTTGGACCCTGGAATTTGTTGCTGCCCCTATCCTAAAAGAATGGGTATTATATTCCTTGGAGTTCAGCCTTGCCCATTTTACTGCTACGCTTAAGACATGCCTAAACTGGTAAGCATGCCACAGAAAGACTGACCCCTCTGGTGGGCGATGGGCCATGTAGTCTGCCACTGTGTTCTTCACATCCCATGGCAACCCCCCCCCCAAGAGCTTGCACGGTGAACCAGCAACCTGTGCCTTCTTGCTCAGTCTTACTCTTCTGGAGCTGGACATGTACACCTTCTGGCATCACTGCACATCTTCATCCTGCAGACCCATGGGGACCCCACTGTTTATTGACTATACTATCTCTGAGACCCTAAAGGCCCCACAAAATGCCAACAAAAACATCTGATCTCCAGTAGGGGCCAAAAGACTGGGGGAGGGCCTCCCACACTCTCAAGTGTTGCTAGATTAACCGGGTACCTTTAGTCGACCTGCTTTGGGATCCCCTTGCTCCAACGCATAAGGATCTTCTGAACCTTAAAAGTTCAAATAGCATTAATGAAGTCCAACACCTGGGAGAACAAGGGCAACCCTGCCAGGTGCTGTCCCAGCACCCCAGGCATCAGGCCCTGTCACTTAGCTTTCCTAACGCAACTGCACAACCGCTCTTCGGGAATCGGCCAGCTATTAGGCTATCCTGCTTCTGCTCGGAGTAGTAGTTTTCCAACCCCATAGCAATATGTCACTGTGATCTGGTGGGCAAGAGAGTTACGCATGCACTCCCAGGCCTTAGGGTTATCACCTTCACCAGGAAATGTAGGAATGGGCATGGATCCCATTCTGCTGCTGGAGCTAACACCATGAATTTCTGCCACTATGAACAAGATACAGCATCAGTGATGCCATTCTCAATGCCAGGAACATGTACAGCCTTAAAATGGATATTAAGGAGCATATATTTGAGGGTGAAGATCCTCATGATGGCGCCCATTGGGACCTTCATCCCCAGTTGCCCATTGATAGTAAGAGCCACTCCCATGTTATTGGTCAAAAAAAAAATCACCCTTTTATTCTTCAACTGAGGGCCCTACACACAGAGTGCCACTACTATCAGGAAAAACTCCAGGGTAACCTGCTTCTTGAGTCCTGCCTCTGCCCAACTGGGGGCCATTCAGCAGCACAGCACGTGCCTTCTAAATATGCTCTGAAACCAAGTACTCCTGATGCATCCATAAACAGTTCCAGCTCCCAGCTCTCAGCTGTCACAGGCCACATGGAGACCCCATTAAAGTGGGAGATGAAGGTTGACCACACCTCCAGATAGTCCCTGACATCCTCCATCACACATGTCCAGTGGTGGGGCTTACGGGTGCTATACCCCAGCTTTGCCGTCTGCCGTAAAAATGTCCTCCCCATTGGGATGACCCAGCAGGCAAAGTTCAGATGGCCTACTAACTGTTGGAGCTCCTTTAGAGTAACCTTCTGGACAATGGTTGCTTGACCCAGAAGGAACCTGGGATAAACAGCAGTCCTGCACCTCAGCCTCTATCTTGATGCCCAGGAATGTCATGACTGAGTTTGGATTCTCAACTTTACCAGGGGCCAGTGGGATTCTGAAGCTGAGCACAGGTGCAAATAGCTATCCAGTATTTTTCCACAGACCAGGAAGTAGGCTGGGCCCACGATCAAGGAGTTGTTCAAATAGTGAATGACCCCTGTCCCTCCCGCTTCTTTGGCAGTTGCCCAATTCAGGAAGGTGCTAAAGCACTCAAACACTGCATAGGTCACTGTACTTATGGGCATGCAATTATTCACATAATATTGCCCCTAAAAGTTCATACCCAATAAGTCCTGGTCAACTGGGTAAACCGGCATACTGGCAAACGTGTACCGCTTCAACTGCCATGTTGAATGATGCATACTGAACTGCCATATCGAGCAGGTCAGCGTTGTCATTCATTGAGCTGTGGTGTATGACTGGTGGTTGTTCATGTGGTACTCACCGGGGTCTTCCTGAGGACCAGGCCAATGGGGAAACCCACAGACCAGGAAAGTGTGAGGAGGCATATGGGTCACTAAACCTCCCCAAGCCCAGCTGTTTTTGGAGCTTGTCCCAGACCATGTGGCCTCTTCCTGGTGGATTTCAGGTTCTCAGCTTCGTACCCCTGCTGAGGGCCCTTGTACAGGAACCTAAAACCCACTGTAAAGACTTTCTCCAGCAGGATGGCTGCCACATGATTCAGGAAATTGCTTGAGTCAGAGTCTGAGCTGATCTACCCTTATTGGAGTGGGCAGACTTGCTTGTGTTAGGCTTACTTTAGTTCCTCTGAAAGTGCTGGTGGCCTACTCATTCTGCATTGGTTGAAGGGATGATGTTGATCACAGGCAAAGCTCTCGTGCTGAAAACCTACACAAGCTGCTGTTGCAACTGCTTTTATTAAAATTGAAGCATACCTGGTTTGGAGCTCCTGTGGGCTCAGGCCTTTGTGACTGGTGCAACTTTATTGGTAACCCACTGTCAGTATGGAGAATCCTGACCCCATTCATGATCTTGAACAGCAAGTGATGTCGGGGATGCCCCAGTCCTTAGATGTGTCATATTTCATGCAGCACCAGAATGCGTCATCATATTTCATCCAGGTCCCTCTTTGCACCTGTGGGTGCAAATCATCCTGTTCAGGTAATTAAACAGATCAGCACTTTTTTCAGGGGCAGTCTGACATATAGGACTGATGAATATTATGAAATAATAATTATGTCAGTGTCAGTGGCTCAGTAGGTAGCACACTCGCCTCTGAGGCCGGGAGATCAGAGGGCTGTGGGTTCAATTCCCACATCTGGCACTTGGGTTAATATCCCAGTACTGACACTGTAGTGCAGCATGAGAGGGTTGCTGCACTTCTGAGGTGCCGTCTTTCGGATGAGACGTTAAACCGAGGTCCCATCTGCCTGGATTGGTGGTAGTTCAGGTGGCTGTTAAAGATCCCATGACACTTATCGAAAAGAGTAGGGGAATTTCCCTGGTGTCCTGGCCAAATTTCCCTCATTCACTAAAAATACCACCAACAGCTTAATCTGGTTCAAGGTCAGTTGGCATTCATCTGTATCCCCTTCCCCCGGGTCGTGCCTGAAAATAGGCAGGATTTGTCTAGTGCACTTTCCCGGTCAACAAAAACTAAATAAATAAATAAAATCTACTGGCCAGTTATCAAAAACCTTTTCTACCCTGACCTTATTTTTACCAGGGTCCCTTTTGTGTCTTTGCTTTCCTCTGGCTCTTTTGACTGGTTTAATAAAGAAAACATATCTACATATTCATGCCCAAGATCTGTTGGTGGACTTTGTCAGTCAAGTGGGAGCCCACCGGCTGTGCTATGCACATGTAATGCCCTGGAACCAGAGGTGCTTCTGCTTGGGCTGCCCCATTACCTTTTTCCTCTGGCCCTGCCTGGGCCCCGGCTGCTCCCTGCTGCTGAGCCTGGCCCACCACTGCTTCCATTAGCCTATTCAACTTCTCTTCAGAGGCTGAGAGGTTCTTTAGGTTCTGGATGCTTTTGGAGGGAGGACAGTAGGACTGGGTTCTCCCATGCCAGTTCCAGCATGGGTATGTGTGTCCGAGATACCCCTACCACCTCCACATCCAATCCAGCATCCTTTTGTCTGCAGGGTTTCTTGGTCCTGGTATTGGTCTGAGCTGGAGAGGAGCTACTGGGGGAACTTCACTGAAGACCCACAACACCTCTTTTTAAATTCATCATTAGACAAATCAGCAACCCTTGAATTCATCTTGCCTCATCCTTGGGGTTTCTAAAATACCTTGCTCAGGGGGCTGCCGACTCCCATTCTGGCCATTTCTGCTTCCCTGGTGCTGGGTTCTCTTTTGGTGCAGTGGTCCCATTTAGACAGGCATCCAACCATTTGTGGCCTTTTTTTTTTTTTAACATATATGGCCTTCGGCTGAGCTACAAGCACTGCGGTTGCTGCTACCTTGGTCTTGCACTGCAACAGCTGGAATGATAAAATGCTACTGCCCCCAAAAGGAAAATAATGTTATTAACATTGTGAAAAACTAGCAATCCAGGCTCCTGGGGAGAGGGCCTGCTGTGGCAGTCTGGCCTGCCACTAACACTCCCCCATTTGCCGGTTACTTATTCACCTAATCAACCCCCCAACCCTCTCATGTGGTTTACTAAGACAGGGCATGTTACTGACCTGTGGACTAGTTTCCCAGTGTGAAATGGTTACAACTGCCTGATTCCCCACAGCTGAGTTGGGGAAGGGGGCGGTACCACACATGGATGTATCTGTGTAATGAGAAGCTGGTTATTTTAAATTAAAAACACCCCAAACCTTTCTAAATACATTACAATTTGCAGAAGCTAGCACTCAGAACCTCTTTCCCTGTCTCTGTGTAGGCACGAGTGTCCAGCTGAATAACCAAGTAGAGAAAGGTATGGCATTAACCTTAGCCATGTAAGACTGACTCATGCAACGAGGTATGAATTTAATGCAAAATACCTAAACTAACCTTCATCGAAAGCTAGATATTAAACCAATGTTTTCTGGTTTACATGCAGCCTTGCTGCCTAAGGTTCACTAAGAACTGATTCATGAGACACCAGGAAACCTGGCAGAATTACATTAATTATAATGCAAAATAAGACGTGCGTGTCAGTAGTATCCAGTACGGTGTTTTGTGAAAGACATTTTGAAAGCAGGCAGTGTGATTAATTATAAATGCATAGTGTAGTGCAATACAAAATGATTCCATAACCAGGTTGGTACCTCTAGGGGCCTAGCGTACTGAAACTGGGTTCACAGTCCTGATGAAAGCCAGCTGCTATACTGTAAGTGTACAGTACAATAAATCTTTTAGCTTAATTGTATCCAAGGAACTGAGGAAACCCCCATGCTATTGCTCACGAGGCCATGCCCCATGGGAACCCCAACTGATGCCACGTGATGTGGTGGCTGGCGTATCCAGATAAAGCTGCAAGCTTACAACATAATTGATCTGATTTCCTGAATTCGGTACTGTGATGTTCTTACTCATCCTTGGACATCCATTACCATGTTACAAGCTTAAATATTATGTTCCCAACAGTTCAAAAATAAATCGTGTTTCTTTCTGCCTCTATGTTTTCTTGCAATTAGGGAATTAATTCTGACGTGTCAGAACTAGGGATGTCATGGTATCAAGGTTTCATGGTATGCTGCATATTGATACCATGTCAAATTTCCAATACCGTGATAACTGTGGTTCACAGTACACTGTGGATTTTGGGTCTTTCAGTTAATTTTTAGGGGTGTTTTTAGAAACAACTGTCTATTCTGCATCAGATCTCCCTGACACAAGAGTTTCAGGAGACAACATGCATTTGTCAATGCCGAATGTTTGCTTGCCGGCATTGGCATTGGTAGTGTAGGAGTTACAGAGCTGCATAATAGGAATGGCAGTGAAGTATTGAACTGAAGCCAACCCCACCAACACCCTGCAGAGACTGACAGGCATTGGGGTGTGCATTTGGGTCGTCAGGCAGAATGGCCATGCCATTTCACCACACCCTACCCTGCAGACACCAGCAAGTGTCACGGTGTGCCTAGGGTCTTTGGCCCTTATGCGCACCTCATTCCATCAGGAAATACGGTGAGATGGGTGCAACATAGGAGAATGGGGTGAACTTTGGGGCCGAAGAGTGCAAGGCACACCTCGATGCCTCTCACTGGCTGCAGGGTGTGGAATGGTATGAGCATTACAGGTGAGAATCCCAAGTCACACCCCTGATGCCCGTCATTCTCTACAGGGTGGGGCATTATGGTCGGAAACCCTAATGCCTTGGGCATTCGTTGGTATTTTCACTCCAAATTTTCAACATGTTTTTTTTGTGACCCCCACCTCATGAACAGTGGCAATATCAGTTTGTTAGCGGAAAGTTGCTTTTGCACAGCGACTACGGCATTTAGCACCACAGGTGCAAAAACACATTCCGAACAGGATGTGAAAAATGACAGCTGTACTGTTCATGGGGAGGTGTAAAAAATGGCAGTGTTGAAAATCTGCAGTGAAAATATTAAAAAAACTGGTGAAGTCATGAGCGTGCATAGAAACTGTGCAACGCACACCCATAATGTAATTAGTTTGGGGATTTTTTACAGCAGATTGTTAACACAGGCATTTTGGGACCTCCGATCATGAACAGTGTCACTGTGATTTTCTTTATCTGTCCCAAACAATGATTTCCCACAGCGACCATGCATTTCTGCCCTGAAAGTGTGAAAACACATTTCAGCCATGTTGTGAAAAATGACAGCTGTACTGTTTGTTCATAAGGAAGTGTGGAAAAATGCCACTGGTGAAAATCTGGACTGAAAATATTACAAATTCATGAACTTATGAGGGTGCATGGAAACTGCGCAATGCTCACTAATAACACAGTCATTTTATGGACTTTTGTCACCAAATTTTCAACATAGCCATTTTAAGACCTCTGCTCATGAACAGTGTCACTGTGATTTTCTTAATCTGTCCCAAACGTTGCTTTCGCACACTGACTGCACCATTGTGCGCTACATGTGCGGAAACACATTTTGGGTGAGATGTGAAGAATGGCAGCTATATTGCTCATAAGGAAGTGTAATAAAATGGCAATGCTGAAAATCTGGCATGCAAATATTAAAATTAAGAACTCATGAGCGCAGAGCAGGAACTGCACAACGGCACCCTAAAACAGCTGGCTTTTGGGAATTTTTCACCAAATTTTCAACATAGCCATTTTAAGACCTCTGCTCATGAACAGTGTCACTGTGATTTTCTTAATCTGTCCCAAACATTGATTGCGCACACCGACTGCACTATTGTGCGCTACATGCAGGGAAACACATTTTGGGTGACATGAAAATGACAGCTGTACTACTCATAAGGAGGTGTGGTAAAATGGCAGTGTTGAAATCTGGAGTGCAAATATTAAATTCACGAACTTACAGTGTGCGTAGGAACTCATGGCGCATGCTAGTAAAACAGTCATTTTAGGAATTTTTTCACAATTTTCAACATAGCCATTTAAGACCTCTGCTCATGAACAGTGTCACTTTGATTTTCTTAATGTGTCCCATACATTGATTTCACACACCAACTGTGCCATTGTGCGCTACATGCATGGAAACACATTTTGGGTGAGATGTGAAAAATGACAGCTGTACTGCTCATAAGGAGGTGTGGTAAAATGGCAATGTTGAAAAATCCAAATTAAATATTAAAAATTCACAAACTTATGGCGTGCATAGAATTGTGCAATGCACGCATAGTAATGAGTCATTTTAGGAATTTTTCACCAAATTTGCAACATAGGCTTTTGAGCCCACCTTATGAACACTGGCACTGTCATTTTGTTAATCAGTCCTGAAGGTGATTTTTCGCGGTGACGCCGAAATCACCCGCCGGGCGATGCCGCCATGACAGTTCAGAATTCGTGAGGGAGGGTCCCAAAACCCCATGTTGAGAAATTTGGTGCCAAAATCCCAAAATGCCTGAGATATGCATTAAAGTTGAAAACCCCTATTTATTGCATTATACAGCTTACTGGCATTTCCTCAGTTACGATTCGGCTTTGAAGAGTGCAGACATGTTCCCGGTCCACCGAAGATAGTCACACCGCACACTGGAGGTAAGTGATATGGGTGGGGGTGTGGGGGGAGGTAGGATCGCAGAGGGTAGGCGCGGTTGGGCAGAGAGACTGCCGAGGGAACTTTTTACAGGTTTTTTTGGAAGACACGCAGGACGTTTGCAGCTGGGGTGGGCTCCCAGCATGGCAGTTAGAAGGCTGTTGGGGAGCCTGAGCGATAGGGGATTGGGCACCCCATCGGTCATAGAATTTTTCCACTTGGGTGGGCTCCCAGCGTGGCACCTGGAAAGCTTTTTGGGGGTGTGGAGCCAACGGGGATTGAGCACCCGCGTCGGCTACACAGTGTGTGCATGGGGGGGCACATGAGCATGCAATGTACGTGAGTGCGTGCGCGTGCGTATGGAGGGGGGAGTGCTGATCACTGAAGAGGAGCTCCCCTTTCAACTGTATGGCACTGCATTTTCAACTGCTGTCATTGTCAGCTGCAGCGTTCATTAGAGAACTGTGGCCACGCTTGCAAACACACTGACTGAATTGGAAGATGGGTGCTACACCTCCGAAAATTCGGATGATGGCACTATGTTTATTGCACATGCGTGCAAGCAAACATAAAAATTACTACTGTAATACTGTCTTCATTATAACCATGGTATGACAACACATGGTTATCTTACCATCAGTATTTGATACCATGACATCCCCTGCCTAGGTGCCTCTTCTGGGCAGACAGTGAATGATCAACGTAAACCAAGGTTGTATCTTTTGTCCGTACAGGTCCATCTGTCCTGAAATACAGACCTGATTCGAATATTTCTGAAAATATAACCGATTGTTCCGTTGTCCATATGGGTCAGTCCTACCTGAAGTATAAGTATAATTTACTACTGAGCGGATTTGCTTGCAGTCCGTTTACATTAACTTTTTTCTGTGACTCTCAGAGGCATCTGCTGTTTAATTTATTATCAGCATTTTTTGATATAATAATAAGGATATCATTTTCACCAAGATGCCTCTGTTTGTTTGTTTTTTTTGCTTGTACTAGGCACAGTTTTGGCTTTATTAATCTATAATATTTGGCTCACTTGCCATATTAAATCTCTGAGTTATAATCATCAGTTATCACTGAACCACCACATACTTTAATTTAATTATACGCCAGCTCATGTTATCATTTCAGCTTACTTCAGATACATGAAGTCACGTATTAATTGCTATTTTTAACATCTTACGTACACAGCAGTTGCACTCTTTCTGTTTCTTTCCATTTCAAAGCAAGAGTGTCTGACTCTAGATGCATATTTTGCAGAGCCTCTCCGTTATTTAACTGATACTATGATACTAATTTGTAAACTTGTTATCGAACATACAATGTATTTTAGGAGTGTGTTCTGTTTTAGAGTAAGTGCAAATATCATGTTTTTGTGGGGTCTATGTGACGGGCAGCATCTGTTTGTATTACTTTTGTGTTGCTTCTGCATTTATTTTTACGAGTGTTGCGTGATACAATAAACTATATATATATATATATATATATATGTTTTTTTTTTTTTAAACACACAGGAAACTTGCCATATTTCATTTGAGAGTCCTGTCTAAGGGCACAGAATTTCTGGTGTTGTCTTCATGCATGGGGCTGACCTCCCTTTTCCTTGTGCACTGACCTGTACTGTGGTTTTTCACAGATCCAGCAGTTGGATTTGTGACTAGTGTAGGGGCTGAAATGTTTGGGGGGATGTTTGAGCTTCATCACCAGGTTTAGACACTACCATCAATGCAGATATTGATGTACAGATGTACTATAAACAGAATCTTTACATACAGTAAAGTAGCAACAGCTTTCTTTTGGTGATTGCACTCGTATTAATTTCTACATCCAGTAAAATAACGTGCATCGCTTAAGCCTTGAGAGTTGAAATTTATTATTGATAATAGGAAAGATCTGTCACTGAGAGGTGGCTGTTTCTAGGATGGGCATTGTTCATCTGCACAGATATTGGATCTCAGAAGTAAGCAGTAACCCACAACAGCGGCCGAGTGCCCTCACAGCACCCACGTGTGCATTAATCCCCAATAACTGTACACCCTGGAGTGTATTGTTGCACTTATAACAAGGGTACCAAGACAGAACATGGGGTATTTGCACAGTGTGACAAAAACAGACTGAATGCATGAAAGTTAAATGAAAACATTGGAACTTTATTATGTGTCCTGCTGCCAGGAGAACACAGGAACAACAAGCAGGACAACAAAAGGTGCAGGACAACCCTGACTGATACAAGTAGGACAAGGAAAGCAGAAGGATATGGTACTGTCAAATATGTGAACACAAACAGCTATCATACATTGATATGCTGGATGTGTAAACGAGTCATAGTACACTGACCTGATATGAGTGCCTCACACTGATAATCCAGTTACTCATGTGGGATGTGTTTCGTTACTGCACAGCACAGAACACAACAACTAAAGTAGAAAAGGAGCCCACAGTTAACGACATTGACCATCAGTTGTACTGTAAATTGACTCACCGGCACTGGGAACCCCAACAGCTTAGGAGCAGCATGGGAATGCACTCTCACTCTTTCCAGTAAAGAAGGGACCACTACTGGTTGCTTCGGGTGCAGGATTCTGAATGGTGGTGGGAGGAACCTATTCAGGCTGTCGGTCTGTGAGTATAATACAAACAAAAAAATTCCCTTTGGTATACTGCAAAGTTAAGAGTTTTTCATAAGAAAAGGGATGCTGCATGGAGATTAGCAAAGAAAAAAAATGAGAGAGTGCTTTGGGAAAAATATCGAGCAGCACGTAATTTGTATATCGCACAAATAAGGAAAGCAAAATCAGATTTTTATTTAACTGGAATGGCAACTGACCAGTTTAAAAACCTAGGGATTTTTGGAATATGGTTAAAAAGTTACCAGGAAATAAGACCTCAGAATTGCCAAATGATTTTATGTCAGAAAATGACCGATTGAAACTTTCAGATGGGGCAGCTACTATATTGAATAAAATGTTTGTTGATGTAGGGCTTTCCCAGATTAATGCATGTCCCCCTCCTGGTATAATCCAGCAAGAGAGAAATCAGGAAAAGAGACATGCAAATGGACCATTATTTTGCTTTCAAAATATCATTCCATGTCAAGTCTATCGGGAATTATTAAAATTAAATATAAACAAGGCCCAAGGTCCAGATGGGATTCCATCCTTTTTGCTTAAAATTGCTGCCCCAGTAATAGCCCCGATACTGACTGACATCTTTAACCTTTCATTGAAGACTGGTACTTACCCACTAGTCTGGAAACAGGCAGAAGTGATACCAGTGTTCAAGGGAGGTCAGAAAAATGATATGCGGAATTATAGACCAATATCATTGCTTTCGGTCACTTCTAAAGTGTTTAAAAAAATTGTGGTTTCTCAATTAAATAGTTATCTTGAAAAAAACAAAAAATATAATAAATATCAGTCAGGTTTTAGGGCACAACATAGTACTACTACTGCACTTGTCAAGGTTGTGTCGGACATCCAGGTGGCCATGGATAGGGGCCTTCTGGTTGGAGCCATTTATATTGATTTGTCGAAGGCTTTCGACACTTTGGGACATCAGGTGTTGATGGAAAAATTGAGATCTGTTGGCCTCAGCCAGGGAGCCCTGGATTGATTCCATGGCCACCTGGATGGCAGACAACAAAGGGTTAGGTTAGGTAGTAATTTTGTATCTGGTTATCTAAATATTAATTCTGGTGTACCTCAGGGGTCAGTGCTAGGACCCATCCTATTTAATATATATACAAATGGTGTCGGACATCTGATGAATGATGTCCGGCACCATTTGTATGCAGATGATACAATATTGTATCTTGAAGGGAAATCTGTGGGATATATACAGGAAACATTACAGAAATATTTCAGTATACTACAAATATATTTTTCAGAACATGGTTTGGTTTTAAATTCACAAAAGTCACAGGTAATGTTGTTTTCAAATAAAAGAGTATCTATGGATTTGGATATTGAGACATTGGATGGGTGTAGCCTGGCCTCTGTGGATCGTTATAAATACTTGGGAGTCTGGTTGGACTCTCATTATAGTTGGGATTTTCATATTGATAACTTGATACAAAAATTGTGTAAAAAGTTGAGGGTATTGTATAAGCATAGAAATTGTCTCTCACTTGATGTCAGGTTAAAGATTGTGAATTCAGTGATAATTCCACATATTGATTATGGTGATGTCATATATAAAGGGGCAGCCAGGAGCAGTTTAGAAAAGCTTGATGTTATCTATAATAGATATGCGCGTTTTGTTTTGGATGTGCCTTGGAAAACACATCATTGCACCCTTTATAGGAACTTAAATTGGATATCCTTGACAGAACGTCGAAATATGCATGTGCAATGGTTAACTTATCACTGTTATTTGAAAAAAGCACCATGATATCTAGTAGAGTTTCTGGAGGAGTGGAATGTTAAGGTAGGATTGAGATCTGAAGGGGAAGTAAAATTTAGGGTACCATTTATGAGAACAGTGAAGGGCCAACATTGTTATGTATATGAGGGTCCAAAATTGTGGAATTCATTGTCAGGGCACTTGAGGTCAAGTATAAATAAAATATCTTGGAATGAAATAAAATTATAGCTTGTAAAGGAAGCAATGTCCTTAAAAACTTGCTGTACTTGATATGTTTGTATATATGATATATTGTTGTAATGTTTTTGTTTTTTTATTTCCTTGGTCATGTATGTACTGTATTGCATGTACGTATAATGTGTGTGTATTTGTATGTATTTAAAATGAAACTGATGTTTTTGTACAGTAGGACCCCATTGTAAATTAGCTGATGCTAAATTGGGGTTTATCCTGTTTCTGATATCAGAAATAAACTTTTTACTACTACTACTACATAATACAGTGCTCTGGGGACAGCGTGGGGAACAACGGACTACTGTGACTTGTACTGTGAATTCAGGCAGCGGTGCTGGCACCCAGAACAGCTTCTTACCGGTACTGGAATGAACTGTCCATTTTCTAATAAAGAAGGAACTGCTACCGGGAGGAATGTATTGAGACAGTTGGTCTGTGGGTATAACACACTGCTTCGGGTGCAGCATAGTGAATGGTGCCGGGAAAAAGCTAATAAGTGGGTCGGTCTGCGGGTACAGCACAGTGGTCTGCGGATGGTGTGGGGAACAAGTCCAACGGACCACTGTGATATGCAGTGTTTTCCACTGTGTTAGCGCTCTTGCAGGGTTTGTTTCTCTACGATCTCTGTACAACTGATGATGGGGAGAAGCATGTACTGTGCTAATTATATGCACGGTTCAGAGCTGTACTACAGGCAGTACTGTTCCTGGAGGAGGTAAGGCACAGCATGATGATCATCATCCTGTCTGGCATGCAGTGTTGACTAGACTGTAAAGCTGTGGGTGCAGGACTTTACAGTAGCATTCCTTTCTGTACAATGTTTGTATGGTGAAGGGGAGAAGCCTGCACTGTGCCACTTATACACACGCCACTGCTGAGCTGTACTGTGGGGAATACTGTTCTGGGAGCAGGTAGGGCACAGGATTCTGATGGTGCCGTGTGGCATTTAGTGTGGAGAAAGTTGAGCAGGTGTGTGTGGAGAGCATCATGGCGCTAATGATAGATAAACTGGTGATTTGAAAGAAGTCAACCAGGGTGTACAACGAGGTGTGGACAGCATGTTATACTATGGCCTGCAATGTAGTCCAGGGAATACAGTGCGTATAGTACCTTACAGGGAAACACAGTCACCGTCCTGAGCAGTATTAGAAGGGGACATCTCAGAGAGCTACAGAGTTATTGACATCTGCAGCAGACACTTGCAGTGTTTTTTTTTTTTTATGTGCCTTCCCTCCTCCCTGGCTGCCCACTCCTTCAGGCCCCCTAGGCCCTTTCCCGACTGTCTGCCCAACCCCACGCCATTCACTTACCTCATATTGCAGCTCCCCTGGGTAACCTGGTGTATCCCTTCGCCGGACGGGTCCCCCTCCTCCGAGGGCAAAGGCACCGGTGAGGCCAGCCATCGCACTCTATACTTGGCCCAGGGTATTGCTGAGGTGTGCCGGTCGTGGGTTCATCGGCAACGGAGGGCTGGAGACCGTCATCCGGCCAGCCAGGGAGCATTTTTCTCTGGTTTTCTTGGGGGAGTGATGTCCTGATGTCAAGGCTGACGCTGACATCTGCCGTTCCCCTTGTGCACTGAGCCAGATGTTCTGCTGTGTCCCCAGCCTCCGCCAGGGGTCAGCAGGTGCCAGTACACATCCCCACCCTCCCCCCGGAGATGGAGAGCTGCCCCTGGATGCTTCATCCTTCTCCCCCTGGCCGGCTGTCCAGCGACCTGAGTCTGTTCCCGAACCTGGGTCACCGGCGTCGCAGGTGGAAATCCAACCGCTGTGCCAACAGGACAGCTGCAGTGGGGTTTTAAGTAGTAACATAGTTTCTGTTATGCCCACTACTGTGTCTGTAACTGGACAATTCAAGGGAACAGTTGCACATCTAGTGTGACAATGACAGGGATGGTGTGTAAATATTGTGATGTGTGTCGCATGAGCTGCTGATAGTACTCTGGCCTCTTTCGCAACAATAAACTGGGTGGCAGTTATCAACTGTGTTGTTAACAGACAGAATATTAATACAGGAATATGTTGTCAGTCACCAACACGGCAAAACATTTGTAGCATCTCAGGACAACAAACCTCAGGGTCATGCAATGTTATTACTGCACAGATGGCTGCACACACTTCTGTGTGTGGTAATAAAAGTTAACAGTGCCAAAGATGTTGAAAGATCTCATGTTAAATGCTGGTAGCATGACACCACACTCTGCAATCTCAGGGTTATGATTGCTGATTCTGCTGTGGTTGTTCTGCTCTATGCTGGAGGCTGGCAGAACATGCTCTGTTTTGTGCTCGTCTGTGTGACTCTTTTTCATTGATGACTCTTGCCAAGTGGTATAGTTCCATGTCAGATTTTCTGTATTGTTTGTTTCTTGCTGGGGAGGGGGGAGAACACAGCTGAACTGCTTCCTGCATTGCCGTCCCCGGTCAACAGGTTACTCCATTTCTGACAATTACTAACAGAGGTGCTCCATGGCAGAATTACTTGCACAGACCAGTTCTAACTTTTGTTTGCATTTGTAGTGATATGTAAAGCTGTTAATCAGGTATTAATCTGGGTTATTGGCCTCTTCGGGCCACTCAGGGGAAGGAGAGGGGATGAGATTCAGGAGAAGTAACCCTATACCCAAGTTAAAGGTTAATTATACTGAGGGACAGCTTCAAGGGTTATTTTGATTTACATGGCAGGTTGGGGGGGGGGCCTTCCCCGGGCTCTCTCCTGTCCCCTGCTTACTAAGCAACACATATGTTATGAAGCTCAGTTTGAGTTGGGGCTATGTAATTCGCTTGGCTGAAATGGTTCAGTGTTAAAAATGATAAGTCTGGCTGTGACTGAGCATGTAAATGGGAAGGGGCAGGTGGAGTAATTTTAGATGGTACAGTTATTTTCATCTTATTAGGACCTGGAGGTTTTTGGCTTAGGCTTAGCCACCTAGTTCATTCAGAATCTAGAAGAAGAGGAGGAGGGTTAGATGCTCCAGCGTGGGTTGGAGACTCTCTCTCAGCACAGTGTGTGCTTGACTTCAAGTGGGCAGCCAGTGAGATACCCACGGGGCTTTGTGGGCACTCAGCTAGGTTTCCTCGCTTTGTTATGTTCCTGGGATAGATATTTCTTCCCCAGTTGGGATTTTGTTGTTAAAGTTTACCCTGTAGTTTTTAAACAGGGACTTTTCCTTTTCTTACTCTCTCTATGGAAAACTACTTGTTTTTCAAAATCCTTTAGGCTTGGTGTTGAGGGGGCAGGGTGGGTAGGGAGGATGCAGGGAGGTAGAACATCTGATCTGGTACAATAGGAACACTTAAGATATGTACAATTAATGTCAAGGGTATAAACAATGTGGTGAAACACACAAAAATTCTGCAAGAGTTACGCAGAGTGGGGTGTGATATTGCTTGCTTGTAGGAAACTAAATTGTGGAGGGTCGAACATGAGAAGCTGAGGCAGATGTGGGTGGGAGTGGTTTATGCTGACACACACACCCAACTATGGCTAAAGCAGGGACTGTGATCCTACTAAGGAGGGGTCTCCCATTTAAAATGGCAGGGGTTTAGACAGAAGGAAATGGACGATGGGTGCTTCTTTCTGGGGAACTGAGAGGTAAACCTATCCACATTATTTTGGTATATGCACTCACCCCCTCCTCAGGGTTGTTTTTTACATCCTTATTTAAAATTATCTTATCTCTTCCCCTTGCTGGGCTATGTTTACTAGGTGATTGTAACGCTGTTGAGAATTGTGTTCTGGACAAATCCCGAGGGGGCCCTACGAGCACCTCTAGACTCCTCAGAACTTCAGTGAAGGAGCAAGGGCTTATAGATGTGTGGAGGTGGTGCAACCCCTCCTCCTCTGGACTTTACTTTTTTGCCCCAGCCTCCCAATCATACTCCAGGATAGATAGAATACATACATGGAAAAAAGAGGTGTACTTCTTCCAAGATGTGATCATTCATCCCATTGCCTTTTCCGATCACTCGTTGGTGCAGGATTGGATTAAATGGGACCAGAAGATTCGGAGGCGGTGCTGGAGATTTGATCCTGTCCTTTTGGATGATGGGGCTTTCCATCATGCAATAAAAGAAACTACAAAGCATTAAACTGAGGAAAATAAGGAGACCGATAAAGCACTGAAGTATATATGGGACGGCCTGAAAGCTGTTCATCATGGGAGATTTATTAGTCAGTCGGCATATTTAAATAAACTGCATCAAGCAAAGACTGCAAAAAATTTGGAGGAAATAACAACTGTAGAAAGAGAACATAAAACCTTGAGAGACCCAAATGTTCTGACCCGGTTAAAGGCAGCCAGGGAGTCTTATAACCAACTATTAACCCGTAGAGCCCTTAACCCTTTAAGATTCACTAATCAAAAGTATTACAAGGTGGGGGGAGAGAGCGGGCAGACTGCTACCATTAAGGCTTAGAAAGCAGGAGGTGGATAGATATATCACTAAAGTCAAATTCCAGAACAACCCCAAAATTACTATTACAAGTCCCCGGGACATTGCTAAGGAATTTGCCTCCTTCTACATAACACTTTATAAGAAGGAGAAGGGTCCAAACCACATGCAAGAGATTGCTCAATTTTTTGACCATGTGGAGCTCCCCACAATGTCTGAAGCTCAAAGGAATGCCCTTGAATGTCCTTTTACAGAAGCCGAGGTCTTGTCAGTGATAATGTCTTTGAAGGGCGGCAAGTCTCAGGCCTGACAGTTTTTCAGCCCAGTTTTTTAAACAAATGGCCCCAGAGCTTGCGCCTCTTTTGGCTAAAGTGTGCAACGCAGCGCATGAACCGGGGCCGTCCCGGATTCCTGGGGAGAAGCATTGATTTCACTTATCCCTAAACCGGGTAAGAATTTGATTGAGTGCGGGAGTTACCGCCCCATATCCTTCCTTAATCAGGATGCCAAGATTTTCATGAAATTGATAAGTGTTAGGTTGCAGTTCCTGATCCCCTCCCTAGTGCACCCAGACCAAACCAGTTTTATTCCAGGATGCCATATCTAAGACAACATACGCCTACTTCTTAACATCTTCTTGGCTGCTGGGTTCTTGCCCTCAACTCAGTAAATGTTGTTATTGCATTGGACGCTGAAAAAGCCTTTGATAGGCTTGATTGGCTTTTCTTAAACAATACATTAGAAAAGTTTGGGTTTGGAGAAAAGTTTCGCGAATGGATCTTGAATATATACAGAAATCTTAAAGCCCGAGTTAGGGTCAGTGGTGAGACCTTGGAAGAAATTGGGATAGAGAGGGGAACTAGACAGGGGTGCCCACTTTCTCCCCTACTGTTTTCCATCAGTATGGACCACTGGCTCTTGATGATTCGTCAATCAAAAGAATATAAGGGGATTTAGCTAAAGAGGTCAGAAATTCGGATCTCGCTTTATGCGGACGATGCTCTATTATGCATCTCAGAATTAGAGCATTCAGTCCCTCTTCTCAACTCAGTACTAGCGGAGTTTGGCAGGGTATCTGGCTTTAAAATTAATTAAGCTAAAACTGAGATGTTTCCAGTAATTGCTGATGGTCGGTCTCCTCTTCCTCGGGTCGGTCAGTTCAAGTGGGTGAGGGAAAGCTTCCGTTATCTAGGTGTGCAAATACCTCGAGACATCTCAAAATTATACAATGTTAATCACCTCAAACTGCTACAGACTGTACAGGAGGATTTTCATAGATGGAATCTCCTCCCTCTCTCCCTGTCTGGCCGAATTGAATGTATTCATATGAATGTTCTTCCTCGTTTTCTCTTTCCTGCTATTCCTTTGAAACTTCCAAGCTCCTTTTGGAAAGGGTTAAAATCTTTTATCTCACATTTTATATGGTGGAGCCACCCCCTAGGATAAAATGGAGTACTTTATTAAGGGCCAAGTCTCGCAGTGGTCTTGGTTTACCAGATCTCACGAAATATTATTGGGCAGCCTAATTCCAGGCGGTCACTAAATTCCATTTAGTGGAAAACCCTCCCCTTTGGACTGCCCTTGAAAGACCCATGGGTCCCTTGGTACAGGTTCGTGACTTGTTGTATATGGATAAGCCTGGGTTTTCTAGGTTGTCCTTTAATAACCCCTGGACTACGACGCTAAAACAGATGTGGCTGGCCATTTGTAAAAGACTAAAATTACAGATGGGAATCTTTGCTTCTACACCCCTTCGGGCCTGCCTAGATTTGGGTTTTACTAGATGGTTCAGAAAAGGCCTGGTTAGAATTTATCAATTTTTTGACAAGAGGGTCTTCAAATCTTTTCAACAATTATGTACAGACTTTAATTTTCTGACCCAGGACTTTTTTAGATTTTTGCAAATTAGACATTTTTTGTTTGGAAAAGGACTTAATACCATAGCAAGTATAAATGCAAACCCGCTTCTTGACCTCCTAACTAGCCTTTTCGAACCCGCTTCTTGACCTCCTAACTAGCCTTTTCGAACCTGACAGTTGCAGAGGTTTGATTTCAAAACAAGTGCAGGCTCTGAATTCTCAAGAATCCCCCCGAATGATAGAACTTGAAGTTAAATGGGAGAATGAGGCGGGAATCAAATTACAACAGAAGGAGTGGGTACAGGTCTGGATTGGAATGCACCTTACCTTGGCCTCCCATTCACTGAGGGAATTCAGGTGGAAAGTAGCAGCAAGATATTTTTTAACTCCCCTGGTTACAAAGCATTTTGGGACCTCTAACACCGACCTATGATGGAGAAGGTGCAGGGAGAAGGGTAGTCATAGTCATACCCATATATTCTGGACCTGTGATAAACTCGAGCATACTGGACCGAGTGAGGGTTAGTTTTGATTGGATATTTGAGATCCAGTTCACAGCATCCCCAAAAGCTTGGCTGTTTGGGTTACTACCTAGAGCCTTGATAACAAAAGCACAAATGTATTTATTTAACATGTTGTTAGCCGTGGCCATCACTAAGCAGTGGCTTTCCCCGATAGTACCCACAGAAGATTCATGGTGCACCATTTGTCTAAAGGTAACGGACATGGAGCAGCTGACAGCTAAACTGAGAACACAGTCAGATAAATTCCAATCCAGGTGGATGCCATTCTTTCATTTTCAGGCACATATAGAAAACAAAGATATCCTACAGATTTTAGCTGAGGTTGCATAGCCCAAGGGGTGAGACTCCATGTAGAGATGTTGTATCCCAATGGTTTATGCCTTGGGAGGAGGTGGAGGTGGGGCCTTTACCCCCCCCCCGGACCTACATAGGTCCTGGGGGGTTTGTGGACATTGTCTCTCCTGTTTTTTTTTTCTCTTCCCCCGACCTTCCCTGCAGCACCCCTTAGTAACAGACACCAAGCTTATTTTCTCTATCTTTTCTTTCTTTTCTACTCTATTTCTATTGTTGTATAAGGTTTAAGACTCTTCTCTTTCTCTGTGCATTCCTTGCCTAGCTCCAGCTGTTACTAATTAACTCTATTCTCTGTACTGAGATTTGTATTATATATTTTGGAGCTGTTATTATCTGGATGGTACTTAAGATCTGATTGTGCTCTAAATGATGATAATTGCCTTATAACATAGGAGGAATTTAGCATAACGCAGGGGCTCTCTGCCCCCTATAAACCTTTTCTGATAACTGGATTATGGCAGAATGTGGTTTTAGAGCAATGAATATTGTACTGTCTGTTAATGTACTAAGAAACTGTCTGGAGATGATACAGTGGTTTTCTCTGAAAAAATTCTTAATAAAAGTATTATTTCAAAAAAAAAAAAAAAATGAACACATATAGAGTGCAAGCTGCTGAAAACCCACACATGACCATAGTAGCAAACTGTTGACAACCCACAGTGGCAAGCTGCTGACAACCCACACATGACCGTAGTGGCAAACTGCTGACAACCCACAGTGGCAAGCTGCTGACAACCCACACATGACTGACAAAAGCAGGACAACATCACTGTTGCACGCTGTAGAACACAATCACACCAGGAACACATAGCATTCCCTACGGCAAATTGCTGTAACCCCCCTCTGCCTGCAACATGACACCTTCTACAGTGGCAAGTTAGTGGACACAAGGATCACACACAGTGGCAAGATGCTGGACAACAGGACAATGTCCATGGAGACAAGTTGCTGATGACATCTCCACCTGATCAGCAACAGGATCACATAACAAGTGGTACACTGATGACTGCCAGACTGCACCAAGAACACTTCTTGAGTAGCAAGCTGCTGACAGCCACAAAACACTCACCCACATGACAACAGCAGGACCACATAACAGGTGGCACACTGCTGAAAAACAAACCTCACCTACACAGGACCTCCATCTCCAGTTACCAGCTGCAGACAAACCCCACATCCCCACTCCAGGGCCACACTGTAACAGCCTAAAGAGACTGTTCCTCCAAGCGAATATGGATAGCTAAGTAATTTTACTGTATTCAAAAAATAATCAGTCAAGGATGCAGGTTTGAGATTCAGAGTAGGTAGGAGCTGCCAGATAGATAAATGGTGGCCCCTGCAGTGATAAAAATCCTAGATTCAGAATCCATAATTATACCACATTAGTTATTAGCAGTTTTAAATAGGATTGCAGGGTTTTATTTAACTCTAAAAATTGATTAGCATTTTGCTCATAAAAGTTCTAAAACATTGTGAAAATGCATAGCACTTGCCTCACTGTGTTTAACAAACATAACACTTCTAGAAAACCTATATAAATGCTTTCTGTACAGTTAGTATTGTCCCAAGGAAAAAACTGCTAATCAATTATTTAAAACCCTGGATTGGTTACAGAAAACGTTGTGAGCATATCATTATTTCAAGGACAGTGGGATGCAGCACAGAGGGAAGTGGAAAGGACTCCTGGCCCTGGCATTTCTCACACACACAGTTTTGCATATAGTTATTGAGATCTGCATTATGTTTGGTTGTAAAAATATAGTATTTATAGTAAAATATGTAAATGGTAATATTGGTGGCCAGTGGGCTAGTAACTGATCACCTTGACTACACAAGCGCTGGTAGCCCAGTGTATAATTCAATCTGCCTGAGTTGTCTGTGGTGATTTTTTGTAGAAAGTAATTATTTTGTATTTTACAAATCGCTCCTGTGGTAAATAACTGTTCTGTGGTTAAATTAAAGTGATGCAGAGTGGCAGCTGCGGATGCTACATTGCCAAAAACTAAGTGAAAGGGAGTGCGAGAGATAGAGTGTTGGTCCCACAGCAGAGTGCTCCGTGCTCAGTAAGGAATCCATGAGTCTGCCATGGGCAGCTGCCTCACTCTGAAGCCAGTCAGAAGCTAGGTTTCTGGCCTAGAGGACTCTCCTGCTTCTTGCAGTACCGAGAGGGAGACATACAATGCTCTCCTCTCAAGGCAGGATCAACCAGATAAATAATTCCCTACTGAATAGTTGGCAGGTGAAAAGCACCAGGGAATACTGAATTTAGGGACTGGCTCACAATAAGTAAATAAATAAAGTGGAGCACAGTCTGGAATCTGGGTTCTAGAAGTCCCACAGCAAAGAAAGTGCACATACTGTATAAAGGAGCTCACGGGGAGCCATTTTGTGCATTGCAAGGTGCAGTTGCACAGGGGAACTCACGGCTTTACATGCATGGAAATTACATATAAAAAAATAAATAAATAAAATATAAGACATGTGGGAGCTAGTGGAGTCCTGGGCACAACATAGCAATACTGGAAAGTCTAACAAAAGCACATAAGCAAAACTGGAGCACTTTAAAGGCAGGCTCTGTCACAAGTCAAGCTGTTCAAGTGACAACTCGCCATATTCAGCATTGTGTTGCCAAGCCAATTTTTTACAGAAATGAACCAGACTTGGCAAATGCCTACAGTGGAGTGTCCTACACATAGGAAAAATAATTTTAAGTGGATAATATGTAAATTATAGGAGTTGCTAACCTTTTGAGGGAGAGTGGGTCCTGAGTGAAGCAAATCCATGCAGGCAGTTACAGTAGAGGTGGGGCTTAGTATGGGAAAATGAATATGTAATTTCTGATTAAAAAAACTGTTGTGGTCAGCACAGTTAAAGGGTAAATGACTATTTTAATTGAAAAATGAATTGGAGAGTGCTTGGAAATGATTATTTATGCATTTTAATGACAAAAAAACTATTAGTCTTAGTGACTCTGCTTTCCAAGAGGCTATTGTGCACAGAAAAAAATCAGCAGAGAGCTTAGGAAGACAGCTATCCAGTCATTATAAAGAAAAACTGCTTAACCCGTGGAAAAATGTTTATTTTTTTGTGACAAAGGAAATGTATTTTAAAATGAACTCAAGTTATAAAAAAGGGGGAGCCTTAGAAAAAAGAATGTTGAGAGGGGCAGTTGAACTTCAAATCTGAGAATTCCATTGTGGCTTATGCTGCTGCTGTAGGGAGGATCTTGAGTGGTGCTGAGCCTCTGGACAGGTCAGTGTCCACTCTGGCCCTGTATACACTAGGGAGCTTAAAACGGTTTAACTGCCTTAAACTGTTCTAAGCTCTGGAACATGGTTTGCATCCACACTGTAACACGGTTAAAACCATGTTACACCCATGTTCTAAAACCCTGCTAAAACCCTGCTAGAGAGGTAGTCTTTAACACAGTTTTAGATAAACATGGTTGCCTTAATCCGTGTAACAGCAATATGTACGCAAACCATGCTGTAACATGAGTTAAGGCAACCCGTCGTATGTGAAAAGCCTTTTTTTCACTGCAGGATTAAAACAAAGCAAAAAAATCTACTGGTACTGCTGAGCCGGCAATGATTCTCTGATTCCATCGATATATTTTTTCCGCAATCCCTCTCAGTTAACGATCTTGGGTATCCCATCATGCACTGCAGCACTATGGCACCCATAATACTTTGAGGTGGGTGCTGCAGTCATGCCTGGGAACCCACTTTGGCTAGCACGGTTGTCAGAATGCAGTGTGTACGCTCCGACAACTATACTTGGGACCAGTTTATAAAATGTTTTAAAATCGGTCTCTAGTGTGCACGGGGCCTCAGTGACCACTAATTTAATATGCTAATGAGTTTTTGCCTATAAAAGAAGCTGCACAGCCAGTGAGTAGTCAGTCTGAACAGGGAGAGCGACCAAGAAGGAAGGTGCCCATGACAAAAGGGTGTCTTGTCTGAAGAGGCCTGATGCAGAAAAAGAGCCTGACAGAGACAGTTTAATTTAAATACAAGTGTAGGATTAGGGGATCTCCTGAATCCCAGAATAGGGTCAGATATGGCAGCAAGTGAGAACAGGTTAAAGAATAGAGAGCCTGTTGCTTCAAGTGCCCGATGATCCTGTGTAACCAGTTTTCCTCACAGAGGAAGAAAAGCTGCAAACCTGAATAAATCATCACTTCTCCTCACAGCATCATCAACCTGGCAACTCAAAGGGGGCCCTGCAAGAACACCAAGCTACAACAACTTCCACAACCACATTTCTTCAGTAAATCTAAAGGAGTGTGGTATAGTACAAACCTTATTGATACAGTTTGGGGACTATTTTTTTTTGTATAATATTTTTATCAAAATTTTATAAAACACCAACAAGTGCTCTCTCAGTACTTCACATTCAACAAATCAATTATCCCATCTCAGTCACAGACCAAAAATTAACCAAATGAATGAGACAGTAGCTTATTCTATTACATCAATAATTTCGTACCCAAAGAGAAAAGCACAATTTAACTAAGAAAAAGTTATTTAGTCAAATACATAACAAAGAAAATAATAAAAATAATAATAAATACATTCTGCAATTAATGAATATGCATCTTATTGATAACTCAATACTCTTCATCATGAGGTGTAGATGTTGCTTAATTAATTAATAAATTAATTGTTCAGGGTGGGCACCCCTAAGGACAAGACTATTCTTCATCTCTCCACCATTATGGGAAACCTTTGCATAGGGCATTGGCTTCCAGTGGTGTCAGGGAGGTCAGATAATGTTCCTAGTCCCTTTGGAATCTCTCCAGCCTGCCTTTCAGAGCATAAGTTCAATGGGCTTGCGCAACTGGATGAGCTATATGCTTGTGTGACTTCGATACATTGTGGCTGTTCGCCTCTCTATCCGTGGAATATACCACCCTGTAGGGGTACTACACAAGAAACCTTAGAGAAGGGTTCCCCCCTATAGATACCACAAAAATAGTTCCCTTGGCTAAAGGTAGATTATGAAGAAGCCCACAGGAAAGAAAGACGAGCTGCTGGAGGAGGGTGAATGGTGGGGCAACAAAAAAAGTGTATGAGGAGGGCTTTTTAAGGCCTGGTTGGGGGAGTGGTTTGTTGCTGCACCCATTGAACTCCGGCCAGCCCTCAGTTGTCAGTTTCATTGGGCTTGTGCAACTGGATGAGATGAATGCTTGTGTGACTTCGATACATTGTGGCTGTTCACCTCTCTATCTGTGGGATAGACCACCCTGTAGGGGTACAATGGAAGGAATCCTAGAGGTGGGTTGCCCCTATAGGTATCATGGGAATAAGTCCCTAGGCTAAAGGTAGCTTAGGAAGAAGTCCAAAAAGAATACCAAAAAGGATGTCAAGCATCGAAGAGGCAATAAATCGGAATATATCGAGACCGGAAATTAAGGTGATAGACGTAGATGGGAAAGACAGGACAAGAACGAGATATGACAAGGACAATGAATCAAATCAAAGCAGACAAGATGTAAGAGAGTATACTTTTTAAAGAGAGAGGGAACAGCCGGTGCCACCATCCCACTCCATCCAACAGCGGAATTAAACTATGAAACCTAAGGAAACTCCAACCCTATCGAATATTATGACTATTGGCATGGTGGAGAGGAAAAACTTCCTGTGAGGAGGAAACCTGTAGGGATCCAAGGCCTAGGTTGCCTTCCCTACATGTTGAAGATCATTTTGGTTAGTGATGGCTCAGTTACTGCAATTTAGAGTTGAGATCCAGGGAGAAGGAAAATACTCCAATTTAGAGGAAGCTCTGGCTCTGTCCTTCTAAATGGACAACTGTTGAGGGTTGCAAGCGATGTCTCTGCAACTAGACGCTGAAAAGCAAGAGAGGAGAGAGATGACTGTTGAGGCACTCAGCTGGCCTATGCGAGTCAACAAAACAGACCAGGTAAACCAGAGGAGGTCTTTATGGAGAATAGCATAGCGGGTGCCTCTGAACTCGCTCGAGCAGCCACAGCTGGAAGTCATAAATTCTATATCCAGAGGTGTCGCTGAGATGAGGGACGACTGAAGGTCCACCCAGAGTGAAGACATTCTCACTATTGGCCAGGGAGAAGGACCCCACTCCGAGCTTTGCTTGCTCTAGATGTGGACTTCATGGGTGCTGAGCGAGACAATTGGCTACAGGCTAGCCCCGAGCCAAGGAGCAATAGACACAAAAGGCATGTCTCCAAATGGAGAGCAGTTTGATGAGGTAGCATAAGACCCAATGAGAGGTATATTCGATTAATTGATGTGAATGAGTAGACTATGAGGTTGGACTGAGCGAAGGAGAACCAGACTCATGTCATGAGAAAGCTACCTGTGAGTGGTAACTACGGGAGTGCATGCCAAAGGGGTCCATTGAGACCCAGATTAGGAATGGATAGAATTGCATGAAGGTAGGTGCAAGAGCGGCTGGCTAAAGCCAGCAGCCAATGGTGAGGTAGGCAGTACCAAGAGGACATCTGAATAGGTTTGACTAGAATGAGGGAATAAAGTTGGAGGAGGAGACGATTAGGCAGGGTGATATGTGGGAGGGAATATTAGGCAATGTGAATGAGTAGGGTATGGTGGTATAGTGTGGCAGCTGGATAAGAAAGCGCCCAAAAGAAAGCAGAGGTCAGAGAATGAGAGGAATGGAGGGCAGAGGAAATGGGAGGAGGAGGGCGAGCGCCCACCATGGGGAAACAGGCAGGATGAAAGTAAGAAAGAGCAGCATGGTATAACCAAGAGCAATGAGCGGCAAAGACCAGAGCTAAAGATGAGCAATGGGGAGAGGGGAAGAGGGGCAAAGAACCTCCAAGGGATGTACCCCATAGGGTCCTGACTGACCATACCTCTTAACCACAGGGCATGAAAAATCGTAGCACTGGCCCTCAAAATCACAGCAAAGAGCCAGAATGTGTAGCACTTCCTGTTGTGAACAAAAAACGGCTACAGATAGCAGGCCCCACATAGGGAGAAATAAGGAATGTATAAATCAATGAGGTACAATGAATTAAGAGAGTGAGGTGTCCAGGAGTAGCTGTAACATTATGAGGATCATAGGAAACTGATGCTAAGCCATAGCAGGTGAGAGGGATGCAATGTACTGCCCCAGACTGACACTCCAGCCCCCGGGAACAGTCCCAGAACAGCCCTGGACATGTGAGGCAGGAGCAAGTGTGGAGCACCAGTGAGAATGAAGAATGGCAGTGGCATCTGGGAAGGGAGAGTCCAAAAGATCAACCAGAGGAAGGAGAGTAGAGTCGGAGCGCAGCAGGGAGGATGCACCCCGGACACGCCAGAAACAATGGAGTCGCAGGCTGTGCAGTTCCCTGTGCCTCATGAACATCAGTAGAGGATAGAGAGGTGATGAGCAGGAAGGGCCACCTGAGATGAGAGGATGAGAGTGCCGGCAGCATCCTAGGAGGAACAGGTATAGGACAGGATAGTCCAGTAAGGTGGGGCAGGCATCTGGACCCCAGGAAACAGCAGTGCCATGACGGCAGCAGGGAGGAGGCAGAAGCAGACAGGAGAAGGGAAGAAACGGGAGAGATAGGGAGAAGTGATGGAGCCAGAGGCCAAAGAAGGAGTGGGGGCACCAAGAGAGAGACAAACCAGGGCAAGAGGAAGGAGGCAAGGAAGAACGAGGGAAGCCATAAAATGTTTGGCGGACAGGAGAGGATCAGCGGCCGGAGGCACAGTACAAACGGAACAACAGTTTGGAGCGAGGTAGGGTGACATCTCTGGCTGCAATGAAGAAAATGAATGAGGCCTGGCATGGAGGAGGGCCTTTTAAGGCCTGGTTGGGGGGGTGGTTTGTTGCTTCTCCCATTGAGCTCCAGCTAGCCCTCAGCCATCAGTTTAGTCTTTCTGAGGCCAAATTGGCCAGCAAAAGGTTTTTCCACGTTTGGAGCGATGGTTTCGCACAGGACACCCAGGTGTTTAAAATGACTTGTCTAGCCACCACCAGCATTATTCTTATCCATCTAGGGTGTGGAGACCAATCACCCCCTGACATCCTGTTCCATCCCCATGAGAAGAGACAGCGGGGAGATCTCCACCTCCACACCCCAGATATCTTTAAGGTCAGAGGCCACCTTCGACCAGTATCTCTGCAGTACTCTGCATCCCCAGAAAGAGTGAATATATGTTCTGCTTTACACCTACCACAGTCTGCTGAGATCTCAGAGTGGAATCTATGGATCTTATTTGGTGGGTAGAACAAACCATGAAGGAATTTGTACTGAGCCTCTTTAAACCGTTTGCAGAGTAGGAGGCCCATGTGTGAACTGACTAATAGAGACCAATTCTACTCAGAGATGGGTACTCCCAAGGTCTTCCTCCCACTTTCCTCTCACCACTCCTGTCCCATCCTGAAAGGCGGCCCTATCCAACCTAGCTGCCCTTCCTATAAGCCCTTTTCGTGATATACAGTATGGCCCCAGTATTTCCCTTTCCACCCTGTCTATTGGAGAGCTTCTCCTTGGCCTCCCAATCACTCTTTCCCCAAAATATTTCAGTTGAAAAAATCTGTATGGATGCGAGCCCGGGAGGCCCAGATTTCCCCATATCACCTCGAAGGAGAGCATTTCATCCTTCGTATATAAGTCTCCCCAGGCATCTCATACCCTTTGTTTCCCACTCAGTAAAGCCTGGGTCTTCTAGGCTCAGTAGGAATTCAGGAATCTTATCTGTGTCAGTCTTCACCTTGCATCACTGGTGGGTTCTGGCCGGAGAACAGGACCCCGCGGCAGCTTTTTTTTTGCAAAGAGGTGAAGCCAACGTTGCGACAGTGCCGCCCCCCGAGGCCGATGCATTGCGTGGCGCTCATGGGTTGGCCAGTAACTGACGTTGACTCCTCCTCAGCCCCAGTTCTGCTTCTCTCACCATCAAATTAACACGTACCTCGTGTGGAGTGAATTCTGTGTCAGTGGCCTAGTCGGTTGGTATACCTAGTTCTGTACAGCTTCTCTCTGCGCTGTCGACTGGTAAGACCATTCCTTTTAATTTTTTTGATGATGCCAAGTGCTATTTCTGTTTCTTGGTTTTCCTTCCGGTCATGTCTCGTTCGGGGGACAAGAAGTCGGCCTCCTATGTGGCGGTGTCCTGCGGCCGACTTTTCTCCGTCACAGATCAGCATGACTGGTGCTTGACCTGCTTGGGCCCACACCATGATGTGGATCGTTGCGACGCCTGTTTTTCCATGGACTGTCGAGCATTAGAACTGCACGCGTTTAAAGTCGGACGTGCTTTCGGTGGACAGGCTCACACCCGGGACGTCAAGTGCAGGTTTCTTGACCCTTCCTCTGGGTCCTCTTCTGGTCCTATACGGTCCACGGAGGAGGGGGTTTCCGCTCCTTCTTGCTCTGCCTCAGCGGAAACTCCTTCCATGGTGCAGGAGGCCCAGCCTGATTCCTCCGGGAGTCAGACGGGAGGCACCGTTCTGGCAGTCACCTCATTGGAGGCAAAAGCTGCCCTTGCGTCGTGGTCTTTGGCTTTCGGGCCCAGTCCGGTGTCTTCCTCGGTGTGGCCTGTCAGTGCTGCCTCGGATCCTGGTGCTGCTTGCGGAATGGAATTGGCTTCTGGCACCATTTCTGATCCTAGTGCCACACATGGTGCCAGTAATCGTGGCAGCGCCATGAGCAGTGCGGGGCCGCCTTGCAGTGCTGGAAGCAGAGGAGATCATGGGGTGGTCTGAGCCCGAGCCTCCTCAGGTGAGGACAACGACTGACTCCTCCTTGACCAGCACCATGACTCCAATTCAGCCCCCCCCTTTTGGGAGTAGCAGTTACTGCCAGCACCAGTGTCAGAGGTCCCTGCCGATCCTCCAGTGCTGAGAGTGGCACCGGGGGACATGCTGGTGTCAGTGGTTCTCCTTCTCCCTTAAGAGGTTTACCCCCTTCTTTGGGTGCTCAGGCTGGGCCCATTTCTGGACCAGCTAGGGTGCCTGAGGCAGAGAAGGGTGCTCTATGAGTGACCGTCTCTCAGGAGTCATCCACAGTGATTGAGCTGCCTAGGCTGACTCTGAGGAAGAGGGTCCCTCTCTGAGTCTGAAGGGTTGAGGGGACAGAATCAGGGGCAGCGCTCCTCCCTGGGAGACCGCAGGGGCTTGGGTAGAAGTCACAGTGCCAGTTCTGTCTTTTTCCCTGAGGCCTCCCTAAGAGGAATCTCATTTTTAGAGGCTAGGGGCTGTGCTTCTGTACTCATGCGGCCCTGGCCACCTCGCTGGGGGAATTCTCTTTTAGGGCTCAGTTCTGACCATTCCAGCTCAGTTGAATGGCCCCCGACTGCTTTTCCAACAGATTTTCTCCAGTTTTGAGTCTCCTGTTTGGTCCACCAGTCCTGGCAGAGGTTGCACCCCTCCTTGGAGGTGTTTAGCCTCCCCTACCTCTACCAACACCTCCCTCTCTCCCAGGCTATGCTGGTCCTATGGGACCTCTCTCCTGGGAGCAGTTCAGGTCCATGGCTGCACTATTCCGTGCCTACTTTAGGTCCATGGACGAGGAGGTGTTCCACCATTCCCCTGTGCAGACAGTGCCTGACTGTCCAGACTCGTTGGCTTCCTCTTCTAAGAGAGAGGATTCCTCCATCCACCTGTCCCCAGCTGCTGATTTATCTAGCTATCAGTGCTTCCTTTCAGGGTTGGTTGGCGAGCTCCACATCTCGACGTTAGGAAGTTGCAATCCTGAGCAGACGACATGCACATTTTTAGGTGAATTCAATGCGGCCAACCTGGTGGTTCCTGCCTGGCCCTCCCCCTTTAGGGAGGTGTCGTACCACACTTGGAGAAGTGCTTCAACCCTCTCTCCAGCCCCAAAGGACTGCTGGCACAGGTATCGCTCACCCCTAGGATCTCCAGGAGCCTTGGCTTACCCTCCTTCGGGCATGATGCTCCTGGACACACCTTCTGGGCATAGACGCCCAAGACATGACCGACCCCCACAGACAGACTCTGTTGAGTTTGACTTTTGGGGAGGACAGTGTTCTCTTCGGCATGTCTCTCTTTATCTCTTTCAGCACATCAGGCCCATAATGCTGCCTATAATAGGCATGTATGGTTTCTACTATGGCAGATCCTAGTATCCTGGTGTAACCCCCCTACAAATGGGGGTTCCTAAAGTATCTTCCTGGGCTTCCCTAATGCCCACTGCCAGGCTGGTGTTCTGTGTTCTAACAGTTTACAAGTGCTTGCATGCGAGTGCCCTGTTAGCCTCCATGCCTGTCTCTTTAAGAGGTATCTATTTTGTGAGTTATAATTAATCTAGGTGGAGACCGAGTAGTTTCAGGCTCAAGTCCCACCCCAGGCTGTGTTACAGCCGCTTCATTCTGCCATCGCTAATTGCACAGAGGAAGCCCTACTAGGATCTGTGATTGTTTGCTGATTATCTACTTTAATAATAATAATATTGTAGTTTGTCTAACCTGCCTTCCTTTTCAGCATGGACTGTTCTGCTAAGCACCACCATTTTGGTTCTGGGCTGCCAGTTTGGACCAGTCGGTACCTTGGGGGACCTAAAAATGGAGACTGTCCCCAGTGGTCTTGTGGGAGTGAATTTCTGTAGGAATTGTAGTTTTTACTATTTGGTGCCTAAATGGACCTGGAGGAGGAACCCTTGGTGTGACAGACAGAAGGATCAACCAACCAAACCTTTTGGATCACTGGGAAAGCCCAGAGCTGCCTTCAGCAAAGAGTCAGTGTGTAGTTGGAGTTGAAAGAGTGAACAGCTCGAGTAATTTGAGCAGCTGCTCCTGCGTAGTAGCATGGGGGAATTGGCAGGAAGGCTGTGTCTGGCTGGCCTGCTACCATCTTCTCGAGTAAAGAAGTCTGAAATCTAAAATTGGACTTTATCTGAGATTGCTGTTACCGTGATCGGAATCCTGAATTGTAGAAGAGTGAATTTCGCCTGGTGTGGATCAAAGTCTTGCTTCTGGAGTGATCGGCCTGTCAGGACTTAAACCAACCACAGAGCATATGGTTTGCACAGAGACACGGTTTAATGGCAACCAGACTGTCATCCGAATTGTGGTATTTAACAGTTCTTACTATAATTATGCTGAATGTGTGGAGTGGGTCACGATTTGGTTCCCCACCTCGTTGAATGTGCACGCAAGGTGGAAGCTGCATCCCACAGCTAACAGGACTTACATCCGAACTATTCACCTGGTCTGGGTCTCACCATTTCAGCCTAGATTGTGCTCATGCCACAGAGATTCATCCGACGAAAGACCCGCTTGGGGATTCGACTCTCTGCTCAATACCATCGAACAGGACTGACCACCACAGTGCATTGTGTGGGCCCTGGCAAACCAGCATACCATCCTGAGGTCTTCAACTCATTAATCTTGCATCCTGGTCTGGGTATCGTAAGTAAACATCAGGGTAGCTCCCTACAGCAAAGCTCAAATCAAAGTGTGTTACCTGATTTAATTGTTTTGGTTGATCATTAAGAACTGAGCCATCTGGCTCCGGAATACAAATTGTGGATTAAAGTGCATGTGGTGTATTTTTCTTCCTAAGGGCCCCAACAACAGCTGCAACGCCGGCCTACCCCAGGCAACGCTTCAGGCTAGACTGCATGACACCTGGGTACCCAGAGAGTGTGTGTGACTGTGCTAGAGGGACTCTTAGGGCATGCATGTTTAACCTGACTAAATCAGATCTAAACTGAACACTAGATTACTGCCCCACCCTTGTTCACATCCCCTGAATAAAGCAGATCCAGATCTTTCTGCATTTAAACTGGCTATTGTGTACCTTTGTGGAGGGGATACTGTGTTGCTATTGTCTTTATCCATTGCAAGTCTTATTTTACAGAGGACTCCAAGCTCAGTGCAGCTGATCCAGCCCTGGTGGCAAGTGTGCCGAGCGTGGGTCTAACATTGCATTCAGGTGTTAATTGTGATTGTCTGTTTACTGACCAGTATAGGCCACTAGAGGGGTTGGGGGGGTATCACTGTCCTGGAGTGCTGTATCCAGAACAGCTACGCTACCCTTAAACCTACCCTCTGGGTGGAGGCACCCTTTCACAGAATTCAGGCCCTTCAACCTGCGCCTAGTCATGCAGGCAGGGGTAGTACCCCTTGGGATAGTGCCACCTAGGGGTTATACTTGCCTGATTCGGAGGCAGCCAGATAGGCCATTACCCTCTCTGCACAGGGCCTGGAGTTTGCAAGGCACCAAGCAAGGGCATCGAATTATGCTAATATGGTGGCATCCATGCTGACGGGGACAGCGATCTGCATTAGGCAGATGGCATGGCTTCATCTTTTCAGATTATCACCCCTGGCCTGGTGAAGGATGACTGCCTCCACATTCTGGGGAACTCACCTTTTCTCCCACAGGGTGAGGTGAGAACTTCAGGAGTGACTTCCTTCTCCTACCCAAAGGAGGACCCTGCCTCACCCACATCAATCTTGGGCCTAACTAGGCCCGAAAGGGTTCCCTCCTCGGGTGTCTTCCCCACTGGAGGCTTGATCTTTCTGTGTATCTTCACCATTCATCATTGTTTCCCACCCACCTTCCCCTCTTAGGCCTCAGTCTCTGGGTGATGTCTCCTCCCTGTTTGTTTCTCCAAACTGTTCCTACCGGTAATTCTGGTACCTCTCGCTCCGCTCCCTTTTTTGAGGGTGTCGGGAGTGTTTGGGGGGGGGCAAGCAGGGAGGCAACCCTCTTTTGGTCTCCAGTGTTCTGTTTTTTATCCTGATGGTACCTTCCCCCTGGTCGGAACCGTTATGGATCCTCATCCCTGTTTTTATCCAAAACCCTAGGGATTCTCTTAAAGCAGCATTGGTGGAGTCATAGTATCTGTAGGTAAGGGCGATATAGTAACAAATGGACCCTATGTTATGGAACCAGCTCCCTCTGGACCTCAGGCAAGTACCCTCGCATCCCTCTTTCAAACGTGGGCTGAGACTACACCTGGCCATTTCAGATTCATGCACCTGCTTTGATCCTACCTGATCCCTGAATCTTCATGCCCCTACTCCCCCCGCCCCTGCTACTGGTTTCCATACTACCCTCCTTTTGTTCTCTCTCCCTAAATCAACCCCTCTCCTCAAACTCACCTATCATTATCTTAAATTATAATTATGTGTAGGTTTTGTGAGTGTATGCACTTACTTACTACCTACATTACTGTTGTATCTTGTACTGTTTTATCCTCTGCGCTACCCTAGGCACTGCCCAAACTTGCCACAGGTGGATGTTGGTACTGTAAGGCCTCACCTCCTCCTCCCTTCACTTGTCCTCCATTACATAAGATGTCCATGGCCAGTGATGCCACCGCCCTTATGCCCAGCCTCGGAACCCACGAGCCTGGCTGCACCTACCCGCCTCCTACCGCTAAAGCCGTATTTCAAGCCACCTTTACTCCCCACCCACCCCTTCCATTTTCTTCTTCCCTGACAGTGGTACCATGAACCTGGCATCCCTCTAGCCTGCCGCCGGGATGTCTCTGACATCCTCTCTTACTTCCCTGGGCACCCTGCTGCTGCTCTGGCTGGCTGCTGACGGCCGACAGATTACGGCTCCTTCCACCCTTCCTCCCATCTCTTATCCTCTGTGTCTACCTGGGCACTGCCCAAACTTGCCACAGGTGGATGTTGATAAAATAAGGCCTCACCTCCTCCCTCCCCTTCTCTTGTCTACCATTTGCCGCAGGATGTCCAAGGCCAGAGACTGCCACCGGCCCTCATGCCCAGCCTCGGAACCATGACCCGGTTGCACCTACCTCCCACCGCCAAAGCCGTGTTCATGCCCCCTTTCCTCCGTCCCACCCTCCCATATTCTTCATCCCTGACTGTGGGGCCATGAACCTGGCATCCCTCTAGCCTACCGCCGGATGTCTCTGGCATCCTCCTTACTTCCCCTGGGTCCCCCTGCTGCTGCTCAGCAGGCTATCTGTTGCCCGACCCTAGATTCACGGCTCCTTCTACCCCTCCTCCTGACTTTTCTCGCTGCTGGGTGCTCTATATGTTTCCCATATGGCCCACCCCCCTCCTGATATGCACTGGCCGACTACTTCTCCCGCTATTCCTGTTGCCTGCACCTTCCCTGTCACTCCACATCATCCTGCCTGGCTGAGACCACAAACCCAGCAGTGTCCTCTTCGCATTCCCGGTAAAGCAGTAAGCAGTCCTTTTGGCTCTATACTCCTTCCTTACCCCTTACCTGTACCAACACTCCCTGTAAACACCTCCTTGCTCTTGGCCTGCTGGTCACTGCTTAGTATAGCCTAAATCATGTTAGACTAGCTGGAACCGCCTCTATATGTCTGGAATGTACTTGTATGGTTGTTGCCTCAATTGTATTGTTGCTTCCATGTGTTATGATGTATTGTACTCTCCCGGGTCGTGCCTGAAAATAGTCACCTGCTGGCTAGCGCACCTACCCGGTAAACAAAAACTAAATAAATAAAAATGCATGGCCCTGTAGTATACAGATGAGACTGTTGAACCGCATGTCAACTGTAAACTTTGGCAGGAGGTAAAAGAGACATGTAATGCTTGAAAATGATTAAATGATAAGGATGATACTGTCACAGTTAAACAAGTTAACATGATGGCTGATAGTGATCTTAAACTTACCAATAACATGACAGAGAACAACATCATGCGAGGCAGCAATTACAGCATGATTGACTTGGCAAGTGGGATGGGAAGAGTGACATAAGCATGCATGATGCCCGCCAACAGGGAAGCAACATTTGCGCATGGAGCAGAGTGAGCATGGCGATTTTTTAAATCAAAATACACAGTTCCCAGCTTTGAAGGCTCCACAGGTAAAAGGCATTAACGGAGCACACTAATGATCGGCCATACATGAAACTACTCCAGTAGACCTCCTTTAAAATCTAAAGTCCTATCATGGGACAGGAACAGTACCTGTGGAAACCAGCTAGCAACAAAGGAGGTCATGAAAGAAAGACTGCAGCAAAAGACAAAGTGGGAAGAAACAGAACTAAGGTACTGTACATGTTGTTAAAAGAGAATGAAAGTAGAATAGAACAGTAACCAAAGATCAAATTAAATTTTAAAATAAAAAGAACATGCAACTGAAACAGACAAAAAGTTAAGTGAATTAAAAGAAAACATAAGGAAATGTCATTGAAGAAAAAGGAAAAGGGAAGCAGCGACAAGTTAAAGACTAACAGAGTAGCCAAAAAATGTAACAGGCCCAGGCAAAAAAAAGAGGTTTAGAAGGAGAAAACTTTGAGATTGAAACAAACACAAACAGATGAACTAACTAACTGTGAGAAAGCAGAAATCTACAAGTAAGGAGTGGTGAAGAGATTTATATTTTACTGTTCCAGCAGCAAAAGCAAGAGAAGGTGCTCTTCCCCCAATATAGAAGCATTATAGCCAACAGAAAGAAAGCAGTGTGCTGTGACTGCAGGCATCACTAAACTCCCTTCATGTGGTAAGGCCACCCCCTAGGGCTTTAGGTAAAGGCAGTGATGAAAGTGAACAGGAACGCACAGGAACTCAGTTCCTGTACCTTTTTTGCAGCAGAAACGGAGTTCCTGTACTTCTTCCCACTGACACTGAAACTGAAATTCTTAAACCAGCAACAAAATGACAGTTTCTGGCCCTGTGACCTGAAATTAGGGTTTCCATAACAACATTTGACTTGTACAACAGTGCCGTTTTGCTAGAAATACTTCAGTATCACTAACTGAATCTACTAGTGTCTAACCAGATAGATGCATCTTGGCACAGCTATCCTTCAGATTGAAGATCTTCATTCTGCATTTCATATTTGCCAGTGCTTGAGTTCCTGTACTTCTTGTGTACCACTTGCAGCACTAGGTAAAGGGTATCTGCTGGGGAAGCTGGGCAGAGCCTGGTAAGCCCTGTGAGGAGGTAGTGTCTCCCAGTGTCAGAGAAAGGGCAGTTGCTGGGAAAACTTGGCAGAGTCCAAGGAGCTCTGACAAGAGGCTGCGTCTCTATGGGCCAGGAAATAAGGCAGGTGCTGGAAAAGCTTGGTACAGCCTGGTGAGCTCTGTGAGCAATGATTAACTCCAAGGGCAGGAAGGAGTTGAGTGTGGGAGAGCCTAACAGTTACTTTAAGGAAGCCACTGAGGAGCCTAAGTCGAAGTCTCCCTGGTTGGCTGTAAGAGTAAGCCTGCCTGGCAGCTAAAGAGGAGCAGACATACAGCACTCAAGGAAGTGTGAAGAGAACAGTATCTAAGAGGGAGACCATCACCTGTGAACCATCCTCTTCAGTGAATTTCCATGCGAGGTCCAGCACCAGGTGATCCAGCACCCAAGGTCCTACAGTGTTCATAAAAGTTAGCCATCCAGTCCTTCACAAGAAACCAGTGGGCAAGTAACAGTACACCCCAATTATTTGTGCAGACGGGGAGTGACTAGAACCTTAGGACAAATAAGAATTTTCTCAGTTATTCACAAGATAAATTTATGATTGCTAACTGAAATACACATGCAGTGCATGATTTACAGAACCAACAGTATCACTGGCAATTTGGAGCCCTGCATTTAGAAATAGTTTCACTTAGACTGGTAAGGCCATTGTTTTTCCTGCTATTTTTGAATTATTAGCTGCCTTCATAGAATCATAGAACCTGATGGCAGAAAAGGACCCCATGGCCCATCCAGTCTGCCCCTTTCCCCACCTGTCAATCTTCCTGCCCCCCCAAGCACCCACCTACCCCCCAGTAACCCCTTATGCCTGTCCCTTGCCTTCTTGAATCCCAACACAGTCACAGCCCCCAATACCTCCTCTGGGAGCCTGTTCCAGGCATCCACCACCCTTTCCATAGAGAATCACCCTCTCATGTTACTTCTGAAATGCCCCCCACTGCAACATGCCCCCTTGTAATGGTGCCCTCCTTAATGTGGAATAATCACCCTGGATCTACTCTGTTTATCTGTTTGATGTACCTGAAGGTCTCTATCATGTCCCCTCTCTCCCTTCTGTTCTCTAGTGTGTACAGCTCCAGCTCACTGCATCTCTGTTCATGTGGCTTGCCTTGCATCCCTTGCACTATCTTGGTTGCTCTTTGCTGAACCCTTTCAGTCAGGTTTATGTCCTTGCTTAAGAATGGCCTCCAAAACTGGACTCTGTACTTGAGGTGCAGTCTCACCACGGCTTGGTACAGGGGCACCAGGACTTCTCTCCTCCTGCTGGTGATTCCCCTGCCTATACTTACCAGTATCCTGTATGCCTTTCCTACCACCCTTGTGCACTGCTTCACCACCTGGAGGTCACTGGAGACTACAATCCTTAGATTCCCTCTCCTGCTCCGTAACCCTGATTGCCTCCTCCCTAGTGTGTATCCTGCCCTTGGGTTTCTAAGTCCCAGGTGCATAACCGCACACTTCTTGATGTTGAATTTTAGTTGCCCGGTCTCTGCCCACCCCTCCAGCATCCTCAGGTCTTGTCTCATATCTTCTACCCCCACCTTCAGTGTCAGCCCTGTTGCAGATTTTTGTATCATCTGCAAAGAGGGCCACATGTCCCTTCAGTCCATCTGCTATGTCGCATATGTAGATACTGAACAGGAGCAGTCCCAGCACCGACCTTTGGGGTACCCCACTCGTCACCCACCCTGTCTAGGAGTGCACCCCATTTACCCCATCTGGAGTACTGTGTGTAATTCTGGAGATCCCATCTCCGCAAGGACATAGAGTGGAGGTTGTTCAGAAGAGGGCAACCAAAATGGTGCAGGGTCTGCACCAGAAGACATACGAGGAGAGAGACTAAAGCAGCTTAATATGTATACCCTTGAGGAAAGGAGGGAGAGGGGGGACACGATAGAAACTTTCAAGTATTTCAAGGGAATTAACAAAGTACAAGAGGGTAGCATCTTTCAGAAAAAAAGATGTACAAGAACAAGGGGGCTTAATTTGAAGAAAGGGGGGATGGCTCAGAGGTAATGTTAGAAAGTATTTTTTCACAGAGAGGGTTGTGGATGCATGGAACAGCCTTCCAGAGGAGGTTGTGGAGTCAGGAACAGTGGGAGAATTCAAGAATGCATGGGACAGACATAAGGCAATTCTAGTGGGGGGGGTAGGAGGAAGTAAGCTGTTGATTAACTAGAATCTGCAGCTTATCCATCAGGTAGGGAAATGGGCAGACTAGGAGGGCCAAGTGGTCCTTATCTGACGTCAAATTCTATGCTTCTATGTTTCTATTTACCACTACCCTTTGGCTTCTATCCACCAACCAGTTTTCTACCCATCTAGTTATTTTGTCTCCGGCCCCTGTACTTTCCAGCTTGTTGACCAACCTTCTGTGGGGGACGATGTTGAATGCCTTGCTGAAGTCCAGATAGGCCATGTCCACCACCCCCCCTAGTCGATCACCTGCATCACCCAGTCAAAGAATTAGATTAGATTCGACTGGCATAACTTCCCTCTTGTGAACCCGTGCTGGTTGTCATCCAACAATCCGTTCACCTCCAGATACTGCATTACCCTCTCCCCTGAGTGCCTCCATGACCTTCCCCACCACTGCAGTGAGGCTGACTGGACGGTCATTCTCCCTCAACTCTCTGCTCCCCCCCTTGTGGAGGGGCAAAGCAGTTGCCCTCCTCCAGTCCTCTGGCACCCTCACCATGTCCATAGACAGTTTGAATAGCCTTGCCAGTGGGGCAGCCAACTTTTCACTTAGTTCCCTGATGACCCTCGGATGTAGCCGTCTGGCCCCATGGCCTTGTCCACCTTCACCCTGCCCAGTTCCTCTCTTACTCTCTCTGTACTGAAGGGACTTGTATACACCCCTATGCTTCCCACCCTCCTTCTCAACTCCGGTCCCCTGCCCTTCCCCCTCCTTCATAAATACCGGGCAGAAGTACCTATTTAGCTCTTCTGCTTTCTCCCAGTCATCCTCTAATGGCTCCCCTCCCTCCCCCCAAAGTCTTGCAATACCTTGGCCCATCTTCCTCCTGTCTCACATATCTGAGGAATGTCTTTTTACCTCCCTTGGTCTGCTTCGCTATCCGTTCCTCTGTGTCAGCCTTTGTGTCCTAATTACCTTTCTTGCTTGCCTCCTCTTTTCCCTGTAAACCTCCATGTCCTATTCCTTCTGGGTTTTCTTATATTTCCTAAACACCCTCCATTCTGCCCCCACCACCCTCACTACCTCCCTGTTGAACCACAGTGGACTTCTGCTTCTTGCGCTGTTTCTTACCCTCCTTCTACATGTGTGGCCTCTCTAACGCTGTCTCTAATAGCTCCCCATAGCTCCTCAGCTTCATTTATTTTCCCCGTATCTTCCACCGCCTCCCTCAGCACCCTTCTCATCTTGTCAAAGTCTACTCCCATGAAGTCCTGCACCATTGTGTTGATTCAGCCCCCCCAGCCCTCGCCTTAAACCTGATGGCCCTATGGTTGCTATTCCCCAGCTCCCCCCCCACCTCCTCCACTTTTTCCCCATTTGTCAGGACTACATCCAGTAGGTCGCTCCCCCTAGTTGGTTCTCTGACTAACTGCTGGAGGAACACCCCCTGCAGCACCTCCAGAATCTCCCTGCTTGTGATTGAAGTTGCATCTGGGATGGTCCAGTCAATGTCTGGAAGGTTTAGGTCTCCAACCAGTAGCATTTCACTTTTGAAAGCCATTCTCACAATGTCCTGCATCATCATCCTGTCTTTTTCTTCTCCTTGAGTGGGTGGTCTGTAAACCACTCCAAGTTTCAAGGATTCCCCTCTCCTTCTGCCTATCATCACCCAAAGGAGTTCAATTTCATGATCACCCTCCTGCCCCTCCATCACATTTATATCTTCACTGATGAATAAGGCCACCCTCCCCCCCCCTTCTTGTCCCTCTTGTCTTTCCTAAGCAGTCTGAATCCAGGAATAGCTGTCTCCCACATATGAAATTCCATCCACCATGTCTCTGTAATTGCTATTGTGTCCAGCCTGTCATGTGCAATGATGGTTATTAATTCCTCCATCTTGTTTGTCAGGCTCCTAGCATTGACCACCAAGCCCTTTCACCACCCTTTACGCACCTCTGCTCCCCCAAGGGCATACCACAGCCCAAAACTACATTTCTTCCCCGGGGGTGACCTAAGGCCCCCCATTTCAGCCATGGTATGGCATGACTTCATTTCCAGTCCCCCCCCCTTTCAGTTTAAATTATATTTCCTCTCAAAGAACTCTCCAAGCCTGCATTTCAGTATGGCTGCCCCGTCCTTGTTGAGGTGCAGCTTGTCTGGGGCAAAGAGGCTCTCATCATCCCAAGTTGTCCCCCAGTCCCCTATCATCCCGTACCCCATCTGCCTACATCATCCCTTATTTAAGGAATTATCCCTGTTGTTGCAATAAATGCAATTGTTTTGCATTTGAGTGAGCCTCCTGCCTCTCCTTGCAACAGCACTCTATTGACTGGTATACTGTACATAAAAGGGGAACCTGTGCTTTACCTACCTAACTAAACCTAACCTAGTGGCATGGAGGGCTGAGGTGCTGTGTGCCTAACCTATCACCACACTGGTGACCCAGGTTCGGTAATGGATGTAGGTCACTGGGGATCTGTCAGGGAGGAGAGGATCAAGCTTTCCAAGGACTGCTGTCCTCTCCTGGGGGAAGGAGGATTTGTCACTCTGCTGTAGACTGCCACCAGGTGGAGGCCTGGTGGTAGTAAAAGCAGGAATTATCAAAGGGAGGGGCTGTGGTCTGATGCAGTACATGCGTGCTTCCACAAACCACGCACTGTAATCCACTGGCCACAACAGAGTTTGGGGAAAGAAGTGTGGAAAATAGGTTGAGCAGACTTAGTGAACCCCCGTGTGCCAGCCTTAGCCTACACCACAATCACAACCACCTGGGGATCTAGGACCTCAGTTTGGATGTGTGTCTTGGGGGAGGTGGGTGGCCCTCCACCTCCTGGCCCCACCACAGAGGGAAATCTGTGGGGGATTTTATGGGTCAGTCCTCAGGGGAGGTGTTTGTCCAATGAGGGGCTGGCAGGAACAGGGCTAATAGCCCGACCACCGACTTAGGCCTGGAGGGTAAAAACCGTTATTAAAAAAAAAACAAAAAAACTAACAGCTGGCCCAGTGGCTTGGGGGGCTGAGTCACTGCTGCCTTACCTCCTGCCACACTGGTGACCCATGTTTGGTGACTAGCATGGGTTGCTGGGGGAGGCTGTGTGAGGATCGTCTGGCCTCCAGGTGTCTGTCCTTTCCCAGATTGGGGAGGTTAGCTTTTCCGACCTTTGATCGCCACCATGTGGAGGCATGATGGTGGTGCTGGCATTTTGGGGGGGGGGCTAGGTGCTATGCCAGGTGGGAGGAGCGGCTTTGGTTCTAGGCCAAGGCATACTTGTACTCCTCCACACACACACACGACCTTTCACTGGGGGCTCCGGGAATGTAAGGGAACAAAATTGGTGGAGAAACTCGGGGTTGCAGGCCTAATGAAGCCTCTCCATCTAGCGTTGGTGGTCCACCCAGTCTTGGCGATGTAAGAAATAGGAGACTTGAGGCAGCCCCTGTGCCAATGAGGGATGGGCTGATGCAGCCACCCAGCCTGCCTGATAATAAAAAAGGAAAATATGGAAAAAAAACATTTCTTAATCAGTTTGAATGGAGAACACAAATTATACTACAGATATCTGTTGTAAGCCAATCAGAACACAGGAAATCTGTGATTTAGTAATACCCCTCAAACTACTACAACCACATTTTAGGCAATCCCACAGTAGCTATTGCATGTAAGGAATAATCAATGGTTAGGTGTGCAGTAGTATTATAATAACCAAACAACCTGGGTGGATTGTGAGGCCCAAGGTGCAGCTGAGAACCTTCAGCCACAGAAGAAGTGAGGTTATTACAACATTGATGCACACCTGGAGTGGACTATTATACTTCCAACATTTCTAAAGTGGTAAAAAGTGTTCTAACCACATTTTAGACACACCTGCAGTAGGTTATCCACATTTCAGACATGCCCACAGTACGTTATCCACATTCTGACATGCCCACTGTAGGTTATGCACATTCTGACATGCTCACAGTAGGTTATCTACATTCTGACACTCACAGTAGTTTATCCATTTAGTCCACAGAAAAAGTTAAAAAAGCACATTCCACTTTAATTACTACAGAACTTTTAAAATCATTTGTTCAAAATTCCTAGTTGTATAATAGTAGTAGCATTCAGTTAGCCGGAGCATACTCGGAATACCCAGCTTCAGTGGTTGATTAAACACCTCAGTCTTCGGCTTCAGTCCAGACTTTAATCATTCACATCAACCAGTTATCCCTTTGTATAAACCAGGCAAAAGACAAACTGATTGGCACGTTAGAAGCAGTGGTGCACTTTGCAGACTACTGAAGCCCAAAAGAAATAAAAGGCAGACTGTGCATAAACACTAGGAGAGTGCCTGGTACAGTGAAGCCTGCCAGAATGAAACCCACTTCTACAGCATTCTGCAGTACGCTACAGCAGAGTTACTGCAGTAAATAATGTAATTTCAGTGAGAATTAATCCCTTCTGTCATGCAGAAAAATGTGACACTTCCAGGATGAAGTGAATGTCACATTTTCCTGCATGACTAAAGGGACTAATTGCCTTGAAATTGCATTGTTTTCCACAGTAACTGCTGCGACGTTGCAGAGTGCTGCAAAATGTTGCAGAATTGGGTTTCATCCTGGCAAGCTTCACTGTAGTTGCTGCAACAGATCTATTGTGGATACGTAAACAGATAGTTCTGTACCCCAGTGCTTCAAAACTCTGCACGTTTTTCCTCAGGGGGAACAGGCTCCAGCAAAAAGATCTCACTTCAGTAGAAAATAATTAAAGGCATAGTAGCCTAATTCAGTACAAACAATTGTTTACATAGAAGTCTGAACCTGATTGCTGACAAACACACAGACATACTGCCAACAATAAAAAAAAATAATATGACTATACTGGCAAGTGATTAAATTAGAACAAATGATGGAGGAAGGTGACAATAAAGACATCTATACTAGCACTCGACACCAGCACAAAAATGGCCACAACTATCTCTTTAATGATTTACTGGCAGCCTCCTCTCGTTTATGCGCACTCTGCCTTTTGTTTCATTTATTCCTTTATATTATTCTGCTAACTGAATATTATCACTTAATTATCCCCTAATGCAGGGGTTGACTCTTTCACCATTGGAAATGTTTGAACGCTCAAAAAATAGTTAAAGATTTTCCCTGGTGTTTCAGGTCTACTTTTTCAAGGCCGTTTACTGGAAGAAATATATTCATATATGCATGGACCTGTTACTATACTTATGATTTACTCTGTTATGTTATTTCCAGCTAAGGATCTATATAGAACGATACTGAGGAAATAGATTTCCAAACTGTAGCCATTGGCATCTTTCAAGATGCCCAATGTACACTGGTGCCAACCAGGATGCAGTACAGTACCTTGCAGTTTTACTGCAAAATAGAAACAGAAACATAGAGGTTGATGGTAAATAAGGACCGCAAGGCCCATCCAGTCTGCCCATTTCTTCTTCTACCTTATGAATGTGCCATCGGCCTTTGCTCTGTCAATGGCCTATCTATTCATACTCATCTGTATTGCTCCCTTATGCCTATCCCATGCCTGTTTGAAGCCCTGCACTGTATTCATCTACACCACTTCCTGAAGCAGGCCGTTCCATGCACCCATTACCCTTTCTGTGAAAAAGAACTTCCTTACATTACCCCTTAATGTGCCTCCCTCTAATCTCATGCTGTGTTTTCTTGTCTTGCTATTTTTGTTATATTGAAACATGTTAGACTCTTTCACCTTGTTAATGCCCTTAAGGTGTTTGAATGTTTTGATCATATCACCTCTCTCCCTCCTTTGCTCTTGGGTATACATATTGAGCTCTGTTAATCTGTCCCCATATGTTTTCTGATGCAGTCCCTACACCATTTTGGTTGCCCTTCTCTGGACTGCCCCCATTTTGTTAATGTCTTTGTGCAGGTGTGGCCTCCAGTACTGCATGCAGTACCCCAGATGAGGCCTAACCAGTGTCTTGTAAAGAGGGATTATTACCTCTCTCTTATGACTTGTGATGACCCTACTAATACACCCTGACATCTCTATAGCCTTACCTACTGCTTTAATGGTCTGCTTGAATGGTTTCAGATCATCTGCGATGATGGTGCTCAAATCTCTTGATTGCCAGCAACTCCCCTCCCAACCTATAGGTAGCTGCAGGGTTTTTCTTCGCTATGTGCATGATCTTGCACTTCTTTGCATTAAACCCCAGTTGCCACTCTTCAGACCATTTTTCCAGTTTTTCCAGATCGCTTCTCATTCTGCCCTCCCCATCTGGATCATCTGCTCTGTTGCAGATCTTGATGTCATCTGCAAACAGGCAAACCTTTCCCTCCAGTCCATCTGTAACATCACTGATGAAGATATTGAAGAGGACTGGCCCCAGGACTGATCCCTGAGGTACCCCACTTGTGACTTGCATCTCTTCTGACTGTATACCATTTACCACCACTCTCTGCTTTTTGCCTGCCAACCAATTTGCCACCCAGTTGACCAACTTCTGACTCACCCCGAACCTACCCAGCTTATTAATCAATCTTCTATGTGGAACAGTATTGAAAGCTTTGCTTAAGTCAAGGTAGGTGACATCAGCTGCACCCCCCCTTGGTCCTGATCTCTGGTTATCCAGTCAAAGAAATCTATGCGATTAATTTGCCAGAACCTTCCTGTTGTAAACCCATGCTGTCTTGGATCCTGTGCTCCTATGGATTCCAGGTGTTGCACTGTCCTTTCCTTAAGGAGTGCCTCCATAATCTTGCCCACTACTGAGGTAAGACTGACTGGTCTGTAGTTCCCTGCCTCCTCCCTGCTGCCACTGTTGTGGTGCTGGATCACATGAGCCCATCTCCAGTCTTCTGGAACCTCTCCTGTGCTCAGAGACTCACTAAATAGTTTTGCTAATGGCTCTGCTAGTTCCACCCTTAGCTCCTTTAGTACCCTAAGATGTATGCCATTAGGTCCCATTGCCTTGTCCACCCTGAGCTTAGTGAGCTTTTGTAGGACCCTTTCTTTTGTGAAGGGACTTGTGCACACCTCCTTCCCCCCTTTGTCCATGGTGTTGAGCTGTGGGCCCTGCCCTATCTTCTCCTCAGTAAATACTGAGCAGAAGTATCTATTTAGGGTAGATGCTTTTCCTTGGTCCTCCTTCACACACTCCCCCTCATCCCTTTTGATCTTAGCAATACCCCCTCTGGACTTTCTCCTTTCAATAATGTATCTATAGAAAGTCTTGTCCCCTTCTTTTACTGTTTGTGCTAGTGTTTCCTTGGTTTGGGCCTTTGCCTGCCTTACTGCCTTCCCTGCTTCCCGTAGGGAAGTTTGGTATGCCTCCCTGTCTTCGCCCCACTGCGTTCCCTTATATTTCCTGAAGGCCAACCTTTTGGCTCAATTGTAAGTAATTCATACATATACACTGCTGCAATTGTCAGTAATTTATACATACTGTTTATTCTGGTGGAACAAGTAAGGCAGAAAACATGACAAATGATATGTCCTTTTTAACCATTTGCCCTTATTTTGGCAAATAAAACAATTATGTTGTTTCTGATAAAAAAAAGTGACTCCTTGCGAAATTCTATCCATAAAGAAGCATTAGATTTACCATTTACCTCCAAAACAAAAATGGGATTCCATGCTTTTTTGTGACTTTTCAATGCTTGGATGACCATTATGCACTTGGCAAAGAATTAGAAATTCGACAGGAGGTGCAGAAACAGCAGGGAGCATGCTTAGAATAAAGGCAGTTTTCAACTAACCATGGCATTTTCTGAAGCACTGGCACATCGATGGTGTGACACTGAAATACCTTCATGAAGAGTGCCGAGACTGCCAATACAAGGGTAACATCACCTGACCCCTGAGACCATGAGGAGCACTTCATGACTTAGTTGCCAGTATTCTTAGAGACTTCCAACAGTAATTTTTCATTTCCTTACTTTATACTCTTTGCCTTTCAATCCTAATACTGTAGACACCTAAACGTAGATTTTTTGCAATTAATTTTCTTTTTTCAAAAATATGCCTAAGCCATCTTTATTTGAAACTTAGTATTTGTTAATGCAATCAACACAATTTACACATATAACAAGTATTGAAACTGCAAGGGTACAGTTAATCTGATGGTGATTACATGGAAGTTAAGTGAAATCCCCTATGACACTGGGAAGTAATTCCATGCAAGAACATTCATAAGCTATTGCCAAAGGGGTAAAGTCCACTATAACTAACTATAAGAAACTGTTTACAGTAAAATCGTGGAACAAATTCTAAACAGTAAAGTACATAAATGAAAACAATAAGCATAACAAACTCTGGCCAGAGCCAATAGGGCTCTTAAGCGCTACCAAGTGATGAATGTTACACATGTGTGTAGAAATTATTCAATGCCCAGGTGTAACTTGGCCGTATGTTGGAGGTGTTGCATCAGATTTTCAACCTGCCTTTTTTGGACCTCTCCTTATGAACAGTGCCAGTGTAATTTTGTTCATTTGTCCCGAAATGTGATTGCGCAGACCAAACGTGCTATTCTGTGCCACAAGTGGAAAAACATGGTTTGGGCAGGTTGTGGAAAATGACAGCTATACAGTTGTGAAGAAGGTGCACAAAAATGACTAGGTTAAAAATGTGAAGTGAAAATATTAAAAATTAGCGACGTTAGGAGCGTGCGTAGAAACTGTGCAACGCACGCTCGTAACGCAGTCATTTGTTGGACTTTTTTCATCAAATTTTCAACATGGCCTTGTTTTGGACCCCTCCTCATGAACAGTGCCAGTGTTATTTTGTTTAATTTTCCAAAAATTGATTGCGCAGAGCAACCGCGCTATTCTGCGCCACAGGCGCGAAAACACATTTCGGGCAGGTTGTGGAAAATGGCAGCTGTACTGTTGTGAAAGAGGTCTACAACAATGGCAATGTTTAAAATGTGGAGTGAAAATTTTAAAAATTAGCGACGTTCAGACTGTGCATAGAAACCGCGCAATGCACGCTCGTAATAAAGTCATTGTTTGGATTTTTTTTCCAAATTTGCAGCATGGGCATTTTGGGACCTCACCTCATGAACAGTGACACTGTCATTTTGTGACTTGGTCCCGAAAGGTGATTCCGCACAGTGACCGCAAAATTACCTTTTGGGACCAAGTAACAAATTGACAGTGATAGTTTTCACAAGGTGTTGTCCCAAAAACCCCATGTTGAAAATTTGGGGCAAAAATAAAAAAAAATGGCTGAGATATCAGCATAAGTTGAAAACCCCACTGAATGGCTGTATAGCACTTTACCTGAATTCTTCAGTTCGCGGGGTTGGCTGCTTTGAATAGTGCGATGTGTCCCAGTCCAGAGAAGATGACAGCACTGACCTCTGGAGATAAGTATGGAGTAAGGGATGTGTGTGGGAGATTGGTGCACAGTGGGAGGGTGGGGAGGGGGAGGAGACTACAGCGATGACGAGGACCATTTTCATTTCACAGGAAACAAAACCAATAATGAGGACCGTTTTCAAATTTACAGCAAAAGGACACCCACAAAAATTTAGCACACTGGGGTGGGCTCCCAGTGTTCTACAGGAATGCTGACATGGGGATTGGGCACCCTGATGTCAGGCATTACGTGGGCAGGGGGCCCCTCAGGAGTAAAAAACAACTCGACAAGGGACCATTTTCTAATTTACAGAAACAAAACAAATTCCACACACTGGGGTGGGCTGTCAGTGTGCGACATGAGATGGGCATAACTTCAGGAGGAGGGCACAACACAATGAATGGCATTGTGCCATACACAACACGGTGGCACAGCAGCACTGCGCATGCGCATGACTCTGCACATGCATGCGACTCATGTGCATGCACAGTGCACACATTGGAATGTGGAAGTAACAGCCGAAACAGTGCAGCTGTTATTCCTTATGCTGATCGTGGCGAGGGCTTTCTGCTCCATTGCCCTAAAAATGGCTATGACAGAAACAATAGTAAAAACAATAATGTGCGGACCTGCCTAAGGTAATTAACCTTGGCAAAGCATAAAGATGCAATACCTAAACATTTATATGTATTTGTCTGCCAAGGGTCTACGGTGACAGAAAATTCATACAGATAGACAAAAGAGGTTCAGGAAGCCATCTTAATAGTGACAGAGCTGCACAGTGATGCTCACTGCACCATACCAGTAGATTGCAAGTGTCACTGCTGCAACTCAAAATGTATACCCAAGAGCAAAGAAGGGAAAGAGTTGATATGATCAAAACATTCAGACATCTTAAGGGCATTAACAAGGTGAAAGAGTCTAACATGTTTCAATATAAGAAAAATAGCAGGACAAGAAGACACTGCATGAGATTAGAGGGAGGCCAATTCAGGGGTAATGTGAGGAAGTTCTTTTTCACAGGGTGGTGGATGCATGGAATGGCCTACCTCAGGAAGTGGTGGATATGAATACAGTGCGGGCTTCAAACAGGCATGGGATAGGCATAAGGGAGCAATACAGATGAGTATGAATAGATAGGCCATTGACAGAGTAAAGGCCTATGGTACATTCCTAAGGTAGAAAAAATGGGCAGACTGTATGGGCCTTGCGGTCCTTATCTGCTGTCAACATCTATGTTTCTAACTCACAAAACATCTGCATTGTGATGTTTACTGTGGCAGACCAGTGGATTGCTTCACGGACACTCATTATGCGGCTGTATAGTGATGTTAACTGCTGCAGAACTGTAGCTGGATTCACAAGTGATCTTGCAGGTCAGTCACAAAGCAACTGCATGGAGATGCTCATTGTGGCAGACCTGTAGCTTGCTTTGCAAACGGCAGTGTGCACCAGTTGTGGACTACTCGTGAATCAGTTGATTAGTTACACTTGCTGCACCAGAACTGTAGCTTTCTTCATGAGTGGCACTACCGCAGACCTGCATCTTGCTTAGTGAGTGGTCCTGTGGGTCACTCATGAAGCAGTTGCATACAGACCAGCAGACTTTTAGCATGGTTTGAGCAGGGGCTATGGATTATATATAAAGCAGCAGACCCGTTTTTCGGGGATCAGACATGTAGCATGTATTGCACAAGGCACTTCAAGCCCTATGTGAAGCAACACACCCGATGGGCACTGCTCTAGACCTGTAGTTTGCTTCACTCAGGGCCCAGCAGATCCTACATAAAGTAGCACAACTGTTGGATCCTGTTTTCTGCTTTTTACCATAATGTAATTAGAACTTTTTGCTAGAATTACTAGATCTGTTAAAGTGACTGTATGGAACATGTAAGAACTCTCAATCCCAAGGTACACATTTCTTGAAATTACCCCTAACTGAGAGATATATCTGTGTGTGTGTGTCTGCGCGTGCACATGCATCTATTTTTCCTATAAAAGTTTGCTGATGTGGGAGGTGTAACAGGAACAGGAAATGCCTTTTTTTCCTGTTTTGCTGTCGTAGTCTTGAGGGCATTCAGCTGGGTTGGGATAACTGAGCCCCTTTGATCTTGATAGTCTACGTGTGGGGTATTAACAAATGGGTGAGCCCTTTGATCTAAAAGTGGCTATTTGTGTACTGTAAACAAATGGCTGAGCAAGTCAGACACACCCTGCTGAGCCATGAGCCATGGGTACATTGGAAATTAATCCAAATCTACATGACCGGTTCAGACTAGTACTGTGTTGGAGGTGGGCTGAAAGATCAAAGATCTGTCCCAGGTGTGATGTAAGAGATGCAGGGCAGATGATGCGGGTAGTGGGGCTAGCCTGCCAGGGTTTTCTTCTGTTCCTGTATTCTCCTATGAGAAGTCAATTTTATCTTTGTTTTTTGGAAGCCAGGCCATCACTGCTCAGTCTGCTAAGACTCAACAGATCCCAGGTTGGGTAAGTTTAAACTATCTGCCTAGAAATTAGAATCACTGAGTGTTATTTTATGTTAATTCTATCTGTTCAAATGTTTTGCTTTCCATTTCTGTAGTCTACTGTATTCCTCAGAGTCACAAGTGTGTATAAGAGAGAAAAAACCTCGATGCACTGGGAAAGCCAAGTGTTAAGCAGCCCGCACAACATAAAGCCACAAACAAAAATGGCCATGCACAGGATAAAACAGGGCAAATGTTACTGCACAAAGGAGTATTCATTCTGTCTTAGTGAAAAAATGGAAAGGACATCACTACAGCACTACCCTGGTGCATCAAACCTAAAAGTTGTTCTTCCTAGGAGCGGAATCTGCCACAACATTGCTTCCTTTTGTACAGTGTCCTTAAAGATACATCACTTGTGGCAGGACCATGCTTTAATTAAGGCAGTCATCCCATCAAGCAATTTTATTTATTTATTAGGATTTCGAATAACATCTTTGAGCCAAGGCTCTTTTAGAAAGGTTCCATGTCATATGACAAGAGCATCTGAAAAATACAAAAAAACAGAGCACTGATAAAGTGCTGACATAGAAAGGCTTTGTCAGTAAATACATGAGATTAAAGTAACAAAAACAGTGAGCTCAGTGCTCCAGGCATTGTACAATGAATGCCTGAGACAGATGCTTGAGAGATGAGAGATTGTAAGTGCTTACAGGGCAGTGGGAACCTTAAGGTGAGAGCAATAGTAATGGTGGGGGAGGCAGGATGACAAAAATTAAAGTCTGAGGAAAAATAAAACGAGAGAGGAAGGCATCAATGGAGCAAGTATGGGGGTGGAGTAGGGTATGGGTGTGAGGTAGAGAGGAGGTAGGAGAGAGGGAGAGGGAGAGCTGGATAAAGGGGATGGAGGGGGGAAGGATAAGTAGGGGGAGTGATGGTGATTGGATAATTCTAAAAAATAAACAAGGTGAATATAGAAAACAGCAAATAGAAATTGATGAAGTGCAGAACAACAAACTGAATGAATGTGCACAATTAAAAAAGATCTCCACAAAATGTAGAATGACATAAAGAAGTTGGGGAACAGGTTCAAAAATCTTCAATAATGATTTAGTTACATGAAATAACTAATGTACCTCAGCCATAAGATAAAGTATGTCATAAATAAAACAAATAAGCATTTCATTTAGATTATAGTGGCAGGATAATAAATTATACATTCTGCTGCAACAGAAGTTGAAGACCATAGACCTGGAAAAGAAGAAATACAAAAAATAATAATCTGTGAGTTATAGGGGAATTTCATGTTCTAAAACACACAAATCTGAAAATTAACAATCCAATTGCTCATTATAGTAAAGACTGATACTAATGTTTACAGTTCCAAAAAGCAATGTAAATATAAACAGTTAAAAAATACTGATTATTCTAAATATGAAAAATGTGATAACCATGGGGAAAAAAAAAAAGAGGCAACTTAAGTGCCCAAAAAAGGTATAAAATCCTAATCATCGCTTAATCCTAATGGGACAATGCACCTAATGTGCAGATGAGTCTACTTTCTGTTTGGAGAAGTAACTTCAGATGGTCACCCCCTATGGCCAGGAATGGGAATATGATTAATACTCCTCACATGCATAGTTTTGAGATAGCCCCCATGGATCCAGTGCCTGTGGCCACCTACTGGAGTGTCACATTTATGACTAAGGATCAACCTCATATGCTCCTGTATTCGTTCTTTTCTTGGTCTCATGGTGTGGCCGATGTAAAGAGTAGGACAGTTGCACCCCAGAGCATATACAACGTATTCAGTATGACAGGTAATTAAATGCCTGACTCCATGCCTCATTTTGTTAGTGGAGCATTCAAATTTTTCCATGGGTAACCAAGGGTCAGACGCTGCGGTTTCCACACTGATGGAACCCCAGAGGATGTGGTAAGAAGCCTGGTGGAACAGAAACTTCCCTCTTGTCTGTCAAGTGGCTTCTGACTACTTTGCGCTTTATGCTATTACACTTTACCAGTTAAATCAGGGTTTGCATTAAGCATGTGCCAAAACCTGCATAGGACACCAACCACGCTTGGGGATACCGAATTATAGTCCACAGTGAAATTAATGGGCATATTGTTGGTGTTGTTACTGTTCTCTTCTTGGGTTTCAGTAAGTCTGTTCCATTTTTCTCATTGGATTTTTGCAATGCATTTTTTAATACTGCCTCATTGTATCCTCTTTCTAGGCACCTATGTTTTAGAGCTAGTGCCTGATATTGGACTATTAAATTATCAGAACAGTTCCTTCATGCTAATAGGAACTGTCCAAATTGAATTTGAGTATGTCTGAATGTATATAGATTCAGGACGTATAGATACTTCCACAATACTGTAAGGGTTAATTAGCTGTTTAAGGTGGAAGCTACTAACTTGTAACTAAGTGTTACCTATATGGGGCTTCCTGTAATTTTCTGTGTGTATACACAAGCTTTCTGAACCGACAAGAGTGAGTTCCAAATAGTGGACTTCAGTTGGATGCCAATTATGAGTGAACTATAAATTCCACTCACTGCTGGTGATGAAGTCCAAGAATGCTTTGACTTCTTCTGCTGTCCCATTCCATATACAGACTATATTGTATATAAATTGCAAAAAACTTCATTAATGCATTGGTTAGAGTTAAAATGACAGAAGTAGGGAAATGTGGTGTTAGGGTTTCCAACCCTAACAACCCACCTCTGCCAAGCACAGACAAAGAGGGATGAGGGTGGCATTGGGGTCATCTGCCCTAACGCTCGCCCCATTCCATTAGAAAATAAACTGGGTGGGCACAGCATAGGAGAATGGGGTGAGCGTTAGAGCTGATCACCCCAATGCCACCCCAATCCATCTTTGTCTGTGCAGGGTGGGGGTAGGGTGTTAGGGTTGGAAACTCCAATGCCACATTTCCATACTTTTGTTGCTTTAACCCTAATTGATGAATTAACAAAGTGTTTTGCAATTTATTTCCTTACTTTTTGAGATAGTATAATCATATCGTAATTTGCTTGGCAGAGGGCCCTGCTCTCCTATTCCTCCATAGATGCATACATGTACATAATTATGGGAGCACAGGGTATACGTGCATAGCATCGGGGGCCCTGCACTTCCATTTATAGCCCAAGGGTGATGGAATTCTCAGCGTAGCCATGTTATTATCCCACTTAATGTACACACTATGCAAAATATTCAAATCCACATTGAAATGTAATTCTGCACAACTGCATTGCCATGTCCGCACTGCAGCTGTGAAAACACATTTCAGTCAGGATTTGAAAATTGACTGTTGGGACATACATTTGGTGGGGTAATAACAAGTCCATGTACAAGATTTGGGGTCAAAATATTTTTAACTGACAAAATTACGAGCGTGCGTAGCGCAGTTGCAGTGAGCCATCGTAACTCAGCCATTTTTTGACATGTTGACCCCAACATTTTAAAATGGCCTTTTAGGGACCTCACCTTATGAACAATATGACTGTCATCATGCAGATCCCACCAGGAAGGATTTTGCCAACTGACTGTGAAATCACCTTTCTGGCAGGAGTTGCCCAATGACAATCATTTTGTTCATGAGGTGGGGTCCCCAAAAGGCCATGTTGAAAATTTGGGGTCAAAATCTCAAAAAATAGCTGAATTATGTATCAAAGTAGCCTGTAAAATCCTTTATTGTGAGCTCACAAAAAGGCATTGGCTCATGAAAAAGAATTAAAAAGAATCTATACGAGGCACGAAAAAGGATTTTAAATGTAAAAAAAAAGGCATTGCAAGGTTGCTGTCCCACTAAATAACTTCACAGTCCACCTAACAGAGTCCCGATGAACAATATGCATGTGTTGATGTCTCTAGATACCTTCATTTTGGGTGCTTTTTAAATGTTTTTATTTTTTTAAACTGAAAACAAGATGGTGGCTTGCGAAAAAGGAATTTTTTTCTCACGAAAAACGATTTTTGTTCTCGTGAAACAGGATCACCTTTGCAAGACTAAATCCTTGTTTGTGAGGCCAAATCCTTTGTTGAAAAAAATACAGCTATCCAAAGATTGGAATGTTCAAAAAAGTCCCATAGGATATAATGGGAACTAAAAAACGTAATAACTTTGGAACAGATTGATATTATTACACCAAATTTTCACTTTCTGTTCTGCTACCAAAGTTTTCTACCCTACAAAAATTATGTAGACATTCTACACTATCTGCCCGCAAGGCATTGAGGAGGAAAAAACAGCAAAAAAGGGTGTTTTTTTACTTGTTTTCACTATCCGGATCTCAGAATCCATACATCCGACCGGAACAAAACTTGCCAAATCAAGAGATCTACCTCACAGAACAGTGCATACCACAGTTTTTGCAAATCCATTGATCAGTTGCAAAGTTACTAAAGTGCAAAATTTGAGGTTTAAAATAGAAACTGCTACTCAACACTAACTACAGAGGCACGATTACGCCGCTATAATAATGAACCAAATAGGAAATCCTTTCCAGAAATGGACTGGCTCGGAGTCTCTCACTTGTTTAATTATTTGTTTGCAGATTAGGGTGTATAATCCTGTAATAAATGTAAATATCATGGAGTATTAGATGTTTTTATATATTTCATGTGCTCTCTCTGACTGGGTTTTCAACAGTATGGAGAACATGGGGTAGTTGGCAAGTCCATGATCTGTTTATGAACAGACAGGCTACTAAAGTGTCCAAAGCTGGCTTGATACTACTATCCATCCTCTGACACCAGTATGCTGACAAGAGAGCCATTTTGGCAGCTCCCCAGAATACCTCACAACTGATGTCAGGAGCGGGAGGGGCAACTGCATGAGATTCTGTTATCTCCAACTCTTGATCAAGCTTTTATGCCAGTCACTGGTTCTCTTTTTTGCACAAAAATCGCTAATCAGGAGCAGCTGTGTGGGGCTTTATTGATGGACATTAGTATTTTGTCCAGGTTGTAATTGCTTTAGACAATGATATGCTGACTTGCCAAGTATATAGTATTTATATGATTTACGTTTCACTATATTATGCTTTCTTATTTGCAATATATTGTTTATTGCTTTTGACAGAAATCAATACATACATTATACAGGGAACAGAGATCACAAAGCATAGTGTAGACCATCTAGGTATAACTACTGTAGGTAATTTCATCATTCACTCTCTAGTTATGCGTCAGGGATTATTTCCACTAAACACATCATAAATGCAAGATACTGTATGCACATGTTTATATGAACCTAATATGGCAACATTGCTAGGACTTCTTAAAAACAATTACTATACTGGAAGTTGATATAAGAAGTTGCCTGCTTTAACACTAGGATCACAGTGCTGGAGACCAAGATGCATATAGTAGTTAGAGAAGCTATCAGTATGGCACATAACATTGGAGAAGACAACCTGCTTGGGAACATGATCAGCTTTGGCAGTTTCGGTGTGTAAATGCACATATATTTAACATTCACAGCATATTATATTATTATGGCACATAGACAGTCCCCACAGCTAAGCGTGTTATGTACATCATTAGAGGCTCAGACGTGGTGCATTCTGGTAATCAACAATAGCAGGCAGCAGTCGACAGAATAATCCATACAAAAAATTACATTGCTACAAAAGTAAGACTTAAAAATTTATTTGACTGTGTAAAATGTTTAGTCAGGACCTCCAAGTCTCAGTCTGTTAGAATGTTAGAATGAACGTCATGGGCACAATTTTCTAAAGAGCCCTTAAATCGCCACAATTTGTGGTGATCTGAGGCTGCTGCAAACTCTGGGTGCATAAGGGACCCTGTGCACAATTTTGTAAAAACAGGAGTCCCAGCACCAAAAACTCAGGAGTTGCCGTACCTGTGGTAATTGCCTCAGGGATCCAGCCCCACCCTTGCCCAGTGCAACGCTAGAGGGGCCGGGATGGGTGGATGGTATTGGTGATGACTGTGCTAGACAGGAAGAGGCCGGGGACAGAAGGGGCATGAGAGGTGACAGAGGGTGAGTCGGGGAGACAGCTGGGCATGAAAGGGGTGCTATGGCACCTGGCAGGGGGCATTTGCATTTGTATGTATTTCCGTATTGTCCATTATTATCTATTAGAGTACCACAAAGTACTGTACCTATGAATTATACTGTACTGAGGGGGTCTAAGGACAGAACGTGACATGGCACCAGGTTGGTACAGCCCTGGCAGCTGCAAATTCTGTCCCTGGACTCCCCCACCACCCTTGTACAGTATAATTCATAGGTACAGCACTTTGCAGTATTCTAGTGGTCAACTGAAGAGGCACCTGGAGGAGGGTGATTTGCTGAATACTTGCCAATCGGGGTTCTGGCCTTTACACAGTGCCCACACTGCGTTAGTTAGGGTTGTGGGAGATATCCAGTGGAGCCTGGATGGGAGAAGACCAGTGGGAGCCTTATTTATCAAAGGCATTTGACACTTTAAACCATGGTGTTCTCCTGTCCAGGCTCTGGGAGAGTGGGATGCTGAGAACAAAACAGAGCTGGTTTAATACATATTTTACAGGTAGGAAGCAGAAGATGGAGTTAGGCCCTTATAAATCATAAAAATTCCCATTTAGGTCAGGGTGCCCCAGGGTTCAGTACTGGGCCCCCTTCTCTTTAATATTCATGTGAATAACATTCAGTTTAGGGACCCAGAGATTAGGTATCATGTTTACGCCAATGATACCCTGATTTATACTGAGGGCAGCTCAGCGGAAGATATTTCTACTAAACTGCAAACTGCCTTCTACCAGTTTTAAATTTTCCTGGAAACACATAAGTTAATATTAAACGTAAAAAAAAACCCCAGGTGGTGCTTTTTCAGGGCAGTAATGGGGCTGTCCAGTCTTTGGAGACAAATACCTTGAGTGGGGAGCAAGTTCAGCAGGTCACACACTATAAGTATTTAGGGGTCTGGTTAGACCACAGACTTAGGTGGGATGTCCATCTACTTAAATTAGTAAAAAACTTAAGTAGGAAATTGGGCATTCTATACAGACTGAAATGCTTTATGACTGCTGAAGTATGCCATAGGATTGTGGATGTGATGTTTTTGCCGGGCCTAGACTATGGCGATTTAGTGTATGTGGGGGCCTCGGGGACGGAGCTGGCAAGGCTGAATGTTATGTACAACAGGCTTGACCGCTTCATCCTCAGTGCCCCAGGAGGACACATCATTGTGATATGTATAAAGCCCTGGACTGGTGGAGCCTGGAAGAAAGAAGGGACTAGCTTTAATAGCCTTTATGGTAAAAATTAGGAGGGAGAAACTACCTGGATATGTGTTGGATAATTCTGGGGTCAGGGAGCAAAGGAAGGGATTGAGATCCTCACTGGGTTTTGAATTTACTGTCCCTAAGTGTAATCTGGGGATAGGCAGGTCTTCAGTTTCCAGTAGGGGTCCCATTATATGGAATACACTACCCTTACAATTGCGAGGGTTAAATGTAACAACTCATTTAGGATCCATAAAAAAATGATTTACTAATTTAACCAAAACTCCTAAATTATGCTGTTTAAAAGAGAGAACATAAGGTTGCACATTATCAACTTAATAGTTGGGGAGGCTGAATAATTCTGAGCTACTGTCTGTATGCTTAAATGAAATGTCCCTGTCTTGTTATTTATTTGTACAATTGGACAAGTGCAATCAAGGACTATATTTACAGATAGGTTGTATGTCGTTTGGTTAGTTTTGTAGTGATTGTAATAATTTTGCTCTTGTTGCCTGTATGTACGAAATGAAATGTCATTACTTTGTCTTGTTATTTATATATGTGTAACATGGAAAGTGCAATCAAGAGACCTCCTTGAAAATGAGCTTAGCTCAATGGAGCTCCTTCCCTTTTCATATTTTATTAATGAAAGTTTACTACTACTACTAATGGGTATTGATAGACAATACAAAAAATAAATGCAAAGGAAAACACACCCTGCCGTGTGCCACAGCACTGCCATTAATGCCCATCTGTCTTCCTGACTCCCTCTCTACTACCTCCCATGCCCCTTCTGCCTCCGGCAGCCCAGTGTCAGGCCCCCTTCCACTGGTGCATACCACGTAGACCACCTCCTGACTGGTCTAAATGGTGCCCCTTGCTGCGCCCATGGCAGGTCTTACAAAATCTCAAAAAAGGGGATATTGCAGCCCTGCCATACCATAAGCGCTCTTGTGACCTTATGCACCCCGATCAGGGTCACAAGCCTGGTGCAGTGCCACTTTGGCACAGCTGCTCCCCTCTTGGACATGGACTGCATTTTAAAATTGGGGATGCTGTGTCTTTTGATGCAAGGTGCCGCTTGCGTCATTTCTGTTTGATGCAGGCATCTTGCGTCATTTTTTAGTCTTTGAAAATCGAGCCCCATGACTGTTCTTCTTTAAAATAAAGAAGTTATTACCAAAATAAAGTGCCATGCATGTGTGCAGCAAAAAGATTCATGTACTTTTTCCATAAGGTATTTTCATCTACCCCAGTAAAATTGCGGTCACAATTCTTTCACCACAGCTACAGTATTACGTACAAGTGTTAAAAGACAGAGAGAGTGCACACTAGGATGATGGTGCTCTTTGTTATAGAATTCAGCATTCAACTTGTGGAACAGGATCAGCATCAGCTTCTTTACTCTTGAAAGGATTCCAGGCAAATTGTTCCACTTAAAACATATTATTTTCCAAAATAATAAAACCACAACAAACCATTGTGCAAGCTTGACGCGTTTTGGATGGACTTATCCTTTATCAAAAGCTACAGCACATTTCAGGGTATTTCATGTGGCAGTTAGAAATGTACTGTAGCTTTTGTTGAGGATAAGTCCATCAAACTGTAATCAGCTGCGTAGTTTGCTAATCAGTTTATTATTTTGAAAATAAATATTTTAAATGGAACAATGCCTGGAGTCCTTTCAAGAGTAAAGAAGCTGATGTGCCTGTTCTACAAGTTGATTACCTACAACTGTAGTTGCATGTCAAAACCGAGTAGGAAAAAATGTGTTTGCACTCTGAAAAAAAGGAATGATGCAGCCACTGTGAGCCCATCCCCAGCGGTCTCTGTTGTCACTCCAACGCTAATTCAACACTGGGATCCCATCCAGGTGTTGGCAAATTATTAAATTATTTTAATAAACTATGGCCACTGGGAGCTGATCACCAGTACCCATTGAAGTCCTGACACCTTTTGTGACACCAGGAGCCCACCCTGGTATTAGAATGTTGTTAATAAAAAAAAAGTGGGACCTATCCCTGGGCACTGCTGAAGCCCTTTGGCCCTTTCTCTGACACCTAGAGTCTACCCAGTGTTGGACAATTAAGCACTAAGGCATGATCAGGGGTTAAAGTAACAGTCTGTTAATCACGGTTCCACTATGCCATGGCAACAAGAAATTTTTCGACCGATGGCACAGTGACAACACAATACTGCCAATTGGTGTTGTGCTGTCACTCAAGGACAAGTGTTTTCTGTGGGGTGCTTTGCCCCCCACGCCTCCCGCAGCCCCTATACCTTAGATTACCATCTCCAGTTGGAGTTAGTTCTGGGATGGGGGCAAACACCTCCCTGGCATCAGTGTCAGGTAGTGGAGACCATCACAGCGACTGCTGACAATGTCGCTGTGATGGTCTTCACTGTAGAACTGACGCTGCACAGTTGGTATACGCTCAATCACCTCCTTGGGGCATAATGTGGCATGAGGTGCCGCCTAATGCCATATTGCCCCTAGGGGGTGATTGACATATTGCTATTATAAAAACTTATTTAAAAAAAAAAAAAGCCATTAGAAGTGTAACATGGAAACTGGCAGCATATAAGGGCTGCTTGACCCATCTAGTCTGCCCATTTGAATTGTAATTGCTTTTGCTGCAGATCCTCCTTGGTCTATATCATTGTCTCTTCCACCCTCTTCCTATCCCTTAGGATTCCCTTGTGCCTATTCCAGACTTTTTTGAATCCCACCACTGTTTTCACTCCCACTGCCTCCGCTGGAAGTCTGTTCCAGGCATCCACCACCTTTTCTGTGAAGAAGCTGTTTCCTCACATCCCTCCTTTACCTTCCAGCTTCATATCATGACCCCTTGTTTTAGAGTACCCTTTTCTCTGAAACATACCTCCCACTTGTACCTTATTCACCCTCTGTGAGGTATTTAAAGGTCTCAATAATATCTCTCTCCTTCCCTCTCTCTTCTCTCCTCCAGGGTGTACAGTTTGAGCTCCTTTAGCCTCTCCTTGTTGGGCTTTTGAGGCAGACCCTCACCACCTTAGTAGCCCTTCTCTGGACCTCCTCTACTCTGTCTGTGTCTTTACTGAGATGTGGTCTCCAGAACTGGACACAGTACTCCAGGTGGGGTCTTACCAATGACCTATATAGGAGCAACACCACTTCCCTCTTCCCGCTGGTGATACCCCTCCCTATACACCCCAGCATCCCAGTAGCTCTCTCGATTGCTTTGTCACATAGTCTGGCCACCTTTAGGTCATGCCATATGATTATCCCCAGGTCCCTTTCCTGCATGGCTGTTGCAGGTGTCCCACCCCACCCCCGTTTTGTACTCCACCCCAGGTTTTCTGTGGCCCAAGTGCATTATTTTGCACTTTTTTGCATTAAACCTTAGCTGCCAAACTTTTGACCACTCCTCCAGCTATTTTAGATCTCTTACCATTCTTTGCACCCCCCCCAACCCTGGAGTGTCCACTCTGTTGCAGATCTTGATGTCATCTGCAAAGAGGCAGACCTTCCTTTCCAGCTCCTCTGCTATGTCACTAATGAAGACATTAAAACATTAAAAAGGACCAGCTCCAGTACTGACCCCTGAGGTATCCCATTGGTCACTCTCCCCTTCCTGGAGTGAACTCCATTTACCACCACCGACTGCCTCCTATTCCCTAACCAGTTTCTTACCAGGTTACCACCTTATTGCCCACTCCCATGCTACCCAACTTGTTTATCAGTCTCCTATGTGGAACAGCATAGAAGGCCTTGCTGAAGTCTAGGTAGGCCATATCCACTGCCCTTCCCTGATTGAACACCTTTGTTACCCAATCAAAAAATCTATCAGATTTGTTTGGCACGACTTTGCCTCTTTGAAATCATGCTGCCTCAGTCCTGTAGTCCTTTGGTTTCCAGGTATTCCACAGTCCTTTCCTTTAATAATGTTTCCATTAATTTCCCTGCCACTGAAGTCAAGCTGACAGGCCTATAATTGCCCGCTTCCTCCTTGCTACCAGTTTTGTGAAGTGGGACTGTGTCTACTCTTCTCCAGTCCTCTGGGACCACTCCAGTGAACTGTAAATGACAGTGTAACAGAAATTTATGTAAGGCTCTTGGAATGCTGACAGCCAATCAGATTGCAGCATTTTTGAGAACCATTTTATAATTATTAATTAAAAAAGAATACTGCTGCCGGGAGCCTATCCCCAGTGGCATGCTTTTGCTTTAACCACTGAAGTCCACTGTTCACAACAAAAGTGAACACTGGGGAGCACATCCCTGGTGGCCCTGTAGCATCCTTCCTCACCCCCAAGGTGGCAACCAATACAAACCCTGTACTTACCTTTGCAGCCAGCCACTTTCTGGATAAATTGAATACACAATTTGCTAAATACATGTTGCATGTATTACATAAATCATGGTTTAAAATAATGTTTGGGGAGTTAGGGATGGCTTGGCCTGAGGGAGGTGAACAGAGGGGTGGGTGCCACTTGGATGTAAGGGATTGCTAGTATAACCCCCAGGGTGTGGGCTTACCTTATGACTTTGTGAAACCAATCCAAGACTGCCGCGATCAGCTTATTGTTCCCTCTGGCTCCCCAAGGCATTGGACGTGAACTGAGAGGGATTGTAGGGGAAGCATAAGATGAATGCAGCAAATTTTTGGTGCCTACTGTACCATTCATCTCTGCGGCTCCTGCCACTTATCAACAGTGGCTCCATTGCTGCCAACTGGGTGAAAGCATCAGTGTTCATGACGAGATGTGTATTCCCCCGATGGTTGCCATAGACTGACTGGACACTTACATGTTACCCACACAAACAGGGGGCACTGAAAATTGTTTAAGGGCAGGTGTCCTTTGGAAATAGGAATTTTAGGGCCAGTTCCCTTGGACTACAAAACTGGCAGCCAGCATCATTACCTCTAACATTGATCAACACAGCACAGGGGCCAGAGACTGGTAGCACAGCCAGTCAGGCTTCAGTGCCTGCCAAGTAGCCATGAAGGGCTTTCACGGACTTCAAATGACTTTCTTATTTGCCCAGAAGCAAGACAGCTAATCAGCCATCGAGTGATTGGCACACAAATCCTTCCAAGAGACCGATAGGAGAAACTGGCAAATGAGGAAGTTGGCTGCTCATGGTGAGACTGAGGAATTTTACCAGCACAGCACACACAGGCAGTTTATTGGAAACAGGGAGGGAGAGAAGACCCCATGTCTGCTACAATGAGATGGGAGTAGCACAGAGCCTTTGGAGGGAGAAGTGTGCCTATACAGCCACCAAAGTGGAGATTGCTGGTTATAGTGCAAGATGAGAGAGAGAGAGAGAGAGAGACTGAAATCTACAGCTGAAGGTTATCAGTCTGCATGGGTATTTGGCACCTGAGCGCAGCTTGTACTGGAGAGACTTTTCACCAGTCAGACTGGGCAGGTCTGCATCTGCATCTCAGATGGTAGGGCCAAAGATCACCATGCTGCGCTCCCCAACCAGATGCACTCTAGAGGGCTGCAATCCTCAAGACCCACCAAGAGACCAATGGAGAAAGAAGCCCAGCTGAGCCTGTGCGAGGTGCCAGAGGGAGTGACCAACAGAGAAGAGCTGAGGGAGCCATTGGAGATGTAACACTGGATTGTGGAATAGAGGGGGTACATCCTTCCAGGACTGCTGTCAGAGATGGAGGTTTGCCAGCCTCAGGGTAATCATGAGTAGTCGGTCATGGAATACAAGTCCTGCAACCCATAATTAATTTGTTACATAGAGCCACAGATTGGAACTAGTGTGTGATGGACTAGGTCATTCAGCCTGGATTACAAATTTAGGGTTTGCTATACAGTTTTTGTTACGTGCATCAATGCCAGCCTACCATGCGCAACATCATATGGCCTACACCAATTCAACACCTGGGTACACAGACTTCCCTGGGAGTTCCCTAGGACTAGCAGTAATTAACTGGTACCAGAGGGATTAGAGTAGTGGCCCAATTGTACGGTTAGGCTGAGCATTGTAGATGGTTTAGGGTGGGTGGCATTGTTTTCAGGCTGCGCCTAGAAGGGCACCAGAAGTACAGCCAAGCCAGTGACTGCTGCTTATTAATTCCTTTGTTTTTACCTTTTCCTTCCTCTAGGACCTCATTCCTTACCCACATTAAAACCCTTTTTTGTTTGCAGTCTTGTGCTGTGTGTGCAAGCACCCTCTGGGAGTTTGCTAGTTAAATTTCTGTAGCTAGGCAGAGAGAGAGAGAGCGCGCGCACGAGAGAGGGAGCTATGGTGTCAGTAGGTCTGGGATGTAGGGACTGCTTGCTGCTGGCAGGAGGCCCCATACCCAGGGGGATAAAAGGAAGTGTTTGGCACCATGGGGGGATCAGGAGAGTGGCCCGGGGAAAAAGAGAAGAGTAGGCAGGGAGTTTGGGCCCACTAGTTTGGCTGGAGGGCTGTGACTGGGCTAGGGTGGGCTGCTTGCCACCCTGGCCCTACACCCTCGAAGACCCATGTATGGAGAGAATGGAGGTTTAGGCAGCAGGTGAAGGAGATCAGTGGAGCACCAGCCAGGCTGTATTGGTGTTATAAGCTGGATCCCATGAGAAGTTGAAGGTTGGAGGCCCACCATGTGATCTTTGGCACCATGGTAGGGTAAGCACCGATGGGGGCCCTGTATTTTAAATAATCTCGCCCATGGGTGAGTACAACATAGGAGCCAGTGAATGTTCTGTGGGCGGGCCAGCTATGATAGACTGGGCCTGGGGACAGTTCAGAGGTGGCAGCCTGGACTGTTGTGGGTGTAGAGATGGCAGTTCTGCCCCTTTTCCCCTGGCCAGGGACCACTACAGTGGTTGGGCTCTCAGGGGGTGCAGCCTGTGGAGGCAGGAAAAGGTCCATGTGGGTTGGTTGGGACCCCGATGGGGTGGCAGACCGTCTGGGTGCTCCATGTGGCACAGTCAGCAGTCCCCTGGGTGAAGGCACTCCAGAAATTGGAATTGCTGCATGAGTGGATAGTGCCTGTGGGTCTCTGTAGGTCCAGGAGTATGCCAGATTCATTGGGGAGACTCTATCTCTGTAGGTCCGGGAATTGTTTGGAACTCCTTGGGGAGAAGAGATTGGTGCATGGCATCAGTAATTGGGTATCTGGAAGGTCTTTGGTGGTTCACTTATTGCTAAAAGAACACTGTTTTGAATGTGTAAGACTGCACAGTAATGAGAAGGCTCCCTGTATTTTAAGACACCCCCGGTATAGAAAAGTAAAGCAAGGCAAAGTAAGAAATGGGATTGGGACAGTACAAACATCTTGTACTGTCAGAATTTCTACCTCAGTTTAAGCTATGTTGAGACTCAGAGAATGGAAAAGTAGGCAAGTGCCTGTGTAAGGATGGAATGAAGTGAAGGAATATGAAATGAAAGTGCTGCTGCATTGGGAATGCTCTAAATGAGGCCTGTTTTACCCATAGTATTGCTGCTGTCAGGAATGTGGCCTTTTCAACTCAAGGGGATGCCTGCATACAATAAATCAATCTGTTGACCAAACAAATTGTTGCAGAAAGAATGTCAGGTTTCGGCCTGTGAAGTGCCCCTTCAGTATGTAGTACCCCCCACACTCCATGGAGTGGTGATTAACTGTTTTTGTTTACATTAAAGCAGTTTTGCACTTTTGATTCTGGAGTGGACATTGAGTTTAATCAATTTAAATAGTGTATTTGATGCTTGTTTAACAAACATTGTCCCCTGTAATTATCCCACCTATGAAGAAGACTGCACCTGCTCCTTGTCTAGTGAAGACATCTCACAAAACTCAGAAGAAACAGGTAATGAGCATATTTCTATTTTCCATGCACTGTGTTTTCTGGATTGTATAGCACCCCCTCCCAACTTTTACCATCTGGATACCCCTAGACAGTGGGAGTGGGGGGCTTACATGCGCATATTATTAGTACAGCATTGGCATTTACAATTAGGCAATGGTTGATAGCATTGTGTGGGAGTTGAGCAGGCTGTGTCAGTGGGGACCACAGTGGGTTGGTATTGTTTGCCAGGGGGCAGTACTAGCATATAACCTGACCAACTTAATCTTTCCCTTGGTGGAGACAGCGTGTATTTTACATCTGAACTTTAAGTCATCCTCTTTGGGTAATGAATCCCCACAGGAGTTATCGACCCAGGCCCTAGAACCTTATTCCAGTCTATAAGACAGGGGTCATATACTGATATCTGCAATGACATGGTACACTTGGCTTAGGAATAGGGTATGGGGGGAGTTACCAGTGGATGCCAGGGACTGCTTGGCATGGAGCAGAGTAGAGGAGGGTGCCACTTGATGCCAAGAGACTGGTTTGGGGGAGGGAGTACCACTGTACACAAGGGACAGTTTGGCTTGAGACAAGATGAGATGCTACTGGATGCCAAGGGCTACTTGTCATGGGACAGAGTATGGGAGGGGGGCCACTGGATGCCAAGGGCTACTTGTCATGGTACAGGGAGTGGGAGGGGGCCACTGGATGCCAGGGACTGCTTGGCATGGGGGCAGAGTGAGTGAGGGAAGCCACTTGATGCCATGCACTGATTAGAATGGACTGGGTGAAAGTGTGGAGTGCAACTGGACACAAGGGGTTGTTTGTCATCAAAAGTATTGATGTCAGCTGAAGGCAGGCATTGCCAATACAAATTAATATGCATTTCTTATTAAATATACTTTTCAAAAAGTAAAAAAACAAAATGACAAAAAAGTACTTCAAGTCATCGGTTACGGTTGAAGTACAAAGCAACAAAAGTAGGAAAATTCAACAATAGGGCAGCACATCCTCTGACTCATCATGATTGTGTGTTGCAGTCTTCCTCAAGGGTTTGAATGATCACTAAAAGCAGTGTTGGCATTGCCCTTCCATCTGTACTCTATCTCAAAGCTTTGGTCTATGAGTACAATGCTGTGTCTTGAAAGACAGCGCTGAAGTTAGGTCTATGGAATGCTGCTTTGAACAATCGTTCAAACTGCGAGGAACACTACACCACATAGCCATGATGATTTAGAGGCCTCTGTACCCTAACAGTGAATCTCCCTACACTTGTGGCTTTGTGTTTCAAAACTCACTCATACCTTAATTATGTTTTTTTCCAGTAAATAAATTGCAATAGCTGAAACATTATGTTTCTGAAAATACATGCTATGTGGAAGTGCCTACCTGCTCTTCAAGAAAAAATATTTGCTAGAGAACTGCACAGGGATAGAAGTTTAATGATTGGGTCTTGAACAAGTAAAAATTAAAATGGTACTGACGTATTTTTTTTTTTAAATAACTGCACAGTAAATGTCTTGTTCTAGCAAAAAAAATCATTAGTTGAGATAATTTTCTTCATACACATCCACCACCAAAAGTGAATACATTTTTTTTCTGACACACATTATTTGCTTCTCTTGAAAGAGAGGAATTTTATCTATTCCTAGTTTCATTATTTAGGAACAGGAGAATTAAGAAATGATGGTAATTACTCTGTGGTTAATAAGATTTCAGAGTAAGGCACATTAATTGCTCTTTCTCTAAAGTTTCCAACCTATTCAACACATTACATTCATAAATATGCTATACCTTTTATGCTGTTTCCACCATAACTGAATAGAAAGTAGATATCTCAGTGGCTTACAGTTTTGTAAAAGTCAATCAAAACGCACATAGAGGATTAAAATTAGAAGAAAAGAGCTAGGGAAATCTGGGGACAGTTAGCAGTGGCACAAAAGACAATGTCTTCTGCCAGTGACGTTTCATTGTCCAGAACATTGTTGTTGCTCAGAGGTTTAATTTTTGCTTATATTGAACTTGATTTATTAAATTTTGAAGTAGGACTTGACAGATCCCTGAAGGAGTACAACACTGAGGGTTACACAGCATGAGCGGAGGTAACATTCTAGCAGTAAAACATAGATATGTACTGGTAATCAAATGGGGTTATAGTCACTGCTGTGTGGCAGGTACAGTAGACTGGACAAGATGGGCCATAAAAGTGCTTTTGTCCACCACAGTACTACAGTATGTTACTATGTAAATATTACTCCCTATGCTTGGTGCCTATTATAGTTGCACTGTGCCAGTTAAAATAAACAGTTAAAACATGAAACCAAAAAACAGGATGTTGTCGGCCCTCTGTACAGACAGTTGGTAAGACCACATCTGGAGTATTGTGTACAGTTCTGGAGACCCCATCTTCGCAAAGACATAGACAGGGTGGATGCTGTCCAGAGGAGGGCAACCAAAATGGTGTAGGGTCTGCACCAGAAGACATATGAAGAAATACTAAAGGAGCTTAAGATGTATAGCCTCAAGGAAAGGACGGAGAGGGGGGACATGATAGAAAGTTTCAAATACCTCAAGGGAATCAACAAAGTCCAAGAGGGTAGCATCTTTCAAAAAAAGAGATGTACAAGAACAAGGGTGCACAATTTGAAGATAGAGGGAGGACAGCTCAGAGGTAATGTGAGGAAGTATTTCTTCACAGAGAGGGTTGTAGATGCATGGAATAGCCTTTCTGAGGAGGTCATAAAGTCAAAAACAGTGGGGAAATTTAAGAATGCATGGGACAGACATAAGGCAATTCTAGTGGGCAACAGGAGGAAGTAGGCTGTTGGTTAACTAGGATCTGCAGCTTATCTGTTAGGTAGGGAAATGGGCAGACTAGATGGGCCAAGCGGTCCTTATCTGCCATCAAATTCTATGTTTCAAATGAAACATAATTGAACACTTTAACTTGGATGGGTACATGACTATGTCATGTAATGGACCTAGAGTCCCTTCTGACCTCAAATTACTTTGTTACTACACCATGTCTGTACCTGTCAAGTGACAGTTTGTAAGAGATCAAAATAGTTTAATTATTATTAATCTCAGGTGACCTGTGAGGCACTGGGCTGGAGGTTAGAATGCTAATAATGTTATTTGCTTTGCCCTTGGGGGGGAGGAGGGAGAAATCTCCACACCAGGACTTCAACTCATGGTTAAACGAATGAGAGGAGGGGTTTGGCTACATTGGGGAATGTGGTCCAGCTTGGGGAGATAATGGTTTTTGCAGGCATGATGGCCTGCATCCCTCTGGGAAGGGAACTGCAGGCCTCAACAGATAATTTAAATGTTACTTCAGTGAACATTTAAACTAGCTGAGGGGAGTGGTGAAAGAAATTGGGGCGGCAGAAACTGCTAAAGTAGGAGGTAGGGAGAACCTGAGGGAACAGAAATATCTCAGGGTGCAAATTATTAAAGGAAGAAGGGTAGTAGAAATGAAGGGGGATGGAAATGGGAGCGTAAAAATTGGGGGGGGAGGTAGGGCAAAGAGAAAAAATAGAGGGGGGTAACTATCAGAGGTGTAACAAAACCTGGAAGGTTATATGTGCAGATGCTAGAAGTTTAGGAGGTAAGATTCCACACCCAGAGGCCATTATGGCAGAGGCCGACCTGGATATTGTGGTCACTGAGTCATGGTGCAGTGAAACCCATGATTGGGACATGGCCATACCAGGTTATACTCTGTTAAGAAGAGATAGGGTGGGAAGAAAACAAGGGGGTGTGGTGCTTTATGTAAGGGGAAAAACATAAAAGTGACAGAGATATGGGGAATACTGGGGTGGGGGCTGAGGTACTTTGGGTCATCCTGAAGAAGGGGACCGGAGTCACTATTTGCACTGGTGTCTCTTACAGACCTCCAACACAGGAAGAGTGTGGCATGGACAGATCCTGCTGAAAATTTATTTTTAAAATTTAAGGGGATGTTGGTAAAAAGTGGTGCCAACCCTTCAACCCCCCCGTGACACAGACTCTGAATATGTAGTAAAATAAAAAAGAGATGCTTATTCTTGTCTGATCTTTGTGATTTCCTTATTTCTCTGTCCTGTTTTTCTATCTACCTTCTGGGCTGGTCATTCAGGAACAAAGCTGCCACCCCTCACCCCCTTTGGACATTTCTTTCTGCCATCCACAATTCCTTCCTTTTGACTCTCTGGACTTCTATTTTCCTTTTCTCTTTAATAATAGGATTTTCCTGATTTTGAATTAGATCTATGGCCATACTGTGGCTAGTGTTAAATGGAGGAGCTCCAAAAAAAATCCACATTGTGTTTAAAGGCAAGCAGATTCAGAATCTAAAGCCAGAATAGCTGCTTATTATGCCTTTCCCTAGTATGTGCTGTCTTCTCTGCTCCTGTAAGTCACTAGCCATGTAGCAGGGCTGGTTGTAATGTTATACGCATTTAATGTTGTCTACTGTAAGCACTACCACACAGTGGCGTCCGCAGGATTCTAAAAGTGGGGGGCACATGCCCCCATCAGTGACTTCATCCAAAAAGGGAGATCCGGGGGGAGCCCCCCGAAGAAATTTTGAAGAATTTGGTGCCAATGGTGCATTTTAGAAGCATTTTCAATGAAATATACAGCAAGACAACCATAGGGATTTTGTAGCTGAAATGCTGGGAAACACAGCAAGTGACTTGAACCAGGGAAGTGGAACATACCTGGTGTACCGCTGTAATCTTAGAACCAAGTGCTCACAAACACAAACACATATAAAGATTAACAAGTTTCCTTTGCCCCCCCCAAACTAATTGTTGACTTTGGGGAGGGGGGATTTATTAACCCATGGAAGACAGTTTCAAGAATTTGGTGCCAAAGCCAAATAGTGTATTTTAGAAGTATTTTCTATTAAATCTGTAGCAAGACAAGCACAGGGATTTTGTGCAGATAAAACCCTGAAATACACAGCAGACAGGTCACCTGAAGCAGAGTACCAGAATATACTTGGTTTACAGCCTTTGTCTGAGAACCGAGTGCTCACAAACATAGACAGAAAAAGATTAGCAACTTCCCCTTTTTTCCCCCCAAGCCAAATGGTGCCTGGGCATGGGGTGGCATTTACCCCTGCAAGAAATTTTGAAGACTTAGGTGCCAAATGGTGCATTTAGAAGCATTTTCTATGAACTCTGCAGTAAGACAAGCAAAGGGATTGTGTAGATGAAATCCGGAAATACGCAGCAGGTCACCAGAACTAGGGAAACAGAACATACTTGGCTTATTGCCTTTGTCTAAGAACGAAGTGCTCACAAACACAGACAGAAAAAGATTAACAATGTTTTTCCCAAGTCAAATGGTGCCTGGGGCTGGACATGGGATAGTAACTGTGGTATTTGCCACTATAAGAAATTATGAAGAATTAGGTGGCAAATTGTTCATTTTAGAACCATGTGCTATGACATTTGTAGCAAGACAAGCACAAGGATTTCATAGCTGAAATGCTGACATACACAGAACAGCAGGTGTAAGCTGAACCAGGGATTTCATAGCTGAAACCTGACATAAATACACAGCAGGTGACTATGTGGAAGAACCAGAGAACATGTGTATTGCCTTATAGTCTCAGAACTATCTGCACACAAAGACAGAAGGAAAACTGTCTAAGTAATGATTAATTTTCTTTTTCTTGTTTATTTTTATTTTAGTTATTTATTTCAATCTAAGATTGCAATACCTTTGAGCCGAGGCTCTTTTACAAAGGTTCCACGTCAGCATGTGCAACAGTCATCATTTTTAGTTACAAACATATAGTCACTGACTTACAGACATGTAATAACCAGTACAAAGACTTGAGCTATGAGCAAGACAAGGGGAGGAGGGTCGGTGGGGAGAAGTGAGGGTAGGAGATCGGGGGGAGTACAGGAGGTGGTTGTGGGCAGGGGCAGGAGTGGAGATATGGGGGGGAGGTGGGCAAGGGTGGGAGACAGTGCAGCCAGGGGGCTTTGTTGAGGGAATATGACAGGTAAGGTGCTAGGGGTGCAAAGACTGATTGTAAGTGCTGGGTGCTGGGGCATGTGCTGCTGGAATGGTGGAAATGTTAAGATGGGCAATCGCAGGATACAAGCAGTAAGAGGTGCAGCTTGGACTTGAAGAGGCCGAGTGTTAGAGTGGTCACTATGTCACTGCCAAGTGAGTTGAGCCAGTTGGATGCCCGATAGGCAAATGATCTTTGTCATTGGGTCATGTGACATCATGGGATATGTAGTAGATGGGAATTGGATCTCCTTGTAGTGACATTCCTATGTCTAGGCTTAAGGAGGGCACAGACACCAGGTGGGGCAAGCCCCATTATAATTTTCTTGGCCGTGATACAGGTTTGGTATTTTATGCATTTGTCCAGTTGAAGCCATCCAGATTGGAAATAAAGGTCACATGTGTGGGTATGGTAATGTGAGCCAGTGATGAGATGACAGGCCTTATTCAGGGAGGTCGCGATATGTTTGAGAGCAGTGGTAGTTGCAGACCCATATATGATAAGACCATAGTCTATGATGCTGACAATGGAGCTTTGGACGGCCACTGACAGTGCTTCTGGGGTTAGGTGTTTCCTGTGCCAGAATAATATGCCTAACCTTGCATTGGCAGGCTTTGCCACATTGCTGATATGGACAGTGTATGAGAGGTGGGGATCAAGGGTGATGCCAAGGTACTTGAACGATTGTGTTTCCTCTAGGATAGCTCCTTGTTTGGTTGCAATGGAGAGGTGGAGTTGTTTGTTTTTGTTGTGGAGGCTGCAGAAGACCATAGACTTGTTTTTTTTCTGATTGAGAAGCAGTTTATGATTTAGGAACCAGGATTCGATGGATTGGATCAGGGTCCGAGGTGAGGATCACAGCGTCATCAATGTAGAGACTTATTTGTTCTGGGCAGCTGTACGGTAGTGAGTTTAAGAATAGGTTGAAGAGGAGGGGTCCCAGAATGGAGCCCTGGGGGACTCCCGGGTGGACCGGTCTAGGGTCCAAGAGTGTATCAGCGATTCTTACTGTTTGGGACCATTCTTCAAGGTAGCTCTTAAATCAGCCAATGGTGTCAGTTGACAGCCCAGTGTTCTGAAGCTGGGCAAGTAGGAGGCGGTGATTGATGGTGTCAAAGGCTTTAGTTAAGTCAATGTAGATTGAGCCTAGTAGTTCACCAGAATCACGTGCATTGTGGATTGCGCCGGTGAATTCAAGTAGGGCTATGAAGGTGCTGTGACCTTTGTGGAAACCGTGTTGTTGCTTGCACAGGATGTTGTACATATCCAGGTATTCTGTGAGCTGGTCCGAGACGATGCGTTCTAGTGCATTGGAGAGTGGGGGTAGTAGGGAGATAGGTCTGTAGTTATCGTGGCCAGTTTTGTCACCACTTTTATGGATTAGGGTGACAGTGTCAGATTTCCATCTGTCCGGGAACTGGCTAAGGCTGAGGGAGAGGTTGAAAATTCTGGTCAGAGGACTAAGCACTTCATTAAGTGTGAGAGACAGGATTTTGAGATTGAGGGTCATTACTGAATCTTGATTTACCAGGGCTTTGGTAACATATTTGCGTACTTGGTGAGCCTTGACTGCTTTGAAGTAGAAGAGGAGCTGGTGGGAGTAGTGTTCATTGCAGACAGAGGGCTTCACCATCTTTGAAGTAGTCCTGAGGAGGACAAGCGCTGAGGTCGGTAAAGGCTTTGTTAAAGGTATCCACAATGGTTTTGGGTTGAGGGTTGTGGTTCCGTTGATGTTGAGTATTGTTGGGGGGTTTGAGTGGATTCCTGATGAGTTCCTTTATGTTCTTGCAGAATTCCTGACCATTGCCCCAGGAGTTTGTGAGGGCATGCTTATAGTAGGCAGACTTCATTTGCCGGATGGTTTTGGTGCAGTCATTGCGGGCATGTTTGTAGTTTTGGATGTCGTTTTGCCTTCCAGAGTTTCTGGCCAGCCCCCATAGGTGGTCTCTTGTTTTTAGCATCCTGAGGAGGTCACCTGAGAGCCAAGGGTTACTGAGTGATTTGACTTTGCATTTCTTAATAGGAGCATACGTGTCACAGGCCATAGTGAAGATGTTTATGAAGTGGTCAAGGGCAGTGTTTACGTTGGTTGCAATGAAGTTAGGGGACCAGTCTTGATGGAGGAGGTGGGATTTGAGTCGAGGAAGGTGACCACTGGGTAGAACCCTGCTGCTGATTGTTTTTGGTGGTGGTTTGATGAATTTATTTGATCAGGTGCAGCTAACAGGGGAGTGATCGCTGAGAGAGTCAGGGAGGACATAGTGTTAGATATCCACGATGGGTGACTGGTAAGGATCCAGTCCAAGAGTGTGCTGGTGCCGGTCCTGTAATTTTTCCTGGTTGGTGAGTCAATCATTTGTGTGAGGTTCGCCGCAGCAACGGTATCCCTGTGTGCACCAGCATCAGCCGCAGGCCAGTTGATGTTGAAGTGGCCTAGGAGGATGGATTCGGTGTCTGGTGGGAGTGACTTTGCAAAGTCAAGAACAGCTGTTAGACCAGTTCCCTGTTCTTTGGGAGGGATGTAGATGGTGGCAACAGTGAGGGTTTTGTTTTGGGCTCCGAGGAGGATTCTCACTGGCAGTATCTGAGAAGTTGTGGGTTGGAGTGTGGTAATGATGTGGTGCCCTTATATGGAGTCTTTTAGGTAGAGAGCACAGCCCCCGCCTCTTTTGGAGAGGCGATCCAGCCTAAAGACGTTGTAGCCAGGAATGCTGATTGCATGGTCCGGTACTGATGGCATGAGCCGGGTTTCGACAACTGCCAGGATGTCAGGGCAGTGTTGGCTGGTGAAGGCCTGTAGGGCATCCATTTTAGGAAGGAGGCTGCACATGTTGATTGATATGAATGAGAGGGGACCCGAAGGCTTGCTCAGATTAGTGACTTTAGAGCAGAATGGGCCAGGGTTTGGGTGCACATTGCCTGACAGCATTAGAAGGAGGAGGAGGACTAGCCTCAAGGAGCTGTGGCGTATTTCTTTAAGGGAATGTTTTCGCCTGCTAGCATCTCGGGAAGTTGCCAAGCATTGACGATAGTGGGTGAGGGTAAGTGTAGACGGGGGGACCAGAGTGGAGGGCTAGGGCTAGTGTGGGTGTAGGACAGTTTCATGGTGGTAGGATGGACCATGGGCAAGGGACAGTGACCAGTGTGCAGTGTGCCTATGTGGAGGAAGGATGTAGGAATGTGGAAGCTATGGGTGAGGGAGGGAAAGCAGGCTTTTGGGGTGTGCAGTAGGGGAGGAAGACAGGCAAGAAGAAATAGAATAGGGGGTAGAGAATGGTGGAGGCACATGATTAAGGTAGGATTCGGGGTTCAGGGAAATCTTACCTGGTTCGAGAGGATCTCGAGGGCAGGAAGGAAGGTATATAGCAAGTACAGCAACTGTGTCTTTCAGAGGGTAGACTTTTTTTTTTAAATGAAAGAACAAGAATCCCTCTAGTGGCAGGTCTGTATAACCTGCTAATGGAAAACTAGCCACTTAGATGGTGAGGGGGGTGCATGAGGAGCAGGAAACAGAAGAACTGTAAGCACTTTAAAATACTAGTAGAAATTACAATCCAGCTAATACAGTTGAAAACCTTCTATTACATACTTGAAATGTGCTTAGTTCTATCTAAAATCTATTTGCAAAAAGTGCCAGGTGGCAAAAGCAGGGGAAAAGTCCTGGCCAATCAGAGCGGGTTTGCTGGAAGCGCCCATCGCCGTACCTTCCAAGGAGCTGCAGACAGGTGTCCTGGTCTCAGTCGGTGGCTGTCTGGATACTGGCCGACCATGGGGGAGCTGAAGCAGCCCCGTTCAAGGGCAGGCAGCTGGAGAGAAGAAAAAATGGCAGGGTTTAAATAGCATGGAGGTAGAATAGGTTTAGTTTGAGCAGTTTAGCAAGACAAAGGAAAGTTAGACTTTTCGGAGCCAAGGCAGAGTGCTTGGATGGGGAGGGGGGTGCATGAGGAGCAGGAAACAGAAGAACTGTAAGCACTTTAAAATACTAGTAGAAATTACAATCCAGCTAATACAGTTGAAAACCTTCTATTACACGCTTGAAATGTGCTTAGTTCTATCTAAAATCTATTTGTAAAAAGTGCCAGGTGGCAAAATCAGGGGAAAAGTCCTGGCCAATCAGAGTGGGTTTGCTGGAAGCACCCGTCGCCGTACCTTCCAAGGAGCTGCAGGCAGGCATCCTGGTCTTGGTCGGTGGCTGTCTGGGTGCCGGTTGACTGTGGGGGAGCTGAAGCAGCCCCGTTCAAGGGCAGGCAGCTTCCAAGGAGTTGCAGGCGGGCGTCCTGGTCTCAGTCGGTGGCTGTCTGGGTGCCGGCCGACTGTGGGGGAGCTGAAACAGCCCTGTTCAAGGGCAGGCAGCTTCCAAGGAGCTGCAGGTGGGCGTCCTGGTCTCGGTCGGTGGCTGTCTGGGTGCCGGCTGACCGTGGGGGAGCTGAAGCAGTTTCAGAACCAAATGGACCATGGTGGTGGACGGGACACTGGGGGACTTGCCGATTGGAAGAAATCAGAAGAAAGAAGAATATGTGGCAAAGGGTGAACTTTAGAAACAAGCTATATAATGCACATCAAGCCAAACACAGGAAATTAGTAACTGAACACCCTGCAATACAGAACGTGACTTGAACCACTGAAATAGTTGTTTGTCTCAGTCTTTATGAACTGTTAGATCCTGTCATATAATTTAGTAATTTTCTGAAGTTCTGGCTGTAGCAGGAAGCAAAAGATCAACACGTCTGTTTGACAATTTGGCAAATCTGGCACTGACTTCATCTACATTTATTAGTTTTGTTGCCTCACCTTCAGTTACTAACATAGCAAGACCAGTTAGTCTGTCGTGACCTATTGTGTTTCTCAGGTATGTCTTTATTCATTTTACAGCACTGAAGGATCGTTCAAATGAACATGTAATGACTGGTATGGTAAGTGCAATAGTACCCAACTGGTGGATGCCAGGAAACATAACCAGTGGCAGTGAGTCAAGCAATGAAGAAATGTTCCATGGGGAATTTTCAGCAGGCAACCTTTCAATAAACTTTTGTGCTACAAACAATTCTTCTCAGTAAGTTGTACTTTATGAACCCGATATTCAGATTTGCGCCTGGCAATGGTGCAAGTGGTGGCGCAGCACAACCGAGTTGCACTGGAGCAAATAAGGGATATATTCAAAAGAGATGTGCCATGGCATATCCCTTCTGAATATAGAATATAATGCACATGGCACAAATACGATGCACCAGCATATCCCCCAGACAGGTCTGAATACCAGGACTGGGAATGTTCCAGTGCAACTGTAGCTGCATCTGGTGCAATATCCAGATATTCAGACCTGGACATGCAAACGGAGCTATTATTCATGCAAGGCACAAATGGGGCCAGTAACATGTCATTATGGCCCCATTTGTTGTGCAGGGCTGGCCAGCGAAATGCGCCTGGTACCCTGCACAGCATGCGGCCCCTGTATCAGGGACCACAGTAGTACCCTCTCCCCAACCTGTAACCCCGAGTGCTGAAATAGTACTGTTTACAGATTGCTGTTGTTCCAGCGGTTCCCCCCTCCCGTCCCGTACCTTCGAGCAGCCGTAAAGTGGACAATCAAAATTCCCTGGTAGTCTAGTGGCACCCCCTCCCCATCCCATAACCTTGATCGCCCGTAATAACATATATGCACTATCCCTTGTGGTCCAGTGGTTCCCACTCCCCATCCCGACCCACTGATTGCTGAAATATATATTTCAGATCCCTGGTAGTCTAATGGTATCCCCTCCCAGCTGATAGCCCCGATCACCCATAATGTTAATGAAACTGTTCCCTGGTGGCCCAGTGGCCCCCCCCTCCCATAACCCCAATCACCGTCGTAATATGACAATTACCTTCCCTGGTAGTCTAATGGTACCCTCCACCCCCCACCCACACAGCCCCCAACTCCCCGGTCGCCGGCAGGCAGCATACCCACGCAGCTGCCACCGAATGACAGGTTACAATATTGCTGCAAGCTCATTGGTCCACACTGTGTGAAGTCATTCATTCACAGAGCTGTGAATGACTATTACAGCATGCAAATACTGTAAGCTGTCATTCAGCGGGCAGCCGCGGTGGTATGTGGGAACAGTTTTATTAACTTTATGGGTGATCGGGCCTACCAGCGAGGGAGGGGGGGTACCACTAGACTACCAGGGACTATTGTGTGTGCTTGTGCATGGTGTTGGGGGGTTGCCACCCATGGCTGGCGGCTGCTGTGTTGTGCACTTCACTACAGCGGCCCGCTGGTGAGTGGTTAGCACTTGAGACATTTTTTATGGGCTCAGCTTTGAGCCCAGGTATCCATCGCATCTCCGGGTAGTGCCTGCAGATGTGCTGCACATCCCGGGCTGAATATCGGGATGTGCCGCATATGCATGGGCACGCCCCCTGGAGATGTGCCACATACATTATCTTTGTGCCCCAGCACATCGGGAATTGTGCTGTGCAATTCCCACTTTTGAATATTGCCCCGGGGCGCAGTTCTGAGGTTGCACTGGTGCAACTCAGTTGCGCCAGGTGCAGCTCCTTTGAATATCTTGGCCCTCAGTGATTGCACATAACATTTAGTGTTTTCTTATCTAAAAATAAAGGACTTGGTTTCAACGCCTAAACTGCTTGCAGTGGGTCTATCCCCTCTTTTGAAAATTGTTATCTCAATTCCGAAATCCCTTCCAGGGGCTATAAGGCCCTCTGCCTGTAGCGTTGGGCCTCATTACACCCCTGGACAGTCCAGTATAGCACAATACCACCCACCCTGTCGGGTATTATTCCTTTCATAGAGCACTGAGGCTTATGCTGCTGTGAGAGTTCTAAATTCCATTACATCATCCCCTGCCTCAGCAGAGCTAAACAGGTGATGATGTAATGTACTGCAAAGAGTTTTACACCCTCTGGACTGCCCAGGCTCCCTGCCTGATCTAAAACTGATGTGATTCTAGTAACCCCAGGAACTGGCTGGTTACACTCACTGCCACCAGGCAACCTTGCTGTCCACAGCAAGGGCTTTGGACTGCAACACAGGCCATCCAACCCCTGGGTGCTCTACGAAGAGGGGTGGTCAGTCCCTCCACTACCTATGACTTAACATAATCAGGTTACCACTAGGAACATGGAGGCATGCTGAAGCATCTTCAGCCACCACTAACAAATTAGGTAAGGTGTTCCTTCACTAGGGCCAAATGGGACCTTCCAGGAGCCTTCCTGACAGAACAGGACTGGTTACCCAGTATCTGGAATAGGGCTTCCAACCTGTACACTGTCAGGCACCCACCCAGTTTCACCACTAGGCGCATACTAAGGAAACTAACTATCCACTACACTACCCCCAGGGGCAGCCTATACCATTCCAGACACTTCACACTATACTAGCTTTAGAACATACACAGGCATTGCACTGCATTTTCAAAAACCATACTATTACTGTACACCTGTAATTAAAAATGCTTAAACATTTTTAAATTACACACTTTAAAACTTGTTAAAAGACCAGGAAACCACCAGAACTCCAGCTGAGTCCCAATCCTCTTCTTTTCTTCCTTCAGGCGCACCTATAAAAGAAAACCTGCAAAAGAAAACAACAGCAAACAAACCCTCCACCAGTAGGATACAGCACAGTCTCAAAAACCTTTAAGGGTTTTTCTACAAAAGACAGTATAAAAGTACAAAAATAATACATACAGAACACTTTTGTAGGAGGGGAACCCTTAATTGTCCTTCTAAGGATGTAATGTCCTGAGTGCACAAGGCACTCACTCAAGAATGTCTTTCGGAATATGGCCGGAGCCAGTCCCAGAACAGTTCTTGCAAGCAGGCATGGAGCCTACTGAAATTGTCCAGACCAGATGTCCACTGGACCAAGATAGCATGGGCATCACAGCATTAGCAGAGTTACTGAAACAGAAAAATAAGAGAAACTTTGCCCTATCAGTTCAGACGTGCAGGCTGACCTTTCTGGACCACATCTGTCACTGTTCGGGACCTCTTCTCTCCTCTGGCTGAAGACAAGTCTTGGACCAAACTCTTCAATGACACATCTGGCTCTGGTTTCTGCTGACCGAAAAGGAAACTGCAGCCACAACATCCCTTGTTGCTCCCAGGGGGATGATGCACTTTGACCTTCCAAATCTTTTTTCTTTGGCCGATTCCCTGCCTGTCCTTTGCCTGCCGACCATGGCTTACAGTCTTTGAGGTTACTTGTTCATACTGGATCTTCCAGGTACTTTTAGGGGCAGTACTACTGGGGATGAGGACCACAAATGATTGTTCTGTCTGAATGGGTCATCCTTACTGAGTGCACTGTCTCATTTCCAGCTCTGTCAGTCACAATTACTGAGTCCAGGTGGAGGGTGCGACCCATCTTCCAGGAGATAACTTTGTTTTAGCACACTTTTTCTCTGCCAGACCTAATAATTCCTTTCATCCGGCACCAAAGCAAACTTGTAGATGCCCTGGCTTCCTCCAGAAACCATTCCTCCCTCCAGTCCTCAATTTCTTCCCACATCCACCTTGGCATGAATGGGTACTTTACTCTGAATTCCTTCTCAGCTCTCCTCTGGATCACCCTCTCCCCCTTACTATTCTTGGGCAGATGCAGGCCCTCAGTCTGGCTTGGGGGTGGCCAGGTGTGATGCAACCAGGCATCTCTGTCCCACACAGGAAAAAAGCAGTCCATTCCTGTTTCCTCCTTCACCTCTTGCACACTGGAGTACCTCTCTTCTGCACGGGGCTCCAAAATTTTGACTGCTGCTTCTGGTGACCCAGTCTCACCACCAGGCACCTCCGCCTCCTCCAGTGCTTCCATATGGGCTGCCCAAGAGCTGGTTACTGGTTCAACCCCCTGCGAACACTCATTCTTCACTGCTGCTGGAGGCATGGGCCTCCCATGTGATGAGGTCCTTCAGCCCCTCATCCTCTCAGAGCACACTCGGACTTGGGCCCTCTGCCCTAGGGTCCACAAGTTCTAGTCCTGCTACTGCCAAACCCCTCCCAGCCTCTTCCTTGGCTGAGGGGCTATTTTCTGCTTGCACCTCTTTGCTGCACTCAGTCACACCTTCAAAAAATTCCCTGAGGAAATTCTGTTTCCTCCTGCTCACATTTGGCACCACTCTGTATTTTACAGCTGGGCTGTGCACTTAGAGTCAAAGTAGGGGCCAACCGGACACATCGGACAGTCTTTCTGGGATGGCCACTAGCCATATACATACTGAAATGTTTCCTGCAGTCCTGGCAGTGGGGGGTGGCTATGACATCTCGTCCAACTTTTAGGCATACTATGCACACACTAACAGGATAACCAGGGAGCACTATGTCAAGGGAAGCTCCCACACAGTCATGCTCTTCTTCGAACTTCCTCAGTTCTTGCTCTTTTTGTGCCACACATGTTTTTAAATGCAGTGAATACTGCTTGCCTCCACTCGCCATTTTTGCTCCCTGCAAAACACATTTACAGCAGTTGCTGTTACTATTTGCACAATTCTTTTTGCCATTTACAAAGTCTGTCTTGTAGCCTGCCCACTTTATCTGGTGACCTGTGGCTTGGCTTTTACTTTCAGCTGTTACTTTGTAATATGGCCCCTGCCCTAGCATGGCATGCTGCATTTTCCTCTGTGTCACTACCAAGTTCACACTTTCTCCAAATTGCTCTCTTTGATTACACACAGTTCTATTTTACTGTTCAGATGCCCAGATTGCTTTTTCTTACTTTACTTTGCACAGGAGGTATTACTGGTACTTACAGAAGCTGTTTTCTTCACTTTCCAGAAATCGCAGCCTGTGCACAAGACAATGTGTCCTTTTCGCACTCTCTGACGGTTCCGCTTAGTGACCAACAGGGAAAACATTGGGGTGGTTACCAGAACGAACAATCCTGCAGGCAAACGGTAAAATGCCCAACTTTTTCATGGCTCAGTACTTTTTTGCACTTAAATCCACAAATCCACCAATGAAGTATTTTACTAGGCCTTGCTGCTTTGCACGCTCTCGCTGTCTCTCCTCGAACACTGTACTAGTTCACAGAAACTCTAGCCAGGGGTAAAGCTTCATGAAAAGAGCCAGTCACTTGACACTATGCAAAAGAGCTAGGGGCATACTCTCTCCTCAGGTGATTATCGAGCTGTGGGAACCAGTTTTAAAGTGTAAACTGACTTTTTTTTCTCAGCGGTTTCTGTTTACAGTCCCAACAAGCAATTTTTCAGATTTTCTCTCCCAAAACACAGTTCTTTACAGCGAATCCACTACTTTCTCCTCAGGCATGGGGGAAAATTGTATTTACAGCAAACAAGTGTTTCTTTGCTCAAAATGACTCTGCAGCTGGTGATTTTGACAATCTAAACAGTTTTTAAGCACTTTAAAGCAGGATTTTACACAGTTCCACCAAAGCAGTCCTTGGTAACATAGTTTCCACAGAATCTCACACTGCAGTCCACTCTCTTACAGCTGTACACTCAGTTGGCATTTTTCTTAGCAGATTGCACCTTCTTCTTCACAAACACAGTCCTTTGGTGGGTGCACCACCACCAGACAAAAAAAAAAAACATATCCTCTGCATGGCAACCTTTTCTGTCAGCCAAAATCCTAGTATGAGTCCCCATTTTTGTAACCCATCCCCCCCTTTTTTAACTGGCAGCTTGTTGGCACAGCAGCTACCACAATAACAAAGGCTATCACCACTGACATTAGGGCAACACCTGGCTCGGGCTTCCAGGAGGTGGGGAAAAGGTACAAAAGAACATTTCTGTTTCTACCCAGGTCCGGGGGAAAAGGTGCCAGGGCTATGGTGTGTATCCTATCTGTGGGGGACCCAAAAACTCACACAGGTTACTCAGAGATGGAATGTCCACAACCAGAAAATTGGGATTGTACTATAAGGCTTTTATTTATTACAGAATGGTAACAGAAAAAATGGTGATGCCCCCATAGCTTTGTCGCTGTCTAGACAGATGGTACATTTGTAGCAGGCAGCAACACTTTTACGCAAACTCTTTCTTGCAGTACTGAGACTTTTCACAAGAACACTTTCCACAGACATCCACCACCTTTGTTGAGGGATCTCTGGAACTTACCAGTGCATTTATGTGGCTGGTGCCACAGCACTAACTTCAAGCACACACTGGGTGAACCTAGTTAACACTTCTTGGAGCCCATATGACTCCACACTTTGCTCTTTTCTTCTTTTCTGCCAGCTGGAAGACGGTGTTAACTGCCACAACTAGCTGTTTTGAAAGAACTGTGCTAACTTTCACAACTAGACACTTGAAAGAGCTGTGTTAACTTTCACCTAAAACTCTTTAGGGGGCACATGTTGTCTCCCCATCTTTAATTTCTAAACACTCTGTATGGCCTTTTAGGACTACTTAGACTACACACATTTACACCTCTTTACTGAAATCTAAGCATTGCTTCAAGAAATTTTTAGCTTTCCTGGCTAGAGACTCTGACACTTTTAAACTCTTTAAGCCTGAAATCTGGGCAGCACTGTTAGTTCTCACAGTCTTTTGGGGATTGCCTTAACAACTTATAGTCACTGAAACCTTCAGTCCCATTTCTCCTGCTGAGAAATTTTCACTCCCTCGCAGCTTCACAGGATCTGGTAGCCACCACGTCCCACAAACCGGCCGATGTGTATTGTACTAGGTGGGCAGAAAATAACAAACTGAGGGTCCTTCCCTCTAGCAAGTGGCCTTGCAAAGCACCACCTGCCTGCAGAGATCTCTCCTGCAACTCTCACCAACCAACTCACAGATCCAAAAGAGCAGTAGAGAACTGAGGCTTATGCTGCTACGAGAGTACTAAATTCCATTACATCATCTCCTGCCAACTGTTTGAGAATATAGATTTCATGATAAGACACATGCATGTTTAAAAGGTGAACAAACTCAGGAAATAAATGAAAGAGAAAAAGCTATAAAGGGTGTACTGTGATGTGAAGGTGCAGTGAAATAAGAACTCAAACAGATTTCTCTTACCTGAGGCCAGGTAGAGTTCATGGCCTGATTAGAAAATCCTCATGCTTCAAGGATCTATAGAGGTCTGGCCAGCCCTCACCTGCTGCTTTTCAGTGCCAACAAGATGGACAGGTAGGGCTGTGCTAATCTGTAGGAGTTGTAGGTGGAATCAGGCTGGCATCCACCCCTAATTAATTAATTTATATGATTTCTTGGTGTATCCTAAATATTTGGGTAAATAACCCTTACAGAAATGTTTGATAGTGTATATCTCTTTCATAAAATCAAACTTGCATGCTTATAAAATGTACCAGTAGGAAATTATTCACCCTGAATATTGTAAGGGGCAGATCACATGCTCATAGGCCCATGTATAAAAAAACCCTTAGGGAGAGAAGCAGAGTTAGATTGATTGAGTTTGGAGCAGAAGCAGATCAGTTCAGTTCTGTCCAGTCCAGTCCAGCCAGGAGTTGGTAAGAGAAGGGTGTGTTCTGAGCTCTGAGAAGAGACTGCTGTAGCAAGCGGGTAGTGTAAATAAGCTGACACAATGAAAACTTACATAGCTTGCCGGATCAGCAGGCTCAGCACTTCGAAGCTGGGACTATTAATATATTCCTTGAAACTTAGATTGGGAATTTAAAGAAATGCAAGTCCAGTAACTGGTGATCTGCCTACAAAAAGACCACCAAAAGCTCTGGTGAAAAACAGGGCTAGGGTCAGGACTTTATATTTAGGAGAAAGTCACAGAGTGGTGAAACAAAGAACTGCACCTGGGTGATTCTTAATTCCCAGTGTAGAATGTGCAGGCCTTGAGCTTGGAAGGAATGGTTTCTTTAAGACTTTAATGTTCTTAGCCTTAATTTAAAAACTCCTGGTGTGCGTAGGATGGGAGATAGTCCATCTAGGTACAGTGATTCATTCAGTTGGGTCAGGAAAATGTCAAATGACAATGGAAATGGATATTAAATGGGATTTGTTGCAAATGTAATGGTATATAATCTGTACAGGACAGATTGTCCTGGTTTGGAAGGAGGCTTCCAGGGAACAGAAATAGAATGAGATTGCTGCCAAACATAATCTCCATATAGGTAATGATATCTGTTTATGATTTTTATTAGGGTCCCTTGCAGTGGAGTCCCTGAATCAAGGGAAGGTGGGTAATCCTGGACTACTTTGTCCCTTTACTCCTTCATACCCACCCAGGGAAGAACTCTCTGTTAGGAAGGTTTGGAAACTAGTTCCCTTGTAGAAGGAGTTTCCCTCTTGAGTAGGGGGAAATGTGGCAGGGTTAGATCCTGCTAAAAATTTTTTTTTAATTAATGGGGATGTTGGTAAAAAGTGGCATCATCCATTTAAATTCTTCCATGACACTGAATCTGAATGTGCAGTAAAACAAAGATAGATCTTCTGCTTGTCTGATTTTATTTGCTATTTCCTTATTTCTGTCCTATCCCTCTATCTGGTTTCTGGACTGGACACTCAGAAAAAATAGTCCCCTCCCCCCTTTGGGCATTTCTTTCTGCTATCCCCACTTCCTTTCTTTTACCACTCTGACCTTCTAGATTCCTTCTCTCTTTCTTTCATAATAGGATTTTCCTGATTTAGAATCAGGTCCATGGCCATCTTGGTGGCCAGTGTTACACAAAGGAACTCTTAAAGACAAAACAAACAAACAAAGAAAACCCTCCACACTGTGTTTAAAGGCGAGTAGATTCAGAATCTAAAAACAAAATAGCTGCCTCTTATGCCTTTTCCTTATGTGTGCTGCCTCCCCCCTCCTGTCAGTCACTAGCCTTATAGCAGGGCTGATTGTAATGTTCTATGCATTAAATGTTGTTTTCTATAAGCACAACCACTCATTCTGTACTGGGTGGCCATGCTGAGTCAGGTTACACAATGGATGATTTGGACACCGTATGGCACTATTGGAAATAACCAGAAGCAGACATGCTGCTCCTTGGTACCTTCTCCTAAAGCACTGTGGAGCCTTTCCTTGATTATATACAAGAGTTCTGTTGTAAACCAAAGTACAAGTTACTGGCACATTTTACACACATACCCCAAGTTCCTGCCCTTCTGGCTTTCTTGTGGTGTTCCTTGTATTTCAGCTGTTCTTCTCCACTTGTTACTACAGTACAGGTGGTAGAGGGGACTGAACTAGCCGACATTTTATTCAAACTCAGCAACAGTGTTAAACAGAAACAGATAAAGCCATATACAGTACATAACAATGCCATTTATGTGTTTATCAGCCAGAAATCCCTGACTTAGAAGAAGTTAAAGCAGAAGGAAGCGGGTAAGGCAGTCAGAATAGCAAAGGCCCAAACCGAGGAAAAGATAGCCAACTCGGTTAAGAAGGGGGATAAAACCTTTTATAGGTACATTAGGGAGCAAAGAAAGACTAAGGTAGGGATACTGAGGCTGAACAAAGAGGAAGGTGGTTGGGCAGAGCACAACAGTGAAAAAGCAGGGATACTGAATGAACACTTCTGCTCAGTATTCACAATGGAAAAGCAGGGAGAAATGCCTAATCAGGTCAATAGAAGCACTCTGGATAGGGGGGGTTGATATTAGTCCTTTCACAGAAGAAAGGGTTCTGAAAGAACTCTTAAAACTGAAGGTGGATAAAGCAATGGGGCCTGATGGGATTCACCTCAGAATTCTAAAAGAACTAAGGGAAGAACCAGTAACACCACTGACTCCCTTTTTTAATAAATCTTGGGAGGATGGTGTGGTACCTGAGGACTGGAGGAGGGTAGATTTGATTCCCTTTTACAAAAGTGGGAGCAAGACTGAGGCAGGAAACTACAGACCTGTCAGTCTGAGTACCTGGAGGCCAGTGGGGCACAGGACCCAAGGCAGCATGGATTCACAGTGGAAAGGTCATGTCAGACAAATCTAATTGATTTCTTTGACTGGGTGACCAAAGCAGTAGACCAGGGAGGGGCTATGGACATGGCCTACCTAGACTTTAGCAAGGCATTTGACACGGTTCCGCACAAAAGATTAATAAACAAATTAGCCAGCCTGGGAGCGGGTCCCAGGGTGGTAGCCTGGGTAAAACACTGGTTGGACAACAGGACACAGTGGGTAATAGTAAATGGAGTCCACAGTGAAGAAAGGAGGGTTACTGGTGGAGTACCGCAGGGTTCAGTACTGGGGCCAGTCCTTTTTAATGGCTTTATAAGTGACATTGCAGAGGGACTGGAAGGGAAAGTATGTCTCTTTGCAGATGACACAAAGATCTGCAACAGGGTTGATACACAAGGTGGGGTGGAAAGGATGGAAAGGGACTTGGCAAGGTTGGAGGAATGGTCAAATGTATGGCAGTTTAGATTCAATGCAAAGAAGTGCAAAGTAATGCACCTGGGAAACAAAAACCCAGGGGAAGAGTACACAATGGGGGGTGAGATACTGACAACAACAAAAATGGAAAGGGACCTGGGGGTAGTCATATCAAATGACCTAAAGGTGGGCCAGCAATGAGAGAAGGCAGTAAGGAGGGCTGGGGGGGGATACTGGGATACATAGGGAGAGGCATCACCAGTAGAAAACAGGAAGTTGTTGGCCTTTTCTACAGACAGTTGGTAAGACCACATCTGGAGTACTGTGTACAGTTCTGGAGACCCCATCTCCTTAAGGGCATAGACAGGGTTGAGGCTGTCCAGAGGAGGGCAACCAAAATGATGCAGGGTCTGCATCAAAAGACATATGAAGAAAGACTAAAGGAACTAAAGATGTATAGCCTCAAGGAAAGGAGGGAGAGGGGGGACATGATAGAAACTTTCAAATACCTCAAGGGAATCAACAAAGTCCAAGAGGGTAGCATCTTTCAAAAAAAGAGATGTGCAAAAACAAGGGGGCACAATTTGAAGATAGAGGGGGGACGGCTCAGAGGTAATGTAAGGAAGTATTTCTTCACAGAGAGGAGGGTTGTGGATACATGGAACAGCCTTCCTGAGGAGGTCGTAGAGTCGAAAACAATGGGGGAATTCAAGAATGCATGGGACAGACATAAGGCAATTCTAGTGGGGGGTAGGAGGAAGTAGGCTGTTGGTTAACTAGGATCTGCAGCTTGACCGTTAGGTAGGGAAATGGTCAGACTAGGTGGGCCAAGCAGTCCTTATCTGCCATCAAATTCTATGTTTCTATGAAACAGGGAGGGATTAAATGCACTTGTATGGCAAAATCACAGATACATAAAGACAATTGTTGAAGTCACGCGATACCCTCAAGCTGAACGGACATATTTTCCTTGGCTCCATACTCTCAGTGTTAAATAAGCTTATTTTTTATATTTAACAGCCAGTTTAATTTTCCATTTTTGCATCTGACACCTTTGCCTGCGTTGTGGACACTACCGGGACTAACTTGGCAGACATGGAAACGGCTCCTTTGCCAGAGAATGTTGGGCAAACTGAATTGATGCATCACCTCAAGTCAGGCTGAAGCCACCTCTTAAATGGCATACCCAGATTCCCCCAAACCAGACAAATTGGATCTTTTAGTAGCTGATATGGCTGGAATTAAACTTACTTTGGCCAGGGTTGTTGAAGACCTGCAACTTCTCAAACCAGCTCTTGAGACTTGCTCCCTCAAGGACTCCCAGACCCGTGACCTTCAGGAGAGGCAAGATATTAAGAAAAGGCTACAGAAACTGGAGGTTAAAACTGATGATTTAGAATCCAAGAGCCATTAGAACAACCTGGTGATAGTAGGGATCCTGGAATGGGCGGAGGGCTGCAACATGTTGAGCTTCATACAAGGCTTTATGAAAGAAATTGCTGGCCCACCAGTCTTCAGTTCAGATTACCTTATTGAGCGAGCCCACTGCTCCCTCCGTCCCCAACCACTGTTGCAAAGAAAGCCTTGAGCCGTTATTCTACGGTGTCTCTACTACCAGGACAAGGTACATATTCTTAAGCAAGCTCAACTAAAGTGGCCCTTGTCCCGGAATAGCCATTCTTGCTTTATTTTTGGCTACATTACTCAACTAGTCTGGGGGAGCAGTAAGCCTACTGAGATATTAAGCTGGTACTTTATCAGGCGGGCATTAAATTTTACATGCGATATCCTGCCAGACTCTTTGTTAGTACAGCTACAGGGGTTTTGGAATTCACGTCGGCCGAACAAGCAAAGTTAGAGCTTCCCAGGCATTTTCCTCAGCTTTCTTTCACTGTCCAAAGTCAAACGATAACTTGAGGGTAAATAAGGAGCTTTTTACTGAATTTCAGAATATTCTCCGCCACCATTATTATTGATTTTCCCCTATGACTGTAGCTGGTAATGAGCTTTCATAGCTCTCTCTCTGCCCCCGAAGATAACCTGCTCCCTAGTGCACAATGGTGCTGGTCTGCCCCATTCTTCCTGTTTTACTGAATTAAGAGTGGACTTGTTTTTTTTTTTATGGCTCAGTCTCTTCCTTCTATAGAAATACATCAATATGGCCAGCCCGGTGGCATTGGAGGTGGAGGCACTGCTCACTACACCTCATGCCATGCCGGCGACCCGGGTTCGGGAACGAGCATGGGGTCAGCAGGGGCGAGAGAGGATTGAGCATCCGGAGGATTGCTCGCATCTCTCAGGGAGGTGGGGTTTGTCGTCCTGCTCATTGACTGCCCTCTGGTAATGGCCAGGGGGCAGTACGGTTGGCAGGCACAGGGGAGGTGGGGTGGGGAGAAAATGGTGACAAAAGAGCCTGGCAGGCTCCGTGATGGCCTGCCACATCCCGAGGGCCACCCCTGGTTTCTGGATTGGGTCTCTGGCGGGGGGGGGGAGCTGTCATCCTCCTCCCTGGCCCCGCCACAGGGTGGGTAAGCTGCGGTGGAATTTCTGTGAGTAGACAGGAGTGAGAGTGCCCGGGACTGGAAAGTGAGTCCCTCTGCAAGGAGGACCATAGCCACCTGCCAGAGCTCCAGGTGGAAAAATAAATAATAGAGAAAAAAAAAAAAGAACTACATCACTATGATTTGGCATCATACGAACATATGAACGTACAAAATTTGCCAGCAGATAAAGGTCTAGAGGTCTATCAGGTCTGCTCGAATGTGCAGCTAGCACCCCTAATTTTGCAGCTGCCCCTTCCTCCCACCCTTCCCCTCCATTGACCCTCCCCCTTGCTTTGTCCCAGCCCCTTTTGAAGAAGTCCACTGTTCTACTGGATACCACTTCTGCCGGTAACACATTCCACCCAGCTACCACCCTCTCTGTAAAAAAGTGTTTCCTCATCTCCCTCCTGAACCTTCCCCCTCCAGCCTCATTTTATGGCCCTGGGTGTCCCTCCCCTCTCTTACTTTGGACAGCCCCTCTGTACCTGTCTTGTTTATTCCTTTCATGTACTTAAAGGTTTCAATCATGTCCCTCCTTTCCCTCCTCTTCTCTAGCGAGTACATGTTCAGCTCCCTGAGTCTTCTCTCATATGGCAAGTCCCCCAGCCCCTTGATCATCTTTGTCACCCAGCGCTGCACCCTCTACAGTAACTTAATATCCTTCTTCAGATACAGGTGCCAGTACTGCACACAGTACTGCAGATGCAGTCTAAATAATGACCTATACAGTGGCAGAATCACCTCCCCCCTCCTCAAGGAGACACCCCTTGCCATGCAACCCACCATTTTGTTGGCCTTTGCAGCTGCCTTCCTACATTGTGCAGAGTTGTTTATTTACCCTGTAATGAGCACCCCCAGATCCTTCTCGTCCTCTGTCTTGGCTAGCTGCACTCCCCCCAGCTGGTAACTCCTCCTTGGGTTCTTCATCCCAAAATGCTTCACCTTGCACTTTTTGGCATTAAACCCCAGTTGCCAGGTGTCTGACTAGGTTTCCAGCTTTTCCAGATCATCCTGCAACCCCTGCCATCCCTCTAGGTTGTCCACCACCACTCCCATCTTGGTGTCGTCAGCAAACAGACTGATCTTGCTCTAGATGTCCAGTGATATGTCTGCAATGAATGTCCCAAACAACACTGGTCCCAGCACCGAGCCCTGTGGAACACCGCTCATCACTACCCTTGGGGATGAGGAGAGCCCGCCCACCACCACCCTCTGTTGCCTTCCCCGAAGCCAGTTCTCTACCCATCTCACCAGCTTTGCACCTGCCCCTGTGCCTTCTAACTTACTTCTCAGCCTCCCATGTGGCACCAAGTCGAATGCCTTACTGAAGTCCAGATACAGGACATCCACTGCATGGCCCCTGTCCAATTGCCTAGTTACCCAGTCATAGAACTCCACCAGGTTGGTTTGGCAGGATCTGCCATGCATGAATCCATGATGTGGACTGCTTTATTTGTAATCTTAGGACCTGTTTTGTGCTTGATAATGACTCCACCACTATCGGGGAATTTCTGGACTGATGATTATAGTGATCCATTCATCCTTTATTTTCTATGGGTCAGTCTGGTGTGGACACCATTACTGGGTCAGATATTGGTTCTTCTTCTCTTGAGAGATCACAGAACTGGACTGGGAGCGGATTTGCAACTCTGCAGAGCGAGTCTTGGTTTACTATAGGACTTATGTTTAAGCTCGGCTCATACATAGTGAGTTATGTTTTTCATCACCCTGGATCCTTGTGTTCCTTATACTGGACTACTTGGATACCTAGTTTTTCTTTACCTTCTTTACCTACTGACTAAAGTGCTCCCTCTGCCCTTACCTTGATTTTGGACTTAAGTTTAATTGAACAATATATACTATAGAACAAAGGATGCTTTCTTTTTGAACTGTATGAGACCATTGCTTCGAGAGATCATGGAATGACCCCTTGTTCAGGGTGCAGGGTGGCACCTAATCCCCTACCCTTTCCTCACCCTTTTTCTTTCCCCCTTTTTTTCCCCCTTACCTCTTATGTTTAAGTTTATGGCTGTGACAGCTATTGCAGCTGAAGAATATTACCTGCGATACGGTGACCAGGGATGTTTATTTGTTCCTCGAGCCATCACAGTCTAAATATTACATGGGAGGGATGCTCTTCTCCTATGGGATGTGTCCCCTACCCTCTCCTCCCTTACATGGTGGTAGAATACAGGGGAATTGTTTGTTAATTCTGTCTCTGTTTAATACTGTTTTATACCCTTATTGGGTATTGGGGTTCAGATGCATTTTTTTTTCCTATTGTTCTTTTAAAGCACAAGGTACAGCTGGTTGTAGGGTGGGCTGGGTATAAGTGGAATTATTTTGTGTTTAGGAACATTTCCTACTTTATGATTGTTGGGGGACCTGATTTTTATATGTTTAAATATTTGTTTTTTGAACAGTTACCAATATTTGTTGTTTTGTTCCTCTGGCTCTACCCCATTTGACTTGGCACAGGGTCAATACCTCGCACAGCAGAATATTGTTTGACGAGATACATTGTGCAATTCTATGATAACTTTTCTGTGGGGCTCTGCCCACACCCCCATTACAGGGGCTGTAGCCCCGGACTGCCGCTAAGGATTATAACTCGGGGAGGGTTCAACATGGAGAGCGCACAGGTCCAGTTTCGGCATAATGCCATGCGCTATTGAGCGTACAACATTATGACCCGGTACGATTTAAACTTGCATTACCTGGAACATCAAAGGTGATAATTCCCCTATGAAATGCCTTCAGGTCCTTAAGCACTTAGCCTCCTTTAAAACAGAGCTAGCATTGCTTCAAGAGACCCATTTGCTGACAAAAGAAGCACATCCTTTTCGTAGGTTGTGGGTGGGACTCTCTTTTGGCGATACTGGTAGCGCCCGGAGGGCCAGGGTTGTAATTTTAGTTTGTAAAAACCTACCAATCCAAACACTTAAGGAATATGTGGATACAGATGGCAGGTACCTCTTCCTCCATGTTATGGTTGGCATATCTGAATTATTAGTAGACCCAATTTATGGACCCAATGCGGATAACCCTTAATTTTTTTGTGTCCCTGATGAATATTATTTCTACCCATAGTTCCCTTCCCAAAATAATTATGGGGGATTGGAACCTTACCATAGATGACACTCTTGACAGATCTGGTGCTACACGAAAGGGACTTTCCCTAGCGCAGAGGGCGATACGCAACTTATTAGACACTTGTGGCCTAGTTGATCTTTGGCATACCCTTCATCCCTCTGACAAGGAATATACCTTTTTTTCCCCAGTGCATAACACCCAATCCCATATAGACTATGCCCTGGTAAATCCAGTTTTCATTCAAACTGTTAGATTTTGCGAAATACACAGTCAGGTCATTTCGGACCATGCTCTGGTTTCACTTTTGGTGGGCCTGTCTCTTACTTGTAAAAGGGAGAAGCACTGGAGGCTTAATAACCATATCCTGAAGGATGATGGATACTGTTCTAAGTTAAAACAGGTGACCACAGAATTTTTTACTCTTAATATGGCCTTGGTACAATCTGTGACCACTTGTTGGAATGCATATAAATTTATTTATTAAATTTCATTAACCGGGTAAGTCCACTGGGCCCCGAAGGTCCCTTTTTCAGGAGCGACCCGGAATTAGTTACATGAAGCAAGGTAAATACATACTGGTAGTACAGTGCATGACATAGAGTACAGGATTACAATGACAGTATACAGTTTTCATAGTAGAGAGCAGTTATATACATCAGACTTACACGATTCAGCAGTGGCAGCTGAAAGGCTTAGGGCATTCGTTTTTTGTAACCAAACAACAGGGGGCAAGTTGGCTAACCTTCAGGACAGGAGCAGAGATGTGTCGTCTGAGGGGAGATTATTTGTTTGGCATCTGTGCGGAAAAAGAGCAGAGAACAAAAAGCTCAGGAGTTGTTACACTTCATTCGGGGTTTAGAAAAGAATATTAGTCCCACTTCTTCTGAAGATGACTGGTTATGCCTTAACCAAGAATGATCAGCCTATGCAGAATTGAATAGAGAACAGGCAGAGCATGCTCTATTTCACTCTCGCTTTCACTACAAAATGTAAGGAGAAAAATCTAGTAAGTTATTAGCTATGCAACTTAAGCAAATGGAGATGGCCCGCTTGGTTAAGTGCATCCGTTCTAGATCGAATAATGAGGTATTAACATCCTCAAGGGATATCACACAAGAATTCAAACAATTCTATGAAAAACTTTATGATGAGGAGGCAGAACCACCACATTTTTTTTTTTAGCTATTACTTTTTCTTCATGCCGGCTTGCATCCGGAGGGCGTCCCCAGCCCTATCCCCTGATGTCCACCATCCGGCACTGACCTGGCCCCAGGGCTCCTTCTCCATGGCGGGGCCGGGGGGGTTCCCCAACTCCCACCGGGACCCGGATTCAAGGGGGCCAGTGCCGTGACTGGCCGAGAGCGGAGCCTCTGAGGTGCCCTACACCATTCTGCTGTGTCAAGGGGTTTTCTATGTTACTCCCCTAGGAGTTGAGGTGTGCAGTGATGCCTGCAGAGTGGAGCACACACGCATCCACACGTGCTCCCTCTAAACGTCTACCCCGACTCCTCCCCTGTCTTCAGCAGAGCAGCTGTGTCCCCCAGCCTCCGCTAGGGAGCAGACAGGCGCCGACAGCTGGGAACCCCCCTCCCTGGAGAAGGAGAGCAGTCCATCGAATACTCAATCCTTCTCCACCCCTGCCGACCCCCGGTGGCCCGTGCTCATTCCCAAACATGGGTTACCGGCGTTGCACGAGGTAAGGTGACCAGTGCCTTAGCCCTCAGTGCCACTGGGCTGACCTAAAACCACCAGATTTGAGATCTAAAATTCATGCTTATTTGGAAGAAGTTAAACTTCCTAGTTTGGACCCCAACTTGGCTCCTATGTTGACTGCACCTATTACCATCTCAGAAGCTGACAGAGCCATTGCTTCTCTTACCCTGGATAAGTCACCAGGGCCCAATGGCTTTTCTCCCAATTTTTATGTCACCTTGAAAGCGGAATTAGTTTCCCACCTGATGGAATTTTATTAATTTTTGTTTCCAACATAATGCCTTCCCTCCAGATTTTCTCGAGGCTTTCATCACTTTGATCCCCAAACCATGTAGGGACACCTTAAAGGTTGGTAACTACAGACCAGTTTCTTTATTAAATGTAGATGTCAAAATACTTTCTAATATTTTAGCAAGTAGATTGACCCAAGTATGGCTACCACTAATTGGATGAGAGCAAACAGGGTTTTTATGCAATGCCGTCTAGTTTCAGATCATATGAGGAACATTTTTCATTTGCTTTCAGCTTATAATAATAATAAATCTTTATTTATATGGTACCATTCAGGAACCAGGCTGCCTAACAGTCAAAAAAAAACCAAATAAACCATAAATTCAACATTATAAATGTCATAAAATGCAGATAAAACAATGAAACAGAATTTAAATCATTCACTGAATGCCTGCTTCCACAAGTAAGTTTTGAGAGCCTGGCTTGCAGGGAGTCTGACACCACTGCAGTGCTGGTCTCCCTGGAAGCCGAGAAGGCCTTTGATCGGGTCTCGTGGCCTTTTCTGTTCCAGATCTTGCAGGCCTTTGGGATCCCAGATGATTCTATTAAATGGGTCTGCTTACTGTATTCTACCCCAACGGCTCGCACCTTCAGTAATGGGGTTTTATTGGATTCCTTTAAGTTAAAGGGAGACACGAAACAAGGTTGTCCTTTGTCCCCCTTTTTATTTAATTTATATTTGGAACCCTTGCTGGATCTGTTGGTTCAAAGAGATCAAGATTTTTATCCTGGAAGGACTTGGTGAGAGCTTGTCCCTGGTTTCTTTTTCTGGACTTTTTCTGTTGTCAGGGTGAATGCCCTTATTTTAAAATCTGTCAGTCGCACTGCCTGGGTGAGAGCTGAGCTGTTTGTCAACTAGGTGTCTTGGAGGGACTCCTGAAAAAAGTGAAATCTTGCCTTCAAACTGGTTGTGCCATCTTAAAAACTCTATTCGAGCTTTGGTGGTGAGAGCACTTAATAGTCTGGACTGCACCTTGAGACATTGCCAGCCTTCTGGTTGGAATTTTGCATTTGGACATCATTTTATTGACTTGGAATTTTCTGTTTTTGTTTTTGCTGCAGCTCATACTCACTGTTTCTCTCCTCTATTGTTCCTCTGAATTATTATTTTATTTTGGTTGGGTGGGGGGGATGTGGTTTGGGGAGAGTGGGTGAAGTTTAAAGAATTTGTATTAGTAGAGGGTGGGGGATAATGTATCTGGTTTAGTGTGTGCATGCTTAGTATGTAAGATGGGAACTCCTTTTAGTGGGGTAATTTAACTCTTTGGGGTTTGTTTTGGAAAAAGTGGTAGGGGGTGGTTTGTTATTTGGGTTAGTTTTTGCACAGTAAAATCTTGTGGTGCAATTTTAGAATTCCAGTGAGGACTAGACGGGCCAGGCAAGATGTGTTGGGTCACGGTCCTGCTAGAATTACCTACTCTGCCACTCGGCTTCACAACCTTTGCCCCTTTACTGACGTCCCATTTCCTGCCACCACAGCGAGAAGCTGTAGGGAGGTCGGAATTACTAGGAGGCAAGGGATCTACAGGGAGCCAAAGGCAGTAGAGGAGGAGGTGGTGGGCTGCATTGAGGTCGTCTGGTCCAGGAGATGCCCTGGGTGTAAACGGAGTCTAGGGAGAGGCCAGATGTGTTTTGTCTCTGTACCCAGGGTTTCCACCAGACCGAATGGGCAGGCAGCTAGAGGTCTGGCCATGTCTTCTCATCCTCTTCGGGCAGTACTTTGCAATGCCAAGTTGATGAGGAAGAAGGCCGCCATTTTTGCGGACTTGATTTCTGCTGTTGACTTGGCTTGCATAATGGAGACCTGGCTTGGTGACGATGCTGGCCCAGTTCTTGCAGCTGCTGTCCCACCCGGGTACTCCGTAGTGCACTGCCTGAGGAAGGATCACAGGGGAGGGGGTGTGGCCATTGTCTTTCGAGCCAGCCTGGGCTTCACGGTGCTCCCAGTTTGTAACGCCCGATGTTTTGAGTGCATTGCTGTGCGTGGGGGCACAGGTGCAGGTTGCAGAATTCTCCTCATTTACCATCCTCCTGGGGTGGGGGGAGATTTCCTGCAGGAGGTGGTGGACTTCATTGTTGACCAGTTGCTGGAGTCCCCCAGGTGTTTAATCCTGGGGGACTTCAATGGCTGGATCAACGAACAATCCTCACTTTTTGATTTCAACCTCCTCCAGTTGATGCATTCACTGGGCCTGTCACAAACGGTTGCTTCTGTGACCCACCAGCATGGCCACACAATCTAGTGTTCCAGCTGGGTCTTGAGGTTGATAACCTCAAGATTGATCAGGTCATTTGGTCTAATCACTGTACCGTGGAGTTCATGTTTGGGCTCCCCCCCAGGAGTCCCGTCTCCCTGTGGAGATGGTCAGCTTTCACCCTTTAAGGGGCGTGTGCCCCGAGGGACTGTTGGTGTTAGCTGACCTATCTCAGGTTCACACGGCATGTGCAGTGGGTTCCAGGGATGCAGTGACCACTTATATAATAGGGTGGTCTCCGAAGCTCTGGATGCTCTCACACCAGTTCGTATACAACCCAGATCTTCCCACTTGAGGTCCCCTTGGTTTGATGGGGACCTCAATGTGATGAAGATCAAGGGTCAGAGGTTGGAGCATTGCTGGTGGAAGTCCTAGCTGGAGGATGATAGGCTGGCCCAACGTGCTCACTGTGAGGAGTACCAGGGGGCCATTTCTAGCAAGAAGGCAGAATTTCTGTCCAGGGAAAAACAGACCATCTCAGCTATTTCAGACTGTAGACAGGCTTCTTCATCCTGCCTGCTTGCAGCTGAGAAAAACTTTGTCATCCACCTTGTGTAAGGAGTTTGCTCTGTTTTTCTCTGAAAGAGTGGCAGCCATCCGGTCGGGGATCCTGCCAGGGAGGCATCTGCCTCGTAGTGGTTGGGCTGGGGGTCTTGGAGGCACTCCGCCTGTCTGGGATGAGTTTAGGCCAGTGGAGGTGTCTGAAGTGACTAAGGTGATCTTAGAGCTGAGGCACACTTTTTGTGAACTGGACCCGGTACCGACACATTTCTTAATAGGATATGTTGAGGCTGTAGGCCCTGTGTTCACCGGGATTGCCAGGCGCTCGATGGCAGAGGGGGTCCTCCCTGCAGCTTTGAAAGAAGCGTTGGTGAAGCCTCTCCTTAAGAAAGCTTCCCTCGACCCTGACATCCTGGCAAATTACCATCCTATCTCCAACCTACCCTTTTTGGTTAAGGTTGTTGAGAAGTTAGTGGCACATCAACTTGAGGATCACCTGGTGTCCTCGGACATCTATGAGCCATTTCAGTCAGGTTTTCAGGCTAGACATAGCATTGAAACCACTCTAGTGAGGGTGCATAATGATCTGCTCAGGGCTAGAGATAGAGAAGACAGGTCAGTTCTTGTTCTCCTTGATCTCTCCTCAGCATTTGACACTGTGGACCACATTGTGCTTCTTGATTGGCTCTGTGAGTTTTGTGGACTCACTGGTACTGTCATTAGCTGGTTTGAGTCCTATCTCTCAAACAGGGTGCAGCGGGTAGTGATGGGGAATTTCTCCTCCTCCCCAATACTCCTGTCTTGTGAGGTACCACATGGCTCGATCTTGTCACCGATGCTGTTTGCAGTGTACATGCTGCCCCTGGGCGAGATCATTCGACAGTACAGCATGGAATTTCACTGTTATGCAAATGATACCCAGCTGTGCTTGTCTTTTGCCCCTGGAGCATCAGGAGCTGTTGATGTGCTTAATAACTGTCTGGCTAAAGTCAATGACTGGATGGCTTCCAGCTGGCTGAGACTTAACCCAGCCAAGACGGAGGTACTGGTGATCGAGCCTGGTCGTGGATTTGATGGGTTGCCACCTGGGGCTGATTCAGGCCTTTTTCTGGGTTCTGCTCCATTGGTGGCTTCCCTGAGGGTGTGAAATCTGGGCATGATCCCTGATAAAAGACTGACTTTTGAAAATCAGGTGTCATCTGTTGTCAGTAGTGGTTTTTACCATCTGCAGAACATTGCCCGGATTAAGACCCTCATTCCATTCGAGGACCTGCCGATGCTAGTGCATGCCTTTGTGACCTCCAGGCTTGACTATTGCAACTCTCTGTACTTCAGGGTCATAGGAGGGACCCTTCACAGACTTCAGCTAGTGTAGAACGTGGAGGCCCGGTACTGACGGGCCTTTCATGGTCCAGTTATGTGACCCTGGTCCTGCAGGCTCTGCACTGGCTGCCAGTCAGGTGGAGGGTCCTTTTCAAGGTGGGTCTTCTCACCTTTAAGGCCCTTTATGGACTGGGTCCTGGTTACCTGTTGGAGCTCCTGACACCTGTGTCCTCTGCTCGCTCCCTCCGCTCCTCTTCAAGGGGCCTCCAGGACGTTCCCAGGGTTCGGCTCAAGACTTCAGGAGATTGTGCATTCAGCGTCTCTGGGCTGACCCTGTGGAATTCGTTACCATCTTTTGTTCAGGAGGCCTCCTCAGTCGAGGTATTCAAGTGGAGGCTGAAGGCCCACCTTTTTGTCTTGGCCTTTCCAGATTCCTGAGTCCATTCTGTGCTAGTCCCTTGCTGTGACAGGCCGAAAGCCTTTTTAATCCATTTTAATTTGTTATACTAGTATTTATTATTTATGCATTATCGCTTTATGTTTTATGCTGTTTCTTACTATGTTTTGTTATAATTTCTGTTAGGCACCCAGAGCCTCCAGGATTGGGCGCCCTACAAATAATATTGCCCTTGCCCATTTTAACCAACACTCACAAATTTTCAGAATTTCTATCAGTCCCCCCTATTTTTAAGTTATCCACATATGCAGATTACATCTTGTTGCATTTAACAAATCCTGCAGTCTCACTGCCCTTAGCCCTCCAGGTCCTTCCAGATTTTGAGTGTCTGTCAGGATATAAATTAAATTTATCCCAAACTGTCATTTTGTATCAAAAGGGAAAAAGTCTTGTATTGCCTTCTCGAAGTCATCATTAGCAAAATGTCATGGTGGGCTTCAACTCACAAATTGTTTCTGGTATTATCTGGTTTCTCAAGCCAGTAAATTCCTGGCCTGGTATGTACCAGACATGGGGATCTGCACAGGAGAATCCTACCCACAGTGGAAAGATACAGAGCTATATTATTGCAAGGTTCATGGCATTTCGTCCATGGCCCTGCCATATATCACTTGGTCCAGACTTTCCACTGCCCTACCGGGTACTCCATTAGGCTGGTCAATACATATTAAGAAGCAGCTTTGTTGTCTTTTTTCAGTATGTCCCACATAAAGACCCTTGGTAACCACCTCGCATAAACCCAAACATTAAGATTAGAAATAAACCCATTCCTGCATCCTTTTTGCCACAAGCAGATCTGCAAAAAAAATCTGATCTAATAAAGGAAGACTGACTTATTACTTTTGCAGAGTTTTCTAGAACATTTGAAACACCCCAATCGACAGTTTTTTCTTTCTTTCAACTTGCACACTATTTACAGGGTTTTTTAGGCCCCCTGACCATGGCTTTTTTCTGATGGTAAGATATTATGAAATATAGCAGACTGGGTGACCCACCCACATATGGTATCTGCCCTTTACAAAGCCTTAAGAGGTATGTTGGGGGCTGAGTCTCAGCCAAGGTGTAGCTATTGGGAGAAGGAATTCAAAGGTTTCTCCTCCATCCTTAGATCTGCTGCTCCCTTGGATTTTGTGCACCACGATATCAAATTAGATAAATTAAGGCTGATGCAATACAATATTTTAGACCATGCTTATTACACACTCCAATGGCTTTTTGCTTTTGGGACCCTAGAAACCCCAGTTTGTGGGAAATGTGAAAGTCAAGATGGCACTCTCAAGCATCTTTTATGGGACTGCTCTTCTATTCAAAGCTTTTGGGCATGTATTGAATCCCACTTAGATCCCTTTTTAGGACTCCAAGAGTGTTTTAAACCTGAACTGTGTTTGTTAGGGGTTGGTATTGATCAGTTGATTGGTCCACAGAAATGCCATCTTGCCCTCATTGCAGCAGTGGCAAAGTTATTATATTGAGACATAGTCAGCCTCCTTCTTATAAGGAATGGCATACAGAGCTGTTGACTATTCTAAGGATGGAGAAATCTTTAGCTGTCTTAAGATATAATATATCTTGCTATAAGAAGAGATGGGAAAAGTTGGATGTCCATCTCCAAATATCTTAGGAACAGATTTGCCTTGCTTTGCTGTTTGCAAGTGTAACCCCCCCCCCCTCAACATTTTTATTCGGTAGATGCATTACTGATTAGTCCCCCTGAAATGTTTAGACTTAAATCAGAACTTGTTAATTTTTTTTCTTTGGTTGTAATATTGTGCTTCCCAAGCTAAAAACTTGCTTTCATGGGTTCTTGCTAATTTGGTATACCTGGAACGACTTATTGTTACACCCTGTTCATGCCTTTCAGACTGATGTGTTAATTATGTTGCTCTCTGGTGTACCTTGTGCTCTTTAACTTTTAGTAAAGTATATCCATTTAAAAAATAGACAATTGTTTGAGAATAGAGACTTAGTGACAAGATATATGCATGTTTAAAAGGTGAATGAACTAAGGAGATAGAGTAAATGAAAAGAAGAAACATTTTAAAGGGTGTATGGAGATGTGAAGGTGCAATGAAATAAGAACTCAAACAGATTTCTCTTACCTGAGGCCAGGTAGGGTTCATGGCCTAATTAGGAAATCCTCATACTGCAATGATCTGTAGAGGTCTGGCCAGCCCTTACTTGTTGCTTTTCAGTGTGACCAAGGAAGACAGGTGGGGCTGTGCTAATCTGTAGGAGGATTTGAAGGTGGAATCAAGCTGCAGTCCACCCCTAATTAATTTATTTATGTTTTCTTGGTGCATCCTAGACTTTTGGGTAAATAACTTTTACAGAAATGTTTTATAGTGCATATATCTTTCATTAAATCAAACTTGCATGCTTGACCCAAGTAGTCACCAATGGCCCAAATGTGAAGCTGCTGCTGAAAGAGTGGCCAAAGTTTAAACTCAAGGACAATTTGTTGTACAGAGAAATCCAAGATTCGCAAGGGTTTCCTTATCTACAACTGGTTCTGCCTCAAATTCAAACGAGTGGTACTCCGTGCATTTGCATGATTATATGGGATATTTAGGACGTGAGCACACATTGGACTTGGCTTGTGTCCACTTCTATTGGCCTCACATTGGGAGTGAGGTGGAGCAATACAGCAAAAGCTGCAGCAGATGCCTCCAAAGAATATCTTTACTTCAGAGGGCCACCCCTTTAGTTAACATTGTGACCGGAGTGCCCATGGAGCTCATTTGTATTGATTTTCTTAGCCTGGAACCAGACTCTAAGAACATTGCAAACATTCTTGTAATCACGGACCATTTTTCAAGATATACACAAGCTTATCCCTCAAAGGATCAAAAAGCCTCCACGGTTGCCAAGATCCTCGTGGAACAGTTTTTTGTACATTACAAAGCCCCCAAATAATCCATTCCAACCAGGGGAGGGACTTAAAAAGTCATCCGATAAAAGAACTGTTGTCTCAGTGGGGCATTAGCAAATCTTGTACAACCCCATATCACCCACAAGGTGATCCACAGCCTGAGAGGTTCAACAAGACACTCCTATGGCCCGGTGGCACTGAAGGTTGAGGCACTGGACGCCACAGCTCACGCCACGCCAATGACCCGAGTTTTTGAGCAAACTTGGGCAGTGGGAGCTGGCAGGGGAGGGAGAGGATTGAGCATCTGATGGGCTGCTCTCCTTTCCCGGGGGGGAGGGCGATGGGTTGTCCGGCATCCCAGCAACCCCAGGTGGAGATCTGGGGCACTGCAGGATACAGACCACATGTATGGGTGAGCATGACAGACGTGGGCAGGGTTGCCATGCGCCATCACGTCGGGGTCTGTCACACTCAGGAGGGAGGGAGCTTGGGGATAAAAGCACTGAAAAGCCCCTCCAGCCTGGATAGGCGATGACCCTCCCAGAGCCGCTCCACCACACACCTAACACTGGTTCCCTGCCTCTGCCCCTTTGATCTCCTCGGACCCATATGCCATCTGGGGCACGGGGAGAAAGTAACTTCTTTGAAGAAGGCAGGGTCCACAGTGAGTGGTAGAGTGGATCAGGCCAGAGGAGCGGTCCAAGACAGTTCCGGTGCTGGGGGAGAAGAAACATAGTTAGAAAAAAAAAAAAAACAAGACACTCCTAGACATGTTGGGCACTTTGAACCCAAAAGATAAAAGTAAATGGAGCCAGCAAGTAAGTGCCTTGGTCCTTACATATAATTGTACAAAGAACGATGCTATCAGATTCTCCCTGTACAGTCTAATGTTAGGCCGAGAAGCCAGATTTCTTGTAGATATCTGTTTCAGTGTCTCTGCCTACAATATGTACAAAGGTTAAAGAACAACTAAGTTCAGCATACAAGTTGGCCGCAGATGCCGCAGTCAAAAGAAGCCGAGCAAAGAAAGATATGAAAAACAAGTTAAAGAGACCATGTGTTACTGAGAAATTTAGGAATTCATGGAAAGCACTGACAGATGGGCAGCACCCCTTATGTTGTAATCAAGTAAATACAAGACATGCCTGTTTATAAAATTTGTCCATAGGGGGACACAAGTGGCTACCAAACCATACACCGCAACCACTTGTTGCTCATTGGACAGATGGTCACTAGCACTTGACAAAAAATGTGAGAACTTCCCAAACCTCTGGTAAGAAGGTCTGCTACGTGAAGATGTCAAAGTAAACAAAGGGCCAAGAAAACGGGAGTTGTCCCAGCAAATCCTGATGAGCAAACAGAACAAGAAAGGTCAGACTCTGAGCCAGAGGGAGACGTAACATATCCCACAGCATACTGTCCCATGCCTAAACTTGCTTGACTGTTTCAAGGGATGCCTGAAACAACAAATGATGTGACAGATATGCCTACTGCAGAGCTCCCAACATCAGCTTGAAACTCTGAAACATCAGTGGACTCTGTGCCAACTGTAGAGGTACCCTTGAATGACAGGCTTGAATCCAAGGAAGTGCCTAAGGAAGAACATGGAGATCCTGCAGAGCCTAAGGAAGTAGTTGAAATACCAGAAGAAGTTGTGGCACCCACTTTTTCTGAGGATGCTTCATCACTGGTCAATGAAATGGGGAGTGCATGCCCCAGTGCCAAAGAAGTGTCAGTTCCATTGTATCATTCTAAAAGAGCAATCAAGCCATTGTTAAAGCTCACCTATGACTCTCCACTGACTTACCAATGCACGTGGTACATTAGGGCATATATGTCACCCCACGATCTCTGTCCAGAATTGTTGTGTGTCCACTCAAAGCTAAGCCACCCAGAGTGGGTAAAGTCTCAGAAAGTGAAAGGGGAGGTTAAAAAATGTCAAAAATGTATTGCCTATAACTGCAGTTTCTAGAGTTATAACTGGCAGTTGTCTATAAATCTAAAAGGCCTTTTAGTAAATATTCCTGATACTGTCTAGACAGTCACATTTGTCCAGACTAGGATGTATTGATTGCCCATACTAGTCAGGAATCAGTTATCTAGTTAGACTGTGCACGATAACATAATTAAATGCCATGACTAATGTTATCGGTGCCAGATCCTTGGTACAGACTTGGTGTGGACACCAAGTGTTTAGGCAGAGCAGAGTTTACCCCCCCCCCATGGGTGGGGCTTACCAAATTTGCCCCCCAGCTGCTAGTCTCACCAGTCCCAGTCAGTTATGGTGCCCCTTTATGCTCCTACTGGCCCCCATTGCTTGTATTGTTGTGGGGAACTGGAGGAGCAAGTGATCAAAATAAAACCGCTAGCTCAGTGGTACAGCAGTGGGACCACTGCACAGCCATAGGGAGCACCGCAAAGCTACTGTAAATGTCTGTGCTGGTGCCTGCTTGAACGTGTGAGCTGCCGAGGTCAGCTTACTCTCTATCTAGTGCTATGGCACTTAAGGTTTAAAGCTGCTCCACAGCTCTTGTATTGTCTCCTCTTTGTGTGCTCCAGCCCCAAGGGCAAAACTGTGGCAATGGGGGTCCAGAGGCATATAAGAGGAGTGGGAGAAATTAAACTTCAAAACTTTGTGAAAGTGCTTTTAAGTGCTGTTACTTCAAAGCAGCAGTGCAACAAAAAAAGTTTTTCTAAAAAGCCAGTTTTCTGCTATGGTTATGAAAAATATTGGCAGAACTGTTGATTTGGGTTTTCTGGATACTTCCTATGCTGTGTACTATACATTTGCATTTTTGTCTGAATTCTTACCCTCCTAGGTCCTCTATATTATTTCAATGCAAAAATGAAGTGACCATCTTTTTTTCTTGAGAAATAATTATTTTAAAACTTTCTTAAAGTTCTTAAATGATGATAGAAACTTAAAATTTCACCACCAAAATAAACTGAAAGACATCTGGCATCGATTAGGAAGAAAAAATGGTAGGGTCAAATTTTAGGCCATTTTCGTTGCACTGCTACTTTAAGAAGCAGCCCGGCTGCTTTATGAATGGAAAGCCTGCCTGTCATCTAGGGGGACAGCACTGCGGCACTCACAGTTGGTGGGGGGAGCCCTGTTTGTGTCCACTCTGCCACTGGACAAAAGGGCAGAGGAACAGCTACTGAACCAGGGGGGCAAATAAAAGTGAGACAATACTGCTAGGCTGAAAATACAAACTTAAAGCTGGACACTGAACTGACTATTCTGCAGCAATCATATTTGCCACTTTTAACCTGCCAAACAGTCAACAGGAGATCCGGGAGCCCTGGAGGACTGCAGCTATGGCTCCTGGGTAAGGAGACTGGACTGTGCTCTTAGTGCCCTTTCAGCTGTGCAATCAGGCATTGAATGGACTTAATGCATATTAATTCTGCTAATGGATAGCTATGTTCAACCAATCAGATGCTGTCATTATCACTTCAGACCTTGGGAACCCTTCAGCTCGGGGCAGTTCTGCCTGAGGCACTCTGTGAGTAGGGAGCTTAATCTGTGTCCAGAGAAAGTTTGGAAGTTGGCCTAAAGGCTGCCACAGCTGAGCTTCGTACTTGACCAAGGCTTTCCACACCTGGAAAGCCTGAGTGTTTAAGGAGTGTTTGTTGCTTAACCCTGCAGTTATCTGAGAGAAGCCCTCATTCTGTGAGAAGAGTGAGACTGTATTTTGTCAAGAGCCTGCAGAGTTGCCTGAATTAAACATCCAGAGAGAGACATCTAAGAAGAAGAACTCCCAGTGTCTGGAAAAACCAGTTTGGATATTTCAGAGCTGCTCTGTGGTTTGATCCTACAGCTTGGAAAAAAACTTGAAAGACTGTTTTGCCACCTCTCACCTGGTGTTGAGCCAGATCTTCTTCCAGAGATGCCTGTATATGCTGCTAGCAGAGAGAGGAAAAGACTGAGTGATTCCAGAGTCCCAGGATAGAAGTCACTGCCAGCAGAGGATGGTGTGGGGAATCGGCCATGTAGTGTCAAAGCTAGGCATTACCCATCATCTCCCCCTGAATGCTCGATCCCTGGCTGTGTGGCCCTGGTCTTCAGAACTGGTCCATTCCAGCATCTGAGAAGAAGCAGCCCAAATGGTAGTAATCTGCAAGAGTCTGCCACAACACTGAAGGTGACAAGATGCAAGAATCTGCCACATCACAGAAGGTGACAAGCTGCCAGAGTCTGCCACAACACTGAAGGTGACAAGATGCCAGAATCTGCCACATCACAGAAGGTGACAAGCTACCAGACATCTGCCTCAACACTGAAGGTGACAAGATGCCAGACTCTGCCACATCACAGAATGTTACAAGCTGACAGACATCTTCCACAATACTGAAGGTGACAAGATGCCAGACTCTGCCACATCACAGAAGGTGACAAGCTGCCAGAGTCTGTTACAATACTGAAGGTGACAAGCTGCCAGACATCTGCCACATCACAGAGTGTTACAAGCTGCCAGACATCTGCCACAACACTGAAGGTGATAAGATGCCAGACTCTGCCACATCACAGAATGTTACAAGCTGACAGACATCTGCCACAATACTGAAGGTGACAAGATGCCAGACTCTGCCACATCACAGAAGGTGACAAGCTGCCAGAGTCTGTTACAATACTGAAGGTGACAAGCTGCCAGACATCTGCCACATCACAGAATGTTACAAGCTGCCAGACATCTGCCACAACACTGAAGGTGATAAGATGCCAGACTCTGCCACATCACAGAATGTTACAAGCTGCCAGACATCTGCCACAATACTGAAGGTGATAAGATGCCAGACTCTGCCACATCACAGAATGTTACAAGCTGACAGACATCTGCCACAATACTGAAGGTGACAAGATGCCAGACTCTGCCACATCACAGAATGTTACAAGCTGCCAGACATCTGCCACAACACAGAAGGTGACAAGCTGCCAGACATCTGCCACATCACAGAATGTTACAAGCTGACAGACATCTGCCACAGCCAAGTAAGCTGCAGATGCATTTGTACAGCTTGAGACCCCCAGCTCCACTGACTGAAGTTGTTACTCAGTCCCTGTGAGACTGTCAGCAGACCCATGAGTAAACAAAGGGCCTTCCCTGACCCAGAGAGTTATAAAGTTATTTTAGCGTTCCTTCTTTATTTGAAAAGTACACCAGTGCCAGCTGCCCAGCTGCACTATTCAGGCCTGCAACTCTACCACCTGGGTACTCAGACTGACTCTACAGGGGACACTGGTACTAGTGGGGCAGTGGGCCATATGGTGTGTTTGCTGTTTGGGGATGGGCACCAACGTTATTGTTATTATTCTTGCATTTTCAGACCAGTTGTTTATCTCTGCATCCCTTTCACCTAGTTTAATAAATTGTTTGTTCTTTTTGAAACCTGTCTCATGAGCATGTCATTGCATGAGCATATTATTATCAAAAGTCTATATGTGCATGCATAGTTAAGTTATTGATGTTTTTCCATGTGTGGGGTGACTGCAAGGGGAGGTGGATAGGTACAGCATCCACAGGGGGTTGTACCAGGTAAACATCTGGCCCACTATAAAAAGGGGGCGGATAGCTATCTATATTAAAGAAGAAATAAATAGTAGTTTATATAAAGAAAGTGATGTGAAAAAATAGAATCATTATGGATTCAAGTAATAAGGGGGTAGATAAAAGGATTATATTATAGGCCACCAATTAGTAGTAAGGAAATTAATAAAATAATAAATGAGGAAATTGGATAGATGACAATGGAAGGAGACGTCATTATAGCAGAAGATTTTAACTATCCTGATATATGTTGGGAAAAATGTAGCAGTAGGAATGCTAATAGTGGAAAATTTGTGCAACAGTTGGAAATGGTGGGGTTGGAACAGCTAATATATAAACCAACTAGAGGAGAAACTACCTTGGACTTACTGCTAAAAAATAGAATATATATTATTAAAGAAATAAAAATAAGAGAACAGTTGGGAAATAGTAATCATGCTATGGTGATTTTCAATATTAAACAGAAAGTTACATGCGTAAGAGAAAAAAACAGTAGTTTTAAAAATTATAATAAAGCAGATTTCCAAAGAATTAAAGGACAGTTAAAAATGGAACTGAAAACAGGGTTTAGGTGGTAAAACAGTAGGGCAAATGTGGGAAGAATTAAAAAACAAGTTACTAAAACTGGAAAAGGAGTATATTCCAGATATAGAACTATATAATAAGCGAGGAAAAAACAACATTATGGTGTGTTACTAAGGTGATGAAATCATGCCTAAAAAAGAAAGCATTTAAAAGAATGAAGATATTAGGAACAGATTATGTGAGACTGTATTATAAAAATTGTTTATAAAAAGTGAAACAGAATATAAAGAAGGAAAGAAGAAAATTGGAGGCCAAGTTGGCATACAGAAAATATAATGGGAAAAGTTTTTATACATACATAAATCAACAGAGGAGAGATAAACAAGGTGTAGGGCCATTAAATATTGATGGTAAGGAAATTAAGGATTTCAGTGAGATGCCGAATATATTGAATTAATTCTTTGGATCAGTCTTTTTGAAGGAGGGAATGAGGTAGGGAATGTGAAAGTAAATAAAAACCATCAAAATCTGGAAATATTAACAACAAAGGAAGATGTGGAAAGAATAATAAATAAAGTAAAGGTGCATAAATCTGCTGGTCTTGATTTGTTGTATCCAATATATAGCAAGGAGGTGCTACCTTTAATATCAGAAGTATTAGTGTGGATATTTAATGAGTTCTTTAGAACAGGAGAGGTACCTGAGGATTGGAGGCCGGCTTTTGTTGTGCCCTTATTTAAAAAAGGAAGGAGATCGGTAGTGTCAAATTATAGGCCAGTAAGCCTTATTGCAATCTTAGGAAAAGTCGCAGAGAGTATACTGAAAATAAAAATATAGGAAGGCTTGGATTTATTGGGATATACATAGAAACATAGAAGTTGACGGCAGATAAGGACCACAAGGCCCATCCAGTCTGCCCATTTCTTTTGCAACCTTATGAATGTGCCATAGGCCTTTGCTCTGTCAATGGCCTATTTATTCATACTCATCTGTATTGCTCTCTTATGCCTATCCCATGCCTTTTTGAAGCCATGCGCTGTATTCATATCCACCACTTCCTGAGGTAGGCTGTTCCATGCATCCACCACCCTTTCTGTGAAAAAGAACTTCCTCACATCACCCCTTAATTGGCCTCCCTCTAATCTCATGGTGTCCTCTTGTCCTGCTATTTTTCTTATATTGAAACATGTTAGACTCTTTCACCTTGTTAATGCCCTTAAGGTGTTTGAATGTTTCAATCATATCATTTCTCTCCCTCTTTTGCTCTAGGGTATACACATTGAGTCCAGTTAATCTGTCCTCATATGTTTTCTGATGCAGTCCCTGCACCATTTTGGTTGCCCTTCTCTGGACTGCCTCAATTTGGTTAATGTCCTTGTGAAGGTGTGGCCTTCAGTACTGCACACAGTACTCCAGATGGTGCCTAACCAGTGTCTTGTAAAGAGGGATTATTAACTCCCTCTTCCGACTTGTGATACCCCTACTACTACACCCCAACATCTCTCTAGCCTTACCTACTGCTTTAGAGGTCTGCTTGGATGATTTCAGGTCATCGGTGATGATGATGCCCAAGTCTTTTTCTTACTTTGTGACTGCCAGCAACTCCCCTCCCAGCCTATAGGTGGCTTCAGGGTTTCTGTTCCCAGTATGCATGATCTTGCATTTCTTTGCGTTAAATCCCAGTTGCCACTCTTCTGACCATTTTGCTAGTTTATCCAGATCTATTCTCATTCTGCCCACCCCATCTGGATCATCTACTCCATTGCAGATCCTTGTGTCATCTACAAACTGACAAACCTTGCCCTCCAGTCCATCTGCAATGTCACTGATGAAGGTATTGAAGAGGACTGGCCCCAGGACTGATCCCTGAGGTACCCTACTTGTGACTTGCATCTCTTCTGACTGTATACCGTTTACTACCACTCTCCGTTTTCTGCCAACCAACCAGTTTGCCACCCAGTTGACCAACGTCTGACCCACCCCGAGCCTACCCAGCTTATTAATCAATCTTTTATGTGGAACAGTATTGAAAGATTTGCTGAAGTCAAGGTAGGCAACATCAACTGCTCCCCCTAGGTCCACCACTCTGGTTACCCAGTCAAAGAAATCTATGAGATTAGTTTGACAGGACTTTCCTTTTGTAAACACATACTGTCTTGGGTCCTGTGCTCCTATGGATTCCAGGTGTTACACTATCCTTTGCTTATGGAGTGTCTCCATAATCTTGCCCACTACTGAGGTAAAACTGACTGGTCTGTACTTCCTTGCCTCCTCCCTGCTGCCACTAGTTGTGGAGCGGGATCACATGAGCCCTTTTCCAGTCTTCTGGGACCTCTTCTGTGCTCAGAGACTCACTAAACAGTTCTGATAATGGCTCTGCTAGTTCCACCCTTAGCTCCTTTAGTACCCTGGGACGTATACCATCAGGTCCCATTGCCTTGTCCACCCTGAGCTTATCCAACTCTTGTAGGACCCTTTCTTTTGTGAAGGGACTAGTGCACACCTCCCTCCCCTGTGTCCATGCTGCAGAGCTGTGGGCCCTGCCCTATCTTCTCTTCAGTAAATACTGAGCAGAAGTATCTGTTTAGGATATACGGATAAGGAACAGCATGGATTTAAGAAAAATAGAGCATGTGGTACTAACCATTTACGCTTCTATGAAAGTATAAATGAGAAATTAATTAATAACACACCTGTAGATATAATATTTTTAGATTTTCAGAAAGCCTTTGATAAGGTGCCTCATGATAAGTTAATTGAAAAACAAGTAAAAATGGGATTGGATAATTGTATTGTCCTATGGATAAGAAATTGGTTGAGTGATAGAACTCAAAAAGTAAGAATAACAGGTGAACTATCTAGATCTATTAAAGTAGAAAGTGGGGTCCCGCAGGGATCCGTGTTGGGACCTGTTTTATTTTCACCGTATCAGTGACTTGTATCAGGGGGTTACCAATCAAGTAGTAAAATTTGCTGATGATATTAAGGTAGGAGGACCAGTAAGGACAATGGAGCAGCAGAAAAAGTGCTGCCCTATCTGCTTGCATCTCTTTGGACTGCAGGATGAGGTAGCCAGACTCAGAGCGGAAGTAAACTGGGTCAGGAGTACCATCACCCCTATCCAGAGACCACCCAGTCCAATGCTGCTGATGCAAAGGATGCCAAGAACGAGGAGCACTTGGATGACTGTGGGCTCAGGGAGGGTTAGGGCAGTCAGGCAGAGGCACATTCCAGATCCTATTCCACTCAAGAACTCATATGCCACACTGGCAAATGGGGACAACCAAATAGAGGTACCCAGAGAAGTGGAAGGAAAGGATGTGGAGGTTAGCCAAGGAGGTGACCTCAGTGGGGAGAGCAGTGGACCCCAGAGGAGGAGGAAGTGAATCCTGGTGGGGGACTCCGTCATAAGAGGGATCCAGCTAGGAACACAGGAGGGGGAGGACAGGGAGTTGAGGTGCCTACCAAGTGCCACGGCATGGAGGGATGGAAGGAAGACCCTGGGGATCGCTGGGAAGGCAAGACGGGAGGGTGCGCTGCATGTCATTATCCACCTAGGTACTAATGACCTGGCAAATGGGGAGCCAAAGGAAGTTCAGGAAGAGTTTAGGAAATTGGGGAGAGGTCTCAAGCAAGTAGCTACTTCTGTCACCTTCTTGGAAGTACTATCTGCTAGAGACATGGGAGAGCATAGGGATGCATGCACCAGGAACTTTAACTCATGGTTGAAGAACTGGTGCTGTGAGGAAGGGTTTGGATTCATTGGTGACTAGGGACCCACCTGGAGGAATGGAGGCTTGTTCAAGCCTGATGGCCTGCATCCATCCTGGAGGGGAATCCAAGCACTTAATGATAAGTTTAAATGCTACATTGACAAGCATTTAAACTAGCCGGGAAGGGGTAGCTGGCCAGTAAGGAGGGTATCTAATTTCCCACCCCACACAGCTAGCAGTGGAACCAGTGAACTGGAGGAGTGGATATCACTATAAAGCAGTGTGCAAAAGATGGAGATAAGTGCCCAAGAGGTGGATAGCCAGAAAAGGGGCAAAATTCAACATAAGGGCAGACAGCAAGGAGAACCAGAGATAAGGAACAACCAGGGAAGGGACTGGAGTAGAACAGCTAAGCAGTCTACGGAGGTCAAGTCATGAAAAGCCATGTGTGCCAATGCCAGGAGCCTTAGCAACAAGATGGAGGATCTGGAGGATGTCATGGTGCAGTCAGACCTGGACATTGTGACCATCACAGAAACCTGGTGTAATGATAACCATGACTGGGAGATGGCCATACCTGGCTACAACGTATTCAGAAGAGACAGGGCAGGTAGGAAGGGAGGAGGAGGAGTGGCACTGTATATGAAAAATTACATAAGGGCCACAGAGATCCAGGAGGAACAAAATGGGGGAGAGATACTGTGGGTTAAGCTGGAAAGGAAAATGGGGCCAGCCATCCGCACAGGTGTGGTCTATAGACCACCAGCCCAGGAGGAAGAAACAGATAGGGTGCTGATGCTAGCCATCCAAAGGAAGGCAGACAAGGGTGAGGTAGTGCTTTTTGGAGACCTCAATATTCTAGACGTGGACTGGAGCATCCCAGCAGCAGCATCTTCTAGGAGCAGATTTATACTGGAATCGCTTCAGGGTGCCTTCCTCAAGCAACTGATCATGGAACCAACTCAGCAGAAGGCAATACTGGACCTTGTGCTCACAAACAGGGACAGTGTGATGGGGGTATCAGTGGGGGAGCACCTGGGGAACAGTGACCACCAGTCATTGTGGTTTGAAATCACTGAAGGAGCAGAACCAAACCACACAAAAACACATATCCTATATTTTAGGGGGACAGACTTTGGGAAAATGGGGAGATGCTTCAAAGAAGCATCAAGAGTAACAGGGCAGGAATCAGGGTTTGAAGAACAGTGGGCAGTATTTAAAATGGGGATTACAAGAACAACAGAATTATACATTAAGCAGGTTAGCAAGGGAAACAGGAAGAGGTGAAAGCCAAAAAGATTGCATTCAGGCAATACAAAAAGACACAGGGAGAAGGGGATAGGGAGAAGTACCAGGAGAAGCAAAGGAGGCAGGGAGGTCAGTAAGGAAGCCAAAGCTCAGACAGAAGAGCACATTGCAAAATCAGTGGGTGAGGGACAAACCTTTTACAGGTACATAAGTGAAAAGAAAGGCAAAGGAGGGATAGTGAGACTGAAGGGGGAGGATGGGGGCCGCATGGAGGATGACAACAGTAATGCTGACATATTGAACAGGTATTTCTGCTCAGTCTTTACTGAGGAAGAGGAGGGTAATGGGTCTGAAGGGAGTACAAGGGTTGGGAATGGTGCAGAAATGGACACAAGTCCCTTTATACGAGAAAGGGTCCTGAAGGAACTGGAAGTAATAAGAGTTAATAAAGCAATGGGGCCAGATGGGTTGCACCCAGGGTCCTTAAAGAACTAAGAGAGGTGGTGGCTGAACCTCTGGCAATCCTGTTTAGCTGATCCTGAAACAGGGAGGTACCCAAAGATTGGAGGACAGCAGATGTAGTCCCCTTATACAAAAGTGGGAACAAAGAGGAAGCGGGAAACTACAGACCAGTCAGCCTCACCTCGGTAGTGGGGAAGACCATGGAAGCACTACTGAAGGCGAGATTGGTGGAACATCTGGTTGTCAATGGACTACAGGACCCAAGGCAGCATGGTTTCACCAGGGGGAGGTCATGTCAGACCAACGTTGTTGAATTTTTTGACTGGGTGACTAGGAACATGGATCAGGGGAGGGCAATAGACATGGCATATCTGGACTTCAGCAAGGCCCCTGGACACTGTGCCACATAGAAGACTATTACAGAAACTGGGGAATATGAGTGTGGGCAGGAGAGTAGTGCAGTGGGTAGGTAACTGGCTGGGTGGCAGGACACAGAGGGTGGTGGTAAATGGTTGTCACTCCACAGGGGGAAGAGTGACCAGTGGGGTACCCCAGGGATCAGTGCTGGGAATGGTCCTGTTCAACATCTTCATCAGTGACATTGCGCAGGACCTAGAAGGCAGAATTTTGCTGTTTGCTGATGACACAAAGCTCTGTAACAGAGTAGACACACCAGAGGGTGTAGACAGAATGAGAAGGGACCTGCAGAAACTTGAAGAATGTTCAGAGGTTTGGCAGTTGAAATTCAATGCAAAGAAGTGCAAGATAATGCATATGGGGCACAAAAACCCTGGCACAATATATCAGTTGGGGGGGGGGTGAGGATATAGCATGCACTAAGCAGGAAATGGATCTTGGGGTTATCATCTCTGATGACCTCAAGGTAGGGGAGCAGTGTCACAAGGCAACAGGTAAAGCAAATAGGATGCTGGGATGCATAGGCAGGGGCATCACCAGCAGGAAAAGGGAGGTCATAATTCCACTATACAAGACACTAGTGAGGCCCCACCTGGAGTACAGTATACAGTTCTGGAGACCTTACTACGTAAGGACACAGACGGGGTAGAGAAGGTTCAGAGGAGGGCAACAAAGATGGTACATGGATTGCATCACAAGTCCTATGAGGACAGGTCGAAGGAATTGAATATGTACTCCCAGGAGGAGAGGAGGGAGAGAGGGGATATGATAGAGACATACAAGTATTTTACAGGGAGGAACAGGGTGCAGGAATACACTATTTTTAAGCAAAAAAGATGTTCCAGGACTAGAGGGCATGGGATGAAGTTGGAGGGAGGACGATTCAGTGGAAACGTGAGGAAGAATTTCTTCACAGAACAGGTGGTGGACAAGTGGAACACCCTGCCAGAGGAAGTGGTGGGGGCTGAAACAATCACAGGATTTAAGAATGCATGGGATAAACATAAAGGAATTCTGGAGGTCAAGGTTAAGGGGCAACAGACTTCTAGGAAAACATGAAGTAAACTTACAAGCTCAAGTGGGCAGACTGGGTGGGCCATAGGCCCTTATCTGCTGACACTGTCTGTGTATCTACGTAAAAGGTTAAAAGGGGATTTTAAACAAAATTGAGATCTGGGCTAGAAAGAATAAGATGAAATTCAGTACAGAGAAATCGGGGGTAATGTAACCAGGAGCTTTTAGAAATGTTTGTTTGCACAGTTTTTATGTACAGAGCTATGATTAAATGATTTTTGCAGCTGATTACCTGGTGCCGGTTTGTTTTTGCATGAGTTCCATTGATTCTATTTGAACTTGACACAGGTATTCATGAGGTTTGGAGCGGATTTTTTTGATTAGGTAATGTGCCTAGGAAAAGGGAATAGGAGCAAAAATCTGTATGTATTAGAAAAGAATTGAAGGACGTCGATGAGGAAAAAGATTGTGCGATAGTAATTGATAACAAACTGAATTATAATAAACAACGAACAGTGGCTATACAAAAAGCCAATAACACGGTGAGAATTACTAAATGGAGTTTTATGAACAAATCAGTGGGATGTATGGTACCAGTATATAGGTCTTATGTTTGACCATATTTAGACTTTGGGTCCCAGTTATGGAGTCCATACACTAAGAAGGAGATAAAGAGGGTTGGAGGAGTGCAGAGGAGATATACTAGGATGATTGGAACTTTAGGTAGATACGAATATAGTGAAATATTAAAACGAACAGGACCATTCTCTTTAAAACAAAGAAGGGAAAGAGGGGCTCTAATGATGTTATTTAGAATAATACATGACAAAGAACTGATAAATGAAATGGGGTTGAAGATGCAGGAGAAGCCAAAAGGGTTGAGAGGACATGAAAAGCAGATTAAGTTAAAAACTGTAATAAAAAATGGTGTATATTATTCATTCATAAATAGAACAGGGAGAGTTTGGAATACTTTACCACTGGAAGTGGTAAATAGTAAAACACTGACAGAATTTAAGGGAAAGATTGATAAATGTATGTTGGGGAATAGGTCAGTGTGTTCCCACAAAGGTGGGGAACAGGTTATATGGACAAATGGTCTTCTACTGTTCTAAACCAAGTATAAATACTAAGTATAAACTCTGGGCGGAGGCACAGCACTAATCTTTATTGGGAAAGAACCCCCTTTTCAGCCCAGGCCCCACAACCTTGCTGAGCCTGCAAGGCAAGGGTAATAACCGTAAGTTACATGGTGATCCAATTACAATTCCATTGTGACTCTCCCATCTATTTGAAATCAGTCACTGAGCTGGCTTTTACCACCAACTTTGGTAGACTATTCTAGGCATCCACACCTCCTCCATGAAAAAGTATTTCCTAACATCCCTTTTGAATCCCCATCCCATTTCCCAACCATGTCACTTGGTTACTGAATATTCATTCCTTGTGAATAGTTCCCTACAGTCTTCCCTTTTGATACCCCCTCAAGAACTTGTAGGTCTCAGCTGTATCCTCCCTCTCCCTTCTTTCCTCCAGAGTACATAGTTAGGTTCTCCAACCTCTCCTGTTACATCCTCTGTTGCTGCCCCTGTATCATTTTCAGTATCCTCCTCTGAACCCTAAGTGGTCCCTGCCCTTCCTCCTCTGAACCCTTTTAGGTGGTCACTGACCTTCCTGAGGTGGGAACTTTACAGCTGGCACAGTACTCCTGGTGTAGTCTCACCATGAACCTGTAAGGGGCAGTATCATCTCTTCCTTCTGTTAGTGAATGCCCTGCCTATACACCCTAGCATTCTGCTCACCCTCCCATATGCATTGGTGTATTGGTCTAAAGACTTAAGTTTCTCCAAGGAGCACTATGTACACGTGATCTGCATGTACATTGGATGCCCCTACACAGTCATGGATGGGTGCAGGATGCGTGGATTCACAACTGTGAAGCACCTGCATGGTATCTGTCCATAGCCCCACCCCCCAGCGTGCATGGTCATGGGGGTGGATCAGTAGACACGGGTGGGCATCCAATGGAATGCCAAGTCCTGGTCTGCTAGTGGATTCCCTGTGCCATGTGGTACCATAGTTGCAGGGAAGTTTGGCAGGGCCGCACACGTTGACACTTGGTGAGCGCCGCCCCCAGCCCTTGCAGTGGTTCAGGAGGGCTGGGGCAGCTTGCCTTAGGTGTCCTATAGCGTTCATCGCTGCTGGCAGCATATTGGGGGGGCATGCAGTGACTACAGCTGCCTTTGGTTCACATAGCCTGCGCCCCCCCTTGTCCAATGCTCAATGCTTTCTGAATAGCGTGGAGCATGGGAACACTCCCTGCACCACTCCAGACCACACCCACATGGAGCTCTCAAGCCTGCCGAGGGATCCATTGCATGACAGCCCCACACCCCTGTGGTGAATTGGGCGCAGCGGCCGTGGAGTGTCTACACACCACAGATATGTGGCGCATAGGCACTCTGCCCCTTAGAGAATAGACCCCAATATGCATAACCTTAAATTTCAGTTGTCTTTCATGTCTCTTCTTCCCTTCTCTGTTTCTACCTTTCCACAGATCTTGGTGTTGTCAGTAACAAGAGAGAATCTGTGCTCTGTACACCCACTACTATGTCACATATGAAGATGCTGAGCAACACTGGCAAATGGGTGTGCATCCTATGCCATTGTGAAGTGAGGCGGAAAAGTGCAAACACCCAACATACAATAGTTCTCAGTATCTAGTGAAGTAGAACAACTTATGGTAAGTAACAGGATGTCAATCAGAAGTAGTAGCTGCATGTTGGGTACAAGTACTGTGACAATATTGTGCTTCCTAAAATGGTCAGGTTTATTACATTGGCTGGTGGTGTATTTCAGTAGGGTGAAGTACCACAGGCAGCATATTGCATATCTCCCCACAAATGTTTTTTAACATTTGGAATTAAGTTCTTTGATCCTTCATCTGAGGCAGTATATGCTGAAGGATTTGGGCCATACAATATGTTCCATTGATTTCATTTCAAAGCCCCTCTGAAAAGGGACTTGCCACTGTTATCAACTGGAGGATCTGTAAAATGCAACAAGACCAGAAGTGGATCAGATTCCATTAACAGTAAATGAATCCCAGTGTACTTTATCAGTGATCTCTGTGTCCCTACACATTAGCAGCCCACTAATGCCATGCTGTGATTGACTAGAATGTGTACTGAGTTTATTGTGCCCATTTCTATTTCCATTAAGGTTTTGGGGCTTTATGTCAGAAATGAAAAAAAGGCCTAGTCTAAAGGTGCTAAAGGCAACATTCTGCACTGCCAGTTGAACTTGGATTACACGTCTGCAATATATTCATCCATTATGAGAAAGAATGACAGCTTTTGTCTTTCACACATTTCACTCTCGATACCATTAGCTTTCCTTTGAATGTTACCTATTACTCAGAGTTAAAATGTGGATCACTGTCAGTTAAATGATTTTCACAGAAGCGGATTTACTTTATTATGCTGTGTAAGCCATAAGGTCCCTGGAGGATTGTAGTAAACAAACAGGCTTTAGCAACTCTGACATTAGTGGCCACTTTTATTTACAGAAGTCAACCATTTCATGATAAAATACAAAAGCACATTTGCTGAATGTGTCCTACTCATTAAGCACGCACTGGAAGATGATGCAGTAATGAATTATTTGTGGTTCTGTCTGTCATGCATATTCCAAACAGTTTGTTGCATCAACTTCAATCAATGTAGTTGCTGTATGTGTGAGAAGCAATCTTTCAGTCAAGCAGTTAGTTTTCCAAGCCATTTAGATGTGACAACTAAGCAATAACACACAACAGATTGTGTGTGCTATTATGGAATAATGCCACAGCTCAGTTGCATTGTTTGACATGAAGTATAGGCAAGTGCCTTCAACCACTCAAAAAGTGGAATTATCTAAAATTACACAATGGTACTGTTAAATCCCAAAAACTGATTGGCTGACTGGCAGCTTTCAAGCATGGTAAATCCCAACACTACCCACACAAAAAGTGCCAGTCAGCTGCATCCGAATGGGACGTTAAATGAATCACTCTGACATCCCTGAAATTCAAAAAATTAGAAATGCCATCTTGAAGTGTTGGTAAAGCCCAATCTGATCATAGCCCTTGAACTGTGTGCATGCAGCCATGGCAAACAAAAAGTAAACCGCCTCCTGAAACAACTCAATGAAAGTATGAAACTCAATACTTTAAATAATAACAGTTGCTCCTTCCCGCCTCTGACTCGTGAGACACTCGCTCCCTACAGCCTCTGTAGCAGTCACTCCTGTGTCCTGTAACAGCTGTCTCACCTCCATAGTGCTGCTGTTACCTCCCTGGTTTCAGTATGCCAGTCCCACGGTCTGTAATTTTCACATCGTTACACACAAATAAAATTTAAATCCCAGTATAACCCACACCCTTTTGTGGTTTATTGCTTAATGATAGCATGCATCCTGCTGTATATTTTTGTTATTTTCATTTGGATTATACTTTAGGTAGGTAGAAAAAGTGGTTGGCAGGAACTGCAGGGAACTAGTCATTTGAATACTTGCTCGCCATCATGGGGACATGAATGGAAGCTAACAGTAGGGAGGTTCGGGAGGGATGTGAGGAAGTACTATTTTACAGAAAGGGTGATGAAGCCGAGGTGGTGAGTACAAAAACCATTTGTGGTTTTAAACATGGCTGGGTCAGAATTATAGGTATTGTGGTTGCTTGGGGCATTAGAAAAGGGGTGGAGAATGGGGGTGAGGTGGGGAGGACTAAGATCCTGGAGGATCAGTAGGTCCCAGGACTAAATAGGGAACTTGGGCAGACTGCATGGACTTTTGGTCTTCTTCTGCCATCAATGTCTATGTTTTTATGTCGGGGGGGGGGTAAGATATATACAACTGCACAGAAGCTAGCTTCTCATAAGGTAATCCAGGCATGCTAGCTTTGGTTTTTGACTGACTTGGCTACTGCTGTTGTGTGGCCACACCAGAAGTAAGTAAAAGAAAACAAAGTAAAACAACATAGGAACAGTGATGCAAAATGCTTTGCTTTTAGTACCCTGAAAGCTTTTAGTTTTCTCTAACCTCCTGCCTGCACCAGGCAGCCATGTTTTCAAATGCATTTGTTGGAGTTCTTTTTTTTTAATTCTACGAGTGGGTACCTCCTAGGGCATGGAGAAACAGGAAGAAAGATAAAGTAAGTAAACAGAGGAACACAGGGAAAGGAATGGGAGGAAACATCAGCATAGGGTTGATCATGTCACCTCCCATAAATGAAATGGAAATGCTTCTGCTGTAGGCTTACATCAGAAAAGATTAGATAAAAGAGAAAGGGGAAAGAGTATAAAATATTAACTGAGGCAGGGGCGCTCCCTCTGCCACATAGCCCCTATCCAGGAGGGAACCAATCATATCCTTCAGACTGGTTTCCAATAGCTTACCCTGTGTCAGGTTTCAGTAAGGCTTGTTCTATAGGAAAAGAAGTAGAGGAGCCCCCACCCAACCCTCTCTTAGGGGCTCCTTCCCAGAGTCCCACATCAGTTTACACTTTAATCAATGATTGTGGAGAACATCAGACCATCGCTGGACCTCCGCTATTTGCGTACCACTCCAGTTATACTACAGTTGTCCAGTTACAGCATGGCATGCTCTATGACATGTCAGCCTGGCAATTATTTTTTATTAGTTTATTTGAGTTGGAGGGCTTTGCCCCCACACCCCCTGTTCAAAAGACAAGGGAGTGTGAGAGGGGCATGGTTCCCCAACTCAAATAAATTGACAAAACCTAATGGCACAATCTAAGCAACATTGGAATGTCAGTTATTTTTGTATTAGTTTATTTGAGTTGGGGGGCTTTGCTTCCCACACCCCCTGTGTTAAATAAATAAGGGGAGGTTTGGGGGGAAATGCCCCCAACTCAAATAAACCAACAAAATCTAAATCAACAGCCAGCATGCAATGAAAGTAGTCTAGTGTAGCTAACAGAATAGCACAACAACAGTGACGAGACTGCGTTGTATTCTCTATAGCTTTATGCTACACTATTAGCAGTGGTCTGATGTTCTCCAAAATCATCCTTTAATTAATAGGATGATTCTGGACAGATTCTACTTTAAACATTAACTGAATTCCCTGAAATCTTCTTCTCCTCTTTCCACAAGTTTCAGTGGTCTTGCAGGCACTGTATTGGAACAGAAAGTCTGCATTAACAAGCTCTCTGATGGCTCAGTGTTTCACAGTGAAGCAATAAGGCTGTAACATAAGACAGGGTTTGTATCCTTCATTTGGTGGTGTAACAAAGAGGATTGTGATCAGTAATTACAGTAAACTTTGAACCCAAAAGATAAAATCTTACAGCCTCTATAGCCCATTTTGTTGCTAAACATTCTTTTTCAATGGTACAATACCTCTGTTCTCTGCCATGTAACCTCATGCTTATAAATGTGATATGGTGTTTCTACCCTTGTATGTTTTGACTGAGAAGCGCCCCAGTTTCTATCTCTGAGGTGTCTGTATCTACCTCAAATTATGCCTCAAAATTTGGGCTCATTAGCTCAGGTGCTGAACAGAGAATGGCTTTCAGGGTGGTAAACGCCTTCTCATCACATTCCTCAGACTGAACCAACTTATTTGTGTGTCTTTTCTTGGTGTGCTACATATGAGGGAGAGCAACATGTACAAAGGTAGGCAAAAATGGCAGTAATAGCCTGCTATAGTTCTAGCCAAAGACATGGCTTAATAATGATCTAAAATATTTTTTGTAGTGGTCTCACAGTATGAGCAGTCGCCTCCACTTTTGAAATTGTAGGCTTAACCTCCACATCGCACAGTATGAAACCAAGATACTCCATGTCCTGCATTGCTAAATCACACTTCTGAGGATTAATGGTCAATCCATCCACTTTTATGGCTTTGAGTAGACCTTTTAACTGTACTAGATGCTGATCCTTTGTCTTACTGTGGATAACCACATCATCCAAGTAAGCTGCTCTACTTTCCATATGGAGAGCAAGTATACAGTCCATCAGCCTCTGAAAGGTTGCAGGATCTCTGTGTAAACCACAAGGCATAACTCTGAACTAGCAAAATCCCTTTGCAGTAGCAAAGGCATTCTTTTCTTTTCTTTTGAAGTCTCCTCCAAGGGTATCTGCCAATATCCTTTGGTTAAGTCTAGTATACTGATCTACTTAACATTCCCCAGTCTGTCCATCAACTCATCTATTCATTGCATTAGATAGGAGTCAAATTCAGAAATCTGATTGATCTTTCTGAAATCTAAACAAAGCTTTATCCCTTCTTCTTTTTTACTCACAGGTACAATTGGTGATGCCCATGCACAGTTTGAAGGTTCAAGTATGTTATACCCAGATTAAAAGTTTTGTGCACCTCTTTGGATACATTCACCATTAACCATTTGGGTAATCAACAGAGTTTCTGTTAATCAGTTTTGTCCCTTTTTTATCACAGTCCTTTGCTCCATGTCACAGGCATACCCTGGCATAGCTGTGAAAGTATCACTATGCTTATTTAGAAGAACTCTGATCTGTATGGGTTTGTCAGCATCCAATTTTGTGTTTACCTGTACTTCAGAAATGTCAGAAGGATCTGACACATCAAGCCTTCTGTACCCAATTCAAGTTCCTCTTTCTTTTGTTCAGATATAACAGCAATGGAATGAAGCTTTTTTCTGTTTCTTATCTTTGTAACAATTTGACATGGAATACCTTGGAAGGATACCTCTTATCTGGTGCCTCTGTTTCATAGTTCACAGGGCCTGTTTTCTGTAAAACTTTGTAGGGACCCTGCCATGTCATCAGGAGCTTATTGTCTGTGTTTGGTAACAACAGTAACATTTAGTCTCCTGACTCAAAATTCTTGGTACCCGCTCCCTGTTCACAATCCAGTTTTTGCTATACAAGGACCTTGACACATTTACTGTGAGCAATATCACAGTACTTCACTGACCTCTTTTTCAGCTCTGACATGTATTGTGTGACATTCTCTTTTTGTCGACTGTCTCCTTCCCATTGCTGTTTGATGACATCAAGGGGGTCATGTGGATGCCTTTCACAAAGCATTTCAAAGTGAGACAACCACTGGTCACCTGAGGCACCTCCCTATATGCAAACAATAAACGGCAAATACACATCCCAGTGATGACTTTCTGCATTAATATATTTTCTCAACATTTGTTTGAGGGGTCTCGTTGAATCTTTCCACGAGGCCATCTTTCTGTGGATGACAGGTGATATTTTCACAGCAGAAGTACCTATTAATTTATACAGTTTACATATCAGAGAGGAACTGAACTTGCTGCTTTGATCCAGTAGGATCTGTTTTGGTATGTCCAATCTACTGAATATTTTGTTCAGCTCAGTGGCAACTTTAAGTGCAATAACAGAGCTCATTTATTTATTTATTGAATTTTGTTGACCCGGTAAGCCCACTGGGCCTAGAAGTCCCTTTTTCAGGGGCGACCGGGGGGGGGAGGGGGCATACATATAGTAAGCAACTGAAATTGAACCAGATTAAACTGTTGGCGGTATTTTTAGTGAATGGCCGCTGCACGATATGTAAAATAGTCGCACAAAACCAGTATGTACCTGTTACATTTTGTATGGTACCCAAACAGCCCCACAATGTCAGTGTCCACTTGGTCAAACAGGGTATCTACTACAGAAATTGGAATCATGGACACCTTATCTTTTTATTTACAGGGGCTACTTTTTTGGCTGATACGACAGTGCTTACAATTTTATGCCACCTGGTTATCTATCCCAGGCCAGTGGAACCTTAAAAGTAGCCAGAAAAGGATGCAGTCTCACCCTGCTTGTCCCACTAAAGGCAAATCATGTGCCAGTCTTATTGATTCCTGATGGAATTTCTAGGGCACTGTCATTTGCCATATCTTCTTTTGGATCTGGGGTTTTGTACATTCTCTGTATGATACGTTATTTTTTAACAAGCAATTTTCATTCCTTTCTTCTTGTTCCCCAACATACCTCTACAAATGTTGAATACTGGTATCATATGTTTGAGCTACAGAAAGAAAGATAAGTAAGTAAACAGAGGAATGCAGAGACAGAAGGGGAGGGGGATATGAGCCTGGGGTGATCAAATCCCAGCCAACAAATGAAATGGAAATGCCAGTGCAGTAGGCTTACATCAGAAAAGATTAGATAAAAGAGAAAGGGAAGATAGTACAAAAAAATTAATTGGGGCACATAGATACATAGAAATTGCCGGCAGATAAGGACTGCTAGGCTCATCTAGTCTGCCCGTAAGCCCTGTGCTTGTATGCAGCCACTGACCCTACGTGATCAATGGATTTTCATCACTCCCTCCCCACCCAATGTTCCCTTGTGTCTGTCCCAGGCATGTTTAAACCTCTCCACTGTGCTTGCCCCCACCACCTCTTGTGGCAGACTGTTCCAAGCGTCCACCATCCTCTCTGTGTAGAAAAACTTCCTCACATTACCTCATAATCTACTCCCCTCCAATTTCATATCGAGTCCCCTTGTTCTGATGTCTTTTCTACATTGTAAAAGACCATCCACGCACACATTGTTTATGCCCCTGAGGCACTTGAAAGTTTCTATCATGTCCCCCCTTTCTCTCCTCTCCTCCAGTGAGTACATATTGAGATCTCTTAGTCTCTCCTCATATGTGTTGTGAAGCAAGCCATGCACCATCTTTGTCACCCTTCTCTGGATAGCCTCCACCTTGTCTATGTCCTTACGCATGTATGGTCTCCATGCAGTACTCCAGGTGAGGCCTTACCAGTATTTTATGCAATGGCATAACCACCTCCCGTTTCCTGCTAGTAATGCCTCTGCCTATGCACCCCAGCAAGACACTGGCCCTTCCTGCAGCATTTGTGTACTGCTTTGATACCTTAAAGTCATCAGATATGATAAGCCCTAGGTCCCTTTCCTCTTTGGTGACAGTCAGCACCTCCCCCCTTCTGTAAATCTCCTCAGGGTCCCCCCTACCTAGGTGCATTATCTTGCACTTTTTTGCATTGAACCTCAGTTGCCACACCTCTGACCATCTTTCAAGCTTCTCCAGGTCCCTCTTCATTTTCTGCACCTCTTCTGGAGTATCCACCCTGTTGCAGATCTTGGTGTCATCTGCAAATAGGCAGACCTTTCCTTCCAGCCCCTCTGCAATGTCACTAATGAAGACATTGAACAGGACTGGTTCCAGTACTGATTCCTGTGGTACTCCACTGGTCACCTCTCTTTCCCCGCATTGGATCCCATTTACTACCACCCTCTGCTTCCTGTCTGTCAGACAGTTTCTAACTCAGTGTATCACCTTATACCCCATGCCCGGACTATTCCTCTTATTAACCAGTCATCTGTGTGGGACGGTATCGAAGGCTTTGCTGAAATCTAGGCAGACAATGTCTACCGCCCCTCTCTGATTCACTTCCTTAGTCACCCAATCAAAAAATCTATCAGGTTTGTTTGACAAGACCTTCCTGCTGTGAATCCGTGTTGCCTCAGATTCTGGGCACCATTGGATTCCAGGTGTGCCACTATCCTTTTTTTTCAGCAGTGTCTCCATGGTCTTCCTCACCACTGAGGGAGGCTGACTGGCCTGTAGTTCCCCACTTCCTCCCTGCTGCCACTTTTGTGCAGTGGGACCACATGCACCCTCCACCAGTCCTCTGGAATCACGTCTGTGTTGAGTGACTCTTTGAAGAGGGTGGCTAGAGGTGCTGCTAATTCCCTTCTCAGCTCCCTTAATATCCTCGGATGTATGTTATCTGGCCCCATGCCTTTATCCACTTTCAGCTTTGCGAGTTCCTCCAGAACTCTCTCCACTGTGAGTGGACTGGTATCTACTTCCCCATTGCCTCTGCTCCCCAACTGTGGTCCTTGACCCTCTCCCTCCTTTTGAATACTCAACAGAAGCATTTGTTCAGTATTTCTGCTTTGTCTAGATCCCCCTCCTTACACTCTTCCTCCTCCCCTTTATTTTATTTTATTTATTTTTATTTTAAAATTGTTGACCGGGAAAGGCACACTGAGCCGAGGCTCGTTTCCAGGTGCGACCCGGGTACAGAGAAGTACATGGAAGTATACAGGGGAGGGTTCGGACAGCAAATGAAATTCTATCCAGATTTACAGACTGGACTTGTATAAAGAGAGTTTGTTGTAGTCAGCAGATAAACATACAGTGCTTACAAAATAGGAGCAATAAGTTATTACACTAAGGCATTAGTTCTCACACTTTTTGATAGTGAGCATCCCCTGAGCTATGGAAAAGATTTCGAGCCTCCCTCAAATTTGAAAAAAATCTTGGGCCTCCCCATAGAAAAAAAAGATATCATACTTTGCACAGTGCACCCAGGTATAAAATGAAACTAATATAACTGACTGAGTATATTTTCTTTTTAATAAACTTATTGTTCTCCACCCACAACTCCACACCCCAGTTTATCCTTGTCACTCCACTTTTCTGACTCTTGGGCCCTCGTTACTCTGTTTCCTCTTTGTCTTGAACAACTAACCTAGTCACTTCATCTCTCCCTACTCTACTTGCCATCCACACTATTCTTCCCTATCCGCCCTTACCACAGCTACCCTACCTAGCCTACCTACTCACTCCATCTCCTCTCCACCATTCAGGGCCCCCCCCCAAATCCTCTTGACAACACGGGCTCCCTCCTCTCCACTACTATCCCTACCTGGCCTACCTTCCTCTCCATCTCCTCCCCATTACTCATGGCTGACTCCTCCTTCTCTTCTCTCCTATAATCCCATACTATCTTTTCCAGGTTTTCTCATCTCTACTTTTATCATTGAAAGTTTTAATTATCGCCTACTGCTAACTGTGCCATCTACCTGGCTGTTTATGCCTGACTGTGTACTGCAATGTCTTAACCTTGTAAATTATCCTGCTCCATGTATATATTTTCCCTTGTGAAGCTGTATGCCTGACTGTTGCTGCACAATGTCTCAACCTTGTAAATTATCATACTCCATGTATGTATTTCTCTTAGAAAGCCGTATGTTAATGTATATTGCCCTGTGTATTCCTGTTATATGTTTGGCCTTGGCTTACTGTACATGCATTGCACAGTACTTGCCTCTCAGCATGTCACCTGCTTGTCAATGAATTCACTCAATGGAGTTTCTTTCCTGCCAATAAACTTTGACTTGACTTTCACTCTTACCCTGTTGTTAGTAACTTCATGTTCCCTTATCCCTAAGTCGCACATGAAACAAGCTCTGGGCTCAGTGTGCTGTTCCCAGTCACCAATTTACATATAAATAAACACCTCCTATAGAAATAAACCTTAACTCAGTGTGCTTTTCCCAGTCACTAATTTGCGTATAAACATCTACTGTAAAAACAAACATTGACTCAGTGTGCCTTTCCCAGTCACTCATTTGCATATAAACACCTACTGTAGAAATGAGCCTTGACTTATTGTGCCTTCTAGTCACCAATTTACATATAAACACACACCTAGAAACAAGCTTTGGTTGATTGTGCCTTTCCTGGTCACCAGTTTGTGCATAAGTAAATAAGTTCAGCAGCCATTATCCATATTTGGTTTGCCTCATCCCATCAAACAAAACATCCAAAATTTAAAATTGAAATACTGTACTTTCTCAGACTTGACTGGGCCTCCCCTGAAACAGTTTGGGGCCTCCCTTGGGAGGCTAGCCTCACCATTTTAGAGCCGCTGCACTAAGGTAATAGCAGATGCAGGAGTAGTACATTAGTGATGTAGGAGATTTAGAAAAAACACATGGGGTATGACATGGGCTGAGAAATCGACCAGCTGAGAAAATTCAAAAATGGGGCTATTCAGGGATCCACTTGGGGGAGGGTTTCTGAGCGCACTTTAGGCAGTGTGCATCTGGGAGGAGTCTGAGGAGTTGCCTAATTTCTGGGAGGGAGGAGGCCTGACGAATGATGGGAGGTTGTTCCATAGGAAGGGAAGGGAAGGTGGTAAGAAAAGGCGGCTTGGCCGTAGGCAGTGTGAGGGCGAGGGAGGTTGAAAGTGTGGGCATCTCTTTGGTGGAGGGAGTAGCCTAAGGATTTAGCTGGTGCTAGGTGGAAATTGAGGTAAGGGGGTAGGGAGCCCAACCAGTATTTAGCTATGAGGGATTCGCAGTGGGTGGTTCTCCTGTGGGACAGCGAGGTCATGGAGAGAGTGAAATATAGGGTGCAATGGTGAGTAAGTGGAGGGGAGGCAGTGGAAAAACGACAGAAGGCGTTTAGTAGGATGTCAAGTTTGGAAAGGGATGAGGTTGGTGCTGTGCAATATATGATGTCTGCATAGTCTAATATAGGTAGGATGGTTTTATGTATGATTTCGCTGCAGGCGGGGAGGGGAAGATTGTCTTTGTGGCGTAGGATGGTTTTATGTATGATTTCGCTGCAGGCTGAGGGGGAAGACTGTCTTTGTGGCAATAGAGGATGGCAAGTTTAGGTCAGAATTTGGAGCAGGTGGCCTCTATGTGGGTAGAGAAATTTAGTTGGCTGTTGAGCCAGACCTCTAGGTATTTGAAAGTGGGGATTAGGTCAAGGAGAGTGCCATTCAGGGTGGAGATCACTGGGGGACCGGAAGGGAGGTACGTTTTTTCCTAGATCCGAAGACCATGGTGACTGTCTTTTTGTCATTTAGTTTAAGCTGATTATTCAGGAACCAGGCTTGGCCTCTATTGAAGTCGGTTTGGAGATCTGGGAGGACACTGTTGTGGGAAGGACCCGAGGCAAATATTATTGCGTCATCCGCATACAGATGCATGTTAGTTTAGAGGCAGGCAGAGGGGAGGTCATATATAAATAGGGAGAATAGGATGGGGCTGAGGACTGAGCCTTGAGGGACGCCAGAGAGGATGGGAAGAGGGGGAGAGAGGGTGTTCCCTATTTGAACTGATTGCTGTCTATTCTGAAGGTAACAGTGGAACCAGTTTGTGGAGGGTTTGGCGAGGCCAAAGAGGCTGAGTTTGTGGAGCAACAGGGTGTGGGAGACAGAGTCAGAAGCTTTAGCCAAATCGATAAAAATGGCAGTTGTGGTCAGACTGTTGTCTATAGCCAATAGGATAGTGTCTGTATCACTCAGCAAGGCGGTGGTGGTGGAGTGGTGTTTCCTGAAGCCTGACTGATAAGGGGAGAGGGAGCTGTTTAAGGATAGAAAGTCAATCAGTTTGGACAGGGTGAGGGATTCTTGGATTTTTGCGAGAGAGGGAAGGAGCGAGATGGGCCTGTAATTTCCCAGTGAAGAAGGGTCGCCGCCTTTGTGCAGGGGTAAGATTTTGGCTGATTTCCAAGCTAAAGGAACTGAGGCAGTGGTGAGGAAGAGGTTTAGTATGTGTGTCAGAGGTGCTGTAATAGCTGAGGCTGAGATGCAGAGAAGTCTAGGGTGCAATCCGTCTGGGCTGGTTTTGGCTTGGTTGAGAGAGATGATTGCATTGTAGACTTTCTGGATTGTGAAAGGAGGAGAAAGGAAACTGTGGGAGGAAGGGGGATGTTCATTAGGGTCGGGTGTAAGGGGGGGAGGTGGCTACGGCACATGAGACAAAAAATGAGTTGAAAGTAGCAGCTACTGAGACAGGATCAGCAATTTGTCTACCACCAAAGTTAAGGACTGGACAGGTCTGTTTGGAAGGGGGATTGATCATGGAGTTGATTACCTTCCAAAGGATGTAGGGGAGTTTTGGTGCTGGGTGAGTTGAGCTTTGAGGTAGGAAGATTTTGATTGCTGGATAGCTTTGGTGCATTTGTTTCCGAGGTGCTTGTAGGATTGGAAGTCGCGAGAGGTATGGGTGTCTTTGTATAGTCGCCATGCCTTGTCCCTGACTCGGCATAGAGCAATGAGGTTGGATGTGATCCATGGATGGTGGTGCCTTTTTACTCTAACTTTCCTGAGGGGGGCATGGAGGTCCCAGGTGTGTTTGAAAGTGTCGCAGAAGTGAGATAGGGCAGTGTCGAAGTCAGGTGCGGAAAAAAACTGGTCACCAGTCTGCGTGTGTTAGGTCATGCTGCAGGGCAGGTTCGTTTAGGAGATGGGGGGGGGGACCAGATAAATTTGGGGTGCGAGAGTGGGGCGCGAATTTTGCAGATGCAGTAAGTGGTGCAGTGGTCACTGAGAGCATCGGAGAAGGTGCTGGTTGACGAGATCCTGAGGTGATGGGTGGATAAGATCCAACAGAAAGATTCCAAGAGAAAGAAGGGTTAAAAAGTCAGGTTAGTTGATATCTTGGAGGTAGAAGACTTGGTTTGCTGGCCAAGGCACCTAGCTTCACCTGAGCTCTTTCCTTCTAAGACTGCTTGAAAGGCAGAGTAGAGAAACTTACCAGAGCAAGGGAGAAGGATTAAGACTTAGTTTGGCTAAGCAGATTTACTGTGTGGTGGTGTTTTAATTTTTTACTCACAGGGATTGCTACTGTTTGTTGCTAACATTTCATTGCTTTATTTTTCTCTGATTCAGATTGTTGTTGCTGGTATGCCTTCTTCTGCATTATTACAAGGTGTGCCTACAGGTGTGTGCTAACAGATTACTGCTGTAATCTTCTGATTCAAATTGTCTTTGCAAGGTATATCTTCTGTTACTGCTTTATTTTCTCTGGAGCAAAGTGTTTCTTACAGGGTATATCTTCTCTGAAATTACTGTATTACAGGTGGAGCTTACATTTTGTGACTTTTTATCATTGGGCTAAGCAAAATTACTGTTTGACACTGTGTTTATTTTATTCTTGTTTGTTGAAAAGGGTTTGTTGTCTCAGAGGTGTTTCAGTCTCCTTCTCACATTGAAGGAGACTGGTCTTTCCTCTACAGCTCTTCCAAAGGATTAGGTGTGTATGTGAGGTGGGCTGGCAAACTGTCAGTAATTTCCAACAGAAAGAAGGGTTAAAAAGTCAGGTTAGTTGATATCTTGGAGGTAGAAGACTTGGTTTGCTGGCCAAGGCACCTAGCTTCACCTGAGCTCTTTCCTTCTAAGACTGCTTGAAAGGCAGAGTAGAAAAACTTACCAGAGCAAGGGAGAAGGATTAAGACTTAGTTTGGCTAAGCAGATTTACTGTGTGGTGGTGTTTTTATTTTTTACTCACAGGGATTGCTACTGTTTGTTGCTAACATTTCATTGCTTTATTTTTCTCTGATTCAGATTGTTGTTGCTGGTATACCTTCTTCTGCATTATTACAAGGTGTGCCTACAGGTTGCTAACAGATTACTGCTGTAATCTTCTGATTCAAATTGTCTTTTGCAAGGTATATCTTCTGTTACTGCTTTATTTTTCTCTGGAGCAAAGTGTTTCTTACAGGGTATATCTTCTCTAAAATTATTACAGGTGGTGCTTTACAGGTTTTACAGTTTTATCTAACATTAGGATAAGCTTTCAGGGTTACTGCATTTGTTGTTGACTGATTGTTTCTGCTCTTACCTCCTTGTTCTTTCGTCCGTGGTTCTTCTTTTTAGGCAGGGGAAGGGCCCAGCCACCACCCCATCTAACCACCCACGCTACACTCCTTTTATAGGTACCACAGTTGTGACATTTCCTGTGGCAGAGCAGGAAGGAGGCGGATCAGTGGGGCCTCACAAGGTGATCTCATTTACAAGGGCACTAGTAATTTAACTTGTTATAACAAGTTAAACAAAGCCAATTAAACCATTACTTGCATTTTTTTTCCTTTTTTTCCTTCTAATTACTCTGACTAGGTTACAAACCCAGCAACTTATTTGGAATGGTTTCATTAACTGCAGGTACTGTGGAACAATTTTCAGAAGGACAGTCTTACAGGATTTAGGACACTGTCCTACATGCTGAGCCTTTGGAGATCTTAGGGCTCAGCTCTGGGCAGCATGGGCAGAGATTGCCGCCTCAAATTTCATATTGAAGAGGAAATACATTATAAGAACCACCATCTTTCCCCAGCATCCAACAGAAAAACCTCGACCGCAGAGGTAGTTGGTCCAGGAGGTTGGCAGGTGGTTAGGAGGAACAAATCAGGTGCCCCATCACTCTCTGTCTCCATCACATTGCCTCCAAAAACCATATAAACACACAAACAGGTATCTGCCTCTATCTCTGAAATCAAATAAAGAGGCAGAAGACACTGCAGAGCAGGACACTGCTGACACAGGAGCTAACACAACAAAACTCACCCAAATCAGGAACCAAAACTAAACAAGCACAAGGAAATCCAAAAACTTCAGATCATAGGAGACTCCATGATTCGGGAGTTGATACCCATCTCCAGCCAGGGTGATGGTCAGATGTCTCCCAGGTACATCAGCATGGAGAGACACTGACGCATTGCTAAAATTGTTCACAAAGCAGGAGAAAACATTGATGTCCTAGTACACATAGGGACTAATGATCTAGCCAGCGGTCAGTTGTGGAGACCAAGGAACACCTGACTAGGCTGGGTGACAAACTATCATCTATTTCGTCTGGCATCTCCTTCTCTGAGATCCTGCCAGTCTGGGAGAGGGAGCAGATGGACGGAAGGTCAGAAGGGGAGATAGGGAGCTAAACACGTGGCTCAAGGACTGGTGCCAGGAAAAGGACACAGATTTGTAGGAACTGGCAACAGTTCTGGGGCGAAAGTTCTTTAAATTTGATGGACTGCATCTGACTAAAGAGGAGTCAGTGCATTGGGGCAGAAGTTTGGCGTCTTTGCAGAATATTTAAACTAGCAAATGGGGAGAGGGTGCAGCACCCCATCGTCGAATAGGAAGAACCCCTCCCCTCAGCTAGTGGTCAAACAGGAATTCAAGCGTGTTTGCCGTTCATTTGCATCACCAGGTAAGAAAAAGGTTTGTCTCCCCATACGATGCACAGGGTAATGCCAAACTTCACCCAACAACTAACACACCAAAATCTGGCCAATGGAAAATCATGTACACAAATGCTCACAGCCTGGGAAATAAGATCCCAGACCTGCAGGCAATAATGTCAGAGGCTAAACTGGACATAGTAGCAATTAGTGAGACGTGGTTTACCAGTAACCACGCATGGAGACTTCAGTACCTGGCTATGTATTGTTCAGAAGAGACCGAGGTGCAAGGGGAAGGAGTGGCCCTGTATATGAAAATATCAAGCTACAGAAATTCAGAATACACATAAGGAGCCAGAAGAACTGTGGGTCACCCTGAAACAGGAAATGGGACAGCCATAAGAACTGGGGTTGTCTACAGGCCCCCAGACCAGAGGAGGACATAGACACATTACTGTTGAAGATATACAAAACATGACAGCTAAAGGGAGGTTCTGATAATGGGAGACTTCAACATGCCAGATACAGATTGGTCAATACCAGCAGGAACATCTGCCAGAACTAGACTCATAGTGGATTCCCTGCGGGAGGGCCTCAAACAACTGGTACAGCAACCCACAAGAGACAGGGCTATCCTAGATCTAGTACTGACTAACAAAGAAGGGATCACAGATCTCCAGGTAGAAGGTCACCTGGGGCCAGTGACCATCACATGGTATGGTTCAATTTGCTACTACATCTAAATCATCCCATTCCAAGGCAAAAATATGGGACTTCAGAGGAGCTGACTTTGATAAGATGGCCAACAGAGTTAAGCTAGCCCTGGCAAAAGAAACACAGGTGAGGGGTACAGGCAAGGTGGGCAAGCATTAAGGATGCAATACTTGAAGCAACATCCCATTGTGTTAGACAGAAAAGGAAGTGCAAAGAAGAAGGAAACCACTTTGGTTCTCAAATACAGTAGCAGAAAAGGTCAGAGCCAAAGGCTGGCCTTCAGGAAATATAAAGGAACACAGCGGGATGAAGATAGGGAGGCATACCAAACTGCCCTAAGGGAAGCAGGTAAGGCAGTAAGGCAGGCAAAGTCCCAAACTGAGGAAACACTAGCACGAACAGTAAAAGAAGGTGACAAGACTTTCTATAGATACATTAGTGAAAGGAGAAAGTCCAGAGGGTGTGCTAAGCTTAATGGAGAAAAGGAGCATGTGAGGAGGAGGACCTGTAAAGGCATCTATCCTAAATAGATACTTTTGCTCAGTATTTACTGAAGAGAAGGTAGGGCAGGGCCCACAGCTCAGCATCATGGACACAGGGGAGGAGGTGAGCACTGCTCCCTTCACAAAGAAAAGGGTCCTACAAGAGCTTGCTAAGCTCAGAGTGGATAAGGCAATGGGACCTGATGGCATACATCCCAGGGTACTTAAGGAGCTAAAGGAGGAACTAGCAGAGCCATTAGCAGAATTGTTTAGTGAGTCTCTGAGCACAGGAGGTCCCAGAAGACTGGAGAAGGGCTCATGTGATCCCGCTCCACAAGAGTGGTAGCAGGGAGGAGGCGAGGGAACTTCGGACGGTCAGTCTTACACCTCAGTAGTGGGCAAGATTGTGGACTCCTTAAGGAAAGGATAGTGCAACACCTGGAATCCATAGGGCACAGGATCCAAGACAGCATGGGTTTACAAAGGAAGGTCCTGTCAAACTAATCTCATAGATTTATTTGACTGGGTAACCAGAGTGGTGGACCAAGGGGAGCAGTTGATGTCGCCTACCTTGACTTCAGCAAAGCTTTTGACACTGTTCCACATAGAAGATTGATAAATAAGCTGGGTAGGCTCGGGGTGGGTCAGAAGTTGGTCAACTGGGTGGCAAACTGGTTGACTGGCAGAAAACAGAGTGGTGGTAAATGGTATATAGTCAGAAGAGATGCAAGTCACAAGTGGGGTACCTCAGGGATCAGTCCTGGGGCCAGTCCTATTCAACATCTTCATTAGTGACCTTGCAGATGGACTAGAGGGTAAGGCTTGTCTGTTTGCAGATGACACCAAGATCTGCAACAGAGTAGATGAGCCAGATGGTGTGGGCAGAATGAGAAGAGATCTGGATAAACTAGCAGAATGGTCAGAAGAGTGGCAACTGGGATTTAATGCAAAGAAGTGCAAAATCATGCACATAGGGAAGAAAACCTGAAGCCACTTATAGGCTGGGAGGAGTTGCTAGCAGTCACAAAGGAAGAAAGAGACTTGGGCATCATCATCACTGATGACCTAAAATCATCAAGCAGACCTCTAAAGCAGTAGGTAAGGCTAGGGGATGTTAGGGTGTATTAGTAGGGGTATCACAAGTTGTAAGAGGAGGTAATAATCCTCTGTACAAGACATTAGTTAGGCCCCATCTGAGTACTGCGTGCAGTATTGGAAACCACACCTTCACAGGACATTAACCAAATTGAGGCAGTCCAGAGAAGGGCACCAAAATGGTGCAGGGACTGCATCAGAAGACATATGAGGACAGATTAACGGAGCTCAATATGTATACCCTTGAGCAAAGGAGGGAGAGAGGTGATATGATCGAGGCATTCAAACACCTTAAGGGCATAAACAAGGTGAAAGAGTCTAACATGTTTAAATATAAGAAAAATAGCAGGACAAGAGGACACAGCATGAGATTAGAGGAGGCCGATTAAGGGGAATGTGAGGAAATTCTTTTTCACAGAAAGGGTGGTGGATGCATGGAATGGCTTACCACAAGAAGTGGTGGCTATGAATACAGTGCAGGGCTTCAAACAGGCATGGGATAGGCATAAGGGAGCAATACAAATGACTATGAATAGATAGGTCACTGACAGAGCAAAGGCCGATGGCACATTTATAAGGTAGAAAAAGAAATGGACAGACTGGATGGGCCTTGCGGTCCTTATCTGCCGTCAACTTCTATGTTTCTATGTTTCAATCCAGTAGTGTGATTTAAGGACCGATGGTTAAGGCGGGTAGGTTCCTGGAGTAGCTGGGAGAGGTTTAGGGCTTCAATCCTTAGTGCAGTGGGTTTCGCAGAGGGGGAGAGCCAGTCGAGATTGAAATCACCTAGTAGTATGAATTCACCTTTAGTGGTTTTAGTGGAAATATCAGAGCCTCACAACCCCCCTGTTTTTTTTTTCTATCACTGATGAACCTAGGCTATAGAATGTCATGTCCCCTTTTTTCACAGTCTGTGCTAAACCCTTCTCTGTCTGTGCCTTGGCTTTCCTAACAACTTTCCATGCTTCCCTTAGACATTCAAGGTACACCTCCCTGTCCTCCCTTTGGATCCCCTTATACTTACTGAAACTTGCTCTTTTAGCCTTTACTTTGTCTGCCACCTCTTTAGAGAACCATAGTGGTTTCCTTCTTCTTTTCCTTTTGGCCACTGTCCTAATGCATTGGTTAGTTAACTCCACTATGGCTCCTTTCAGTTCCCCCCACAGTTCCTCCACTCTCTCCATTACCTCTCCCTTCTCCAGGGCTGATCTTAAACATCAACCCATTTCACTATAATCTGCCCTCCTGAAATCTAATATTTTTGCCCTTGTGTGGCTTGAGTCCCTGTTTCCATGTGAAACCACACCATGTGGTGGTTGCTGGATCCCAGCTGCCCTCCCACCTGGACTCCTTTCGACTCTGTTCCCATTGGTCTATACCAGGTCCAGAACTGATTTGACTCTGGTTGGCTCATGCACCAGCTGTCTGTGTCCAACCCCCTGCCTGGATTCCAGGATGGCTGTACTTCTGGCTGAAGCAGCTGCCTAGATGCTCCAATCCACATCCGGCATATTGAAATTCCCCATCTGCAGGATTTCACCTTCAGCTGCAATGTTGTGAATTTCCTCCATTAGTACCCTGTCAGCTTCCTTCCTCTGTGCCGGAGGTCTGTAGATCACCCCATACGTATTGCTGTGTCATTCCCTGGTTCAAGGGTGACCCATATTGTCTCAGCCTCCCCCTGTCTTCCCTGTACTTATGTAGCTTTTATGTCTTCTCTGATGTACAGGGCTACCCCCCTCCCTTTTTATCTTCCCTGTCCCTTATGAACAGCATATAGCCTAGTACAACAGTTCTTAGACTTTATCACAGTGAGCCTCCCCAAATTCATGGAAATGATTTTGAGCCTCCCCAAAAACTGAAATAATCTTGGGCCACCCCAAAGAAAATTAACATACTGTACTTTGCACAGTACACCATGAATAAACTGAAACCCCTCTGAGTACTTGGCTCTCATTCAGTTCTTTGTCTTTCACTGATGTGGAACCTTTGAAAAAGTGCACCTGTGCTCAAAGGTGTTATCTGACTAACAAATAAATAAAACAAAAATAAATGTTATTCAGCTTACTGTAACCCCCCACACACACACACACCAAGCAGGCCAGCCTACTTGCTCCACTATTTTGATTCTTGAACCATTGTTACCTCTTGTTGTAGTACCTTTATGGGGTCAGACTACTTTCTCTGTTTCCTTTCTATCTGGAGTAACCTTCCTACATAACTCACCTCACACCCTCTTTCCCTGCTCTTAAGCAACTTCTCTGGGATTACTTTGCTCCTTCCTGCTATTGCTCTTAGCACTTCTATGCTCAACCTTTGTATTTGGGCTGTTCTGCCATCAATCTACAAATTGAACAATTACCACCACTCAGTATTAGTTTATTCCTCATATTTGTTTGCACTATTGTTCATTTTGTATCGCTTGACTGCTTTGTAGTTACCTTTTGAAGTGTATTCACTCCCTACCCTTCTCTGGGTACATCTGAAATGAGCCTCGACTCATTCACCTTCTCATGTCACTGATTTGTGAATAAATACATAAATTTCACCTACTATTATCCTCTTTCAATTTGCTTCATCCTTTCAAACAAAATATATAAAACTCAAAATTTAAATACAGTACTTTTTCAGATTTGCTTGAGCCTCCCCAGGGAGGCTGGCCTCACCATTTGAGAACCCCTGGCCTAGTACATTGACATCCCAGCTGTGATTAGCAGAGTACCATGTCTCTGTTATTGCTGCTATGTCATGGTCTGCATCCATCATCAAGGCTTCCAGGTCTGGAACCTCATTTCTTAGACTGAGGGCATTTGTGAGCATGACCTTTCATGTTTTATGCCCTGCCCTCTCTCTGTTCTTGTTCTCTTTCCCTTGCCTGTTTACCCCCACCCTGGTTTTCTTGTTCATGTGCTCCTGTTCCCCCTTTTTCCCCGCTTATACATGTTTCGCCTGCCTGCTGCTCACTGCCTGCTTCAGTTGTTCCTGTTATCAACTTGTGTTTTTACATGTTCCCATGGGGGCATGTTCCTAAGCCACCTGTCCCTCCTGGCTCTCCCCCCTTGGCCAGTTTAAATGCTCTCTGCTGAAGCATTCCAGCTTCTCCCTAAGGAGTGAGGTCCCCTTCATGAACAGATGCAGGCCATCCTCCTGATACAAGCTCACATCTGCCCAGGTGGGGCCCCAGTCTCCTATGAAGCCAAATCCTTCCCTTTCCTTCCCTTCCCTTCCCTTCCACACCAATCCTTCAACCAGGTGTTGAAGGCTTGACTGTGGAGTGCCCTAGCCTCTCCTGTGCTTTGGACAGGTAGTACCTCCGAGAATGAGATGGAACATGCTACCTGTTTCAGATCCTTCCCCAGTTTCCTGAAATCCTCCTGGACTCTGGCTAACTCCACCCTTCTCCCTGCCAGGTCATTGTTCCCCAGGTGAACAATGACATCCAGCTCCTCCCTCCTGACTATCGCCCTGGTGATCCTATGGATTTGCTTCCCATACCTCCACGAAGTGCTTCCTGGGATGCACTTGACCTCCCTCTCCCACCTGCTAGGTGTCCCTAACTTCACACCCTGGACAATAGAGTCCTCCACTAGGAGAAGCTTCCCCCTTCTCAGGGGTCTCCTGCCTCCTTCCCTGGGGCTCCAGCTTGGAGGTCCCGACCATCTCCCTGGTCCCAGCTGCGAGTGTCTGTGTGAGGCATTCCTGTACTTCTAAAACAGTGTAGGAGTTATTCAGCTGGACTTGTTGGGGAATGTGCTTCTGACTCCACCCCCCTTCGCCCTCTCTGAGCCCACTGTGATCCAGGCGCACTTCTTCCTGGGCATCCAAAGACGTTCATGTTGTGGACCCGGTGGTCTCTGGGTTGGGGTGGACACTGCTGGTAAACTGGCCAACTCTGCATAGAGACAGGCAATCTCCTCTCTCAACCCAGAGAGGTGCCTGCAGATAGGGCAGCATAGCATCCTCCAGAACATCTCCCTGAAGACTGCTGCTCCACAACCACTGCACTGCACCACTCCCACCATGACTGAGTACCCTCCTAACTCTTCTGCCTGCTTATGCCTCCTACTTGCTATCTGTTATCTCCTATCCAATTTGTTTTTGCTTGCTACTTCCTGTGTGGTAGCAGGATGTTGCAAGGCACTCTGGGACCCACCCTATAAATGAAGGCCAAGCCTTTGGTAGGAGCCCTCACCCTGCCACAACTAGATGAGATGAGGTGAAATATATAATTTGCAGTGGGGTCCTGATTTTGCAGTTTTATCCTGCATTTACCCAGGATAGTATAGGAGAGATGCAAGATCTCATGTTTAGTGTTGTCCTGCTTTTATAATGTATTTTCCAAGGACAGATCATGTTAGATGCAACATCTCCTTTTCAGTGGGGTTCTGTAGTAAGGTCATATTGTTACACAGTTTTGCAATATATTTACCTAGGATAACTCAGCTGAGATGCAATTTCTCATTTTCAATGGGGTCTTGCTTTGACACATTTTTGTACTGTATTTACCCAGGATAGCACAGATCAGATCAGATACTATCTTGTTTTCAGTGGGATCCTGCTTTCTCCAATTTTTACTTTATATTTACTCAGGATAGCACAGCTAAGATGCAATTATATCATTTTTGATTGGGCCTGCTTTTACCTATTTTTACAATGTCTTTACCTAGGATTGCCCAACTGAAAGGCAAGTTACATTTTCAGTGGTGTTCTGGTTTTAAAATGCATTTTTTTCCAAGGACAGAGCAGCACAGATGCACAGTTCAGTGGGGGCTCTGCTGTAATTGGGTCCTTTTTTCACACATGTTTATTATATATTTACACAGGATAAACTAGATGAGATGTGATATCTCATTTTCAGTGGTGTCCTGCTTTTACACATTTTAGACTGTATTTAGTCAGGACAGGCCAGCTGAGAGGCAGTGTCTAACTTTCAGTGGGCTGCCACATTTTGACCCCAAATTTCCAGCATTGTCTTTTTACGACCTAATGTTATGATCAAGACAAGTGAAATTTTTTAGATCCCATCCAAAAGGCGATTTTGCAATGCAACTGCGAAAATATGTTTCAGAAGGATTTGAAAACTAACGTTTCTTGTTCATGAGGTGGGGTAACACAATAGACATCTTGAACATTAGGGGGCCAAAATCTGCAAAAATAAAGTTATGAGTAAACGTTTGAACAATTCAATGTTTCTTCATAACTTAGTTGGCTTTTCTCATTTTGACCCCAAATTTTCAACATAGTATTTTTATGATCCCATGTTGTGATCAAAACAGGTGGATTTTTTAAAACTCCTAAAATCAATTTTCAAAGGAGGCATAGATCGACACTAGTCGCATCAAACAGGCAACTTGTGTCGAATCCATTTGCGACAAACAACATGCACCAGATTCCAGAAGATTTGTGACTTGCATCAATCTTTCCTGAAATGACTCAAGTTGCAAGGTGCACCATGAAAGGTGGCACACCAGGTGAGAAAAAAGCAAGTTACGTCATAAAAAATTTGGTGCAGGCAATGGTGGAGCAGAGCAGGGAAAGCATGTCACAAGACAAGGTTGGCAGACACAGGAGGAAGAAAAACTTTACAGTGGAGGAGACTGACATCCTAATCAAAGAGGTGGACACCCAAGTAGACCTGCTGCTGTGGGGACAAAGAGCTGTGGAAGTGAAGAAAACAAGCCTGGGATGAGGCAGCCACAAGGATTGATGCCATGGGCCCAGTGAGGCGCTCCATTAGAGAATTGCAGAAGAGGTATCATAACATAAGGCGAAGGTGAAAGGAAAAGTTGGCCCACAACAGTTGGCATGCCATGGCAACTGGTGATGGTCCCAACCGGGAGATTCCCCTGAGTAGTCAGGATGAGCGTGTGGCAGCACCCCTTAACAGCCACATGATTGAGGGTGACAGCAATCTTGATGTCTTCTGGTTGCAGAGCTCAACAGGTATGTGAGAGGGCACAGCAGCAGTGGGAGAGGGGGCTACATAGCAAGCAGTGACCACAGGAGCATGTGTGGGCACAATGGTGTATGTGTGCAGAGCACAGAATGACCATTGCAGAGTTGTGTGTTTGCAATGAAGCATACTAGTTGTGGCAGCATACTAGGGCAGCACATGTGGCAAGGACCACACACATGAGGCACAGTGGAGTATGTGGGGCAGCCATGGGGCTGTGTCCCAGTAACATACCTCCAGACCTGTGCATGTGCAGAAGAGGCGCCAGCCACACCTACACTGCCTGATGGTGGATGTTGCACATGACAAGGCTGGCACTGTGATGGTTGCTGTATGGCCATGTGCACTGGGGGATGGGGAAAGGCCAAGACTGTCAGCAGCACTGTATGCTGTTGGGGTGACAGTGGCATGCGGCAGTGCAATGTGATGTGGAGCACAGGCTACCAGAGTGGATGCGACTGATGGGTGGAAGCACTGTGTAGGCATACAGGTGGAAGGTGACACGTGGGAACCTAGCAACAGTGCATTGAGGTCCCCATACCTCACAGGGCTAATGGACATGGACCAGGGATACCAGGGTGGCACCTGTGATTCGTGCAGCGGAGTGACAATATGTGGCTGTAAGGGATGTTATGAGCATTGTGGATGGTGGGTGTGTGGGACATGCGAGAATGTCACAGGTAGGCCTGGGTAAGGTGGATACACAAGCTGGGTTGCAGGGTGACCATGCATGGCAGAGGAAAGGTTTTTGAGGGGGCAGGGAAGGGGTTTTGTTCAGTGTACAGATGGTGTGCTGATTAGGTTAGATGGTGCATGTGAGTAATGGGTGTGGGTTGGGGGTGGGCCAAACTGTGCAGGCACAGCAGTGGGAGTGTTCTGTGATGACAGTGTGACTGTGCAACTCCACAGCCATCTCATGCAGTAAATCTTCAAGAGCAGCAGCCTGGCTGGCACACATATGTAGCCAACAAGGCAGGCATGGTACTGTATTCTGGTCATGCCATGGCTTTTGTGCCAGTGACCCTGTGGAATGTACCTGGTGGAGACTGGCAGCCTGGGCTACCGTTTTGCAGGATCCACAACAGTGGGAAGTACCATCATATCATTGGCTACACACCACAGCACAGTGTGTGGCAGTAAACCACCAGGGGTGTCATGTATGTGTATGTAACCTGCGTGGACAGTAGTGCAAGCCACATGCACCTCAAGGACATAGCACATGTGATTCAGGGCTGCAGCAATGTGCCTGGTGGTTCAGACAGCATGGGAGAATGGGGTGTGCAGAACACACATGACAGAGCTCACACTGTGCCAGCAGACAGCCTGTGCTGCAGGGCTAGTAGTCGGGAGGGTGGTAGCTGTCCCATTGCTCACAGAACTGCTGCACACAACACAGAGGAACACAGAGATATGGATGCATGATAAGACAACTAATGGAGGATATGTTCTCTTCCCACAGAAACCACTGAAGAAGAAGGGGCAACACCTACTACAGGCACAAGTGGCACTACAGCAGCAGCTCAACATGTAAAAGAAGGGCCACTGGAGACAGATTCAGATAGCACAGACAGCACTGGGAGCCTGAAGCTGGGGCATAGGAGCAAGACAGCATTGTACATCAGGAAAGGCATGAGCTAACAGAGGGACCCAACCACAGGGAAAGTGCACCACATGCAGCTGAGACTAACTTAGAGGGTTCAGAGACAGACTCGGCAGAGGGCATACAAGACAACAGTGCCCATTAACTGAGTCCACTAAGATGGAGGCTACACTATAGGAGACTGCATGGGATCTCCCCCAGCAAACCCTGCTGGATGTGGAGCTGGACAGATAGTACCAAACCGTGGTGGACACACATGCAGCATAGACATGGGATCTGGCAACAATACAGTCTACCATAGAAGTTCACCACAGCTGCATGGTGGACCTTCTTTCTTGGGTACTTAGTGCCAAGAAGAGTTGCATACAAAATAATGCAGCATGGCATGTCAACATAATGGGACTACTGCATGGCCTCTAGCTGTGTACACAGCACCACGTGGAGGTGGTAAAGCGCCTCACATCAGTGATGGAGAGAAGTATTGCTGTCCAGCAGGAACAGACTACCGCTCTCACAGCTCTGGCAGTATAACGCAGTGGTTTAAGGCGCTGAGCTTCAAATCTGGAGACCTGGGTTTGAATCCCACAGCCACCACTTGCATACTGTGTGACCCTGAGCAAGTCACTTAACTTCCCTGTGCTCCCAGGTTGTACCTGTAAACGAGCTTTCAGCTTAGTCGTATCTCTCCTGGTTAAACAATTGAAGAAACAAAAAAAACATAGCAGCATCTCTAAAGGACAAGGGACACAGTGGTGGTACCCAGCCACACTACTATGGACACAATGCCCAGGACATCCTACTGCCCACTGAACCACCCACCCAGTACACTGCCAGAAACATAGTGCAGACCCAATCCCTGTGGACACTACAGCAGATCAGCCTGCAACAGGAGGTAAGTGACAGCCAGGCATAATGGCAGGCCGAGTGTGTAGTGGATGTGGCCCCACAGTCAACAAGCCAGTGGCCCAGCAGTGTATACTGGCCACTAGTAGCAGGACAGAGCCCAGTGGAGGCCTGTGGAATCCAACTGCCCCCAGATATAATATTGATGCTGACCAGGAAGTAGGCAGTACACAAGATGTGCTCTCAATGGGGCCACCTACTACGTAGAGCAGTGCCATAGGAGCTGCAGTGGAAGGTACAGTAAGAACAGGTCATGGCACTACTACATGGGTCACAACAGTGGCCAGATCAGCAGCAGCTCAATCCACAAGTGGAGTACATGTGGAGGAGGTGAGGCAGGGAAGTCTGCAGCTGGCAAGGATGCTAGCCACAGAGGGCACCCCAGCCACACATGGTAAAACAGCCACAGGTCCCCCCAAAAAACATGGAAGGAAATCAAAACATATTGCCATGCAGGACTCAGCCAGTGATGCAGCAAGCACCGCCACATGTACTGGTACCAGAAGGTCATGGCAATGCACAGGCCAGCTCACACAGGATGCACTGGTGGGGCCAGCTCTGCGGAGAGCAGCGAAGCCAAGCTACTGCCAACAGCCATAGCACTGAAAGGCATAAAAGGACACAGCACCAGCAACATCAAATTAATAGCAAACATCGTGGGTGGTGGGGTATGGATGTCAGGAGGCCTACCACACAGTGCCCTGTGGCAGTAACCCCATGGCGGTAGCAGCCAACAGACACGGCTGATATATGGACCTTTGGAGGGTGGCACAGTAGGGGCACACAGCACTGCACTGACCGCAGTGGAGGGTGTGTGGGGAGGAGTTGGGGTTTCAGGTGATTGGGAAGGCGGGAGTGGGTTCAGGCATATGTGTGTGTGTGTGTGTGTGTGTGTGTGTGTGAACTGTATGTTAGTCATATACAAAGAGCACTGTAAGTGTGGTGGGAGCATATGAATGTTGTAATTACTAGAGTAGTTCACAATAAAGACTGCATGGTGTTCACACGTGTGTCACTGTCCCTTTGTCTGACATGCCTATGGCTGCCACACACCCATAGACTGTGGGGTGCAAACAGGAGAGACCTTGCAAACACATGTTGTGGCTGGTGTCATGTCTCATGAGTAGTGTCCAGGGGGTATACCACCTGCTACGTACCACCCAGGTGAACTGTCACCCATGGTGATATCCCAGAAACTCTGAAGAGCCACTGGGCATCAGTGTTTCAGGAGCAGTACCACAGCACCATAGTGGATGGTGGTCTAGCTCAGGGACACTGAGGAGCATGACATGGAGATGTACACAACATGGCAATATTAGGGATAGGGAGGTGCTGCCATGGCCCTCAGTGTGGCCTGCTACTGCATGCCATGCCCCTCGCAGGGCAAGGGTGTCAGTGGCATGCCCAAGTGCGTTCAAACACAATACTGAGTGCGCAGTGTGGGAACCCCAGTGTGTGTGAGGTATGGCCACAATGGCATGCAGGTAGTCACCAGTGTGGGATAGGGTCATGGCATTGTGCATAGGGTGCCAGTGACTGTGATGTGCAGCACTTGGTGTGCTCAGACATAGTGCACAGTATCTGCCACAGAGGCTGGCATGTTTATGGAGAACCATTCCTGGCTACCATGTGGACACCCACAGGGCACTGCTATATGCAGCAGAAGACCACGGCACAGGCCCCAGAACAGCGTAAGGGTGAAACAGCCCTGAAATATGGCTGCTGTCTGTGCTGTCACTGTGCATTGATGGCCATGAAGGCATGAAGGTGGGTGCACAGCAGGGGAACCATATTACAAAAAACACCATGCACAACAGGGATATTCAGAAAAATATAACTATATTGAACAACAAATGTAACAACAACATGGCATGCAGCAACAATGAACTAGGGAAAAAAAACAAGACTGGAGCCAATGAAACATTCAACAGTGCTGGCATTCTCTATGGCACTGTACAGGGTGGAATCCACCCATGCACAACAGTCTAAAGTTTGCGGTGCTGTGGCTTACAAGGCTTGTAAGTGTGCCTTGCAGGCACACGAGATCCAGAATGACCACCCGAAGATGGTCCCCTAGGGTGGCAAGGAGTGTTGCAGGGGCACACACAGTGCAGCTACTCCATCTCAGATGGCCTCTCTGGGGGCATGTCCTGTGGCAGCAGTCTCTCAGCATCATCTTGGGCCATGGCATCCCCTGGTCAAGAGCCCCCCTTCCTTGGTTTCCTCCAGCTGAAGTGGTGGCAGCATCAGCAGAGGCTGAGATCCTGCTGTCTCAACATCCACTTGCTCCTCCCCTCCAACATCACTGCGGTCATGCCATCCTGGGTCTCCCTGAGGCCGGACTCCCTGGCGTTACTCAGTGTGGAAGCTGAGGACTCCTTCCAGGGTTCCTGGTCCTCCCCTGATCTTACTTCTCTGAAGTGGACATCCTTCTGGCTTCCTGATGGTGGTGCCTCATTCATTCTGCACACACGCTGGCATCCATCTGCTTCTGGTGCCGAATAGCACGTACCATCACCCATAGTCGGGGGTTTTCTTGGCAGCAGGTATGCCGCACATGCTGCTTGACACCTGTAACAGAAAAGGGTGACAGACATGAGTGTGCTGTACAGGAGAGCTCCATGTGTCCTTGTGTCATGTGATGATTGAGGGGTGTTATTCAGTATTGTGCAGCAGCAGCTGCCTGTAACACCTGGGCTTTGGACACCCCTGTGAGCAGTCCTTGTGTGCCACACCATGACACACTGCAGCAGGCGTACCACTAGGTCATGATGCATGGATGGGAGAATACTTGCCCAGTGGAGGAAAAGGTCCCTCTGGGGCCAGGTTGCAGGCATGTTGGGGTTGACTGGGCATGCCTAGGACACAGGGTCCAGGCATAGCAGTGTGGTCCCCATTGCATGTGGTGTGCACTGCAGCAGGCTGGGGGGTGGACGTTGCAGTAGTGCACCTTGGGGGGCTATGTACCTTGTGTGTTGGGGAGCCATGGCAGCCTCATTGTGGCTGACATAGAATGGTGACTAGACAGGGTGATGAGTACCCAGAATACAGCAGTGGTGTACTGTGACCTGAATAGGGTAGTAGGTGCACGGATGCAACATGTAGGCTTGTCTGGCCATGGCTCATGAGGTGTGGAAGTTGCAGTGTGGCATGCTGTCGGCATGTGGTGGCAGCCGTGTGATGCCTTTCCACCTGTGGCTGTGCCCTGTGTACACTGGACATGTGGGGGTTGTCATGTGGTGGGCAGTGTGTACGCATGCAGAAGCCTAGTGTGTCCAGGGAACACAACACACATTTGTTGCTCTGTGGGGCCAATGTCATAAGCAACTGCATAGCAGATGTCTGAAAACCACTGGGGGACCCACAGGGCAGGGCAGTCTAAGGCACTTGGCTATCCAGTTGACAACTTTGGATACCCTTTCACTCTTTGTACAATAAATTTCACTTAAAAGCAACCTTTTTGCCTACTGTTGTGGACGGCTGGGGAGTGCAGCATATGCTAAGTATTTCTGTGTGGATTGGCTGTCCTTATCTGTACCCCTCCCACTGTTCCAGTGCATAACTGCTTCTTCTGTTTTGCAATGCCATGCCCTGGCAGCCACAAGCCACCTATCCATCTCCTGGGGGCCTCCAGGGCACGTGATGGGGCCAGGACCTCAGGGGTTTTGTGCCCCAGAGGCGCCACTAACCCATGTGTGCATATTCCAGGAGGTATGCCTTGGTGTTGGGGGTGTGTGGCCTCTGTGGTGCCCTGGGGGGATGTCTCCTGCACAGGCCCAACCCAGAGGGGCATTGCACAGTGCTGTGACCTGCCCCAGTGGACATTGTGGCACAAACTTGGGGCATGGGGTGTGCTGTGAGAGTTGTTGAGGGAGTCTCACATATGAAAGTCCCAGGAAGTGCCACCCATTTGTGTGTGTTACAGTGGGCCATGCCATTTTCTTGGTGGTGAACGACCTACAGACAGCGTGGCCTGGGTGTGTGTCCTGGTTTACAGGCCACCCCAAAAGGTACAGCTGCTGTGCCTGCTTGCCATTTGTTACCACTTAGGCCAGGTCCAAGGACCATTGTCATGGACTGTGGCAACATAGTCACTGGTGATGGCACCCTGCCAAATGTTGAGTCTGTGTGGTGTCTTGGTCTGCCCCAACCCTGCCCTGTGGGCCACCCAGCACATAGGTGCTGCACAGAAGATGCACTCTGGAATGCCTATCCCCACACTATCTGGGTTATGCAGCTGTGGGCAGTTCTTGGCTTCCTGGCACTCCTTTTGCACTGCATCCCCAAGGGATCACCTGGGTCAACTGGAGATCACAGGGAGTGGCACCACAGAACTGGCAGGATGCAGTCTGTATGTTGGGTGTGTGTGCCCCCACTGTGGGGGCAGGGCTCCCCACCATGTAATGGTCACCATGTAGTCCTCCTGCATGGCATGTCAGTTGGCCCACCCTCAAGCCTCACAAAGTATGGCACCCCTCCAGATCCTGGCTGCTGGGGGCATGTAACAGATGGCTTTGTGTGCCCCAAACTCTATGTGTCTACCACTGTCAGATGTCGAGTGGGTCACTCTGGCTCCCCACCATATGCCATGGCAGAGACTGAAACCCCCTGCCTGGCTCACACTCACTTCACAATTTCCTGGCAGGTAGCCACACTGCCCTGAACCACTAAGGACATTCCAAGGGTCCTATCCTAGAAGCTTCCTGTAACCACAGTGGCCTGAGGTGCTGCTGTGTGCACCACACAACGCAGACATGGCCCGTCTGTCCTCCCCGGCCACATCACCCAGGAGTGAACAATACGGGTGCTGTCCCAGGTCTGAATGGTGGTATTGCTCATCTATGCCCATGCTACACAGGGCCACCTCAGTGCATGGTATGACCAGGGAGTGATGGTCCCTTAGGTAGTGTTCACCTGTCCACCACCATGGCATCGACATGCCCCGCTGCACTGCCTTTCAGTGGTGCAGTAGGTGACAGCATGTGGCCATCCACACTCACAAGTCCCAATGACACCAGTAGTACACACATGGGTCCACGTGGGGTACAGTGCTGGGGGACCCATCCCCAGTGTTTCCTTGGTGTCTGTTCTGCAGCATCCACCTCCTACACCCCAGGTGGGCATCCACTGCTCTGCAAACCACAAGCAGTGATGTGTTCCCACCATGCAACATCGTGTGCACCACACAGCACCAGATGAATCACCGGCACATCCCCAGCCCAGTGGCTGTTGTACCTCAGGCACAGTACCACACCTGCACATATCACCTCTGCCATGTCTGTATCAATGCCTATATGGCTCACGCGAAGTACATGTGTAATCCAGAGTACTGTACCACTGTTGCTGACAACCATGGTGGTGGTGGTGCAGTACGCAGTACCCTCTGTGTTGACCCCTGCAAAGGTATTGTGCTCAGATCCCTGTCCTTATGGTCATGGTATTGTGGTACATACTGCAGCATTTCCCAGTGTCCCTGGCAGGAGTCTCACTGGACAGGTGATGCAGACAGACACTTATAGGTTCGTAGGCATATGTGAGTTTGAGGGCCAGGCCCACTCTGAACTTGCCACTGTTGTGTACTCTAATGGTGGAAAGATCATTTTTTGTCACCCGTGAATTGATCCAGTTTAATTTTGAATTGTTCAATATTCTCACTAGTTACAACTGACAAGGTAAGGAATTCCATTTCAGTGGTATTCTTTGAGTAATATAATTACTTTCTTTTTACAGTCTTATTAACTGTAACAAAGTTTTAGTTTGTGTGATCTCGTATTATTTGCTGATGCATGCCTCTCAAAACAGATAGTTTCAAACATAGATGGATCTTGAAAGGCTTTATATGCCAAACATAGAAATCACCCCTCAGTGCTCTGTATTCGAGGGGGTATTGACCCCAAATCCTGAGTCTGTCTTCATACTCCATGTTGGCCATATTGTAGATTTTCCTATTGACCTTCCTCTGGACTTTCTTCACTATGGCTTTCCTACCCAGTGAGGTGGGTGCACAAAATGGAGCACAATATTCAATATGTGACCTCACCAGACTGGTGTACAGCAGAATTATGACCTCAGGTTTCCTACTCTTAACATGTCTAAAGATACATCCGAGTATGCCATGGCACTTCTTTAAAGTTTTGTTAATATGAGTGTCAGATGTCAAATTGTTCATAATGATGACTCCTAGATCTCTTTCAGTAGTTACAACCTGCAATTTTGTGTTGTTCAGTGTGTAATCAGCTATGATGTTGTTTTTGCCAAGGTGCATTACCTTGTATTTGGCCACATTAAACATCATTTTATTCACTGTAACACAACTAACAAGTCTATCCAGGTCTTTTTGTAATGATGCAATAGACTGCCTATCATTGACTATGCATCCCAGTTTGCAGTCATTTGCGTACTTGTTGATTCAAACCCCAGCTAAGGTATGCATACTGGAGATCAAAATATTAAATAATACAGCTCCTAGCACAGAACCTTATGGGACCCCTGCTGGTGACTGTACCCCAGCCAGACATTTGACCCCTAATGCTTACCCTTTGCTGCCTGTTTCTGAGTGAGGACTCAATCCACTTGATAATATTGGGGGAGAAACTTAATTTTGACCATCTTCTCAATTAAGATTTTGTGGGAAACTGAATCAAATGCTTTTGCATAGTCAAGAAATATTATATCCACTGGTAAACCCATATCTAGAGCCTTACTTACAGGTTCTGAGGTCCTGCATCATGCCAGACCCCCTCCTGACCACATATGCCCCCCCCCCCGAGATTAAGACAGTGCTCTCTACATGCAGTGCACACACTCCTGCCTGCCCTGACCACTGTGGCACAAGCAGATGGCCCTGCATGAACTGCCCATGTGTGTCCTGCTTGTGTATCACCTGGGTGATGGAGTGTAGGGTGGCTGCAAACAGCACACGGCACAACTCATGTTGTCCCTCCAGGACCCTGCTGTCTGCATCATGTGTGGGCCTGGACCCTTGTAACCACCACAACCTGAAATGTTACCCTGCTGCATACTTGACACTTGCCTTCCCCACTGGGTCTGGCTGACTCCTCTTTCTGGGCACCTGCTGTAGCTGTGGTCTCTGGAACACTTGCAGCCTCACTTCCCCTCCTGCTGCTGTTGCACCTCAGTGGAGACACAAATTATATGCAAAGGTGTTAATGTGCACCACCTCAGATGTGATAATGGCTATTGTACCCCACAATGTGTCTGTCACTGTGCACTTACCTGGTTTGGGCCGTTCCTCCATACAAATGGCAATGCCATCTGTCCGTGCCATGCTGTTCAGCTGCTCTAATATCCTTGGGTCCCTTCTAGCCAGATCATGCCAACAGTGCTTAAGTTGCCATGATGTGCAGTGCACACCTGACGCTTTATGCAAACTGCACTCTATGACCCCCATACACAATTTCTCTCAGTGGGGGTGTGCCTCCTACACCCAGGTGGGAGCAGCACATGGCTTCACTGTTGCTCCAGACTGATCATAAGTGCAGTCTCTTCAGGGGAAAAGTTTGGTGTCCTGCCCCAACTGTGTGACATTTTTCCAGTCTGTCAGGTATGTGGTAGAATAGGATGCTGGTGTGCCAGTCCAGTAGCCCATACACGGTGTACTGGCATAGCACGTGGGCATGTTCTGCAGCTGCCAGTTGTGTGTGGCTGTACTTCTGCATTTTCTTGCAGCACACATCACATTTAATGCAACTGCAGCATATTTTCCCTGTAATCATATGTTGTGGCGATTTTTGGTCCTAATCTGATGCAATTTACGGTAAAGCTCTCATGCATTACTATTTTGCCACTATTGCAGCATTATACAGTCCCCGACCCACATGTGGCAGGCATACCTGTATGTATGGTACAACCTCCGCTGCTGGCCCTCCTGCCCTTCTGCTTGCTCCTGCATCCCCCTCCTTCTTCCCATGCCACATACAGGGGTATGGTAACCCTCTGTACTTGCCACAGTTCTGTGGGTAAGTGGCCTAACTCTGCTCCATGGTCCCTGTCACCTTATCATGTCATGACCACACCCTTTTTTCTTCTCCCCCCAAGAGAATGACCAGCCCATGTCTGTACCTGCCACTGCCCAGTGGCATGCTTTTCTGAGACCTGCCTGGGGGCATGGTGCCACCATGTGTTGCTGTGCAGCCTGGCACAGGTGTGCAACATGCGTACTGGGGCCCACAGCACATGCCTGGGTACAGGCCAGGCAACACCACACTGTCATGCCAGTGCTGTCTTGGCCACACAGACTGTGTGGAGCCTCCACAGCCCCTGCACACCCACGCTGTATGCACTGTAGCATGGCCCACAGGTCACAGTGGCATACTTGCTGGTGCTGTTCTCTCCATATGGTTGGCGACTGGCCCACATGCACCCACCGTCCTGTGTGGACTTACCTCACTATGTCACCAACGTGGTCATACATGTCAGGGCCACTATGACAGTCCTGGCAGGATGCATGGTATCCTGTTGTTCCATGCCCCACTCCTCCCACCCCTCTCAGCCACATACCCACCTGCCACTGTGTGCCACTATGGTTTGGACAGGGCAGGCCATGTGTACCATCCTGGACTGTACCCTGTACAAATGTACATTGTATTGTTCTTGGTCCACATCTCCCTGGTTCCCCTGCATGACCACTCCCCAACTCACCTTATGCCATCTGTCATACCAGCCTAGATATGGCATCTTCTGTGCTGTGTACTGAGGCCTCCTGCTGCCACGCACTGTCATTGGGCAGGACATATTCAATGGTGCTACCATTTCCGGTAAGCTGCACATGGCAGCCTGACATCCTTCGTACCATGACACTGGGTCACCCTGTTCTACTATCTTCCTTGGGCCAATGTGTGCACAGTGGTGGGGATGTTCTGTTGGGCTACAGGTGCCACCCTTATGATGATGCTGTCCCATCAGGTGGACTTACTGAAGGTTAATTCTGCTCTGGCACACTGTCCCACAGCAGCCGATCTTTCCCATGTGGTACCCTGCCCAGGTGCTGTGTCCGCCATGTCCTCTGCTCCTTCCTCGTCACCCTCTTCAGACTCCACCTCTGATAGGGGAAGCCATTGAGCTACGGCAATGTTGTGTAAAATACAGTCACACTCTCCTAGCTGTGTGCTCACAGGTGTGAAGCCTGGTGCTAGGAAGGGGTAGCTGTCCCCTACTATAACTACTGCAGTTCTTTGTGAGCTTAACACTTAGATGAAAACAATTTTGGAAGGCTTTTTACAACTTTCAAGCATCAATTTATTTCATTTCATCCAAGGTGCGTTGTGAGCAGTTAAAAAACAAGCACTACTCCATTATACCCCAGCACTTCGACCAGAGTCTTCATCAGGGGGTCTGATGAGGACTCAGGTCGAAGTGCTGTGGTAATGGAGCAGTGCTTGTTTTTGAACCACTCACACAGCACCTTGGCTGAAATGAAATAAACTGATGCTTGAAAGCTGAAAAAAACCTTCCAGAATATTTTTTATCTAAGTGGTAAACTCATGAGTGCTGGGAATTTTGGAACTGCCCTTGTGTAAAATAAAGCATGTCAGGGAGATTCTGCAGGCCATACTAGGGCTGTATTGCAAAGTCCCACCTGATCAATGCAGGCATGTGAACCGCATTTTCAGGAGGTTGATGGTCCTCTCTATCACTGACCATGTGGACGTCAGTGCATCATTATAACATTCCTCTGCCTCACTCTGTGGGTGTCAGACAAGGGTCATGAGCAGTGGCAGCTGGGGCTATCCACTGTCACCTGTGGCAAGGAATACATAGGTTACCACTTGTGGCCTGTGTGTACCATGGCCTTCCTGCTCCCCCTCTGCTGCCTCCAGGCTCCCAACGTGCAACACCACCACCCTACCACTACCTCCACTGCTGTCACATCACCTTCAGTCGGAAACATGCTCACACATTAGCCTCATCCACCCCCACCCCCTCATGCTTTATACTGCCCACCACCACTGTCCCCTATGCCTGCTGGTCACACTTACAGCCTCTTGACACATGCTGCCACAACACTGTTCCATGCACAATGTGCTACTGCACCAACTGCCCACATGGGTTGCGTGCCATTCACCTGTGTACCATCCCATGTGCACAGGTCAGCATGTTTGTGTGAGCCCCATATGTGCACCCCAGGTAACCTTATGTACTGCTGTCTCCCACATGCACCGATCTATCAACCATGATCCTTCAGTGTCTCCCCTCAGTCTCAAAAAACCTCATACAGACCACTGTGCTGGAAGATGTAGGCATTGTGGCAGGATCCAGGATACTGGGCAACCACATCCATAATATAGCACTGACTGTCATAGACGACCTGCATGTTCATGGACGACTGGTAGCCCTTGCGGTTCACATACACCTCCACCTTCTCAGCTGGTGGTGCTTAGATGACCACATGAGTGCAATCAGTGGCACCAAGCAAACATGGGAACTGTGCTAGTGTGTAGAACCCCTGCTTCACAGGTTGTTGCTGCTGTAGATCCCATGGGAAGCTGATGATGTACCTGTGTGACCTTGTAGTAGGGCCTGCAGAAACTGCCTTGGCACTTTGACACAGTGGACTGTGAAATGACCACTGTATCTCCATTTGGAGTCTGGAAGCTCCCAATGGCTCAGAGTGTTGCACTCACCTTGACATCCACAGGTATTGGATGCCCTCTCTAGGTTGTACTCTGCAGGTCCTCTGTCAACTCCTGGCACAGCTCCATGATGGCAGCCTTGTTAAGGTGATAGCAGGCTAGGCAGTGCTGCTCAATGAGGTCCTGGTATGATGTTCTCTTCTGGTACACCCTAGCTGCATATCTATTGGTGGGTCTGTGCTGTCTTTGTGGCATGCCATTCCTTTGAATCCTGCCAGTCTGTTGCTTGGCATGTCTCCACCACTGTTCTATGGCCAGCCTGATGCCTCGTAGGGACAGTGGTCCACAGATCTTCACTGTCACTTTCAGGGTACTTGTGCTGTGCACTGCAACCTTCCCAGTGACTCAAATCTTTATGCCTGCTTGGGCCTATTTATATGCTCTAGTGTGAGATAGACCAGCTCCAGCTTGGTCTAACAGGTGCATGCTATGATCGGTGCAGTGTGCAGGTTTTCAACTTGTAGAATCCCCAAAAAGGGGATGGTGAGTCATTTTTCAGATGCAAGCCCCACTGCAACATGGCACACCAAATATTTTGACACAAGTGTGGTGCAAGGCACTTTGACGCAAGTGCACCCGACATTGCCACAAGGTGCGTTATAAAATTGCACTTGGTGCAGCATTTGACACAAGTTGCAACTTGGATCAAAAATATTTGGTGCAAGCCCCTTGCCTCAGTCTCGGTGCTTTTAAAATTGAGCCCCTGTCTGAAAGGTGGTGTCACAGAGGGACTGCAAAAAACATGTCTTAAAGGGGATTTGAAAAATGACACCTGTCTTGTTCATCAGATGGGGTAATAAGAGGGCTGTGTTGAAAACTGGAGACCAAAATCTGCACACAACACAATGGTATGAGTAAACATTGAAAACATTCAATGTTTCTTCATAACTTTATTGCTTTGTGATGTTTTAATCCCACATTTTTAACATGATTTTTTTATGACCCTTCCTTCTAAACATGACAAGGTATAATTTATAAAATAAAGGATGAAATATCATTTTAAGTCACAAGTGCGAAAACACACTTTGGCCAGGATTTGAAAAATGACACCAAGTGATGATCATGAGGTGGTGTAAAAAATGTCTTTGTTGAAAATTTGATGTCAGAATATTGAAAATATCCAAAATTATGAGCAAGCATTGAAAAATGTTGATGTACTTTCATAGTTTTGTTGGCTTTTAATATTTTGACCCAAAATTTTCAGCATAATCTTCTATGACCCTACCTCACGAACCGGGTAGGTGAAAATGTTCAAATCCCACACAAAAGGTGATTTGGGCTGGATTTAAAATATTTCACCTATCTTCTTCATTAGGTGGGATCCCAAAAAGGACATGTAAAACATTCGGGGGACAAATATTAAAAAAATGTACACGTTATGAGTACAAGTTCAAAACGCATTGAAATACATAGACCACAGACACCCGATTTCTTCAGTTCAGGGGGAGGGTAAATCTGACCAGGTCCAATATAGGTGGAACATCTGGGACTGGGGACAGTATAATCCAAGGGGGAGAGGGGACACCAAAATCGTCTCTCAGTGCGGGTGCTGAAAATTGATCAGACTCGAGAGACTGTTAGGCCTATTCTGCTGGCATTTTAGTATGTTAGTTCCCAGTCTGGCACTGAAGAGTGAAGTTGTGTCTCCAGTCCAGATAGGATAATGATGCTGGACCCCCATTAGGTAAGTAGGGGGTTCTGGGGATGGTGTGTAGTGAGTGGGGGGGAGGGCAGGCAGTGGTAGGATGATTCCACCTAGCAGGGTTGACTGAAAATATAGCGACAGCCTCTGCAACAACACCACTGCCATGACAGCCCCTATTGAGACAGCTGACAGAAGCGACAATGCACCACAGCGAAACATACAGTTACCGTAACAGGAACTAAACAAAAAACACAGCTGGACTGTAAATACAGGTGGGGGGGCTATGCACCCAGCACCCCCATATAGTAATATAACCAACTCCACGGCTCACATATAGTGGAGAAAAATGCACAGAACATGTCCCGCACTAGTACCACTCCTCCCACAACTCTGACTTCACAACAACAGATGCTTCTACACCCCAACCTAGATACACACCTCATCTCCCGAACACTCAGTGGAACACTGGTCAAAGTAATGCACCTGTTGGTGGCAGAAACAGCTTGCCGACAGTGCAGTCACTGTAAAGATGTTGCTGCTACAGCATCACTGTAGCAACGGCATACGGGTAGGATAAAGGTGGCAGGGAGGTGGTGGCGACAGACATTACTAGACCATTTTCTTTTTCACAGGGATTAAAAAATAAAACAAGACTGCAAGTGTTGGTTTTCCTTATTTCAGGTACTGACACTAAAGATTGGGCACACCGGTGTCAGTTTAATATTTGTGGGGCACAGGAAATGACAGGGACATGGGAGGGATAATTGGCAGAGGATGGGATCTTCCATGGGCACAGGTAGCAAACAGGGAGTTGGGAGAGATACTTGGCAGAGGTTGAGATTTTTTAAAAGAAGTAGAGGCATGGGTACGGGATGTGACGGAGAAGTAGAAGGGATACTTGGCAGAGGCTAGGATTGTCAGTTGTGTTGGGGGGGGCATGGCAGAGGCTTATCATTATGTCAGTCAGCTGCTTGCTATGTAACATCATGTAGACTCAGGCAGCTCTTTTCTTTGAACATCACAAAGTTTTGCCCAGCAAGCACTGAAGAGTGCCCTGATTAGCCTATCTGATGACTGGTCTGACACTGTCAAGCCCCCTGCAGTTTGCCCTGCATTGGACTAACAGTAACATACCACTCAAATTCACCATCATAACAACATGTTTGCACTTGTGCAAGGCCAGTTTGAACATAATAATCACTTTTTTATTGAATTATTGTGATATGTAAGTCAGCTATAAGAAACAATAGTTATGGCACAGTTTAATATAAGGACTCCTGCAATTACATTCCTGTAACTTAAGCATTTGACAATGTGCTGCAAAACTGTGTAGTTCAGACATGATACACATAATTATGCAGTGAAAAAGTCTATTCTGTTTGCCTTCAAAATCATAATCCTCAAAAGCGCTGCCGAAAGCACATTGCCTGATTTGCTTCCTCAGCACGACTCACTCCAAGTATGTTACTGTGCTACTTCACATGACTGCGCACAGCTGCAGAGTGAGCAGCTACCACAAATATGTATACAAAATGAGCATTTCTATTACTTTGGAGTACTGAAAAATCACTAGACATTTCATTATGAAAACACAAGTAAGTAGCCTCATTAATCTTCTATCGGACTATGCAACCATATGTAACAAGGCTGTTGCAATGAATCTGATTATTTACTTGTCCTTGGAATAAAATGTAAATAGGATGGAGAACAATTTAAAGTTGGCTAGTTCTCCTCATGATTTGGGTAAACCTTTCAACAGTGGCAACATTCTTAAAGAGAAAAACAAGAGACCTTCTGACAATAGTGCTGTGTCTCCTGGTACCACTTAGGGAAGAAGTCCCAGGAGGAGAGGAAACTGGTGACCCATGGAGTAAATTCAGTACACAGGCTTCAGTCAGACCATTTTGTTCCTCGGTTGGACAGATGTTCTTCTTGGCAGACTTGACTAGAATGTGAACAATGTTTCAGGTCATGCAACAGTCTCTGCCTTTGGTTACTCCACCCTCCTATTTACCCAAGGAAGGTGATGAAGCACAGGTGATTATGAATTTGGCTCCTCGGCTCAGGGAGGGCTATTTTTCTATAATATATTTTTGAAAAATAATTGTGTGATTAGTTGGTAGTGGAGGGAGAGCCATTTGAAGAGCATCCCCTACAGGCAACATTCTTGAGAAATTTATGATTAATTTCTTCTAGAAGGGGTTGCCTCCCTAAAAGAGAGGAGCTGACAAAAATGTCTGCAACCATTTTCAAGCAACCTGCAGCTGCATAGGTACCTGACAAAACAAATTCTGGCCAGAGCTGATATGGCTGCAGCTGAGCTCATAGAGTTCAAGGCAGAACATTAACAGTCTACCATGTCCAAGATGGTCACCAGGGCTCAATATTCATGTGTGAGCTATTGCGTATGCACAACTTCTCCTTTGTGGTTGCGGTGAAGTCGCGCACGTACAGTGAACTCTGGCAGCCATCTAGGGCATTGTGGACTGTTCCTCCATGAGCTCAGTACATATGTGTGACTTCACCGTAACTGCGAAAGTGAAGTCGTGCATGTGCCAGTACTCGCATGCTCACTGAGCAGTGGGGGGAGGGGGGTGAGCAGAGTGTTTTGGAGTTATGGTACTAGAGTACTGCAACTTCAAACCTGTGCTTTGGTCTCTCATTTTTACAGCTGCAGTGCTGGCAAGAAGGCTGCAAGCTCAACCACTGCAGCCATAAAAAGGAGAAAAGATATGCTGTGCCCAAGGAAGGGACTATTTATTTGCACACTCTTCTGAGGGTTTTGTCCACACAGCTGCTTGCAAAGAATTCAGAACAGCTGATAGGAGATGGAATATGTGCAATAGATTTAAAAGATGTATAGTTCCACGTTTCAATAAGGTCAAGTCACAAGAAGTACAGGTATCTCAGGTTCATAGTAGGAGAATGACGGTTCCAATACAGAGTGGTGTCTTTTGGCCTGACCTGTGCCCCAAGGGTATTCACAAAATATGTTTTTGTTAATGTAATTTACTTGTGTTATGCATCAATTGGTCTTACTTTACCTGCCAGTTTAGCTAGTCTATTACCAGCCTCTAGTATAGCCTCTCGGTGCTACTTGCTGCTGTGAGACTAGTGCTGGACAAACTGTACTGTATAGTAGCTGATGTTTGACTGCTTAGACCTAGCTACTGAGTAAGATTGCTACAGTTTTCCATTTCTGCCCTACTGAAAAACGCTGTCCCCTTCCCCACACTGGTCACTCTGCTAATTAATTTCTCCTCCCCACTTGTAATGCTGTCTCTCTAAACAGCTTAATTTCTTCTTCACCTTACATACAAACCCTTCCCTTACACGCCCCTGCTGCTGCTGTCCTTCTCAGATGTCCTGGTGCTAAAGCACAGACCCCCGTTAACTCCTCTTCTATCTCTAAATAATTGCTCTGCATTTGCCACCTCTTTACCTCATGCTTTGTCCTTCCCCATTGCCTGCCCCCCCCCACTGAGCTCGCTATTGTACTCTAGCTGTATTTAATCCTCTGTGTTTCCCTCCTTGTTCCACAGACAGCCCATCTGCAGGCTTCCCAAACTGCTCCTGTGGCCTTGGCTCTCTCTGAGCAGGCCGCAGCTAACAGACTGCCTGACTGACCCCCGGACAGATTCAGGTATGTACAGGACCTCTGAAACTTGTGGTTTTGAATGCTACTGTTTTGACGGGATGCCCAGTGAAGGAGCCAGGCACTGATTAGCAGTTCTGCTCCTTGGCTGATTTTCCAACGCCTGGTGCTTCCTGATCTCAGGGAAATCTCTTTCTGTGCTGTGTTCTGGACTGAATTTTTTTGCCCACCCCACCTCCCCCACCTCCTCACAGTATTAAATAGACCCTTACTCTGCCCCTTTCCTCAGCCTAGGAGCTGATTGGTCACTCCACTGCTGCATATTCTTATGCTATTGGCTTCCCTGTATTCAATACCTGACTTGACCCACTTTCTTACTGCCCCTTTTTCAAGCAGTCTCACCCACAGGGTCACACATTTGCTCTCAACTTTTTCTCCGGCCACTCCAGTTAACTCCTCTCAATTACTGCTCTAACCTGCCCTATTGTTAGGGACCTCATCCTAATTCTACTATATACCCTTTCTACTATAAACCAGCTAGCAGTTAAAGCAGGCCAGCAACACCAAACAAACTACCATGAGGTGCAACCATTTACTACTACTCTTCACTACGTCTTTTGGCATTGCTGGTACCATATACTGTACGAATTCGGACCCCTACCTCCCCACTCTGAATCCTCACTGGGTGCAAGCTGGAAGAAAAGCATACACATGGCTACTACCACTTCCAGTAACAATAGGCTCTTTATCCTCCCGCACCTCCCATACACAGTTATCGCCAAGCCAACTTCCCAAACCGTAACCTTATCCGTTAACTTCCCCCTAATTTATCACAGGCATATAGACACCTTCTGCACCTGAAGTGCAGACGCCGGAAGACACGAGGGAAGATAAACATCACCCTATCTGCCAGAATGGTTATCTTTCTGCTACTGCTGCTCTCTGGCAATGTTCACCTAAACCCTGGACCAACAACCCTGAGGAGCAGGGAGGGTCCATACAGTGAACGGCCTAAAGATACCATCGCTAAACAGCTGCAGCCTAACTGCCAAATTTGACCAGCTCCAGGCTTGGATGACCATCCATGCACCTGACATACTCTGCCTAACTGAAGCCTGGCTGTCGGGTAGGATCAAAGATGGTGAGGTGGCCATCAAAGGATTCCAAGTGTTTTGACTTGATAGAATAGGCAGGAAAGGCGATGACCGCCTCTTATATGCCAGAAACTCACTGAGTTGCTCCATCCTCCCCATCTCCAAAGCTGTGGAGGATTATGAGCTACTAGTGGTAAAAATACAAGTTGGCCTACAAGGCTAGACCCTTACCATCACCACAACCTACCTGCCCCCCCAAAAAAAGCCAAGCAAGGCCTTTCTCTTGTTATGGAAGAAATTAACACACTCAAAAAGGGCTCAGAACTCATCTTGACCGATGACTTTAATATTAACTGGTTATGTAAGGAGGCGACACCCTCCAGAGACCTAATCACCTCCCACAAGCTCAAGCAACTCATAAGTCACCCCACCAGGCAGAACTACAAGGCTGATACCAGCACCCTCGTTGACTGGGTCTTAGCTAGCTCACCAACTCGATTCTCTGAACTCAGGGTTCTCCCAGACATGCTGAGTGACCACTCCCCGATCTCCTTTATATGGACCACTAAATTTGCCAAAAGCCCACCCCGCCTCATCGAGAGCAGGATTCTGCAGAAAGGCAAACTTGGATCCCTCAAATTGGCCCTGTCTGCCTACAACTGGTCCCCCATCAACAAGGCACCTACGCTAGACCAGGCCCTTAGTTTTTTCACTGACAGCTTCAATTCCATCTGTGATATCTATGCAGCATGCACAAAATGGAAAATTCAGGGGGAGGTAAATGGCTGGATTGATGGCAAGGTCCTCTGCCTTCTTAAGGAGAAGGACTGCCTTTGGGAAAAAAGCCTTAAACTCAGGTAGCAAGCATGACCTGCAGTGCTACAAAATGGTTAACAATCGGTGCACCAAACTTATCAGGCTTGCAAAAGCTGATTTCCATAAGACCCAGCTTAACAACGCATGGGGAGATGGAAAGAGGTTTTGGGACAACATCAAGAACATCCTTGGTAAAGATCAAAAGCAGCACCCTAAGATGTTCAACATTAATAACTCATCCTTCTCAGATCTGCTAGCCATTGCTGATGCCTTTAACCAGGCCTTTACAGACCTGTCCTCAGTGCTGCCTCCAGACTACCTTCTGCCTGCGGAGGACCAAGGTTGCACCAACCTGCCCATAACTAACCACCCAGCCTTCTACTTTAAGAAGGTGATGGTAAAGGAGGCCCTAACGATGGTCAGAAAAGTCCTAGGCAAAATCAGATTGGGGAGTGATGGGCTAGATATGAAGTTACTATCTCAAATCAAATCGTATTTTATTTATAAAGCGCGTTTCAGAAATCGAAGCGCTGATACAATGTTAAAATGACAAATAAATAATTAGACACACAACATTAAAACAATAAATATAAAACTCATTTTCCTCTCCAAATGCTAAACAAAATAAATAAGTTTTCAGAGAGGATTTAAAAGTCTCAGTAGATGGGCATTCTCTCACCCTTGATGTTCTTATCATGCCCATAACAATGCTATTTAATAAATCATTGGCTCTAGCTCAGTTTCCGGAGGTATGGAAGCAAGCCCTGGTAACTCCAGTGCATAGGAATGGTGTCAAGACGCTGGTGTCAAACTACAGGCCAATATCTGTCCTCTCCCCACTATCCAAAGCTTTGGAAAAAATCGTGGCAAGTCAACTCACAGAATTCCTCAATAAGTACAATCTGCTCTGCCCAAACCAACATAGCTTCAGGCAAAAACACAGTACCACCACGGCACTGCTGGAATACACTGACTATGCACACAAGGCGCTGAATGAAGGCAAATTGGTGGGGTCCATCTTCATTGACCTCACCAAAGCCTTTGACACTGTCAACCACCTTCTACTAGTACTCCAGCTCCAAAGATTGTGTGTGGCACCAAACGCCCTGAATTGGTTCAATGACTACCTAACACACAGGAGCCAGCGAGTCAAAATCGAGTAGACATTATCCAGCTCCAGAGATGTACTCCTAGGAGTCCCTCAAGGATCAATTCTAGGGCCCCTGCTTTTCAGCCTCTTTGTAAACAACCTACCCACAACCTGTGACGCCAGACTTATCCTGTATGTGGACGATGCCGTGCTGCCGAGCAGCAGCACTTCTCAGGTTGCCCTACAAACAGAACTACAGAACTCTTTCAATAAACTCGAGGGCTGGTTCAGTAGGCAAAAGCTGCTACTAAATTACAAGAAAACCAAGGCCATGCTACAGTCCAGCCCCTACAACAAACGCAGGCATGCTCCCCTCGTAATCATCAATAAGGCTGGCGAACAGATTGAGCAGGTGCACTTGTTCAAGTACCTTGGATTCACCATTGATGACTCTCTCACTTATACGCACCACGTAGACTCCCTTGTCAGAGTGGTAAACACAAAGATCGGGGTCCTGTATAGCGCATAAGAAATCCCTCACCCCGGAAGCACTCCGACTCTCAGTCTCCAGCTCCATACTCTCCATGATGGACTACGGGCTGGTGGTCTGTGGCACTGCTACTGATACAGTGCTCAAAAGGGTTCAAATTGCACTCAGTAAGGCATGCCACCTTGCCCTGTGCGCAGATCACTACACTCATACTTGCACCCTGTATGAGCATACAGACTGTCTTAACCTAAAAGACAGGATCAAATACCAAACTTGCTTCCTGGGAAAGAAGGCACTCCTTGGAAACCCCCCACACTGTATAGGAAAACTGCTTGAGGCTTCTTTGTCATCACACATCACCAGAGGGAGGAAGAGTGGAGCACTGTCCATACCATTCCACTGAACCTCACTAGGGCAGCGTGCTTTCTCCTATCGGGCCCCCCACTGGATAAATGAACTCCTGATGAAATTACAAACAAACAACAGCCTATCTCAGTTCAAAGCAGGCCTCAAAAAGCACCTAATGTCTAGCTCAAAATACACCTGCTTCTCAGGCCCCAGTTGATAGACAGGCCTACCCCCAAGGTAGCACCAAGTAGGGCTACCTAGAGAACCCTGCCTCCATCCCAGCCTAGCCAAGGGCTTAAGTAAGCTATCAGTCTTCTTCAAATACTCTTGGTCCTGCCCCTCCCTACACACACACCCTACTTGACAAAGCCATCTGGAGCTGCCCCCACCCACAGCCCCCCATTTCACTATCCCTCCTCTCGCTCTCTGTAGTAGGGTCAAACCCAATCCCCCTTTTTCACTGTCACCCAGCCTCTAGCCATCTAGGATAGTGATAAACCCTATGCAGTTACTCTGCCATAGTCTAGCAACAGATTTGGAGGTTTCCAGGGGTGCGCTACCTAGGGCAACCAATTAGAAATAGCTTAGTACTGTATTACAACTGCTCTGTTTTTCTCTCTTTGTCTAATTCTCATGTAATCGCTCTTTAATGCCTAATGATCAGGCCTCTGTAACCACTGAATATGTGTATTGTCTTATTGTCCACCCTAACGTGGAACCTTTGCAAAAGAGCTCACGCTCAAAGGTCTTTCCGAAATACTAATTAAATAAAATTAAAATTAAATTAAATTAGTAGCAGCTGCACTCAGAAGATAGGAGATGCTGTCTTTGTCAATCTAGATTGCTGGATAATTTGTGGTAAGACAAAAGGTAGATGCAATGAATGCTGTGCAAAAAGCTTTGTCGCTTACAAAATGCAGTTTGGGGGTTCCTGTTAAATGTAAAAGAAATCTGTGCTAGGACCAAAGCAAAGTCTGCAATTGATGATCAGCAGAACCTAGTGTAAGCACCCTCCCCACTTCCTGTCTAGGGTATTTAAGGTGGTAAAGTTTATGGGGAACGGGAAGTGCTGTACAGCCAAGAAAACAGAGTCTAGAAATAAGATATGGAAAATCAGTACCTGATTATCCACGGGTGCTGATGGTGATGAATGAACTCCTTTGGGGTGCCCCGGGCCCTCAGGGCAGTGAACTGGAACACAGGAAGGGGTGATGCAGACCTTCACCTGCCTGGCCTTGCTCACTTCACTCGGAGGCCTTTGTAGACTGGTTTCACCAGGCAGGCCTCTCAACGTCTTACTCAGTGGGTCTCTGGTCCCTGCTGTCCTGGATGCCACCCTGGAACACACTGGATGCAAAGCTGTGGAGGCAACTTCTTTTAGCAGCAGCAAAACCGTTTCTTTAAAACACAAGAGGCAAATGCAAGGTTGCAAAAGTAGGGGATCCTGTTTAATGAACAGTCAGTAGAATAAATAGTCAGTAGAAGCATAGACTTTGATGGCAGATAAGGACTGCTTGGCCTGCCTAGTCTGCCCATTTCCCTACCTACAGGATAAGCTGCAGATACTAGTTAATCAACAGTCTATTTCTTCCTACCCACCACAAGAATTGCCTTATGTCTGTCCCATGCATTCTTGAATTCTCCCACAGTTTTAGATCCGACAACCTCCTCAGGAAGGCTGTTCCATGTGTCCACCACCCTCTCTGTGAAAAAATACTTCCTCACATTGCCCCTGAGCCGTCCCCCCTCTATCTTAAATTGTGTCCCCTTGTTCTTGCACATCTCTTTTTCTGAAAGATGCTACCCTCTTAGACTTTGTTGTTTCCACTGAGGTATTTAAAAGTTTCTATCATGCCCCCCCTCCTTTCCTCAAGAGTATACATATTAAACTCCTTTAGTCTCTCCTAGTATGGCTTTTCTTGCAGACCCTGCACCATTTTAGTTGCCCTCCTGTGGACTGCCTCCATCCCGTTAGTTCTTTCTGAGATGGGGTTTCCAGGACTGGATGCAGTACTCCAGATGGGGTCTCACCAACTGTCTGTACAGAAGGATAACAACTTCCTGTTTTCTGCTGGTGATGCCTCTCCCTATACATTCCAGTATACCCCCAGCCCTCTCTCCTGCCTTCTCGCATTGCTTGATAACCTTAAGGTCATCTGATATGATTACCCCCAGATCCTTTTCCATTGTTGTTGTTGTTACCACCTCCCGGCCCCCCATTGTGTAATCTTCCCCTGGGTTTTTGTTTCCCAGGTGCATTATTTTGCACTTCTTTGCATTGAATCCAAGCTGCCACACTTCCGACCATTCTTCCAACCTTGCCAAGTCCCTTCTTATCCTTTCGATGCCTCCTTGTGTATCAACCCTGTTGCAGATCTTTGTGTTATCTGCAAAAAGGCATACTTTTCCTTCCAGTCCCTCTGCAACATCACTTATAAAGACATTAAAAAGGATTGGACCCAGTACTGAACCCTTTGGTACCCCACTAATAACCCCTCTTTCTTCAGAATGGACTCCATTTACAATTACCTTCTGTGTCCTGTTGTCCAGCCAATGTTTTACCCAGGCTACCACCCTAGGACCCACTCCCAGGCTGGTTAATTTTATTATTTATCTTTTGTGTTTGACTGTGTGAAATGCCTTGCTAAAGTCTAGGTAGGCCATGTCCACATCCTCTCCCTGGTGTACTACTTTGGTCACCCAGTCAAAGAAATCTATTAGGTTCATCTGACATGATCTTCCCTCTGTGAACCCATGCTGCCTTGGGTCTTGTGCCCCACTGGACTCTAGGTACTCAACAGTCCCTTCCTTCAGAAGTGATTCCTTCACTTTCCCTACCGCAGAGGTCAAACTGACAGGTCTGTAGTTTCCTGCCTCTGTCTTGCACCCACTTTTGTGAAGGGGAATCACATCCGCCTTCCTCCAGTCCTCAGGTACCATACCATCCTCCCATGATTTGTTAAAAAGGGTAGTCAGTGGTGTCACTAGTTCTCCCCTTAATTTTTTTAGAATTCTGGGGTGAATTCCATCAGGCCCCATTGCTTTGTCCAAATTCAGTTTTAGGAGTTCTTTCAGAACCCTTTCTTCTGTGAAAGGACTGGGATCGATCCCCCTATCCAGAGTGCTTCTGTTAACTGGATTAGGCACCTCTCCCTCCTCCTCTTTGTGAATACTGAGCAGAAGTATTCATCCAGTATCCCTGCTTTTTCACTGTCCCTCTCTGCCCACCGTCCATTCTATTCAGCCTCATTATCCTTCCCTTTGTCTTTCTATGCTCCCTGATGTACCTATAAAAGATTTTATCCCCCTTCTTAACCGAGTTGGCTATCTTTTCCTCAGTTTGGCCCTTTGCTATTCTGACTTCCCTCTCTGCTTCCTCCTGCCTTAACTGGTAGAGTTCTCTATCCTGCTCCTTCTGTGTTTCCTTATACTTCCTAAATGCTATCTTTTTCTCCCTAACCTTCCCCGCCACCTCTTTTGAGAACCATAGTGGCTTTTTCTTTTGTTTTGATTTGTTTATTTGCTTCACACAAAGGTTTGTTGCCTCTGTGATGGCAGTTTTGATGTTTCCCCATTGTTGCTCCACCCCTCCTTCTAGCCTGTTTGCTAGTGCTTTTCTAAGGCACTCTCCCCTCTTGCCAAAGTCAGCCCTCCTGAAGTCCAGTACCCTCAGTTTTGTATGGCTTGACTCTGTAGCTGAGTTTATCGTGAACCCCACTGTTTGGTGGTCACTTGTTCCTAGATGGCTATCCACTTCTAGATCTGAGATCCTCTCACTGTCACCATTTGAGAGTACGAGGTCTAAGATTGCTCCCTCACGAGTGGGTTCCAAAACTAGCTGTCTGAGGCATGCCACCTGTAGGGCTTCAAGAATGGCCCTGCTCTTGGATGTGGCTGCAGCAAAGGTGCTCCAGTTAACATCTGGCATGTTCAGGTCCCCCATCAACAGTATCTCCTCTTTCTCTGTCATCCTATGGATGCCTTCTATCTTATCCTTGTCCATTCCCTCCCCCTGACATGGGGGTCTGTATACAACCCCTGTTCAGATTGTGGTGCCATTTCCAGCCTCTAAGGTGACCCACAGTGCCTCCTCTCCTCCCTGTTTACTCTTTTGTTCTGTTGCTTTTATCCCTTCCCTTATATAAAGAGCTACTCCTCCCCCTCTTCTCCCCTCCCTATCTCTCCTGTAGGTTGTATACCCTGGTATGTTAACATCCCAGTCATGGTTGTCTGTGTACCATGTTTCTGTGACTGCTACAATATGAAGGCATCCCTCTTCCATCAAGGCCACCAGTTCATGGAGCTTGTTGCCCAGACTACGGGCATTGGTACTCATTACCCTCCATTTCTTGATGGCCTTACCCCTTTTTGCCCCATCCCTGTCCTTATTACCTTTGTCATTTTCTCCATTTACCCCTGACCTTCTCCCTATCGATATCTCTATTTTGGTGTTTACCTCACTTACTACCTTGTTTTTTTTTGGGGGGGGGGCTAAGATTTCCCTGCTCCTTTCCAGTGCTTACCCCCCTTGGCTAGTTTAAATGCTTGCCAATGATGTATTTAAACCTATCACCTAGGATCCTGGTTCCCCTCCTGGACAGATGCAGACCATCACGCCAGTATAGGCCTGCATCACTCCAGGTGGACCCCCCCACGTTCCCAATGAAGCCAAATCCCTGAGCTCTGCACCAGTTTTTCAACCACTGATTGAATCCCTTGGTGTGGAGCACCCTAGCCTCACCCATGCCATAGACAGGCAGCACCTCTGAGAAGGTTACTGTGCATGCTACTTGTCTAAGGTTCCTCCCTAACACCACAAACTCTTCCTGCACTGCTGTGATCTTTTTCTGAGCCAGGTCATTTGTCCCTAGGTGGACAGTGACATCCAGCTCCCTCTCCTGTGCAGCTGCTCCAGGGATCTTGAGGATTCGCTCCCTGTCCCTCCAAGCCATTGTGTCAGGCAGGCTCCTTACCTCCCTCTCCCCTTCCTCCCCCAGTTCTAGCCCCCTAACATTGGAGTCCCCCACCAGGAGTTGTTTCCTTCCCCTGTGGGGTCCCATGCCACCCTCTTGTGGGTCTCCTTTGTGGAGGTTCCCAACATCCTCCTTAGTCTCCAGTGTAGGTGCCTCCATAGAGGAACCACACCTTGCCAGAATGGCATATGAATTGTAGAGAGGTACAACTGGAGGGATGAGCCTCTATTCCACCACACTCACCCTCCCTAAGCCCACTGTGGTTCATCCGCTCCTCTTTCTTGGCAACCTCTGAGGCAATGGCAGTGGCCCTGGTGGTCAGTGGGTAGGAAAGGAGGTCCCCCAAAACCTGGCCAACTCAGCCTGGAGATGAGCAACCTCCTCCCTCAGCCCAGAGAGGTGCCTGCAGATGGGACAACATCGCATCCTCCAGAATGTCTCCCGTAAGACTGCTGCTTCACAGCCACTGCACTGCACCACTCCCATTATGTCTTATTTCTGCACCCTTAACTGCTGTTTGGAATACTTAATCTTTCCTCTGTTTATTTTTTTCTCCCTACTTACTTACTGCCTCTGTGACCTTTAAGCTCCTGATCTTCCTGTTCTGAGACAAGAAGTTCCTATATTTCTCAGTAGTCTCCTTGCTTGCTCAGAGTCAGACCTCCAGCAGCTGGGGGTGGGGGGCGGAGAGCTACTCTTTTCCTTTTAGGCTGGTGAGTCTTTTGTGGCTTTGTGATCACTCACTTCCTGCTCCCAAAGAGGAAGTTCCTGTTATCAGTCAAATCCTGTGCCTATAAAAGTAGAATTGGTTTAGGGTGGAGGGGAGGGAAGGAGGGCAATATAGTCCCAGTAGAGAAGTATAGTTATAACAGCAGCTCCTTCCTCTTGGTAGAATAAACAGTCACTCCATGGAGCAATAAAGCAGAACCAGGGGCCACATTAATAGCTGCATTAATAGAAGGTGAACTTTACTTTGGACCCAGGGGCCCCAATTTAGAATGTGCAGCAGTACATCCATAAAGTCACAGGCCAACTACCACAAAATGGCCAGGCAGCTCACAGTCCAAGGCAAACACACACTTGAGGCCAAACTGACCACCTCCACGCAGGAAAAACAGGCAGCAGATGCAGATCCCTTTTTGGCTGTCTTCAAACACTGCCATGAAGAGCATGTATAATTGGGTAACAACTGTCTGAACCTCAGTTGCCCCAACACATTCTTCTTCCAGTTGCTGGACATGAACCCCAGATTTAGCTATCTAGGCACAAGGGGCATGGTGTGCTTTGGGGGCTGCTTATCCTCAAATCCCACACATAACCCCCTACCTCATGGCTCCATTGCTAAATTGCAGGCAGCATCTCTCCTCTCTGGATCATCTGGCCGAAAATCCAAGGACTCCATACTGACTACAACTCCTGCTCCTTCTTATCTCCCTCAGGTGGCCATACTATTAAAATAATAAAATGCAGCAGCGGCCATATGGCCAAGTGGGCAAGCGCTCCGCTCTGACCTCCTCCTCACTCTTTCCCTCTCCAAACTCTCATTTCCTCTCTTAGCCCTCTCTTACAGTATATGGGCTTTCTTGTATGGCACCTGAAAACTAAGGTTCAATCAGGGACCGTACACATTGCGCCAACACATTACCCCATTTTATGCCCTACGGGACTTGTAGTCCCAATACAATTGTTTAAACTTTGCCCCACGGTACCAGCTAGCACCAAAAACTACTGCTGCTGTCATGCTGGATCGGTTCTGGGAAAGGGAATGGTTCCTACGTGCTTATGCGCATGCCTGAGCGTGACATTAACACTCATTTAAAAAAATGCTGGATCAGTTCCGGGTGGGCGAGCAGTAGTTCACCAAGAGCCAGTTTCAGTATTCTGCAGTGGTGCCTTTTAAGATGCACCTCAAAAAATAAAGGGAAGTAGCAACCCAATAGTGAAGCTCAATACATTTCCATGGAACAGTGCACCCTCAGTTTTTAATAAAATAAAGCTTTGAAATATAGAATAACATACAGATTGTTCTGTAATGGCGCTTTTCACGTTGCATCCATCAGTATTAAAAAATAAAGCTTTTAAATATACACTGAGAGACAGATCTGTGTGACAGTGTAGCTCAGTTCATTAAAGCACAATGCATGGCAATTTGATTTTGTAATGAGCTGATCCTCATGAGAACTGTAAATGCATATTGTTGAACTACACATACCAGAATGCAATGGTGTCTTGCCCTCTGGTCTGAGATATATATTTATTTTTTTAATAAAGTTGTTTAACTAACTAATTCTGTCAGTGTTATGAGTTTTTTAATGTTTTGGTGTGGTGTATTTGTTCATACAATAGAATTCTAATCATTTATCACACACTATATAAGGGCAAACATTCCTCAGCTGTCCCCTTTCTATGCTGCTGTGTGAGAGAGGTAGTGCTGTCAGTGAACAAGGATCTTGAGTGGTCTCTAGTGGTTGAGTGTGATCTGTTAATTGATTTAAGTTAAGTAGGGGTAGTTTGTTTGTCTATCTAAAAAATACAGTTGACAAGATTTAAATTTTAAGAGTTTTATTCCTGTGTTTACACAATTGTAGTTAGCTGTCTTTAATTTGACTCACATCTGTAGCATTTTAGTCAGTAATTAAAATTCAGATAAATAAAAGGGAATTTTTGAGAAATAATGTGTGATGTTAGATTTCAAGATATTTTTAGATACCTGAGAGAAGGTGTTTATCCCGATGATTTTACTGAAAATAAGAAGAGAGGTCTGAGGAGGTATACGTCAAGATTTATTATTTCAGGTAAATGTTATTCATATTTCTTTACATATTCCCATTAAGTTATATAGTTCTGGTGTAATTGTATAGTACTTGGTGTGATTGGACTGATATACGGATGGTGTTGAAAGAGGGAGTACATCTGTTTTTTTATGTTTGGGGGGAGGGATAGTAATACCTAAAGGACCAATATTGAAACAGAAGGTAGGTGAAGGGCACTCTCACCCTGTGCTACACCATATTGTGTGTATATAAATATATAAAAGCATCTGTTCATTGTAATTGAGAGTTTTTGGTGGTGATTTTTTTTTTACTTGTATTATTAGCCAATAGATTGGGGGGGGGGGGCAGAATGATTCAAAAAAGTTATACTCAGATGGTGACACAACACCATGACAGATGGTTGAGCAAATAGATTAATAGATGATTCATAGATGTGTGATGGCAGAAAAGGACCAACCAGGCCCACCGAGCCTACCCATTTGTCCAGCTATTTGCTTGGACCTGCACCCCCCCACCCTTAACTCTCCTCTGTATTTGTCCCATGCCCTTGTGAATCCCTCTACTGTTTCTTCTCTAGTGACTGCCTCCAGAAGTCTGTTCCACCCCTCCACCACTCTCTCTCTGTGAAATAGTATTTCCTAACGTTACCCCAGAACTCCCCCCCCCACTTTCAGGCCATGTCCCCTCGTCCTCTGATTACCCTTCATGTGGAAGATGCTTTCCACTGCCACCCTGTTTATACCCTTGAGGTACTTGAAGGTCTCGATCATGTCCCCCCTGTCCCTCCTCTGTTCCAGGGAGTACATGTTCAGATCCCTCAACCTTTCTTCGTATGATAGGTGGCTCAACCCTTTTACCATCTTTGTCGCTCTCCTCTGAACCTGCTCCAGCCTCCCCACTTCCTTTTTGAGATATGGCCACCAGAACTGGACTCCGTACTCCAAATGTGGTCTCACCAGATGGGTATACAAGAGTACTATGACTTCCCTGTTTCTACTGGTGATCCCCTTTCCGATGCATCCCAGCATTCCACTCACCATAACAACTGCCCTCCCGCATTGCTTTTCCACCTTCAGGTCCCAATATGGTGCCTAGGTCCCTTTCCTGTTCCATTACCACCAGATCTCTGCCCCCATACAGTACCCTGCCCTCCGATTCCTGTAGCCAAGATGCATTATTCTACACTTTTCTGTATTGAATGCAAGCTGCCACCTCTTTGACCATACCTCAAGCCTCCCCAAACACCTCTGCATTTTTTTTACCTCTTCCTGTGTGTCCACCGTATTGCAGATTTTGATATCATCCGCTAATAGACTCACACCTCCCTCAAGACCCTCCACACTGTCCCCTACAAATATATTGAATAGTAGGGGCCCCCAGCACAGATCACTGAGGGACCCCGCTTGTGACCCTTCCCTCCCTGGATGCCACCCCATTTATTATGACCCTCTGCCTCCTGTTCCCCAGCCAGCTTCCCACCCATTTAACTACCCTCTGCCCCAGCCCCAGGCCAGACATTTTACACAGCAGTCTCCCATGGGGCATGGAGTCAAATACCTTCCTGAAATCCAAATAAGCCACATCTACCACCCTCCCCTGATCCAGTTCCCTGGTGACCCTGTCAAAAAATGTTATCAAATTTGTTTGACAGGATCTGCCCCTAGTAAACCCATGTTGCCTTGGATTTATCAGGCCACTTTCCTCCAGGTAGCTGGTGATCCTGTCTTTTAATAGTTTCTCCATGAGCTTGCCTACAACAGATGTCAAGTTCATGGACTGTAGTTTCACTCCTCCCTCCCCCCTTATGCAGCGGGATCACATTTGCCTGCCTCCAGTCTTCCGGCACCACCCCCGTCTCCAGGGACCGATTGAAGAGTGCAGTCAGTGGTACTGCCAATATCTCCTTTAGTTCCCTTAACACTCTTGGATACACCCCATCCGGCCCCATTGCCTTGTCCACCTTTATGCAGCCAAGTTCCCCTAACAGTTCCTCCATGAGAAAGGGCCTCATCTCCACCCCCCGCCACTTCTTTTCCTGCTTTGCTGCCTTCATCTTCTTTCTCCCTCTTGAACATTGAGCAGAAATATCTGTTTAGCAGGTCCGCTTTCTCTCTGTCACCTTGTAGCATCTTCCCCTTGTCTGTTTTTAACTGGAGTATTCCCTGCCTAGTCTTCCACTTTTCACTTACGTACCGAAAGAAAGTCTTGTCCCTCTTTTTGACCCCTCTCGCTATTCGCTCCTCTGTCTGTGCCTTTGCCCTCCTTACCTCTACCCCAGCTTCTCTATGGCTCTCCTGGTATTTTCCCCAGTACACTTCTGCTTGTGTTTCTTTGTACTTCCTGAAGGCTTTCTTCTTTGTTTTTACCTTTTTTGCTACTACCCTAGTAAATCATAGAGGTTTATTCCTTCTCTTATTTTTACTTACCCTCTTTGCACAGATGTCTGTGGCCTCTACAATAGCTTCTTTTATCATCCCCCACATTGCCTCTACCTCTGTCAAATCATCCACCCCTTCCGTAGCCCTCTCCAGTATTTCCCCCATTTTCCCTATGTTTGCCCTCTTGAAGTCCAGCACCTGTAACGTAGACTGGTGAATCACTGCTGTGTTCCTTATTCTAAACCTGACCATATTGTGGTCACTCGTTCCAAGATGTTCCCCTACCGATACATTTCCTACCCTGTCCCCATTTGTCAGGACTAGCTCAAGAGTAGTTCCTGCCCTGGTTGGCTCCTGACCAGCTGATTTAGGAGGGTCAATTGCAGGAGTCCAATATTTCCCCTACTGCTGGCTGGAAGTGCGCGAAGGGTGCTCAGTCTCGTCCGGTGGGTTCAGGTCCCATCAGCACTACCTCCCCCTTGCCGCCATTCTCACGAACTCATCAGCCATGCTTTTATCCACCGATTCCTGCTGTGCTGGGGGCCCCTGTAATCCACCCCCATACGCATTGTCTCCCCCTTCCTCACTAACAAGACCCAGAGTCCTTCGGCCTCTCCCCACTTACCCTGCAATTCTGCTCCTCTGATCCCCTCCTTTACATAGAGTGCAACCCCCCTCTCTTTTCCACTCTGTCCCTCCTGAACAGTTTGTACCCTGGTATATCCATTTCCCATCCCTGTTCCTGGTGGCACCATGTTTCCATTACCCCCACAATGTGAAGTCCCTTCTCAACCATTTTTGCTGTTAGAGCTGGGATATTTCTCCCCAGACTTCTGGCATTTGCACACATGACCCTCCACCCCCCTCTTTCCTCCTGTCCTATATATTTTGCCCCCTCCCTGTCTGGCTGTTTGGGTAGGGCTTTTTGCCCCCGCCTCTTGCCTCATCAACAGGGCTTCCCTGCCCTTCCCCTCTTGTTTAGTTTAAATGGCAGCTCATGTCAACATAATCATCCAGTTTGCATTTAAGTACTGCTTTCCCCTCTCCATTTAGGTGCAGCCTATATGGGGCATAGAGGCTCCTGTCTCTCCATGTTGAACCCCAATCTGCTATCACTCCATACCCCTTCTGGGCACACCAACCTGCAAGCCATCTATTGAACTCCGCTATACTTTGCCTCACCTCCGTGCTGGCCCTAGGTACTGGCAGGACCTCTGAGAAGGGCAGGGATTTAAAGTCCAAGCTGCTGCAGAACCTAGCCAGTGCCAAAAACCTAGCCTGCACCTCCATCACGCTGCTCCTTGCAAGGTCTTTTGTGCCTAAGTGGAAGATCAGATGAGTTTTCTCATCTATTTCCCTCCCCCTCGTAGGGATCCAATGCATGACTCTGGCTGCCGTCATACCTGTCAGGCACTCAACCATATTTTTTCCCCTCTCTCTCTCTCCCCTTCTCCTCCATGTAACTCCTTTTATAATAGAGTCCCCTACTATTAAAAACTCTATCCCCTTTTTCCTCCTGGGTGCCCCTCACTGCTGCTGTTCTCCTCCTTTTTCCCAATTTTCTCCCCTTTCCCTTGCTATCTCCCCGCCGAAATTGCTTGAGCCCCATCCGCCCCTTGCTCACTTTCCTGTGCCCCTGGTCCCTTTGTGATATATGTTGAAATAGTCGGCTTGGGTGGAGGGGATCAAAATAAAATGAAGAGAACCCAGCCTGGTGGTGCTGACTGGTGAGTCGCTGGGCACCACATCTCGCAGAACTGTCATTTGAAATGAATGGTGTGGCTGGAGGAGGGACGAGAAGGGAAAAGATGGGAGGGGGCATCAGTATCAGGAACAAAGGGAATAGGAGCGCTAAGTCACCAACAATGGTTGTGAGAGTCATTGGAAATTAGCAGGGTAATTCAGAATGGGAATCCCAGTAGGAAGAAGTCAGTATTGTAAGGGGATCCAGTCGGATTGGAGGAATAAGGCAGATGAAAGGGATGAGGTAGAAGTAGGTGGTTCAGATGCAGAACTCACAGGTCACATGTTGTGATGGTGAGGGACAGGGAAGAATGAATTCTGGGGAGGTGGAAGGGGAATTAGAAGGGAAAGGTGGCATGGGATGGGGATGTACTTATGAACATACGAATGTGCAAGCAGATACCGACCACCTGGCCTGTCTACAGTAAGTCTGCTTGAGTATTCTGCAAACATCCATATTGTGCAGCATCTGCACCCCCCCCGCTTTATCATCCCACTGCCATACCCCACCTCCCGTTCCCTGACCCATTACCTTTTGAAGCGTTTTTCAGATGTACATGATACCACCCATTCTGGTAGGTTGTTCTAATTTGCTACCACCCTCTATGTGAAATAGTGTCTCCTCATTTCCTTCCTAAATCTTCCCCCCTCTATTCTTAGTCCGTGCTCCCTGGTGTCCTTCCCCCTCCTTTAATTACAAGAACTCATCTGCTCCATACTTATACTCTCAGATACTTGGATGTCTCTGTCATGTCCCCCCTGTACCTATGCATCCCATCATTTTGTTCACCTTTGCAGCCGCTCTTCTGCACTGGACAGTGTTGTCCAAGGTCCCTGATATCATTACCCCACGTCCTTTTCCTCCAGGTATGACACCAGTCTTTACATGAGTTTGCACACTATGGAGGTGAGAATTACTGGACGATAATTACCAGTTTCATCTGTTGGCCTGCTCTTGTGTAATGGTACTATATGTGCCATCATCCACTACAGTGGTACATATCCTAACGCCAGTGAAGTGCTGTACAGATCTGCCAGCAGCTCTGCCAACACCTCTACCATCTCCCTCAGCACCCTGGGGTGCATATCATCTGGCCCTAGTTCCTTGTCTACCTTCAGTGTCCTTAGTCCCTGTAGGACTATTTTCCTCAATTATTCCTTCTGTCACCTCCCGCCCATTCCCACCCTCCCAGCCTATGCTGACAGCAGTCCCCCTTTTCTTCCAGATTGACTTAACCACACAAGAAGTGGGTACATCCCCAATAACTCACACCCTGGATTGCCTTATTGCGATTATTTAATGGACCCATTTGGAAAATGTGTTTAACTATGTTGTTTTATAAATGAGGTTACAGGATCTCCACATGCTATTGTTTTATTAAAAATAAAATGTCCTTGTTTTATGTTATATATATATATATATATTTTTTTTTTAGCAATATCTAGCTCCATTAATAGCAATCCTGTATGCATCAGTGTTTCATACCTTCAAGCAGTGCTCATGCCCTTCCCTCAAGTCCACATGCACGGTGTCTGTTCCCTTGACTGTGCAGGTGACTCATTATCACCTGTTCTACTGTCTCCATGGAGCGCCTTGAAAAAATTACTCACTACAGTAATCTTGTTTCTTCCATAGAGTCATTTAGCATCAGTAAATTTTATGCTCTTAGCTGGCTAAGTGCAATTGCCCTGGAGGTGTGCCTTTAAGAGATTTAATGAGTGTAGGGTCAAGCAAATTAAAAGACAGGAGGGGGTATGAAATGATGAGAGAGAGTTGACTGCTTCAGAACATACCAGGTAGTCTAGCAGCTGAGGGTCTGAAGCTTATAGGGTTTTGACCTTTTCGCTTCTGCCCCAGAGGGAAAACCTTTTCCATTAGGCTGCATAAGTCTTCTTAGTGTTAGGTTGTTTAGCCATCCTCAGTATCTTAAGGGTAAATGCTAGAGACCAGAGCTTCAGAGCTTCCAAACAGAGTATTCCTGATCTGGTACCACCCTGCTTGTTTATGTAGAACATTGCAGTGGTGCTGTCAGTTTGATGGTTCACCACTCCCCAGTTTTCTTGTGTCAGAAAATACCTGGAGTAGAGGCCTTTGTCCTTCTCGTGGGTGAGAACCCTCTTCACTGCTCGTAAAGCAAGAAGGTTTTGTACCTCCATTTTCAACAGCGGTATCTGTGATGGTGACTGAGGTTTTGACACCTGGGTATGCTTGAGGTCTGGCAGCTGCTTGAACTGTAATTACAGACCCTTCTCCACTATCTCCAGCACCCACTTCCCCGACGTGATGAGGGACCAGTGCTGAAGATAGTGAGAGAGTCTGCCTCCTACCAGAAATGGGGAGGCGACCTGGACACTCACGTCAATACTTAGACTGGGTAAAGGTGGTTCTTCTTTGGCCCCTTCTGCCCCTGCCCCCGAAGGACCTTCTGTACTGGATAACCTTTTTCATGTAGTCAGTGGTTCTGTAATCAAACAACATATTTTGATCACAGGGAAAATCCATGGCCTTGTTCTTAGTGTCTGTGGTCAAACTGGTTGTCCTAAGCCAGGTGAAGTGTCTCAGACATATGGCTCATTGCCCTAGAGGCTGCACCATTATTGTCATCTGCCATGTGGAACTGGTACATAGTAGTTTTAAGGGCAGTTTTTGATGCATCTTCTAGTTCAGAGAACTGTGGAAGAGTGCTTGCCATCCCCAGTAAATTGAGGACCCATCTTTTGAAGACAGAGTTTCCTCTTTTAGCCACTTCATCAGATGCTTGATCAGTCTTCATTTTTTCATCACTACACTCATTAAATCTCTTAAAGGTACACCTCCAGGGCAATTGCACCTCGTCAGCTAAGTGTAAAAAAGTTACTGATGCTAAAGGACTCCTAAGGTAAGAAACACAGTGGTGATGTGCACGTGGGTCATGGAAACTGGATGGCCTCTGATTGGTCGTTATCTAGGCTCACCGAGGTTTTTTTTTTTTTGTCTTGCTTTCTGTGGTTTCCTGATTTGACCGGAGAGTTGCTGATGCAGGGTGACGGGTGCGCATGCATCCTCTGGTACCCTACTCAGGGTTGAGTTCATCCGTTGAGACGTTCGATACTCACTCTCCTCATCGGCCGGATAATAATGCTGTAAGTATACATTTCTGAATGCACAACTTGTGTAGTGCCAGATTTGTTTGCCTACATAGATTTCAATGTGCGATAAGTGCCAAAGGATGAAGCCTTTAAAGACAATAGCGGCAGAATTAAAATCTATCCGAGTTACTGCTCCTTGGGACATGCTGGGAAGAGATTTAATAGATATTGACGCATAATAAGATTACTTTCATTACTGTATAAGTAGAAAAATACATTTTGATATTTTGCATATATATTTCTTATGTCAGTGACACTCCAACTTTCCTCACTCACACTGTCCGCTATGTCCTGTCTCATGCCCTTATGAGGCTGCTGACCAATTTTCATGTAGTACTGCTGTTATATCTATTGATCAGTTTTTCTCTTCTACTTTTCACAGGTCATTTCAAGCAAACCTGTGATGGAAATCAATATACTCTAACTGTGACAGATTATTTCACGAAATGGGTGGAGGCCTTTCCTATTAAAAGAAAAGATGCAAATAGTGTTGCATCTAAACTTGCATCCATTTTCTACAGGTATACCAATCAGTGTGATTTATTTATAATATCATATTACTCATGTGTTTTGCTTTTCTTTGCACAGAGGTACAGCATAGTTAAATGATACACAATACATCTTCTCACAACTGTCACAACAGTGTAAAGGGGTCAGTAACAACAGTTATGGCTGAATTAATAGTACGACTTACCTGTCAAGACGGATGTCATTCAGTGTCCTTTGTTTTATCTTGACAATATTTCTGTTTTCATAGTCAGGGAATCTGACAATGTGAAAAAGAATATATGTTACAAAGAATCGTGTATCTGTAATCAAAAAAATCTTGACCAAAGACAGTAACTGTTTATAAATGCAATACATATCGGATGTGTGAACAGAAATGACATGTTGATGCCATGGATGACGGTCATCTGTAAAGAAAGCAGAAAGAAAATATCACACAATGCAATGTAATATAGATATAGAAGTAGTTTAGTTTTTTTTTACTTCATGCTACTGTTACCCATCCCAAGAACTAAAAGTGAGCATTCCAATATGTGGGTTAAGCGTTTTGAATATAATGCTCATGATCCCTTCTTTCCATTTCTCAGACACGGGGCACCACGTGACATATTGTCTGATCAGGGACGAGAGTTTTGCAATGAGGTATGACATCACTATTACATAAGAGGCAAATAAGTTGTTAACGCAGAAAATACCGATGTATTAAATGTTGTTTATTATAAAAAGAGTCTTGCAACCTCTGTAACTTGATCTGTCACAGCATGCCACCAAATGTATGTGAGTATTGCAACATACGAGTGCTATAAATAATTAATAATTAAATTAAAGGTTAATTAGAAATTCATTGCCAATCTCCAATAACTGCTGTCATTGTGATACCATGAGTATCTGTATTTTCCATTTTCATTGAGCAAAGGTTTATGATTGCAGTGACTCAATAATTTTTTAAACTTTATATTACTATAAAATATGTATAAGTTTCAAAAGAACTGTTCCTCAAATGGAACATGTGACAGAATTTCAGCTGCCTACCACCCACAAACGAATGGCCTCGCTGAAAGAACCAATCAAACACTGAAATCTGCACTTACTAAACTAGTAAATAACAATCAGGATGACTGGGACAGTTACATAGATCCAGTGTTGTTTGGATTTAGAACAGCGGTGCACTGTTCAACGAAGTTCTCACCCTTCTTTCTGATGCATCATAGGGAAGCAAGTCTGCCGTGTCAGCTAATTATCTGTAATATGCTGTATGTTTCATTATACTGACTAAGGAAAGGTGTTTGATCTTACTTCATAATGTACAAAATATATGCCTTTATATAGCTAGCTGGTTTTTATATCAGCACAGTTTTACTCCTGACAACCATTACTGATGTATGAATGATTTACACTGAAATGATAGATACATTCTGTTTCATTAACCTTTACCAGGTTTCCACAGAAGGTATTGTATATAAGAAAAACAACATCAAGGCAATAAATACCCATATTCAAAATATACATGTTACTATTTGTAGGTATCAGAGGTTGATGAGAACGAAAATATGTATGAAGATGAACCCACCATAAATTCAGAAAGTGTTGCCCAATTTCCAGAGAAACGTGAACAGCAAGTACAAAAAATACATGACAAGGTTAGTTTCTGTCATTATATAATGCATGTTAAATGTCATACATACTGATGTACCTGTCACACCCTCTCTTGCACCCCCCCCAGTCCCTGCCTCAAGCGACATAAGGCAATTCTGGTGAGGGGTAGGAGGAAGCAAGCTGTTGGTTAACTAGGATCTGCAGCTTATCCAGTAGGTGATGAAAAGGGCGGTCCTTATCTGCCATCAGAGTATATGTTTCTATACAATTGCTTACATTACATGTGTTATACACACAGGCCCGGTTATTAAAAGGGGTTGCATGTGGCACAACAGTGTTGCACCACGGGCAACCCAGTGATGCACCCAGCACAATATTCAAAAGGGGATGTTGCGATGCGCAAATCCCGATGCTCTGTGGTGCACCAGTAATGTATTTGGCGCAACACGGCAGCCGCCAGCTGTGAGTGGCCACCCGACCTCCAGAGCCACGGTCTCGATCATGCCCATGCCCGATCATGGGCTTATGTAAATTACATGTATCCCTGGTGGTCCAGTGGATCGCGGGCTGGGAGCTGTCCACTTGATCACCAAGGTTACATTTAATATACATAAGCCCGGGTGCAGTCTACGGTGCCATATTCAATGGTGCTGAGCCATGGATAGCCATTGTTAGATCAGGCATGGAAGAATGGAGGGTGTCCAATGTGTTTCCAGCTGGCAGAACTTAGGGAAGAGATAGATGGGATCAGAAGAGAACTGTGTGGTAACTAGATTCTATGATAAGAAGCACACAATCTTGCACTTGGGGCAAAGAAACCCAAGGCGGAATACAAGATGGGGTGGGGTGGTACTGATGGCTGTCAAGCAGGATAGAGACCTGGGGCACTCAGATATGACAACCTACAGGTGGCCCTATGAGGGGAGGCTAAAGGACCTCAATATGTACACCCTGTAGAAAAGGGGAGAGATGATAGATACTTTCAGGTGCCTCATGGATACAAATAAGGTACACGAGGGAAGCATTTTTCAGAACAGAAGGTGCTCAAGAAAAAGGGGTGATGCTCTGATGCTGGAGGGAGTAGATTCAGGGGAAATGTGAGGAAGTACTTCTTCACAGAAAGGGTTGTGAAAACCTGGAAAAGTATCCCAGTGGAGGTGGTTGGGGCAAAAACAGTAACCACCGTTCTGGATAATGATAACTTTCAAATGCTTCACCTTGACCTGTTGTTCATCATTGCCATGTATTTATTTCATCAGGTTATTGAGAACATAGAAAATAGTCAAAAGATAAGAAATATTACCTGAAAAGATTGAGTACAGGATACAAATCCTTTAATTTCAAAGAAGAAAACTTAGTTCTTAGAAGAAATGCCAGAAAGTTGAGGTGTAAAGGAGACCTTCTAATGCCTGACTGGAGTGGACCACTTAGGTGAATATTATAAACCGTGGTTAAAAACAATTTCTGCAGGTTAAGAAAATTCTGCTGTTTGTAACAATATATGACATAGTTAGCCTGAATATTATTTTAATGTTTTTTATAATAAATAAATGATTGGATAGTATGATGACTACTGGTTTATCCTTATAGTGATAATATCAGACATAACTATTTTTTTTTTGTGTGTTATGTTTTTGTGATAGAATTTCCACAATTATCATTTAGAGCGATTTTTCTAAAGACAATGAAAGAACAGCCAATAAAACAAAGAGTTCCCTACAACCACCTAAAACCATACCACTCACACAATAAAAACTCCATGTACAATGAGGCAAACTCAGACGAAGACAGCCAATTAATTGATGAAACCCAGAACGAGTCATTAAGCAATACCCAATGTAAGCTCAACCAAATTCCCAAAATGAAGGCCCATGTAGCAGCCCAACACTGATTCTTACATTGCAGAGTTGTGACCTTCCAATTTGCATAAATGAAGACAAAGAAGAAGATGACTTAGTCATTGCTGGAACATCACAAACTCAAGAACACAGGGAGCACTTTACAGCATGCTCAATAAAGCCGCATGTTTTAAAAGACTCAAATAGTATTGTTGATCAAATTACCAACAGTGAAGCATGGATCGACAGTGATGTGATTGATTATGCTATGTCTTTATTACAAATGCAAAATACAAATGTTTCCTTTCAAAGCTGCCTCAACTTCCAGAATTTCAATACAGTTGGTACTGTGGATAAAAATGTTATACATATTATGAACATAAACGGGAACCATTGGGTTACAATCAGTGATGGCAACGAAAAAAAAGGAGAAATCAATGTGTACGATTCCTTGCCAGTAAAGTACAATAACTCATTTTTTAAAAATCTGGCACGACTGAAGGCGCCTGAGGAATGCAGCATTGATGTTACTTGGCCATCTGTCCAACTACAGAGTAGATCATCGGACTGTGGTTTATTTGCTGCAACTCTAAATCTCGGACTAGACCCTGAGAAATATCTATTTTGGAAAAAACTTATGCGCGCCCACTTAGCAAAATGCATAAAGATTGGACGTATAACTATGTTCCCTTTCAAAAGGTACAGGCGAGTAGATAAAATCCGAAAATGCAAAAATATCGAGCTGCACTGCAAGTGTCTTTTGCCACAGATTGACAATGTGGACATGGCAAAATGTGACTGTTGTGGGACTTGGTTCCACGAGGATACGCAGAAATACCACCAAGTGTGTGGACAAATAGAAACTCAAAATTTGTGTGCAACTCATGCAATGCATAACAGTGAGGCATATTTATGTGGATTACAAGTACATTTGAATAACAGCATTGTATGTGTATATATATATATATATATATATATATATATATATATATATATACCACACACGCATAGATGCACCATGCACAGGCAACCACCATGGAGCAGGGCGTGGTGTCAAGCACCTCAACCCTTGTCATCAGTGGGGCACTGAAACACAGATATGCAATGATGTGATACTCCAAGAACGATTCACTTATTGTAAATATTTAACAATATATTCTTGTGGAATTGCATTGAATTTTTCTATATTAATGTAATAAACTGTTTACCACCATTTACACATCCTTCGTTATTCTTTTATTAACATACATGTGGAATCTTATTATATGTTAAACAAGACTTTACAGAATTAAAAAAATGTATTATTATAGCAATGAGTCATTCACATAAGTTATGTCACTAGTCAGTTACTCACCTTCTGTGGGCTTATGCCACTCTGCTATACCTCGTGTAACATTACACCATAGAGGGTGATTAACAGACCATTAACATATCCTGAGGAGGAGAATTCACAATGGATATGGTGAGGGAGACCCTTCAGATGCTAAAAACTGATAAGGCGCCAGTGATGGACAGGCTACATCCAAGGATTAACACCTCTCTGCAGACAGGATGGATGCCCAAGATTGTAGGGTGTCTCATGTAGTGCATATCCATAAAGGGGGATATAGGGAGGAGAGGTAAGCAATAAGACATGACTGGGTGTTGGTAGTACTGAGATACCCACACATCCAGAGGCGTAGTTAGGCATGAGACCGTAGGTCGAGTGCCTTCAGCCTCTGAGTGCGTGGGTATCTCAGCACTACCAACACTCAGACATGTCTTATTGTTAATATAAAATGGGCCCAAGGGCAACTTTGAAAAAAAGAATATTCTAAAAGTTTTCAAAGTCACAAAACAATACACTAAAATGTTGCTAGATAATATAAAATAGTCCTTCCACAGATATTTTTCACCTGTCAGTCATCTGTCTATCTTCACAATGTGCACATTATGTGATTGTCTACCATAGAACAGAAGAATTCAAAGCTCTGCAGTATTCCAGCAGTAGAATCCCTCCCATACAAACACACACACACACACACACACACACACACACACACACACACACACACACAATTTAATGGCAAGAAATACAAAGTTATGCATATTGGAGCAAAGACTCCCAGGACAGAGTATTACCTGGGCGGAGTCCGAGTAGCTGCATCAGAGGAGGAGAAGGCCATGGGAGTGATGATCACTAGTGACCTGAAGCACTCCATGCAGTGCAAGAAAACAGCAGCAAAGGCAAACAAGATGCTGGGATGCATAGCTAGGGGGATCAGTAGTAGGAGAGAGGAGGTTATATTGCCCTTGTACAGGTCACTGGGAAGGCCGCATCTACAGTATGGAGTTCAGTACTGGTGCCCACACCTCAAAAAGGACATTAACCTGCTGGAGAAGGTACAGAGGAGGGCTACAAAGATGATTGCTGGTCAGCAGGAGAAGGCATACGATGAGAGGCTGAGGGAACTGAACACGTACTCCATGGAAGACAGAGGGAGAGAGAGAGAGAGAGAGAGAGAAAGAGAGGGGACATGACTAGGACATTCAAAAACTTGAAAGGGATGAATAATGTTGATAAGGAAAGTCTCTTTAAGCTGAGTGGCAACCATATCCAGAGGGAGCACAGTCTTAAGCTGGAAGGTGGGGGGTTTATTATGGATGTCAGGAAGCACTTCTTCACAGAAAGGGTGGTGAACACATGGAATGCACTGTCAGAAGAGGTCATCTCATTAAAGACAGTGAACAGCTTTAAGAGAGGCTGGGATAGACATAGGAGGAAGATAAGTATCATGGGTAGGGAGGATGGGAGGAATGGGAGGGGAGGAGGGCAGGGACATTAGATCAAGCTGTGGACCCTGCAATACGAACATACTTGATAGACCAAATTGCCTTCTTCTGCTGGATTCTTTGTATGTTTCTGTGTTCATATGTAAATAAAATGGGCCCAGTACGAAGACATGAGGACATTGGTGGAAGGGATCATAACAGAGAATCATTCTTCAACTACGCCTGTAAATCGGGTGTGGGGAGCAAACTGCAAGTGGGGGGGTGGAGGCTGTTAGCAGTACATGGAAATCTGTGTTCCTTTCCCCATAAGACAGTACTATATCTAGGATAACCCTGTCTCTTGTGGCATGTAGTACCTGATGACCGTGAGGAGCAGGAGCGTCAGAGGCAACACGAACGGGAGAAGATACGACTCCGACCAGCAGCACCAAAGCAGGTAAGTGGCTTGGGTTTAACTGAAACTGCAGGACTGGGTTACAAATTGAACTCCAAATTAACAGCTGAATTTAAAGAGGGGGAGGATATGGATGCCTTTTTAAATTCCTTTGAAAAAGATTGTATTCAGGCTAAAATTCCTAGAAAGTCCTGGAGCTTCCAGCTATCCCCGCTACTTACCGGGAAAGCTCGGGATGCATTGGGTCAAATGGACAATGAGGACAGTAATGATTACAGCAAACTAAAAGCTGCACTGTTTAAAAAAAAGTTTGAATTAACTACTGAATCATACAGAGCTAAATTCTGTAAACTCAGGAGAAGCTCTGATATGAGCTACGAGGAGCTAGCCACGAAACAACGTCAGTTTTTAAAACGTTGGTGGGAAGGAATTGAGGTAAACTCTGTGGATAAAATTGAAAATGTGATTTTATTAAACAGTTTTATTGGGCATGCCCAGCCGAACTAAAAACTTGGATAGAGGACCGAGATCCCAAAACGGTGCAAGAGGCTGCTGAACTCTTGGATCACTATGCTAAGAGCAGACCTGCTCTGAGAGTGAATGGGGTGGGTGTGGCAGCGCAGAAAGGGAACAGCGCACCTTCAGGGCAGCTAAAACCCTCACTGCCTCCACCAAAACAAGTTAGCCCCGGGTTTCAGAGAAAGACTTCTCTGAGAGAAGAAATGAATGTTGGTTGTGTAAAGAAACTGGGCATATTGCCAGACAGTGTCCAAAAAAGGCAAGCAATAATACATAATGGTACCCTAAAGTCAATGCTCCAGGTGTTTGCTGAACAGCATGGGAGGGACTGGGAGAAATACCTTCCCTACCTGTTTGCATACAGGGAGGTGCCCCAAGAGTCGACAGGATTTTCCCTCTTCGAACTCTTATATGGATTCTGGGTACATGGGCCCCTAGACTTGATCCAGGAGTACTGGGAAGGCAAGAATGCCACCAAGGGAACTCACATTGTGGATTATGTCCTTAGGGTTGGGGAAAGGGTGACGGACCTTATGGAGACAGCTCAGAGCAACCTGGCAGCTGCCAAACAGAAAGTGTGGTATGACCGCAGAGCCAGAGCTCGCTCGTACGTGGTGGGTCAGGAAGTCATGGTCCTTATTCCGGTCCAGAAAAACAAGCTGCAGGCTGAGTGGGCAGGACCATACAAAGTGGTTAGGAAGGTAAATGATGTGAACTACATTGTGGAGTTACCTGACAGAAGACAGACAGAAAGGGTGTACCATGTCAACATGATGAAGCCATATGCAGATAGGGCTGACATGGTGTTTGCAGTGTGTAGTCATGGGAAGGGGACAGACAAAGGAGAACCCCTCCTGGACTTGCTGGAGGAAAGTAAGCGGGAGTCCTCTGTGGAGACAGTTAAATTGTCTCCCCTGCTGGCCCCAGACCTGATCCAGAAAGTGAGTGAGGTTTTAGCAGACTTTGCCCCATTGTTTAGTGCCAAGCCTGGACTAACCCCCTTAGCAACACACGATGTGGAGACAGGGACACAGATGCCCATACGGCGGACAGCATATCGGGTGTCAGAGGCTGTCCAAAAGGACATCAGGAGGGAAGGGGAGGAGATGCTGGATTTAGGGGTAACCCAGAGATCACACAGCCCCTGGGCCTCACCCATAGTCCTTGTGCCTAAGCCAGATGGCTCTACTCATTTCTGTGTAGACTATCTTGGACTGAATGCAGGCGCCCACCTGATGCCCTGGACGGACAATCTCCTGGACAAGTTGGGAGGGGTGACCTACCTTACAATGATTGACCTGACCAAGGGGTATTGGCAGGTAGAGTTGACAGACAGAGCTAGGGAGAGGTCGGCCTTCATCCCTCCGATAGGCTTATTTGAGTTTAAAGTAATGCTTTTCGGAATGAAGAACTCCCTGGACACTTTCCAAAGGTTGGTGAACCAGGTGTTAAATGGTGCTAAGGAGTACGCCGTAGCATACCTGGATGACATTGCCAGCTTTAGTACCAGCTGGGAGGAACACCTGTCACACCTTAGGGAAGTTCTGGGCAGGATACAGAGGGCCGGGCTCACTGTCAAAGCTGAGAAGTGTCAGATGGCCATGGTAGAAGTGGCATACCTCGGGCATGTGATAGGTCGGGGACAGCTCTGTCTTAACCAAATCAGAATAGAGGTAATCCAGGCATGGCCCAGTCCAGAAATGCAAAAGCAGTTCAGGAGTTTTCTTGGGACAGCAGGGTACTACAGAAAATTTCTACCTAATTACAGAGCCCTGGCTGCACCCATATCTGACCTGACAAAGAAAAAAATGCCAAAGAAAATTACCTGGGGCCCAGCCTGTGAGACAGCCTCTACCAAACTTAAGAAGGCACTGTGCAGTGCTGCTGTTTTGACAAGTCCTGACTATAGCAAAACCTTTATAGTTCAGACTGATGCCTCAGATGTGGGTATTGGGGCAGTACTGAGCCAAACATCCAGCCAAGGAAGGGATCACCCAATAGCCTACCTGAGTAAAAAGTTACTTCCCAGGGAGCGGGCATACTCCACAGTGGAAAAGGAATGTCTTGCCATAGTGTGGGCCCTAAAGAAGTTAGAGCCAGCCTCCTAGCCGTGTGTTAAAGTGTCTAACACACAGACCCTTGAGTGGCTTATTGCACTTATTAAATGGCTATCAAAAACACAGATGTATGTGATGGCTAAAAATGTATAGTATTTAAAAGTGAAAAAGTTTAATGTTTGTCTTAATTTTTCATAAAATAGTTCCGCTGCCTACTGTTTTCTTTTTTTTTAATTAAGTAGTTTTGTCCTATAAAGGCTTCTGTGGTTTACATGTGGTTATCGTGGCATTATTCACCACCTCCAAGTTAGCAATCAATCTGAACAGCCACTCAGCAGAGGGTCCGGGAGAGAGATCATGGCAGTAGTTTGTTACAATGAATCATTGGCTGTAATAATCGGCAGTCACTTCTGATTAGGAAAGCGAGTGAGCGGGCTGGGAGAGAGATCACTTTTGATTGGGATGGAGAGCGAGTGTGGGCTGGGAGACAGATCGTAGCACCTTGCGTTTTTCCTGCTTTGCTACGTACTGCATTGATTTAAAAACAGAAATACTGAAAGACTGAGGCCAACTAAACGGGAGGTCAGGTGTATTTATTTTATTTCTATACAGTTAGCCTGGCACCACTTATACCAGAAACAAGATGGTTGCATTTTCATTTCTCAAGGTTCTGAGTGGGCAGCATCACCCATATCAATGCCCGCTTGCTATGACTTGGCACAGCCTGATCCTTTTCCCATGGTGTTAGACATAGTAGCACACTCCTAGCAGCCAATCAGAATACTGCTTTTCTACCACCCATTTCATAATGGGGTTTACCCACACCTGTGTGGTGTGTCACGGCATGGCTGAGTGATTCTAATCACAGAGTAGAGAGCAGGATTTACCACGCTTGTACTTAAACTCACCAGAAGTGGTAAATCCACCAATATACCCACTCCCTGTCATGGTATATTGCTATTGTACAATATTCAACTTGTTTTTTTGATTTTATAGTGATATTAAACTTTTACAATGGGTATACTGGAGGTTTTACCACAGTCATGTGATGTGTTTTGACCAATGAAGTTGCAGGATTTTCATACCCCATTGTATAATGGCGATTTTCCCACTCCTTGTGTGATCAAGTCAACTGACTGAGCCTCATGACTCACCACAAAAGGTGGTAGTGAACACTTAATAACCCACACCCTGTTGCTCCTTATTGCTTAAATAACTGATTGCAATTGTTATTTCCCATATGATAACATGGATATAATTTGTCGGTATAACCAGTGTATAGTTATGACTTATTGTACCCTAACGCCAGGAGAGAGAGAGAGAGAGAGAGAGAGAGAGAAAGAGAGAAAGAAGGGGTAGGGGAGGACATGATTGGGACCTTGAAGTACTTGAAATAGATAAATAAGATTTATAAGGAGAGTCTATGCTAGCTGAGTGAACACCTTATCATGAGGGGACACGTTATTACTCAGAATGGTGAGATGCTTTGGAGTGATGTCAGAAAACACTTCTTCACAGAGAAGGTGGTGAACACTTGGAAGATGAAAATGTAGGAAAAACACAGTTATGAAGTTAAAATCTCTGTTTCTTTTTTAATTGGGGATAAGTACAGATCAGTGTCTTAAGAAGAAAATCAGTGAGCCACATAGAGGGGACCTTGTGTGATGACAAAGGAGGATATATTGGGTGATGGGCCATGGTATCAATAGTCAGCTGACCTACATCCCAAACGAGGAACATCAGACAATAAGCAGATGTCCCTACTCACCACTGAAATAAGTTGACATTGATTCCTCCCTATCCAACTACCAAATTTGGCCTGGCCCAACCCCCACCCTCACCAAAGTCAGAGTACAACTGTATCATGCCACAGATGCCAACTGTGAAATATCCCCCGCCAAAAAAAAAACAATTGGGTAAATAGCCAGATTCAAAACGCTGTCAAACTTTGCAGCAGCACCCTACTGATCTACATAGAATACCAAATATAAATTACAAAAAGGTGGGACCACTTAACAATAGCAATAAACCACACATGGGTAGCTGAAAACCAACACAATGTGGTGTCGGTATATCTGTGACCAGCTGTTTGTCTAATTACTGCGTGACCCTATTTCATCCAACACTGCAATCTACCGACCAACTGCTTGGTAGAGGAGATGAGATGGCAATCTCACCTCATGTCTCTCCCCGCATGCTGCAAATCGTGTACAGAGAGAATGCACATCATATATTCAAAACACTCACAACTAAATGTCTCATGCAAACGACTGTGGCCACCAAATAAATAATTTTATCAACAATAAAAAAACAATTTGGATGCTTATCTATGACATACAATATCTTACCAGAGCAAGCACTCTCCAGGATGAGTTGCAACAACTGATCGACAATTTAGAGGGTCCCCTTAATTTCATACGAATCAGTGTACACAATAATGCAATCCTCGATAAGCTGTTATTTAAGAAAATTAAGTTACTAACAGTGTCAGGAAATACTCCCACAACAGAGATCTCCAGGAACCGTTTACAATCTCGGAACCGTTCTGGCATGACTGGTGGGGCGGTTTTCGTTCCGGCGCTATGCAGGGGCCGTATGCGCATGCGTCATATCAATCCGACGCATGTGTTTTAATCATCCAGAACCCTTCCCGGTCCCGGAACTGATCCGGCACGACACTGCAATAGAAGCTACTGCTTCTTTAAATTTCCTGCTATCGGCGGTAGTCGCACATACGCATAGTGCTCGGATCTGCCATTTTAAAATATTTTATTTACATCAAGTCTCAAGCCTGGTCCGTTCCAAACCTGGACCCAGGACCTCATACCATCACACCCAGTAACATGGACCATCACCCCGGCACTTGGCCCGGCCCCGAATGGGCCAAGACACCAGGAGAAATGGCCACATGCCACAAGCCTCATGGTGGGGGGGTCACAAGGTGCAACTCCGACCACAGCCCCAGGAGAAACGGCTCTGCAGGGGGAAAGCCAGGGAGCACAGAGCTCCACATCAGGTAATCCCACTTTGGGGGGCTCACATTAGTAATGTAGAAGAAGAAGAATACTATTTATATAGTACTTTTCATATACATTTTGTCCTAAAGCGCTTTACAAGGAATGTAAAACTGGTAGTACAGGAACCTTAAATGTGCAGTGGCAACTGTTTTGCACATCAACAACTGAACACAGCCTTGAACAATTGCATACACTGGTTTTATGGGAAGGGGATGGTGACTAGGATGCAAGGGCAAATCCAATACTCTTATGAAAAGTGCCTTGGGTTCTTTTACTTTCACCTGCACAACCACCAGGACAGTACCAGCGATGGGCAGAAGGGAACTAGGTTTAACATTTTATCTGTAGGATGGCACACCCCGACAGTATAGTATCCCCCTAGTACTGCACTTGGGTACCAGCACTTTTTTGTGGTGTGAGCCCAATCCCAGGGACTAGAATTCACAACCCTCTGGCTCAAAGGTGGATCTGCAACCAACTGAGTCACAAGGACACCTTAACCTGTAGAAGGGCAACATTTCCTTCCAGTACAGAAGGGCCGTGGGCCTATTCTTTTACACTGACACATTTGCTCCAAACACAAGGAGGAGAGCGCAAGAGTTTCTCAAAGCAGTGGGTTATACAGTATATCCTCAACCACAGCTGCTGTACTCTTATCAAGGTAGTAAATGAGGGAAATTCAATGATATGCAAAAGGTTACTGGTGTCAAAGGTATGCCCCTTTAACATTATTAGTTCCAGTGCACCAGATAGTATTAGGTGCACTGAGGTGGAGGCAGAATATTTCTGTCCTGAGAGAGAAAGTATTCCCTTCTCATAACCAGAAATCAGTATGGTTTTCACAACAGATGCCTTTTGACAAGATTGGAGAGGACGTTTGGAAGGAAATTCAGTGAGTAGTCTCTGCTTCCCACTACAGAGGCTGGAATACATCAACCTCTTTGAAATGAGTACAGTCTTTCCTTCAAAGCCTTTTTGAGCCTAGTACAGAACAACGTGGTGTAGGTCAGAACAGATGATACAACCACAGTCTTCTACATAAACAAACTGGAATTCCAGATTGTCAAAATTATACTAATAGTTTGAAGATCTGGGACCAAGCATTTAAATATCAGATTTCTGCAGTACATATAGCAAAAAACCTGAATGTACTAGCAGACTCATTGAGCCAAATAGGCCGAACTACCTACAATTAATCACTGACTCAGGAAGTAGTAGACTTCATATTTCAGAAATGGAAATCAGATAAGGAGCATCATGGGACAACATGAAGCTAAGTCTTCTGTTACACATCACCTCAAGAAGGCACACTGCTATGGGCAGCCAAGACAATGTGCTGGGTAGAGAAATTCATATTTTCCCCATTCCCATTGATAAAAAAGAAGTTACTTGGTTACTTGGTAAGCTAGGACAAAAGAAGGCCGAAGCCCATTGAGATTGTCCCCCCACTATGAAGTGGGACATTATGGGACAACATATAGTTGTTTAACTCGATAGGTAAAAGACACCAGTGATCCTCTTCGCTCTATATTGGACAGGACAGCTTTGGTACAACTTTCTGTTCAGTCTGTTCAGACTTTCCTACAAACCTGCTGTCTCCCTTTCTCCGAGACAGGATCTTCTATCTCTACTGCAAGGAAGGGTGTTTCACCTAGACTTCACATCTTTACATTTGATGGCTTGGTACCTGAAGAGTTAGAGTTTGCAGAGTTAAATCTCTCTACACTGGTTTTAGAGGTTTTCAAGTTCTGTAGAAAGCCAGCTACTAGAACGTATTCACCCGTACATTTTTATGTTTGCTTGCACACACGCAAGAAACACAGTGCCACCATACAACTTTTTGGAGGTGTGCTGCCTGCTCTGCCCATGTCCCTTCCATTTTGAAGGCATGACCACACCGCACCAAAGAATGGCCGAGCTGCCTATGACAGCAGTTCAGATTTAGTGGCGTGCAGTTGAAAGAAAACCACCGCTGCAATCAGCGGTGGTAACGTGTATGGAGTTTGCATTTTGACGTCAAGGCGGCTGTCACCGGCCGCCTCTCAGTCACCTTGAAAGCCAACAGGTTGCCCAATCCCCTTGTTGGCATGCCCCCTCCCCAGTTCATTTGCCGACGGGGTAGCGCAATCCTCGTCGGCACAATGTCCCCGCAGTTGTTTTACATTAATATGGCGGCTATCACCATCTGCCTCTCACAGTCCATGAAAGCTGACGGGGGTGCCCAATCCCCCAGTTGACATGCCCCTCCCAAGTTAATTTGCTGACGGGGAACCCAATCCCCATCAGCATAATGTCCCCCCATTTGTTGTGTGCCGAGGGGGGTGCCCAGTCCTCCTCGGCTCATGCAACTCATGCTCATGCCCCCAACACACTTTATGCCGACTGGGTGCCCAATCCCCATCATCTACATCCCCCCCAAACACCCAGGTGGCATGCTGGGAGCCCACCCAGGCATATCAAACCACCTGTGAAACGAAAACCTTCCCATGTTATTGTTTTTTTTTTCCCTATAAAGAGAAAAAAAAGGTCGCTCGTTGAGTCCGGTGACCCTCCCACAACCTGCACCCACCCTCTGCACACCCCACCTTCCCACACCCCCTTCTCACCCCATACTTACCTCCAGAGCCTTGTGTGATGATCTTCGGTGGACCGGGAACACGTCTGCACTCTGCAAAGCTGACCGCGAACTGAAGAAATGTCGGTATGCTGTATGACATAAATGTTTTTTTTTCAGCTTATGTGGATATCTCAGCCATTTTCACGAATTTTGGCACCACATTTTCAACATGAGGTTCTTGGGACACCATCTCACGAATTTAGTGATGTCATCTGGTTGTTCGGTCCGGAAAGGTGATTTTTCGGTCTCTGCATGGAATCACCTTTCCGGACTGATTAATGAAATGATAGAGTCACTGTTCATGAGGTGGGCTCCTAAAAAACCTATATTGCAAATTTAGTGAAAAAATTCCCCAAAATGACTGTGTTACGAGTGTGCATTGCACAGTCTCCACGCACACTCATAACTTTGTGAATTTGTAATATTTTCACTCCAGATTTTCAACATTGGCATTTTTTCACACCTCCTTATGAACAGTACAGCTGTCATTTTTCACATCCTGGCCAAAATGTGTTTTCGCACTTCTGGCGCAGAATAGCATGGACACTGTGGGAAATCCATGTTTGGGACAGAGTAAGAAAATCGCAGTGACACTGTTCATGAGTGGAGGTCCTAAAATGCCTATATTGAAAATTTGGTGACAAAAGTCCATAAAATGACTATGTTATGAGCGTATGTTGCACAGTTTCCACGCACAATCGTAACTTTGAGAATTTGTAATATTTTCACTCAAAATTTTCAACATTATCAATTTTGCACACCTCCTTATGAACAGTACAGCTGTCATTTTCAAATCCTGTCCGGTATGTTTCCTTTGTGGTGCTGTCTTTGATTGTGTTGAAATCAACATTTGGGACAGATTAAGAAAATCATAGTGACAGTGTTCATGAGCAGAGGTCACAAAATGCCTACTTTGAAAATTTGGTGAACTTCCTATTCTGCATCTGCCTAACTCCTGCACGTCCAGTGCTAATATCAACAAGCAAACATACAGCATTGGCAAATGCTTGTTCTATAAGGTATGGTTCTGATTAGATTTTACTGGTACTTGAAGTTCCCAGATAGCTGTTAAAGGAAATTATAAAATGGAGTGGCGTAAACAAGCAATCTGATTGGTCAAACATGGTCACATGACTGCACTGATGTTACATTACCCCACAGTTCAGATTTTGCCTTCTTATTTCTCATTTTGTTTTAACTTTTAAAACTATTTTATGAGTCCAGTGGCACACTCTAGGGGGTGTGGTAATGCCATAAATGAACACATTTCACATGTGGTTGAAGGTATTTAGCTGTGCCTCGTGCCTCACAACCCACCTGATGTATGCAGTAAAGTAGCGTTACATTACCACACAGCCTGTCATGCATTATTGCTTGCTAATTTAAATAGACCTGACAGGATCCAAGTACATGGAGTGCTTCCTGACTCCCTAAGGGACCACTCCCCTACTTATTTTCTAGTTAAAACCCAGATCCCGAATGTCCCTCTCAAAATCCTTATTCTTAGGGACCTTTCTTACCTTGACTCCTCATCCCTGAATGCAGAACTCTCACTAATTTACTGGTCCCCCGTCCTCTCCACCTTTGATATCAGTGTGGCCCTTGATCTCAGTCCTGGATTAACATTCTTCAGGAAAGACATTCCCCACAAGCAACTCACTGGTTGTACAATGACCTTCTCTCCCTCTTTAAAAGCAGGGACAAATGCTGGGCAGCCTAAAAGGCCTCCACCAGCTTAAAAGACTGGCTATCATATAGACAATTGTGGAACCCATGCAAAACGGCAACACACTCTACCAAAAGTACCTTCTGCAAAGAGAAACTGCTGACCTCTCCTAGTAACTTGTAGAGTTTCTGGGGGCACGTCGATGGGCTCCTGGGAGACCCTTTCAAAATTGCTCAAAAAGACGTGGGGTACTGCACAACAATAAAGTGACCATAGCCAAAGCCTTTAACGTCCAGTTCACTGGCCTCTCAACCTTCTCTCCAAGTCATCCTGCCACCAACCGTAGGTCACCATCCCCTAACCAACCCCTTCCCTCCCTCCCTCACTCTCTCCCATACCCATGCCCCATTCCATCTGAAAATTGTTACCAGAAGAGAGGTCTATAAGCTACTCAATTCTCTACTCTGGTTAGGTGCCTCCGTTCTAGCTCTGCCCATAGCTCACATTTTCAACCTCTCTCTCATCTCCGGTATTGTTCTCTCCCCATGAAAAATCTCCAAAATGGTCCCTGTCCCAAAAAAGTTTGCTTTGTCCTCCCCCTGCCTGACTCATCACTGTACTCTCTACTCCTCCCCAGGTTGGCTCTCCCCCTCTGCCTATTGCTCCTGTGCATTGGGATGTTTTGTTCTTCAGACTACTCAAATCTACCTTCCCTGCCACTCCTATCTCTCTATTACAATGTACCCGCCCTTCCTATTTGCTTAGATCTGCTGACTCCTCCTCTCTGGTTGTACCAAAGTGTTTGACCAAAATGGGTGACCAGGCCTTCTCATTTGCCCCAAGCTATGGGACTCCCTTCCCCTATTGGTATGCAATTCTCCCATCCTGCCTTCCTTTAAAGGTGCTCTGAGGGCACATCTTCTTATGTCAACAGCCTGTAACTGCACTTAACTTATTCTGCATCCCTGGAAGTATAACTATTTATTTAATTTAGTTAACAACTACTGTCCTTCTTTACCCTGGCCGATCAACGCACTTTGTATGCATCATTTCTACGCCTACTTAGGCCTGAGCTATTTGTGCCTGTTTTTATATTTACTAATATCTTTTTGCCCAGATTTTTAATCACAGGTTTTTATGTTTTTCACTCTTAATTGTACATTGTATTTTGGCTATTATTAACTATCTGGACCTGTTATATGTTTTGCTTTATGCCTCTGTTTAGTACTCTCCTGGTTTGTACCTGTAAATAGGTATAAAACTGTTCAGTGCACTTACTCGGTTAATAAAAAACAAATAAATAAGTAAATAATTTAGTTTCAAAGCTGCACCAGATACATACTTAACAGAGAATGATGCCAGTGACTGGATATTGGAATAACAGGGGATTCCCATTTGCTCGTTTCCCATCTGCTCGTTATCAGGGTTAGCCACTTGAGGTCGCCCTTCCTGCAGAATCCCTCTATCAATTTCTGTCTGCCCATTCTGATACTGTTGTTTCACTATACCTGCCCACTCTCTCCTTTCTTACTGTTTTACAGCCTGTTACTCCTGTCTAAGCATGTTTCACTTAACCTTACTCTACCTACCCACCCTGGCTCTCTTACAATGGGCCCTCTCTGTTCCCCCTGGCCCTGTACTGCTCGTGCCCCCCCGCCTGTCCTTCTCGCTAGCTAGCTTTCATTTTTCCAACCTCCTATCTGACCCTTTACCTAGGCACCACCCTTTCCCATATCTTGGGCTTGCTCTTAAACATTTTGTGTTCATTCTGAAACTAGTCCTAAAACAAATTGAGGTTATTCAAACACAGATATTGGGTAGGTTTCCTTCTCTGCCTGGGCTTGCTACTAAGGCTGTTATTACTGTGTCCCTCTGGATTATTGCCAGTTCCCTTGCCATTGCTGGGGATATAGAAACCAACCCGGGCCCTACCTGCCCAACAATCCTTCCCCGTCCCTCCACTCTGTCGACTGCCCCAATCTACGGGCTCTCCTTCCTGCCCTGTAATGCTAGGGGTCTTGGCCAACTTCCTGAGCTGGAAGCATGGACCTATTCCAACAACCTGACATCCTCACCATTTCTGAGACCTGGCTCAAGCCTTCCTATGATGACTCCCAGTGTTCCCTCCCAGGGTACAACTTGAAATGCGTTGGACCGCCCCTCTCCCAAAAGGCGGAGGGACTTGCCCTCTATTTTAAACCCCAGCTTAACATCCTTTATTGCCTGCTCCCCCCAGCAAACTGCAGTGTTCTCCATTCCTTCTTCTACTTGGGGCATAAAGAAACACACATATTCTGTATTTATATACCCCTGGAAAAGCCAGACTGGGTTTAATAATTCATGGATTACCTCCAATTGTGTCAGGAACAACAACATTATTTGTCTTGGGGTTTCAATCTGGACTGGCCTGGCCTCATGCGGACACACTCTCCTTCATGACTAGCCAGGCCACTTTCACTCAACTCGTACAGGAGCCCACTAGAGTATCCCCCGGTGGTACAAGCGCCACCCTACTGCACTGGATCCTTACTAACAGAAAGGATGCTTTTCCCTCTACGGGTGTTCTCCCAGACTCCATAAGTGATCACTACCCCATTTTCTGTGTTTGGGACAACTCTGCCCCAGCATTCCCCTCCAAAGTGTTAACTTTTTCCAACTTCTCTAACCTTAACTTTGATCACTTTGTTCAGGATCTTAATGCTATTGACTGGTCCCCACTATACTCCACCAATGACATAAACACAGCCACAAATTATTTTAACAGCTCTCTTCTCTCTCTACAAAACAAGCATATCCCCATTACCACTTGCAGGGTTAAAGGGAAAACCACCAAATGGCTTAAATGCCCCCTGCTTCACCTACTGAAACTTAGGGACAAACTATGGTCAGTCTGGAAGTCCTCCCGGCTCCCCAGGGACTTCCAAGCCTACTGTACTCTGCATGATAATTGTAAAAAAGAGATTCGCCTGGCCAAAAGCTCCTACTTCCGGAACCTACTTGACGCCTCCTCCACTTGCCCAAGAAAATACTGGTCCCAAATAAAGGAAATCCTTGGGAACAATAAACCCACTACCCCCACTAATATGTTCATTAATGATGTCCACTGTAACCACCCTCTAACCATTGCCAATGCTTTTAACTCCCTCTTCTCCTCTCCTCTCCTCTCTACCTACCTTGGTCTCTCCCACCCTCCCCAATCCGGGGTCGGCCTCTCCCCCTAGCTCCTCCACTCCTCCTTATTTGGTGCTGGCTCCAGTCTCCTGCCAGCACGTCCTGGACCTTCTCAAAACTGTGCCTTCCAGCGGCAGCCCTGACCCGGACAGACTGCACCCTCGGGTTATCAGGCTGTTTGCGGCCTGGCTGGCTAGGCCAATTACTAGGCTTTTTAACCTATCTATAATGACTGCTACTGTCCCTCTGATCTGGAAGACTGCCAGAACTATCCCTGTCCACAAGAAGGGAGATGCTAAACTCCTAGCCAACTACCACCTAATCTCCCTACTTCCCACTCTTAGTAAGCTCCTGGAGAAACTCGTTCATCGACAGGTTATGGAGCATCTCTGTAACCATAATCTTCAGGCTCCCTCCCAACATGGCTTTAGGGTAGGACATAGCACTACCACAGCCCTCACCCTTCTCACGAGTGACATCAAAAGCAACATGGATAAGGGCCTGCTGATGGGCGCAGTGTTCATTGACCTGTCCAAGGCCTTGATATGGTTCACCACCGCTTCTGCTGTCCAAATTAAGCCATATTGGTGCCTCTGACTCCACCCTATCCTGGTTTAGTAGCTACTCGGATAACCGCTCTCAGGCGGTTTCCTACTGCAAAACTCTTTCCACCCCCACCCCGATCACCTGGGGTGTTCCACAGGGGTCAATTCTTGGCCCCCTGCTTTTTTCCCTCTTCCTAAATGACATTCATACTACCTCCCCACTTAGCAGCCACCTCATGTATGCGGATGATATAGTGCTCTACTATTCTGACAAATCTGTGGCCGACATTAACAATACCCTCTCTCGGGACTTTCAATCTCTACAATCTTGGCTCTCTGCCAACCAGCAAATCCTAAATATAGGTAAAACCCAGGCTATGCTGTTTGGTTCAGCCAAAAAAGTCCACTCTGTATACTCTAAACTCCTTGTCTGCAGTCAGGAGGGGACGCCAGTTATGAATACTGTTACCTTCAAATACCTAGGGGTCACTCTTGACCCTGCCCTTGATTTTCCTGCATATCAATGAGGTCTGCGGGCTGTTAATACTCAAATTGAGGCGCAGCCTTCCAGATCTGACATTCTCTCACCCCCTCCACTAGGCTAGCTGTGGCTGGGGCGTGCAACTCCATAACTTCTTTATGCCCTCCCAGTTCTGTTTCAATAGCAATACTAGTGTACTCAACCAAATGGGACACTTCCTACAATAATATATGTAGGTTTGCCTTATCTGCCCCCGACTGACTCATCACCTGTCGGCTCTACTCTAGCCTACACTGGCTATCTCCTAAAGACCTTTGTTCTTATTCATTTGGTTGCTTTATTGACTCACTCACCAGACCCCCTAGCCCATCCTCCCTGAGAGACCTACTTACCCCTATCACCCGTATCCGCTTGCTTAGGTCCTCATCAGTCCCCTTGCTAACAGTCCAGCCATGCGCCACTAGAATGGGTGAACAGGCCTTTGCTCATTTTGCCCCTAATTTCTGGAACTCACTACCTACCCAGGTTAAACTCTCCCCCTCCCACCACTCCTTTAAGAGGTCACTTTTCTCTCACCTCTATGCACTTGGAACCTGTAACTGCAACTAACTGTGTGTCTCCACCATCTTTCTCCAGATTGATGGCGTCCAGGCATTACCTTGCTTGCTGCAACTAGCTTTGTGTGTTATAATTATTGTGTACTGTTTAGCTCTTTATATCCTATTTTATCTAGTTGTTACTGCATAGGATGTACTGTTTACTGCTTATATCCTATGGCTCCTCCTGTATTGTTGTACCTGTATTATTTTTACTGTCTTGTTGTTGATGTTGTCACTGTATTATTTTGTTGTACTCTCCTGGGTTGTGCCTGAAAATAGGCAGGATTGATGCCTAGTGCACTTACCCGGTTACCAAAAGCTAATAAATAAATTAATTAATTAATTAACTAGATGGAACTGTTGTCTGACTCCATCTCTAAATGCCTCCGTTTTTCAATTAGGATGCACAATATTACTGTAACAAAATGTGACAGTAATCTCTCTCTCTCAGAAATAGCAGTTTCAATGAGTAGTGATAGGAAAGAATGTTCATTGTCATCAGACAATGTGATCATCTTTGCTGGGTCTATATACAGGTCATGGGTGCTCAAGGACAAGGGGGCATGATAAGAAGCTGGAGGGAGGTAGATTCAGGAGAGATGTGAGGAAGAACTTCTTCACAGAAAGAGTGGTGGATTCCTAGAACAGTCCTCCAGCAGAGGAGGTGGGGGTGAAAACAGTGGTGGGGTTCAAGAATGCATGGGATAGGCATAAGGGAATCTTAGGGAAAGGGGGGATGAATGAGCCAGAGATCAACTAGACTCTGCAGTGATACTGTAGATAGGGAAAATGGGCAGACTAGGTGGTCCAGGTGGTCCTTATCTGCCAAAAAATTCTGTGTTTCACAGAGCACAGAATTTTGGGACTGCATGTTTCCCTTTGCCATGTGAGGTTCGAACAGAGGAAGCTTTTCATAATAGCAGTGCAGTAACTACTCACAGTGTTATTGCTACTACATTTAAAAATACATTGATTTATTTGTGGGCATTTGGAATCTACATGAATTTCAGTGGTGAACACATTGCTCCAGAGGTGAAAAAGATGCTAAGATGTTAGTTAAGCAGTAAAGCATAGTATGGGCGTGTGGGGTTGCAGTGAGGTAATCCCACACCCTGTGTGCCTAGCTGCACAAACTGAAGGTACATGTGGTTCAACAAGGGGGTACATTTTTCTGTCAGTACCTTGCCATGAACCTTACTGCTAATATGAAATGTGATAAGGTGATTTTCTGGACTTTTTTCCATTTTCAAAATAAACCATTCACTTTTTTTCTAGCGACCCTGGTTCAAAAATTAGCCTGGGTGGTCGGGACCATCCAGGAGAAGAAGATCTAGCACCACCAAGGACTCTGTCCTCTTCAGAGGAGGGAAAGCAGCAATGCCTTGCTCTGATACTGACACCTGTGAGTACACAGATGGTTGTGCAGTAGTGCCAGTGGGGAAGCGACAAATGCCATTAGGCACTTGGTGTGGGCAACCTGGGCTTAAGTCCTCATTCTGGCATCCTCATCGGAAAGGGAAAACATAAGAGGTAAATAACCTATGCCATTGCACAAGATGACCTCTGTGACCAGATGGTAGTATATCCAGCATGCTGGTGTAAGGAGCAAAAATGATATTTAAAAAAAAATAATTTTTCTTGCCATGTGCATGCCCCTGCCTCTAGCAGCTATAGGGTGCATGCGACCCATGTTCACACCGTGTGGTATTCACATGGGTTTCAGTTAATCTGGAAGCTCCAATCCCAGGTCCAGAGGCATAATGACAGTTACAATACTATACTAACATTTGACATTAGGGACATGCACACGAGGACCATTTTAGTCAGATTTGGCAATGTTTGTTTTAGGGAGTAAAGCTCCTGCTAATCTATGGAATTAACATGTGTTGTTATTTTGTGCAGGTTTGTAGGTTAATGCGGATATCCTGGCTAAGTATATTTTTCATATTCAATGCAACATAAAGTGGCCTCTTAAAGTTAATTTCACTGATTACCTGACATTAAGGCTACCATGCTATTTCCTGGAATGTTTATCAAAGTTAATGGATGCTCTTTAGTCAAGAGGATGCCTTAGCGCACCTGTTTTTAAATATTGATTATTTTCTATATTTTCTGAGTGCAGGTTATAGAAGAAAACATGATTGTTCATAAAGTGCATACAGTATTTCTTCAGATTACTACATGGCATTGGGGGCACATAAATCAATATTCATTGGTGTAGTCAGTACCATTTTATCCTAGATCCGCATCAGTAATGATATTCTTAGAAGAGAAAGGTGGAGGGAACAGAATTATCATGCGGGTGCATTATGCAGTTTTAAGACTTTATAAACACTGTCATTATCCCCCCTTGTTTGCTGCTGTTGAAGCCGAGCAAAATAATGTTCTCACTAAAACAAGCAAGCTGTAGGGCTGTGTATGGGGTTGATTTTTCGTGTTTGCTTTTGTATTTGTGTCTCTGGTACAGTATTTGTATCTGTATTTGTGTTTGTTTAAACAATGATGTTCACTTAAAATATGTTTTTACATTGCAGACATTTCTATTGTTAATAACGGCATGCAACCAAGGATCCTAGAGTTATCAATAAAATATGCATCACGCATCATGTTATGAGCAACTGTAGTCATGTGTCTCACTGTAGCTTTGACCAATGTCTTATTGGGCCTCTTGGTCTTCTATGCCTATTGATCTCTAGTAATGCTAATAAATGATAATATTTTATGTGATCTAACACAAATACCGTATTTAATCAACCACCAGGAGGAACAGGAGGAGCATGTGAAGAAACTGTTGTGTCTAGCACTTCCCTGTGACCTCTTTGTTTTAGTATTGCTCTGGTTTAGATTTTGCAAGTTATGAATGTCATAAAGCCCCCAGTGTCCCAACGGAACCTTCAGGTAAAGCATCATTCATAGAAACATTGCTGCTGATATATCTCATTTACTTTGGGGTACAGGGAAGTTATGTCACAGTCTTGTTCGACCAAGGGGTGGGGGTGGGGTGGGAGGACATACATTCTTTAGTAAAGCTCTTACCTTTTTTTGTTTTTTTACTGGGGGATGCTGCATGAACATCTGATGAGGGAGCCAGACCTATGATCTGATGGTATGCAAGCTTCTTGCATTTTAGAGAGTTTTGAGGAAACATTGCAACTTGTAAGTAAGGTGGAAACATTTACCCACACAAGATTGGAAGTTTCATTTTTGTAATCCTGTATTTAATATCTTTATAAGTGACATAGCAGAGGGACTGGAAGATAAAGTATGCCTCTTTGCAGATGACACAAAGATCTGCAACAGGGTTGATACACAAGGTGGGGTGGAAAGGATGAAAAGGGACTTGGTTGGAGAAATGGTCAAATGTATGGCAGCTTAGATACAATGCAAAGAAATGCAAAGTAATGCACCTGGGAAACAAAAACCCCAGGGGAAGAGTACATAATGGGTGGGTGAGATACTGACAGCAACAAAAATGTAAAGGGACTTGGGTGTAGTCAAATCAGATTAACTAAAGGTGGGCCAGCAATGTGAGAATGCAGTAAGGAGGGCTGGGGGATATTGGGATGCATAGGGAGAGGCATCACCAGTAGAAAACAAGAAGTTGTTGGCCCTCTGTACAGACAGTTGGTAAGACCACATCTGGAGTACTGTGTACAGTTCTAGAGACCCCATCTCTGCAAAGACATAGACAGGGTGAAGGCTGTCCAGAGGAGGGCAACTAAAATGGTGCAGAGTCTGCACCAGAAGACATATGAAGAAAGACTAACGGAGCCTAAGATGTTTAGCCTCGAGGAAAGGAGGGAGAGAGAGGACATGATAGAAACTTTCAAATACCTCAAGGGAATCAACAAAGTCCAAGAGGGTAGCATCTTTTGGAAAAAGTGGTATGCAAGAACAAGGGGGCACAATTTGAAGATAGAGGGGAGGCAGCTCAGAAGTAATGCGAGGATGTATTTCTTCACAGAGAGGGTTGTAGATGCATGGAACAGCCTTCCTGAGGAGGTCGTAGAGTCAAAAACAGTGGGGGAATTCAAGAATGCATGGGACAGACATAAGGCAATTCTTGTGGGGGGTAGGAGGAAGTAGACTGTTGGTTAACTAGGATCTTCAGCTTATCTGTTAGGTAGGGAAATGGGTAGCTTACATGGGCCAAGCGGTCCTTATCTGCCATCGAATTCAAATTCTATGTATGTGTACTGCTGTTTGACTATGTGTAACTAACATATATATTTGAATATTACTGCTGCATTTGGACAACCAGTGTTTATTAATAAATTAGTTATTTTCCTAGAGATAGCAGTAACTGGTTGTTTATGATTGCCTGTCAGAGTAAGACATTCCCGGATAAGAGGTACATATTAAAGGATCTCTGAGAGTGTAGAGTGTGCTATACCCAGAGCAGAGACCTTCACTACAGGGAGTCCAAGGGGTAGAAGGTGACAGAAAAGTGTTAGTAGAGCAATGGGGTCTATTCTTTTGTTCAAGAGGGGACTTTGATAACAGCATCACTGGTCCAGTTGGTCTCAGTGGCAAAAACCATAGAGTAAGAGACAATAGCCCACAGGAGACTGTTTGGTGCTTTGAATGGGTTCATCCACGCCTCAGTGACAGCCAAGTTTGCGGTGTAAAACACAGCACCAGTAACTCACCAACGTCAGCCACCACGCTCTGACAATCTGCTGTGCCACAGTAGGGGTGACCTCCATCAAGGGGCTTTTCCCCGGCCCCCATACCACCCATATATTTTATATATATATAATCAAATCCAGGCTGGCCCAGTGGATGGGGACAGGGAAAAAGCAACATCACCCAACAACAAAAAATCAAAGTCACAGCAGAAGTGTGCAACATGATTCCGTTGGCAACATCAGGGTGGCAAGAATGAGTCAGCACAATAATGGACTACGTTTGACTGTCACACAGAACAATCAGTGCATGCTGCCCTTGCACCCCATAAAGCAACGAATGGCTGGGCTGTGAGAGATGTGTAGGATTTTTACAGGAACATCATCTGAAGCAATTATGCTTTGAAAGTCCCATGAAAACTCAGACTTACTGGAGACCATCTGGATGTCTCAAAAAGAAAAGGATAAGGAACAAAACTATACCTCACATACCACAAAAATAAGAGTCAGTATGAGTGTCAAAATAAAAGGACCACCACTCATCCTTACCCCAGGTTTATTTTGCCAACTAACAGCACAAATAAACTGTCACTCATCCATGAAACAACTCAACAGTCAATCACTGTTCATATTCGTTTCACTCCAACAGTCCTTCATCTTATGACATCTCCTGCTTCAGCTTGTAATCATTGATAAACTGGTCCACTGCCTCACAGTTAGTGAATAAATAACTTTGTTTTGGTGGTTCACCCACAGCCTTGCTGAAGAAACAAAAAGGGCAGAACTGCCCATTTCAGCCAAGCATGCCTTATAAGCCAAGAGATCTTGTCTGCATTTTTGAGTTCTGGATAATACATCAGGAAAAAAATGTAATTCCTTTATCTTGGAACAAATGAGTCTCTGTGGTCTTCATTGGCTGAATATTCCACCAACCGTTGATCTAGATTATGTAGCTGTGCTCCTAGCAGCGCCATCTTGCCTTTGTTACTTGATTGGGAAACAAGAAACTTGTATCACCCGAACCAGTGTCTCCTCAGTCTGTAGCTCCTCTTTCAAAAACAACTGAACAGTCCACAGAAAATCCAGTTTCATGATATAATTCTTTAATCCCAGGATCTTTACGGTAGATACACACAGCTGATTTTCCTGCATCTTAATTTTGTTGGTGTCTTTTTTGTATTTAACTGTCATTGTTTCAAATCAATCATGCCTATCTGAATTCTGGAAGCCCCTTATAATCACGTAAATGCTGACTTGCTATCACTTCTAAGGTTTGGACTCAAAGCCAAAAACCCATTTATTGACTCCACTGTCTCTCTGGTACTCTGTACTGTCTCAAAAATGTGTTGGCGCCAAGAATTTATCCAGTAATTTACAGTGTTTATCTTTTTTGGGTGCCATTTAGGATAGAAATACCTTGTTTGAAGTTTAGAAATAGGTGTAAATACACCAAACTACAAATAAAGTACTATAAAAGGGACCAAAATTACAAGCAGTCAGGAGCGCCAAAACAGTGTGTGCTCTTGGCTCAAGTTAGCTTCCCTACTAACAGCTCTAAGTAGTCCTATCAGAAAACTGTCTCCCTCTCCCCATCCCATGTTAAGTACTCCCTTGTAACTGTGGCACCCCTTTATGTCCCATGCCAAGTAATCTCTGGCATCTAAGTGATACAGCTCTTCCTATCCTATGCCAATTAATCCCTGATATTTAAGTGGCACCCCTTTCTTTTCCCATCCCATGCTAAGTTATTTATAAGTTTATTCTCAAAGAGAAAATGGAATACACCACTGAGCAAACTAATTTTCAGGTTTTTCCAACAATCAAAGAGGTACAATTAACAATCAAAATGTGCAGAATGTATAGAATTATAGTGGTACAGAGTTCCACCATAAGAAGGAGCTTCTATATTAAACTCTGATTTTTGTATCTTAATACTGTGGCTGTCCCAAGATTGGACTAATCTGAAATTTGGCATGCACATAGTTGGTGCAGGGATTGCTGGCTCCTGTAAATTTGGTCATGGTCAGTTCAGTGGTTTGAAAGTTCTAGAAGGTTAAAAATACTAACAAATATGCTGTAAGACATTTTTTGTGCTCACCGATAGCACTAAAAGGCTAAAAGTTGAAATATGAAACTTTCAGGTTCATTAGAGTTTGGCCCAAGGATAATTGTTTGTGAGGTGGCTTTATTGATAAAATTGTAGTTCATGCGTGCACAATTAATGTTTTTCACAAATGCTTCAGAACTGGATTTTTTGAAATGGACACATATCACTTTTGTGAGTAGGCACCCACTTTCGCGAAACAAGACCCTTGCTTTTTTGAGCCTTAGTATCAGAAAATTGGGAAAAACAGGAGAAACCTTTGCCAACTAAAAACCAAGAAAATGAGCTAGAAGTTCAGTCTGAAGGTGTAAGAATGATTTTTTAAATAAAAAAAGCAGTTTTTAAAATATTTAATAAAATTAGGTTGTTACAAGTCACAAAACCAGGCTCTGCTTTCGTGACTTGTGAACCTGTTTTCATAAATCGTAATTCCACTTTCGTGAAGTTTAGCAGTCTTAAAAGTGGGAAAAAGAACAGAAAACTTAACTAATCAGAAACAAGAAAATATGGCAGAAGTTAAGTCAGAAAGTTGTTTAGTCAATAGTATAGGTAGTAAGATTGATTCTTCAAGTCTTTATTTTGGGTAAAAAAACTATTGTTATAGAATACTGATGAAAGGCTGAATCATACCATGGAAACATTCCTTGCTTTTGTTACTCATAAACCTGTTTACGTGATTCACAAAACCACTTTCATGAGAAACAGCCTCACTTTTGTGACACAGTCTGAAAATGAGAAAAACTCTGGATGACACTGTAGGGCCATGTCTGTGAACAAGCAGTTGAAATCTGATACATATCCAAAGCAAAAAGGTTATTGGGCTATCAGCACTAATGCTGAAAAAAATAAAGCTTCATTCTGAAGCAGGATTAAAATGCTAGAATGTATTGATAAGAAACATATTAATGAGCAGCACTCTTCCTACCATATGACATCAGTCAGTTATATATGCAGGACCACTCGCAAAGCAAACTGTAGGCATTGTTATGTAGTGTTCAACATGGGGTATAAGAAAGGCAAAATCTAAAGACGCCAGATGTTACATATGTTTTTAAAACATAAGGAAAAAAACTGCAATCAACTATGTTAATTATGCATGTATTAGTGTCAAAGCACAAAGCATACAAAGTAAAAAAGTGAGAAATACATGGTCTTACATCCCCAGCGCAACCTCCATGGACTCCGTCCTAGACATTTTCAAGTCAAAATTTCTTGCTCTCTGGGACCACTATGCCCCACTCAAAAAGGTTTGTGTAAGGGGAGCCCATCTGCCATGGATCACTGCAGACCTCATGGACCACCTCCATGCCAGGGACAAGGCATGGAAAGCCTACAAGTCATCGGGGACGCACGCCAACCACCTACGCTATAGAACGCTTAGAAATACCTGCACCAGGCTTATCCATCAGGCAAAAGCCCACTACTTCTCATCATCCGTACAAAAAAATCTAAATCATCCAGCCAAGTTTTGAGGTCAATCAAATCACTTTTCTCCCTTCCCACCCAGCCCCCCACCCCTGCCCTAGTTGCAGGCTGCTCCACCATATCAGAACCACATGCAGTTGCCACGGTTTTCAACTCAGTGTTCACTAGCAGTGCATCCCTTCACTACTCAAACCCACCGCCCACTACGTACCACCCGACATCCACATCCCTACCCACTTAAACCCCTTGCCGGCTTTCTTCTTCTCCCTGGTTACTCCATTCGAAGTACTCAAAGCCCTGCTTGCTCTCAATCCCTCAAAGGGCAAATGCCCCTCAGGTTTGGATGCCAAAATGCTCTACCTTTCTGCCCCAGCAATCGCCATACCTCTAGCATCCCTTTTCAACCTCTCCTTCACTACGGCCTCTATAGTCTCAGATTGGAAGCATGCCACAGTTATCCCACTCCCTAAAGCTGCGACCCTCACCCATCCTCCTCCAGAAACTACCGCCCCATCTTCCTCCTACCCACTCTAGCCAAAATCCAGGAACAACTAGTCCTCACGTAACTTACTGCCTTCCTTGTCTCCTCCTCCTTCTTTACTCCAAACCAGTCTGGTTTTAGGAAATCCTACTCCACTGTAACTTCCCTCCTCAGACTCACTGACTCCATCCTGACAGGTATGGACAAAGGTCACATCACATCTGCCATTTTCATTAACCTAGCTAAGGCTTTCAACACAGTCTCACATGCCCTTCTCCTGTTGAAACTCTCCAGTGCAGGTCTCTCCAGTGTGGCCATCAGCTGGTTCAAATCATACCTGGCAGACAGGTCCCAATCAGTAAGAATTGGTGCCTCCACCTCCAACCCCCTCCCCTGTCACCATTGGTGTGCCCCAATCCTGTTCTACATTTTTCTCAACGACCTGCCATCAACCTGCCCGGATACATCCATTCACATGTACGCAGACAATACAGTTCTGTATACCTAAAGCCACTCCCAACTGGAAGTAGCGTCCAGACTCCAGCAAGATTTCACCAATGTTCAGCTCCGGTTTCGCACTAATCAACTTATCCTCAATGCCAAGAAAATGGTCTCTTTAACCTTCAGCATGAGACAGAGGCTCTCCCGACTCCCTGCCTCCCCCACCTTCAAAACCCTTGATGGGACCCACTTAGGAGTCTGTACCTCTTTCAGATACTTCAGGGTCTGGCTGGACCAACGCCTCGACTTTTCTACTCACATCAAAGCAACCCACAAAAAACTGCACCCCAGGCTGGGCGCACTTTACCGTAACCGTTGCTGCATTCCTCTGCCAGCCCGCAAAGAAATACTGCAGAAAATGATCCTCCCTATTTTTTGACTATGGGGACGTAGTATACAGTGCCACCCCCAAATCCACCCTGGCTAGACTGGATTCTCTTTTCAACTCCTTCTGTCGATTCGCACTGGACTGCCCACCCTCCACCCACCACTGTGACCTGTACCGCTCCCTAAACCTCCCCTCACTTTTAGACAGGCGCCAGTACCACTGTAATAGAATCACAGCAAAATTCTGGGCCCAGTTATTGCCGTCCTACCTCGCCTTCACCTTAACTGCTCAAACACCATCTACATACACACTCAGGAATTCCAACTCCCGGCTCTTTCAAGACCCGTACATGGTGACCTCTGCCGGCCAGTCAACGTTTAGAGCCCGACTACCAAAACTGTGGAACTCCCTGCCTGCGGACATCTGGCATGCCCCCTCCTCTTGGCAACAAATTTCCCTCCTAAAAGGGCAAGTCTCCATCAACTGCCCAGGCTGCCTAGACTCACACTAGAATGAGCCAGCTCGCCAGCTGTTAAAACTATGGTTCCCTCGAAATGTTTTAACTCTGTCCCAGTTAGTTGTCACTGCACTTTCTACTGATTACTGCCTGTTGCATGCTGTGTACATACTGTTTATATTCCTGTATATATCTTTTGTATATAATCTGTGTGAATTTTCGATATTCTGTATTTTGTATCTCTGTATTTCATATGTATGTAACATCCCATCCCCAACAACCCCCAGGACGCATCTGGACTCTAGCAGTAGTCTGCTCAGTATGCCTCTCCTGGTAAAACTTTTAAATAAATAAATGACAGAGCAAAAGCCTTTGGAACCTTGGTCAGTCTGTAGTGTGATGTTCCTCAGGTTTGAACAATCATGCGATGCAATGTTGGCATTACCTTAATATTGACACTATCTTGTCAGCTTGTCAGACAGTAAAATTTATTAATGCAATTCTATTGGTAAAATATAAACAGACTAATAGATAGTTGACTGTATACAAGGTTATAACATCACCTTGCACCATGAGACCAAAATTTTGCTTTCTCCTGTCATTCTGTGAGAGGAGCCCTGTTAGCCTACCTTGTTTCCTGCATAATATTGCAGGGTGACCTGTGGAGGTCTGGGACTGAAGAGTAATGGGACACTGTGCTCTACCTTAAGTACTCTTTATTGAACTTACTAGTAACTTTGGTTACTGGGACAGCCAGGGGTGTCTTTTTCTGTGACTTTTATTTGTCTGTTTTGTTATATTGATGTGTATTGGGGTGTCTAGATGTGAGTCTGGTGCATGTGTTGTGAGAATTGAGTTGGGGGGTTATTAGGGTAGTTTTATTTTTAGGGTTTTTGGATTCTGTGATTATTGATTAGAGGGTGGGTTTACCAGGGTTTTTTAGTCTGGATTTAGTTGTTTAGTATATGTCTTGGGGACAGAGGTATACCCCATTTCTTGTACTCTTCGGAGCTACCTTGCTGACTTCACCGACTCTTTATTGAACTTGGGCTTGCAGTATAGTCTAGCGGTTAGAGTAATGAGCTATGAACGAGCTTGATACATCCAGCAGACCAGACCTAGGTTTGATTCTCACAGTCTCCACTTGCATACTGTGTGACTCTGAGCAAGTCACTTAACCGCCCAGTGCTCTCAGGTCGTCCCTGAAAACAGGCACTTGTGCCTAGTGGGCCTTACCCAGTTACCAAAGACTAAAATAAATGAATAAAATAAAATTCAGCTGCCTCCCAATCCTGCAGTGATTTTCCACCACTGTTGGGAAGTTGGGATAGCTAGAAGGCAGGATCATTAATGCAGCTTTGCTCCAGGAGTTGGAGATGAGGTAGGTATGAACAGGAGCAGGATAAGGAGTCATCCTGGGTTGAAATGGAACCGAGACTGGGGTGCTCCCTGCCTGGTTCCTATCCTGAGGGCTCCTGAAATGCTAACGGATAGGGCAGCCATTGAGCCCACCAGCATGGCTCCTCCCCCTTTAGGGCAACTCTTTGTAATGCCAGGTCCATTAGGAATATGGAGTGGGAACCTTCTTGAATACCGATCTCCTGGCTGCTAAAGTGGATTTCTATAGGAACTTGGGGAATTTGTGGCTGAACTGATGTTGGAGTACCCAGGTGGCTGGTACTGGGTAACTTCAGTATCTGGGCTTATGATGAATCCCTTTTGCCTGATCAGTAATTCCTGGGGCACATGGAGCTGTTGGCTTCACACAGGTTGTTACCTCTGCAACCTCTGCAGCTCCCCAATTTAGTCACACCTTGGACCTGATTTTCCCACTTGGGCTTAATATATCAGATATTGAGGTTGATCCAATCTGTTGAGTGGATCATAACACTGTATGGTTTCAGGTCAGGGCCCTACATGAAGCACATAACTTTCCCTCAGTGAAGCCAGCCCAGTATCAACCTTTAAGAGATCTGGAGCTTTTGAGGCTCCTGTCGGTTTTGGACTTCTTGAGCCTGTTGCAGGTACGTGCTGAGATGGGCTGCGACTGTGGTGGGGGCCTATAATATGGCTATCACCGTGGCTCTCAACTCATTTGCACCACATTGTGTATGCCCTAAAGTGTCCCAGCAGAACTGCCCTGGTTCAGTGAGGAGCACAGATAAACGAAGGACAAAGGGTAGAAATTGGAGTGTTCTTGGCAGAACTCGGGATCAGTGAAGGATAAGTTAACACTGCTAGTTCATTATAGAGTATTAGGGGACGGTTACCTTGCGAAAGGCAGAGTCCTTGTCATGGGTGATTGCTGCAGTGAAGAACAGATAAGCTCAGCTGTTCTGCACTGGGGACAGGTTGTTACATCCGACTTGCCTACAGTTCAGGTAGGGGGGTTGACACTCAAACTTTGTGAGGTGTTTGGCTGATTCTTCCTCTATCCACTCCTCAGACTCTCCAAGTGGGTTGTCGGGGCCCAGCATAGTGTAGTCTGTGGTTAATGGAGAGCCTCAGTCTGTCTGGGAAGAGTTTCAATCTGTGCCTACTAAGGAGATTCTCTGGGTGGTCATGAAGCTGTGTCCCACCTCTCATTCACTGGATCCTGGTCCTACCTGGCTGTTCAAAAAACAACAAAAAAATACCAGTTCCCAGAAAAAATGCTAACTCTGTACACATGTCTCAAATAGGAAAATGCTCTGTGAGCAAAACAGTAGACTTCACCCTCCGACTTTTGAAGGTGAGCCTAGCACCCAGGTTTGTGCTAATCATTTCATATACTTGAGAAAGATAATAAAAGCATCAGATGATTTGTTACAGCACTCAAAAAGAACTTGGCCCACACCACATTTAAAATTTTTTAAGAAGGTCAAAAACAGCTCAACATTTACTTGGTGCATAAAAGATCAAACAGAGCAACAGTTCTTGCATAATGTATCATAATGCCTAATGATTTTGAGAAATGAAAACCTTCCGGTCCACATAAGTTGTCTGTCCCTTTAAATATATACTGTTCATCAGTATTAGAGCCAGCAAAGATAGCATACATTATATTCACAATGAAGTTCATTCAGCCGGTAAAAAATTACATAGGTAGTACCTTATAACTAGGTACACATTCCACAAACTTCTGAATTTAAAGTAATTAATGTAAACAAAGTGCCTTAAGGTAACTTGATGACAATGCTAAACTGCAAAAACAAGCTTCAGAATAACTTTGTCTACAAAGCTCATATATATTGATCTGAAAATAGCTTCACTGAGCATAAAACATAGTAGGAAAAGAGGACAGAGCATTTTTGAAAAACCATGCCAGAAACAACCAGATGAAACATAGAAACATAAGACAGTCATGGCAGATAAGGTCCTTCAAGTTTGCCCATTGGGCCTTATGTAACCCCATGATATAGTGCTGATGTAGGATTCTAACCCTCCCTATCAGTCTTCCTGTTCCTTTCCCTGGTTTTGTCTCTACAAGTGAGCACTATTCCTTTTCCTCCATCCCAAGCTTGTTTGAAGCACTCCACTGTTTTAGTTCCTACCACCTTGGCTGGCAAACTGTTCCATGGTTCCCCCACCCTTTCTGTAAAATAATACCTTATCACATCCCTTGTGAACCTTCTTCCTGTCAGCTTTATGATATAGGTACATGAAGTCCAGCTTGGGGGGGGTGGGCAGAGACTTACACTGAGAGTGTGTAACTGTGCAAAGCTGGATACACAACACAGATTGCTGCTGGTGCTAATATTGCTTTAAAACAGGTTGTGACACCAGTACATCCTGCTGGAATAGCTGAACTAGAGAAGGGGATAAACTTCCTTATGCCTGGATATACCAGACAGAGGAAGACATGCCCACAGACCTATCTGGCTGTTATTGGGCTGTCAGGAGTCCTTGGGTCCAGTGATTGCTGAGATTGTCCAATGTTCTCTTGGGGAAGGTGTGTTTCCAATGACACTGAAAGGGGCTGCTGTGAGACCCCTCCTAAAGATACCATCAGTTGAACTGGACATCTTGGCCAATTACAGGCCTGTCTTGAACCTTCGCTTTTTGGGGAAGGTGATTGAGAGGGTGTTGGCAGTCCAGCTGGCGATGCACCTGACAGCACGACTGAGGGTCTTGGTGGGACTCAGAGGCACTAGGTTGAGATGGATTGAGTACTTTCTCTTCAGTGTGCAGCAGATTGTGTGGGGAAATGTTTTCTCATGTCTAGCTGCCCTGACCTGTGGAGTCCCACAGGGTTTGAGTGTACATGCTGACACTGGGGCGATTACTCATAGGTACAGTGTGCAGTTTCACTGCTATGCTGATGATATTCAACTGTACCTATTGTATGTCCATGGGGAGGGAAAAGTAGTCTCTATGCTTAATGGGTGACTGACTGTGATCAAGGATTGGACGGCAGTTGGCTCAGGATGAATCCAGATAAGACTCAGGTGTTACTGGTGGATTTGGGTATTTAGAGCATGGTGGGTTTGGGGAGGATTGTGTCTGGCTTACATCTTGGCCCCTCTCAGCTTACCCCCAGACATAGGGTGAAGAGTCTGAGCATCAACACGGACCATAAGCCAACATTAGAATATCAGATGTCGGCTGTGGTACGTGGTGGAATTTTCCATTTTAGGATCATCACCCTGATCAAGACTCGTCTTAATTCCCAGGACCTGAACACACTAGTGCATGCCTTTGTTTTATTGGTTGGTTCTTGTTTTGCAGTTAATCTTTTTATTGCCATATTTTAAAATGCAAAACAATACTGACAATGATTACAGATAGGCAGAGTATCAGTGACAATGACAACAGTGGCACAGGTGACAGGCATTCATAGTTATGTTAACACCATTGTCTGATTGTTACAGCACTCCATGAAGAAGTTTTTGGAGTGCTTTAATATGCCTTTTTTATAGTCGCATAACTAACTAACAACTTTTAACAACACAAACATAAGCTAATAAGAGGTGAGTTGGTGGTTCAGGGGTGTACTTAAGTAAGATACTCTTTGTACAGACAACCTAAAAGTTGTAGTAGCTAGACTCAGAAGGTAATAGTGAATGGAACACATTCCGAAGAAAGGGGGGTTACTAGTGGAGTACCTCAGGGCTCAGTACTGGGTCCAGTCCTCTTTAACATCTTTATAGGAGACATTGCAGAGGGTCTGAAGGGAAAGATATGCCTCTTTGCAGATGACACAAAGATCTGTAACAGAGTTGATGCACAAGAGAGGGTAGAAAAGATGAGAAGGGACTTGGCAAGGTTGGAGGAATGGTCAGACATATGGCAACTTAGATTGAATGCAAAGAAGTGCACAGTAATGCACCTGGGAAACAAAAACTCAGGAGAAGAGTACACAATAGCAGGGGAGGTACTAACAACAACAAAAATGGAAAGGGACCTGAGGGTAGTCATATCAGATGACCTAAAGGTGGGTAAGCAATGTGAGAAGCCGGTAAGGAGAGCCAGGGGGATACTGGGATGCATAGGAAGGGGCATTACAAGTAGAAAAAGGGAAGTGGTTATCCATCTATACATACAATTGGTGAGACCTCATCTGGAGTACTGTGTGCAATTTTAGAGACCTCATCTACACAAGGACATAGACGGGATGGGAGCTGTCCAGAGGAGGGTAACTAAAATGGTGCAGGGTCTGCAGCAGAAACCATATGAAGAGAGAGACTGAGAGAGCACAATATGTATACCCTTGATGAAAGGAGGGACAGGGGGGACATGATAGAAACTTTCAAGTACCTCAAGGGAATCAACAAAATCCAGGAGGGTAGCATCTTTCAGAAAAAGAGATGTGTAAGAACAAGGGGGCACAATTTAAAGATAGAGGGGGGACGGCCCAGGGGTAATGTGAGGACATTTTTTTTCATGGAGAGAGTGGTGGATACATGGAACCGTCTTCCTGGGGAGGTTGTTGAGTCTAAAACAGTTGGGGAATTCAAACATGCGTGGAACAGACATAAGGCAGTTATAGTGGGGGGTTGCAGGAAGTAGGCTGTTGGCTAACTAGAATCTGCAGCTTATCCAGTAGGTAGAGAAATGGGTAGACTGGGTGGGCCAAGTGGTCCTTATCTGCCATCAAAGTCTATGTTTCTATGTTTACACCTGTTCTGGGAGTTAGAAACTGAATGTAGGGGTGCTACCAAGGGTGTTATTTCTTAAGAGTACCAGTAGCCGGGTGAGACAGGCAGCCATATGAGTGCCACTTGCATAATGTAAGCTTATTGATCTGCATACTGTGGTGGGCAATCTATGTCCTGCTGTGGGTGTATACATGGCCACGTGTGTGATACCCAGGAGGAGGACAGCTGATGAGGAAAGTGTTCTAGTGGTGTAGGACCTTTGTACTGAGGGACAGGCCCAGAGAATATGAAAGATGTCCCCACCCAGTGAATTATATCTCCGACAGTTATCATTACAGAAAAGGTGCATCTTGTGTAATGCCAAGGGGGTCCTGTACCAGGAGTGGATAATTTTATTTTGGATTAGCTTACTGTGGGTATCCTTGAATACTTTTTGGTTGAAGGACCAGAAGTCTGCCCAATCCTGGTCAGTTATAGAGGTATTTAACATCTTGTCCAATCACAGCTTGGATTGGAGGGACTGGGAGGGTGCATTATCTCTGGTCACCTCATAGAGTTCCTGTGCTAGACCCCTGTTTAGTTTCAACCATTGGTTCAGTGTGGATGGGGATGGATAGGGCACCTTAGATCCTCAAAGGAGATCCTGCACTGCACTGCACTTCTGATTTGCAAAAATTTCCAGAATTCTGTTCTTGAACTATTCCTTTTAGTCTGCAATGCCTAAAACATGTTTACTTCCTTTGTTGTCTTTATCTAGTATATCTTTGAGGACTATGATTCCCCTTGCTCTCCAGTCTGGCCAGTTTAGGATTTTGTTCTCTATTTTGATATTAGGGTTCCCCTACAGTGGGGAATAGTCTACAGGTGTGGGGTTCAAACCCAGTCATTTATGCATCTTAAGCCAATATGCCCTTGAGAGTCCTATTGCGGGGTGACTGGTCAAGTCTCTGAGGAATATATTCCCATAGGAGTGTGGTTGGGGTGTGTCCAGAAATTAGGCTGCTGTCCATCTCTACTCATTGTGGAGTGATGGAGTCCTGCCCTTGGAATCAGCATATCATCTGTATGGCCCTGAAGGCCCACAGACAACCCATCATCTATAGGAGGCCCCAGTCTCTGGCTGACCAGTGAGTTCTTAACTTACAATGGCTGCATCTGGGGCAGAACCCCTCCCAAATAAAGTTACCAATGTATTTATCCTGCAAAGTAATCCATCTTTCAGGGATTTCTGGTGGTAAGTGAAATAACACATAGAAAAATTTCAGGGCAGTTGCCATCTTGCTGGTTGAGATGTTCCTGACAACGGTGAGCTTCAGGGCTTTCCATTTGTCCCATTCAGTACAAAAGTCTGATAGTAGAGGGGAAGGTTTGCCTCATACATTTTTGAGACTTTTGATGTGATTTGTAAGCTGAGATATGTTATAGCCCTGGGAGACCACTTCAGGCCCTAAGCTTCAAAGAGGGAAGCTGTGCACATCTTGCTTAGAAAAAACACTTCTGTCTTACCTGGCTCACCTTGAGCCCAGGCAGGGATGTGAATAGAGGCAAGAAACTCACTAAGGGTTGGATGGAGGTGTCTGCTTTCCTTAGTAGTACCAGTAGGTCATCTGCGTATAACATGGTTGAGTATGTGGTAGGCCCCATAGTGATACCTGTGTTATGTGGTTGTGTTGCTGAATGGCTGCAGCCTTGGGTTTAATAGCCAGGACAAGTAACAGAGAGGAAAGTGGGCACCCTTGTCTGGTGCCTTTGGCCAAGGGGAGGCTCAGTAGCAATTGGGGAGCACCCTGGCTGAAAGAGATGTGTATAGCATTTTGTCACAGGAGCAAAAATTAGGTCCCAGTCTTGTGTGGCTAAGACAAGATGATTGTAGCTTCATTCTACAGAGTCTCAGTCCTGTGTGGCCAAGACATGGTGACTATAGATCCATTCTACAGAGCTGAAAGCTTTTTCAGTATATTGCCATCACAGCAGCAGGAGAATGGCTTGCTTTTGCTGTGTACATGAGATAATCAGAGATCTGATGTTGCTGGAGCTGACACTCCCCTTGATAAAAGCCCACCTTCTTAATAACCATATTAAATCACTGATGGGGAGAAAACTCTGACTGACTTATTAGGCGCTAGTTACCCCACATTCCACACCTCATCTCCCCATTCCTGTAAGAGTGAGAAAACTAAATCATTACTAGCAGTTATATTGACATAGTGGGTGAGAGCCAACTTGGTGGTTCAGGTGCTTGGAATGGTACTCCAGTTGGAGGGACTCCAGTGGTGCAGGTCTGTGTAGGGCATAAGGTGACTCCAGCATAAAATATCTGGTGCTCCAGCATGTTAGCTAGTAGATGCTTCAAGAAGGTAACTTACAAGGGGCCTCCACAACAGTTCTGCAAAAAGGGCTGTATGGTCAGAGGCCCAGAGACCATGCAGTTTCCCAAATGCCAGTTTGGTGCCACTGATGCCTATGTCATTCTCCAGCCTCATTCCGAACTACCCCTGATGAAACTGTGTGAAAGGGGGTGGGGTGAGAGCAACTCTTATGCTGTGTGGCGAAGGCTGTTGCCACTGGACAGCAGGATGCACCCTGCAACATAGGCTAGTGAAGAAGAGTTGCACCTGGGGTAGGTACTGGTAATCACCTCTAGGCAACAGACTTGGCAAAATGCACTTGCTGTACATATGCTGTTGGGGGCATATTTCATGGGTTACAAAACTGATGGCAGTTAATATTCAACCTTTACCCAAACCTTGCTTAATACTGTATGTGTAAATCATTAAAAACAAGAGAACATTAGGAACAGTCTTCACATGCCGGCGATCCCGGTTCGGGAATGGACTCAGGTCATCGGGGATCGGCAGAGGAAGGGTAGGATTGAGCATCCGATGGGCTGCTCTCCTATCCTGGGGTGGGTTAGGGACTATCTTCACTCATGTAGTGGCCCCCAAAGGAGATTGGAGGCACTGCATGAAGTGAAGCAAAGGAGGAACAAGAAAAATGGAAAATAAACGCTCCAGAAGTTAGCCGGATGATGGCTGCTAGCCCCAGGCACCTCCGAAGACTCCCTGAGAGCCACAAAATACCTCAGCAGCTCCTGGGACCAAGAGAAATAGTGTGCTGGTTCCTCTCACCGGTGCCTTCCCCCTTGGAGGAGTGGAGACCCATCCGGTGAAGTGTTACACTAGGCTACCCTGCAGAAGGCTGCAGATGTGAGGTAGGTGGTCAGAAGGGGGATAGTAGGGGAATGTCTGTGACCATGGCAGCCCGAAGGAGAGTCATCTCTGGGGCACATAGGGGGGATAAGCAAATAATGCAAAAAAAAAAAAGGAACCATCTTCACAGTAGCTTTATTCTAAAGGATGTCAAGCCAGAGGGCATTTAGCTACCTGTGGTGATGGTAGCAGTTCAAGATTGCATTTTTGTTTTGTCCCTTGGATAATCTGCCAGTTCAGTGGATGCTAACAGTTCCTGAGCAGAGGATTTTTAAATTAGTTCAGTTCAGTGAGAGTAAAAGTTCAACCCGGAGGCAATTGTAAATAGTTAAATGACTGGCTATTTTTATGCATCTAACTACTTTAGATTACAACATTTTGTATACTAATTGCTGTGTGTGTTAGGTCTACGATTGTGCAATGTTCCATGTTTTTAGTGCAACATAAGCTTACTGAAACACAAGACTGTCTTGTGAACAGGATTGTAAAAAATTCTTATGTCACTTGTATAAAAATAAAGTTTTATCTATATATCCATCAGTTTACAGGGGAGCAGAACTGGAGTGGGGTCTCAAGAAGTTTGTCCTTGTGTCCCAAAAGACAGTCCTTGAGTCCATTGCAACTGACCACCACCCATACCTGCTCTATTAGTGACTGGCTGCAGTTGGTTGAGTGTGTTGAAGCAGATGTATGGTAGCAGTTCCTGCATGATTTGTGGTTTTGGGCTTGTAATGCAGTCAAGAGTAGGTTTGGAACAGTGCATGTAAAATGGCGCAGATGTATGAGTTCCACAACATCAGGTGTGAGTTCCACAGAGTTCAGTATACAGCTGGAGTAGAGGTAAGCTAAAGGTAGGAGTCTGTGCTGCAGGAGAAAGAAACAGAGAGTGTGCAGATTCTCAAGTGTCGCCAGTAGTCAAACCAGAAACGTAGTTGTTTGTACAGGGTTTGTAACATTCACACTACTGGCTGTTGACAGAGAGAGCATCTAGTGGGATTAAACATAGAAACATAGAATTTGATGGCAGATAAGGACTGCTTGGCCCACCCAGTTTGCCTATATCCCCACCTAATGCATAAGCTGCAGATCCTACCTAACCAACAATCCTACTTATTCCTACTTCCACCCCCTAGAATTGCCTTATGCCTGTCCCATGCAGTCTTGAATTCGACCGTTTTTGACTCCACAACCTCCTCAGGAAGGCTGCTCCATGCATCCATAACCCTCTTCATGAAAAAATACTTTCTCACATTACCTCTGAGCCGTCCTCCCTCTAGCTTCAAATTGTACTCCCTTGTTTTTGCATACCTCTTTTTCTGAATGATGCTACCCTCTTGGACTTTGTTGATTTCCTTGAGGTACTTGAGTTTCTATCATGTTCCCCCCTCTCCCTCCTCTCCTCGAGGCTATACATATTAAGCTACTTAAGACTCTCTTGATATATCTTCTGGTGCAGACCCTGCACCATTTTAGTTGCCCTTCTCTGGACTGCCTCCATCCTGTCTATGTCTTTGTGGAGAGTGGGTCTCCAGAACTGCACGCAGTACTCCAGATGGGGTCTCACCAGCTGTCTGTACAGAGGGATAATAACTTCCTGTTTTCTACTGGTGATGCCTCTCCCTATGCATCCCAGTATCCCCCCAGCCCTCCTTACTGCCCTCTCACATTGCTTGCTCACCTTTAGGTCATCTGATATGACTACACCCAGATCCCTTTCCATTTTTGTTGTTGTTAGTATCTCACCCCCTATTGTGTACTCTTCCCCTGAGCTTTTGTTTCCCAGGTGCATTGCTTTGCACTTCTTAGCACTGAATCTAAGCTGCCATACATTTGACCATTCCTCCAGCCTTGCCAAGTCCCTTCTCATCCTTTACACCCCAACTTGTATATCAACTTTGTTGCAGATTTTTGCGTTGTCTGCAAAGAGACATACTTTTCCTTCCAGTCCCTCTGCAATGTCGCTTATAAAGACATTAAAGAGACCGGTCCTAGTACTGAACCCTGTGGTACCCCACTAGTAACCCCCCTTTCTTCAGAGTGGACTCTGTTTGCTATTACCCCCTGTGTCCGGTTCTCCAGCCAATTCTTTACCCAGGCTACCATCTTGGGACCCACTCCCAGGCTAGCCAACTTGTATATTAATCTTTTGTGTGGGACTGTGTCAAATGCCTTGCTAAAGTCTAGGTAGGCCATGTCCACAGCCCCTCCCTGATCTACTACTTTGGTCACCCAGTCAAAGAAATCTATTGGATTCATCTGACATAACCTTCCCACTGTGAATCCATGCTGCCTTTGGTCTTGTGCTCCTCTGGCCTCTAGGTACTCAACAGTTCTTTCTTTCAGAAGTGATTCCATCATTTTCCCAATCACTGAGGTTAAACTAACAGGTTTGTAGTTTTCTGCTTCTGCCCTGATCCCACTTTTGTGAAGTGAAATCACATCTGCCCTCCTCTAGTCCTCAGGTACCACCCCATCCTCCCATGATTTATTAAAGAGGGTAGTCAATGGTGTCACTAGTTCTACCCTTAGTTCTTTTAGAATTCTGGGATGAATCCCATCAGGCCCCATTGCTTTGTCCACTTTGAGTTTTAAGAGTTTCTTCAGAACCCTTTCTTCTGTGAAAGGGCTGGTTTCAACTCCCGTAGTGTGTGTCTGTTGTTTGGTTTAAGTACCTCACCCTCTTCATTTGCGAATACTGAGCAAAAATATTTGTTTAGACTCTGTACCTTTTCACAGTGACCCTCAGCACCCCCCCCCATTAAGCCTCACTATCCCTCCCTTGGTCTTCCTTCGCTCCCTGATGTACTTCTAGAAAGTTTTATCCCCCTTCTTAACTGAGTTAGCTTCTGGAATCATGGGGTGGTGTAGGTGCACGGGGGCTGACCTAGGGCCCTTTATGATAGACCCTAAACCAAGTATGCAACTGTCCCTTCACCTCTAGATCTCCTTATCACACCTTTCTCCACTATACTCTGCTAGTCCCTAGCCTCATCTTTTACCTTCACCTTCTTTCCCTACCTTCCTTCTTAAACTCTCCCTGCTGTCTCTGCACATTAACTTTCTCCTATAATGCACTTATCTTTTATGTATGCAACTCTACCCAAACATCTGCTGTTATAGCATCAGACTTTACTGCCAGAACCCTGCCTTACCTGGCTGTATCACGTCATGAATTGTCACTTATGAACTTTGTATGTGCTGTTTGCGTGATTGACGATACCTTGTATGCTACGTCCATATGTCTTGATTGACAATGTTACCTTGTATGTTATGTCCATATGTCTATGTAAATGACCCAGGACCTCCTTGTAAAAGAGCTTGCTCAATGGAGTTTTTCCTGCAATAAACTTGAACTTGTCCATATGCTCTTCGTCTCCCCCCATTCACTTTTTAGGAAAAGCTAGTTCAAACAAAATACTTACAGGGTCATCTTGACACTTGTGCTTGTCCTGCCAGTGTATTTAGTTGGTGCTGGAGATTCGGGCAGCTTCTAATTTCAGGGTGTAAATTGCTTTTGCTGTAGTAGGTGTCATGGTTGCAACATTTAGAATGGAAATGGCTGCTTCCACCATGGAGGCCCAGGACTTTTTCGTGAAGTTCTCACCTCTGGTTAGCTGTGTTGATGGTGGATTTCATGCTGGCTTCAGTGCAAGCTTTGTTACATCCAGACTGGACTATTGTGATACTCCTTCTCTAAGACTAGCTGCAGGTTTGGATTGCTTGCAGCTAGCTCAGATTGCTGCAGCGTGATTGATTGCTGCAGTTTCTTGGTTTGAGCGTATCTCTCCTGCATTGTGAATGTTACACTGGCTGCCTGTGAGGTGGTACATCTCCTTTGAGGTAGGTTTGTTAACATAGAAAGCCCTACAGGATTTAGGCTGAGGCTACCTAAAAGAGATCCTATGTCTATATGCTCCTGATCACCCTCTTTGTTCCTCTGAGGTGGGCCTCTTGAAGGTCGACAGATCTTGTTTAAAACTGTCTGGAGACTGGACTTTTGCGGTGGTATCTCCAGTTTTCTGGACTCAGCCACCATGTGAATTTAAGGAGGCTCCTTTGGGTAAGGTATTTATGTGATGATTAAAATGTAATCTCTTTTCAATAGCCTAATCAAATGACTTATGGTGTTTTATATTATCTTTATTGCAAAAAACTGTGTTAACGCACCAGTTAAGTTTCAAGGTAACACCACAAAAGTGAGGAAATGTGGCGATAGGGTTTCTAACCCCAACTCCCTACTCCCCCAAGCAGCAAAAGGAAAAGCCCATACAAGCAACCACAGACAGCCATCATCAGGTAAGACAAACAACATATAACTGTTTCCAGATGACACAAATGCAGAACTACTGATGTGCTAACTTTGTGGATTTGTATCTGTGGCCTTCACACTGTAAGATGGACACACTCACTTGTCAGAGCAGACAGAGATCCAAGATACTCAAATCACAACACTGCTTCTGTTTGCCGAAGTGCAGGCCCCTGCAGCCACAGATACAAATCCACAATACCCAAATTACAAACCCAAAGTACAAGAGTTGTTTTGTCTGCAGAAGTGCAGGCCTATAATGAACCAGCATTTCTGTAGTCTCAGGTGCTCATGCACACTGTAAGACATGCACACACTTGATAGGCCAGTGCTTCTGCAGTCAGAAATGTAAGCCATAGACACTGAACTCTGGCTACAGAAGCATGGGAGCCACAAAATCCATAACACCAACACTGCAACAGTAATTTTGTCTGCAGAAGTGCAAGCACTTCAGGGGCCTGCATGTCTTCAGACACAGGTGTAATATATACACACCAACTTCTGGCTTCAGACAGGCAGACCCCTATTACAGAGACAGAAGTACTGTTGCAATGTGGGTATCATGGTTTCAGCTAGAAATTGTTCAAGGGTAGCAGGTTTTCAGATACAAAAATTGCAACAGTACATCTCTGTGCAGAAGCACAGGCCCCTGAGGGAGCTCCCCGGTAAGACAAACACGATTTCTGGCAGCAGAAGTGAGGCACATGTGGGATATGCCAATACACAGACGGAAATACTGTTGCAATGTCTGTATCATGGTTTCAGCAGCAGATCTACAAATTGTTCAAGGGGGTAGCAGGTTTTTAGTTATGCAGCTGCATCTAGAAAACCATGCAGTTGCAGATCATGCTATCTAGCGAGATACTTCATGCAGTGTGCATGAGTACCTGTGTATGAAGAAGTGCAGGCCTCATGGAGCCTTCTGTCTGCAGAACACACTGTACAACATACAGACACAGGTGTAGTCGCAGATAGGAATCAATGAAGGTAGTACATAAGTGGTACTGCATTTGTGTCATCTGGAAACAGTGGTATGTTGTTTGTCTTACCTGATGATGTCTGTCTGTGGTTGCTTGTGTGGGCTTTATTTATTTATTTAAAAGTTTCTAATCGGGAAAGGCACACTGAGCTGAGGCTCATTTCCAGGTGCGAACCGGGGCTTGTCCTTTTGCTGCTTGATGGGGGAGTTAGGGTTGGAAACCCTACCTCCACATTTCCCTACTTTTGTGGTGTTAACATGAACCCTCACTGGTGCATTAACGCAGTTGTTTTGCAATGAATTTCCTTACTTTTTGAAATAGTATAATTGTGGGACCTGCACTTCCATCCCTACATAGATGCATATATCTCTGTTGCTATGGACCCTTCCCTTTCATTTCTGCCAAAACAACAGTTTAGTTCCTTCATATCAGTCAATCAATCAATCATCGTTTATTTGTAAAATAGCACTATTCCAAAACCATAGCGCTAGTACATAGCCATAAAATTTGTAAAAACAACTATGCATATAAAAACAGCTGCAGCAGATCAAATAAAATCAAGGAATGCCAAGGTAAACAAGCATTTGTCAATGCCGAATGTTGATTGTGTTGGTCCGTTGAGCTCGCTCACTGGCCCTCTACCACTCGCTCATTCTGTTGCTCCCGGTGCTGCAGGCTGCTCTTTTGTACTGGGCTCCTGCCTGCGATGGCACGTTTTTCTGCCCACAAAGAAATCTGCAGCTGTCCTGACAGAGCTCCATTGAGGTGGCTCACTCCCCCTCTCTCACTCTCTCATTCCGTTTCTGCCGGCACTGCAGGCTGGCCTTTTGTACTGGGCTCCTGCCTGTGTTGCCGCTTTTGTGCTCACAAAGGAATCCACAGGAGTCACGATAGAGCTCCGCTGAACTCACTCACTCCCCCCCTTCACTCGCTCGTTCTGTGTCTCCCACTGCTGCAGGCTGTCCTTTTGTACTGGGCTCCTGCCCACGTTGGTGGCTTTTTCTGCCCACGAAGAAATCTGCAGCAATCCTGACACAGCTCCGTTGAGGTCGCCCATGCCTCCTCTCTCACTCGCTCATTCTGTTTCTGCCAGCGCTGCAGGCTGGCCTTTTGTACTGGGCTCCTGCCTGTGTTGCCGCCTTTTCCTGCCCACAAAGAAATCTGCAGCAGTCATGATAGACCTCCGTTGAGCTCGCTCACTCCCTGTCTCTTACTTGCTCGTTCTGTTTCTCCCGGCGCTGCAGGCTGCCCTTTTGTACTAGGCTCCTGCCTGGGTTGGTACCTTTTTTTGCCCACAAACAAATCTGCAGCTGTCCCGACAGAGCTCCGTTGAGGTCGCTCACTCATCCTGTCTCACTCGCTCAGTCTGTTTCTCCTGGCGCTGCAGGCTGCCCTTTTGTAGTGGACTCCTACCTCTGTTAGTACCTTTTTCTGCCCACAAAGAAATCTGCAGCAGTCCCAACAGAGCTCTGTTGAGCTTGCTCACTCCCCCTCTCTCACTCGCTCGTCCCGTTTCTGCTGGTGCTGCAGGCTGCTGTTTTGTACTGGGCTCCTGCCTGCATTGCCGCCTTCTTCTGCCCATGAAGAAATCTGCAGCAGTCACGATAGATCTCCATTGACCTCGCTCACTCACTCACTCCCCCTCTCTCACTCATTCGTTCTGTTTGTCCCGGCGCTGCAGGCTGCCCTTTTGTACTGGGCCCCTGCATACATTGCTGCCTTTTTCTGCCCACAAAGAAATCTGCAGCAGTCCTAACAGAGCTCTGTTGCACTCACTCACTCCCCCTCCCTCACTTGCTCGTTCTATGTCACCCGCTGCTACAGGCTGCCCTTTTGTACTGGGCTCCTGCCTGCATTGGCGGCTTTTTTTGCCCTCAAAGAAATCTGCAGTCATCCTGACACAGCTCCGTTGAGGTCACTCACTCCCCGTCTCTCACTCATTCTGTTTCTGTTGGCGCTGCAGGCTGGCCTTTTGTACTGGGCTCCTGCCTGCGTTGCTGCATTTTCCTGCTCACAAACAAATCTGCAGCAGTCACAATAGACCTCCGTTGGGCTCGCTCACTCCCCATCTCACTTGCTCGTTCTGTTTCTCCCGGCGCTGCAGGCTGCCCTTTTGTACTGGGCTCCTGCCTGCATTGGCACCTATTTCTGCCCACAAAGAAATCCGCAGCTGTCCTGACAGAGCTCCATTGAGGTCGCTCACTCTCCCTGTCTCACTCGCTCATTCTGTTTCTCCTGGCACTGCAGGCTGCCCTTTTGAACTGGGCTCCTGCCTCTGTTGGCACCTTTTTCTGGCCACAAAGAAATCCGCAGCAGTCACAATAGAGCTCCATTGAGCTCACTCACTCCCCCTCTCTCAGTCGTTCGTTCTCTTTGTCCCACCGCTGCAGGCTGCCTTTTTGTACTAGGCCCTATGTGCATTGCTGCCTTTTTCTGCCCACAAAGAAATCCGCAGCAGTCCCAACAGAGCTCTGTTGAGCTCACTCACTCCCCTCCCTCACTCGCTCATTCTGTGTCTCCCGGCGCTGCAGGCTGCCTTATTGTACTGGGCTCCTGCCTGCATTGGCGCCTTTTCCTGCACACAAAGAAATCTGCAGCAGTCCCGACAGAGCTCAGTTGAGCTTGGTCACTCCTCCCCTCTCTCACTCGCTGGATCCTAATCTGTACCAAACAATGATTTCCGACAGCGACTGCGGTATTCTGCACCGGAAGTGTGAAAATACATTTTGGCCAGGATGTGAAAAATGACAGCTGTACTGTTCATATGTTCATAAGGAGGTGTGAAAAAATGTCAGTGTTGAAAATCTGGCGTGAAAATATTACTAATTTGTGTGGAAACTGCACAATGCACGCTCATAACAGTCATTTTATAGAGTTTCATCACACAATTTTCAACATAGGCATTTTAGGACCTCTGCTCATGAACAGTGTCAGTGTGATTTTCTTAATGTGTCCCAAACACTGATTTCCCACAGCGACCATGCTATTGTGCGCCGGAAGAATGAAAACCCATTTTGGTCAGGAAGTGAAAAATGACAGCTGCACTGATCATAAGGAGGTGTGGGAAAATGGCAATGTTGAAAATCTGGAGTGAAAATATTGCAAAGTTGCAAAGGTACGACCGTGCGTTGAAACTGCGCAACGCACGTTTGTGACACACTCATTTTATGGACTTTCATCACCAAATTTTCAACGTAGGCATTTTAGGACCTCTGCTAATGATCAATGTCACTGTCATTTCCATAATGTGTCCCAAACACGGATTTCCCACAGCGACTGTGCTATTCTGCCCCGGAACTGCAAAAACACATTTCGGCCAGGATGTGAAAAATGACAGCTGTACTGTTCATAAGGAGGTGCAGAAGAATGGCAATGTTGAAAATCTTACATGAAAATATTGCAAATTCGTGAAGGTACGAGCGTGCGTGGCAACTGCATAACGCACATTCATAAAACAGTCATTTTTTTTATTTTTTACACCAAATTCGCAACATAGGCTTTTTGAGAGCCCACGTCATGAACACTGGCACTGTCGTTTTGTTAATCAGTCCCAAAAGGGGATTCTACGCCGTGACCGCAAAATCTCCTTTCGGGGCCGAATAACGCCATGACAGTGGCAGAATTCATGAGGAGGGGTCCCAAAATTCCATGTTGAAAATTTGGTATCAAATTCCAAAAATTGCCTGAGATATGCATCAAAGTTGAAAAAGCCCTATTCATTCCATTATACAGCTTACTGGCATTTCCTCAGTTCGCGGTCGGTTTTGAGGAGTGCAGATGTGTTCCTGGTTCACCGAAGATCGTTGCGCCAGACTCCGGAGGTAAGTATGGGATCAGGGGTGTGTGTGTGGGGAGGCAGGGTGCACAGTGGGTGGGCATAGGTTGTGGGAAGGGCAGGGAGACCGTGAGGGACCTTTTTTTTTTTTTTGCAGGTTTAAAAAAAAAACATTGCAGGACGTTTTTTTCTTTACAGTGGCATTGGGCATGCTGGGGCGGGCTCCCAGCATGCCACCTGAATGTTTCTGGAGGTGTGCAGCTGACAGGGGAATGGGCACCCCCGTTGGCACAAAAGAGGGGGGCACAAGAGCCAAGGGGGATTGGGCCCCCCTCGGCACAACTCTCCCACTACTCTTTGGGGGGAGCCTGATGCCAACAGGGAGTGGGCTCCCCCATCAGCACATCAAACAGGGAGGGGGGATATAATGCCGATGGGGAGTGGGCTCCCCTGTCGGCAAGTTAACTAGCACCGGGCATGGAAGCCAGCGGGGATTGGGGCCACGTCTGCAAAAACACGCTGCTGTGAGGAGAGGCACATGCTGCCAAAGGGGATTGGGCACCCCCCTTGGCACTGGGGCCAGATTCATATTGTTTGCGAACATGCCAGCAAGCCACCATCATGTTCACAAACAATATTACAGTAGCAATGTTCCACCCAGCAATGATGGGTCGCTCCCTCATTGCAGCGAATCGCTGACACTGCAATGACGAGGTGGCCCCTGATTGCTGCGGTGAAAATGTTACAAGTTGGTGGCATGCTGGCTGAACTAGTATCAGCAGCAGCATGCCACAGCATTGGAGAAAGTGGGCCAAGCCTTTACAGGCTGTGGGGGCATTGGCCACAACAGTGCCGCACCTCCACAACCTGCTTCTGGAGAAAGCTGCCGCAATATGTTTCTTGTGCATGCGTGCAATCAACATAATAAATGTATTTTTAATGCAGATTTAAAGCTCTCAGCCGTCAGACACTGTCGAATTTGATGAGGTAGAGAATTCCACAGGGATGAGGCCAGGAATTCAAACGGACGGGCTCCAGATGTCTTTAGACGAACCCTGGGAATCTCTAGCAATCCCTTGTCGGTGGAGCATAGTATGTCTTGTTAAAGTTCCAATGTTATTCTATGTGAATTTGCATTTTTTATTTTGTATGCTTTTTTTCATATTCAACGCATCCGACCCTTTAACTCAACCCCTCTCAAGTCCCTTTTTCAAATACTCTCCAGGGTTTTTTTTGTGTGTGCATTGTTTGTGAATGTGCAGGGCCTTTCATTTTATGAAGACGAGCACTCAAAGTTCTAGTCTAACAGAAATGGCCAAGCGATCAGATGTCCTACAGGATGTGTCAATACGGAAAATGCTGTTTCTGTATTAGGAGAGGAAATTGTCAGTGTATAAAAATAATGTATGCTAGATAGCTGAGGACTCACATACTGCAACAGAAATGGCCCTTCAATCTGCGGTCCTCCACTTGAAGTAACAGGATACAAGTGCCGTTTCTGTCTGCAGACAGGACTCAGATGCACCGACAGTTGCTAGTGTAAAGAGATAATGTTTGTCTGACAAACAAATGTGGATATGGTTAATAACCTCACCTCCTCCCACATGCCGTACCTTCACCCCAATCAAATTCCTTTTTTTTCTGAAAGTGCAGGACCTTTCAGTATTTGAATAGATGAGCACTCATGTGCTTTTATGTGTCAGTGCCATTTCCTTCCATATTCCTGACTCTGTGTTACTGACAGTTGTCGGTGTAAATACATTACAGTATGACTGGAATAAACCAAATAATTTTAAAAACCTCCATGCCCTCCAGTGCATCGACCCTTCGACCCCCTCTAAATTCTCTCTCTTTCAAAAAACTGTTTTTCTTTTGTGTTGTTTGTGAATGTGCAGGGCCTTTCATTTTACAAGAAGAAGAGCACTCGTGTGTTCTAACAGAAATGGGAGAGCGATCTGTTGTCTGCAGGATGTGGTAGTATGTAAGTGCTGTTTCTGTATGAGGACTCGGACCTGACAGTTGTCAGTGTGTAAAAATAATGTATGCTAAATAGCGGAGGACTTCCACACTGCAACAGAAATGACACTTCGATCTGCAGTCCTCCACTTGAAGTAACAGGATGCAAGTGCCATTTCTGTCTGCAGACTGACCCCTCCCCCTGGCCTTTCACTGGGGATGGTGTGCTTTGTACATGGCCCACACGAGGGAAGGGGCTGCATTGCCAGAGCCCTCAGGCAAGAGGCAGCCCAGAGCCACATCAGCCCTGTCTAGTCGAAGGTATCTGAGGGAAGGGCTTGCCTGGGACCCTCAGGTAGGATGGGCCAGGGCAGGTATTTAGTGGTAGGTCAGAGAGGAGCACTCCCTCTTCTGATCCTGCACTATCAACGATTTACCTTGGCTCCTCTGTTGATTGATCCAGCTGCTGGTCCAGTGCTCCAGAGGTTACCATTGGCCTTCGCTCCCCAGAGGCTCCATCCAGGCTTTGTTTGCTTGCGGCAATTTCCCGGCCACACGCCTGTTGGTTAAGTTCTGATTTCCTTCAGAGATGCCTCATCCTCTGGCCCCTGGGCTCTGGTGATAGACCCAGCCCCCATTCCCTGGGAATCCAACCAGCCTTGTCACGTTTGGCTACCTCTGCTCAGCTCATTGTGGCCGGCAACTCCTGTCTGTGTGGCCTTTATTTGCCAGTTTTCTTACCCAACCTCCCAGCCATCCTGCTTCCCAGATGTCCTGACCTCCATCCCCTGGGCTCCGGTGCTTGCCTTATGCCCCTGATCCCCGGGTTTCCAGTCAGTCATGCCCCATGCAGCTCTTTCTGCCTGGCTCAACATGGCTGATAGCTCCCAACAGTACGGCCTGTATTAAGCAGTTTTCCAGCCCTTGCTGCAGCCTCTGAGTCCACCACCCTGGTTGCCTAGGCAGTGGGTGCCATCCGCTTGTCTCCTTGCACTCCACTAGGGCTGCTGTGCAGTCATGGCATAACCCTCTTAACTGCTGCAGCCTTTCTCCTGGTCTCTGCCTTACCCCCCCACCTCCCCCTCCTATGCCGCTGTCCTTGTAGCTCGGCCCCTGTGGCTGGCAATTTTTTCTCCCTCGCTTGGCTCTCTCGGTGCTTCCTCGCCTCTCCCCAGCATGCGGCCTTCCCTCGTGCTCCAGTCAGATTGTTCCAGCTGGGTGACATGTTTGATTCTGGGCCTTTTGCAGGCCCCTCCACCCCACCCCCGCTCATGGGACTTTCCGGTGTTCGCATCTGCCCGATTCTTGCATTTTCTGCCTCCTCTTTTTCTCCAGGGCTTCTAAAATAAATATATATATATATATATATATATATATATATATATATATATAAGCCCACCTGGGGCCTCCAGCAGCCCGCTGCAATGTTGGATTAATTTTATCAGACCAGACCATGCTAGGCAAAGCATGTATGCCCCAGTGCCTGTGCTGTACCCCTTTCCCATTCTGTTTTTCCTTTTCCTATTTTGGGTTCGTTGGTATAGGCAGTCAATTTGGAGAGCAACAGTGAGCTCTTTTTCTCCAGATCCCCTTGCGCCATTCCCCCATTTCCCGTGCAGAGAGACAGAGAGGTTTAGAGGAAGCAATGCCATATATACCCCTTATTCTCAATGCTGTTGCTTCTTTACCTGAGCACAGCCATTTGTGTTTTCTGGCTGCAGATTGGGGGCAGTGTACCTTAATCAAATATCCCAAAACACCAATCTAATGGCCAGCTAGAATATTTTGCTGTAGCATGCTTGTTTCAATTTTACCTATTTTAGTTTTCAGTGCCAGAATGGCTGTTCATGCAGCCTTGGCCGTGCAGCTCCCTTTGTTTTTCCCAGTACATGGAGTGCTCCTGACACCTAACGGATTAAAGGGGTATCACAAAAAAAAGGCCTGCAAGAGCAGGGTCGATGTCTAATGGAACCCTTTGAAAAAGGGATTGGGTTTAATTCTCAGAGAATTTGCTCATTAATTCAAAAAAAAAAGGCTCCCATTTATATACTGTCAGTACCCGCCATCATATTGCAAGATTACCCTCACCCCGTTCCTGTAGGGAAATTTGGTAGCCTTTAAAAAAAAAAAAAAAGGAATATGAGAAAAGCCCAGCCCTGGACAGCGCAGTCTCCTTTGCCATTCCCTGTACTTGGAGCGCCTGCCATCTAGTGGCTTAAGGGGTATAAAATATATCATAAACCCGGAATCCTCCGTAGGGGGAAATGGGTTTCTTTTAAAGAGGACTCAAAAAAAAAAAAAAAGAGTAAATGAAGAAGAGCTTTTATTTAGAGACTGTCAGTGCTTATCATCCTCATGTAGGGTTGTGTTTTCCCCGTCCCTGTATGGATTGTGGTAGATTTTATATTATGGTAGGACGGTATTGCTACCATAGTTAGGGTTGAGGAGCCATTTCTATGTTAAACCCTAAATCTTTGCACCTTAATAGCTTTGCAACTGTTTGACGGATTTGTCTAAAATTTGGAATACATGATCAAGAACCATAGGCCTTGGGATCTGCCAAGTTTTGTTCCGGTTGGTTATACAACTGTGGAGTTATTAAGCATGATCTGTGGACGCGTTTACGCTTTTTCTGGAATTCTACGGTCGTGCCTACAGGTGGTACGGTTTGAGCGACCAGCCCGAAATCTTCAGTGAACGTGCGGCCAGGGTCCCCGATGTGCCTTTTGAAGATTTCATGAAAAAATATTAAACGGTTCAAAAGTTATTCAAAAAACAGTTTCCCATTATAAGTCAGTGGGAAAAGTTAACAAAAAGTTCGACAGTGTCGCAAATGCATTTTTACTTTTGCAAATGGGCCTGTTATTTTCGCAAATTGGCCATTTTGTTTTCAGTTGGTGATCAGAGAAATGGTTGGCATTTAAATTTGGGACCCTCTAGCAACCTAATTTTTTTGTATTCACCTAGTTGGACCCTGAAGATGCTTGCCATGTCTTTATTTTGTGTTAAAACACCCCAGAAATATGTTTTTCAAATTTCTGGAAAAAGTACTTTCGCAAATTACTTTCGTGCTCACGAAAGTGTCGAATTTCCCTGCAGCTTTAGAAGTGCGACAGTAGTTTTCCATCTGTGGGAAAGTGACAGCGATTCTTTGGCACTGCGCTGCAAAAGAACCATTGGGAGTTTTGGGCTGCAATTTGGAGGGAACAGAGCCGACATCTCACAGATGTGCCTTTCAGTGTTGTATTGAAAAAATATTACACGGCGGCAAAGTTATGGCACTCCAAAGTTGATGGTTTTTCCCATAGGATAACATTACGGTGCCCGACGCATTACAGAAATCCTTTGGCACCCTGCTGCAAAATAACGGTTTGGTCTTTTTTCCTGAAATTTGGAGGGAAGACAGCCAACAGCCCACAGATGTGTCTTTCAGTAGTTTGGTGGAAAAATAGCACACGGTGGCAAAGTTACGGCACTCCAAAGTTGACAGTTTTTCCCATAGGATAACATTACGGCGCACAACGCATTACAGAAATCCTTTGGATCCCTGCTGCAAAATAACGATTTGGTCTTTTTTCCTGAAATTTGGAGGGAAGACAGCCAACAGCCCACTGATGTGCCTTTCAGTGGTTTGGTGAAAAAACATTACAGGGAGGCAAAGTTATGGAGCTCCGAACTTTCCTTTTTTTCCCATAGGATAACATTACGGCGTTCGCCGCGCCTTTCAGGGCCCGTATCTCGGAAACGGTGCAAGATATAGACTTTTCGTCAGAAAACTTAAGGTTCAAATTAGCCAGGACAGTTATAAATAATATGACTTTTAAATTTTTTTTCTACATCGTACGGTTCCTGAGATATAATGTATTTAGTATTCCAAGATCTCATTTTCTGCGCCGATACTCATTATTATGCATACATTATTTGTACTCACTGTCTTTCTCTATGCAGGTTTTGGGGAAAACCAGCCTGTGCGCTTACATTACTGTTACTGTTGCCCTTTCTGCTTGCGGTTCCGTACCCGTTTCACTTACCGTTGACGTCTGCGCCACCATGTGCGTTATCCTTTGCGTTTTCATTTGCGCTTGCGTTTCTGTTATTTTTTGCCATTTCTGTCTACAGTACTGTTTATCTTTCTGTTTCACTTTACATCACCATGCCCATTGACATTTCTGTTTGCAGGCACTATGTTACTATGTGACAACACATCACGTGGCAGACCATTCCCGTCTACACCACCATGTGCGTTACCCTTTCTGTTCTCATTCGTGCTTGTGTTACCATGTGCGCCACTGTTAGCATTTCTGTTTGCATTGCTGTCCCTGTTAGTATGCCACAAGACATCATGTGGTGGGAGCGCGGGGCCCTTTGGGCCCCGCTCTCCTGCCGCTGCACTACGTTCACTATTTCTCGTTATCATTCTCAAAAAGAAGGGAAATTAGAGGCAAAAAACTCTGTTTAATGCATTAGTTAGGGTTGTTCCTCAGCAACAAAAGTGAGGAAATTCGCTGTTAGGGTTGAAAACCCCTTGCACCCCCACCCCCCCAACGGCATCGGGGTGTGCATTGGGATCGTGGGTCTAACTCACCCCATTCTCCTATACTTCTGCTGCTTTACACATGTCATGGGGTGAGAGTTGGGCTGATGATCCCAATACACCTGTCTCCCACGTCGTCATCCTTTGCATTTTCATTTGCGCTTGCGTTTCTGTTACTTTTTGCCATTTGTGTCTACTGTACTGTTTCTCTTTCTGTTTCACTTTGCGTCACCATGCCCATTGACATTTCTGTTTGCAAGCACCATGTTACTATGTGACAAGACATCACGTGGCTCACCGTTCCCGTCATCGCCACCGTGTTCGTTACCCTTTCTGTTCTCATTCGCGCTTGCGTTACCTTGTGCGCCACTGTTAGCGCTTCTGCTTGCGTTGCTCTTCCTGTTACTATGCCACAACACATCATGTGGTGGGAGTGCGGGGCCCTTTGGGCCCGTGCTCCCGCTGCTGCATTATGTGCGGGGCCTGAGGCCCCTATGTCGTTATCGCTGCGTTTTCATTTGCTGCGTTTCTGTTATTTTTTGCCATTTGTGTCTACAGTACTGTTTCTCTTTCTGTTTCACTTTGTGCCACCATGCCCATTGACATTTCCGTTTGCAGGCACCATGTTACTATGTGACAACACATCACGTGGCAGGCTGTTTGCGTCTATGCCACTGTGTGCATTGCCCTTTCTGTTGTCATTTGCGCTTGCGTTACCATGTGCGCCACTGTTAGCGCTTCTGTTTGCATTGCTCTTCCTGTTATTATGCCACAAGACATCATGTGGCGGGAGTGTGGGGCCCTTTGGACCCCGTGCTCCCACTGCTGCATTATGTGCCGGGAGCGCGGGGCCCTATGTGCATTATCCTTTGCATTTTCATTTGCGCTTGCGTTTCTGTTACTTTTTTGCCATTTGTGTGTACCGTACTGTTTCTCTTTCTGTTTCACTTTGCATCACCATGCCCATTGACATTTCCATTTACAGGCACCATGTTACTATGTGACAAGACATCACATGGCACACCGTTCCTGTCTACGCCACCGTGTGCGTTACCCTTTCTGTTCTCATTCGTGCTTGTGTTACCATGTGTGCCACTGTTAGCATTTCTGTTTGTGTTGCTGCTCCTGTTACTATGCCACAAGACATCATGTGGCGGGAGCGCGGGGCCCAATTATCATTCTCAAAAAGAAGGGAAATTAGAGGCAAAAAACTCCATTTAATGCATTAGTTAGGGTTGTTCCACAGTGACAAAAGTGAGGAAATTCGCTGTTAGGGTTGAAAACCCTAACTCCAAATTCACCCCCCCCCCAGCACCTCACACACAGACACACACACATTCAAGTATGGGGGAGGACCAAGTCAACACAACCAATGACAGACATCCAGCAGCAGGTGACAGAAATAACAAACAATTGTCTAAATGTACTACGAGTCATCCCCACCCACCTGACCAGGTACTACATGCTCAGTGGAGATCAACAGCAAAACTGAGGCCATGTACACCAAACATACACATCCCTGATTGCAGCTGCACGCAACGTACCATACTTAGTAGTTGCATGGCCTTACCTACCGATGCCCCACACCAGACCACACCACTTGTGGTGGGCCACCTGAGCAACAGAGTTCAGCAAAACCAAGGAGTTGTACAGGTATAATGTCTCTGATTATAACAAGGGTTTGAGAAATGCAGCTTTCTAATTGACTGTAAACATTGTAACAGCCTTATGTTTAGTTTTTATTAACATACATGTAGAGCCTAACCATATGATGAGCATGGTTTAATTTTGTTTAAAAAACAGTTTTATTATGATAGCAATAAGCCACTCCCAGGTATTATGTTAATGGTCAGTTTATCACTGTCTAGCAACATCTGGCACTCGGCTATGCCTCATTCAACATTAAACCCCTACAGGGTGATTGACAGCCCATTTAACATAACTGTTGGTCATGCCTTATTGCTTAATTGTCTTTATGAGTAGATACTCTCCCTCTGCTAGGCACTGCAGCAGCTTTGCAACACAGTGTCCCACCCAGTTACACCATACACTGTCTAGTTACTGGAGAATGGCTGTGAATATGAACTCATGAAGATGAACAGTGTAACTTGATCATTACAGTCATTGAAACCCTAGTGTGATTATAACTGACAGAGTCAGTGATGAGAGGATAACCCTGCTGCCCTAGTACACTTACCCCATTGTGAGTTAAATCAATACTAAAAGACATTCTGTTTATATCTACACCATACCTACTTGATTCCTGTTGTATCACAATTAACATAATTATCATTTGATAGCATCAGTGACAGAAGTGTGGCAACCCAAACAGTAGGCATACAGCCTGAGTATGAAACAACTGTAAAAAAATACACTGTGTCCATAAGTGGCATAGATCACTCATTGCAACAATAGTAAATGTATTACTATTTGAATAAGTTAGTCATCACAGATGCAATGAGATTGTCTTTATCAGGTACAACATACTCAGTAAGTGCCTACGGAAAATCTATCCTATATACATCTCCGATACAGGTACATCATTGTTGGCTCAGTAGTGCTATGATATTTAGAAGTTGCTTGGCCTGATCCATGCAATTACAATGTTTCTTACAAAGAATACTTACTGCATCTTTAGTATTGAAACACACTGAAGGTCTATGTATGTACATCAGCAGTACACCTTCATCAGTAAGAATGCATGTGATACTGGCAGTATGAATTTCACAGCGTTGAACAGGCAATGCTTTTCCATACGTTTACATCAGCCTCTCTATGTTGAGTAAACCATTGCAGTAAATGTACTACTATGTAAATCACCTACTAAATGTATTACTACTTTTATCTTGAGCATGCTAGTGTCTTGTAGTTAATTTATGTGCTTCTCTTAATTAATGTATACTCACTAGTGTTAAAACCTTTCTACAACTGTCATCATGCACCTTCAGCATTTATATTGAATAACGGCACAGTACCAGTTGTGGTGTGGTGTGAGGCATCGGTAGGTAAGGCCATGCAACTACTAAGTGTGGTACGTTGTGTGCAGCTGCAATCAGGGATGTGTACGTTTGGTGTACATGGCCTCAGTTTTGCTGTTGATCTCCACTGAGCATGCAGTACCTGGTCAGGTGGGTGGGGATGTCTCGTAGTACAGTTAGACAATTGTTTGTTATTTCTGTTACCTGCTGCTGGATGTCTGTCATTGGTTGTGTTGACTTGGTCTTCCCCCATACTTGAATGTGTGTGTGTGTGTGTCTGTGTGTGTGTGGTGCTGGGGGGGGTGAATTCTGAGTTAGGGTTTTGAACCCTAACAGAGAATTTCCTCACTTTTGTCACTGTGGAACAACCCTAACTATTGCATTAAACGGAGTTTTTTGCCTCTAATATATATATATATATATATATCTATATATATATATATATATATATATATATATATATATATATATAATGGAGGAGATGCTCATCCTCGACATCCAGTATTCTGATTGTATAAAACACATCACATGACCGTGGGTATATCAGAGCGCGACCGCACACCTGCACTTCCCCCCCCAAAAAAATAATTTTACTATTTTATAAGATAGATAACCCACTCAAGGATGTGCAGTCGTGCTCTGATATACGCACGCCTTGGGTGGTTGACGCACTCAGCCTGTGGCCTCATGCATACAACACACACCAAGGCGTGCATATATCAAAGCATGACCACACACCTAAGAGTTGGTTATCTATTACATATATATATGGGGTATAGGTAAAGATGAGAAAAAGAAAGTAAAAGCAAAGGGTTAGATTGGGCCCTGTAGGTTACCTCACCAACAAAATATGATTTTTTTAAGATCCCTGCCAGGTGGTCCAAATCAGGCAGATTGGGCTCATACATGGATTGGTGGGAAGCGGGAGGACGGGTCGCAGAGGTGGGAAGCGGAGGGTGGTCCGTCGGTCGAAGAATTACACTATGTAGGATGGGTAGCTTCCTTGGAGGATGCTGGTTTGTAGGGGTGGATGAGTCTAAGGTTTTATCCCCCCCGGGAGTTTTATAATATGATATGAGTGGGCAATAGGCCTTACAGTTGTGCTACTGATTTCACGATATACGATGGTGCTCATACTATTCTTTTTCTTCTCCTAGTTTAGGCTCATCATCATCTGGCATTGTCCTGAATCCTTAATTAATTGTGACAGCCAAGAGGATGGGTCAGGTGCAGGAGGACCAGGCAACCCCTGGGACACACTCATGGCATTCAAAGGGACAAGATAGGGCCTTCATTGATGCCTTTAGGTGACTGAAGGAACTTGGGGGACCCAATTGGTTGCAGGCTGTGGCCAAACTGGAGCCGGAACTACAAGTCAGTGGTTGTGATCAGCATATGGGGTCGGGCCCCAGGACTAGCAGTGGGATCTCAGCCATCTGACAGGGTGCCAGGACCAGAGGGCATCCTGCCAGACAGCGACATCCCTCCACTTGCCTTCTGGAGTCAGTAGCATAGGAACCCAGTGGTAGGAAAAAGGGGCAAGGTAAGCCAGTCAAGCTTCAAGCACAGACTCCAGTGGAGGAGAGACAACAGCAGATGATGGTGGAGTGAACAGATGTCAGAACAGCAACATCAGCACTCAGCATACTGCAGATAGTTAGTGGACAGGGGAATCAAAGGCAGGATGACCAGGTGGAACAAGGACCCTTGGGTGAGTATGAGGAGTCTCAATCGAGAGACTCATCACCTCCATCAGAGGTGGATGAACAAACAGATGGAAAGGACACTGAAGAGGGAGATGACAGTTCCTGGCTGTGGGGGCAGGCAGCGCAGTGGGGCGAAAGGTAGGTTCACACAAGCCCCACGTATGGAGGTCCATATGGGAACAGGAAGAGTTAGCCCTAGAGGCCGACCAGGATGGGGGAGGAATTGCCCAGCCACAGAATGAAAATATGGGGATGGAAGGAGGGCAAGGAAGGGCAATCACCAACACTGCAATCCCTTCAGGTTACAGGCGAGGGACCGCTCGGCCAGGACTGGGACTTCATGTGTTGGCAGCCTGGTAGCCCATGGGTCCCACCAAGCGGGCTGGTCAGTTTCCCCAGTGGTCCAGCTAACATTGGTAATAGTGGGGATGGCAGACTGATGCACAATCATGGGATACCATCACTATTGTGATAACTTTACAGCAACCGACATTACAGCGACAACAGCGCCAGGTCGTTGTAGTGTTGGTGCGGGACCCTGGCACTGCTTTGTGGAGGTATTGCACCCCTTCCCCAAAATAACTCCAACTTGGAGTAGATTATTATAGTAGTGTGAAGTGTGGGGACAGAGCCCCCTGCATGAGAGGTTTGGGGGCGAAGCCACCAAAGAAAACAAAGTCTGCAGTGACTCCCTTTATGGCAACTGCAAATGCAGTTGACATAAAGGAGTCACTGCAACATCGGTCAAAAACGAAATTGTTGACCAACCATCATAGATCCCACAATCATGACATAGTGGTCTAGCAGGCGGATGGCCCATGGGTTCACCCATGGGGGACAGTCAATCCCCTCAGTGGGCTGACTGGCATAGATAACAGCGAGGGCAAGAGACTGGCACATCCATATATTGAGGGGGGGTTTCTACATACCACAGTGACTGGCGTTCCCATGGGGACCAAGATGGACACAGTGGCCACTGGTGTGGCCACCACTGCCCGGCAGAATGGGCGGTCAGCTGGTCTGCAAGCCAACAAAGCCAGGTCAGTGGGGCTGGTGTGGGCATTCCCCTCAGCCATCACCTGGGAGCAGGTGTAGCAGTACAGCAGTGGTCGGGGCAGTTGTAGGTAATGGTTGCGGCACCAGAGCAGCAGTTGCCAACCACCCCGCCTGCTCAACCCCCAGCAGTTTCACTGCCATCAGTAACGATGAGGGGTGACATGGCACAATACCATGGTCATAGAAGGCTCAGCAACCTGAGTTTGGACAGGTAATGTGCCTCTTCCCATTCCCCCTGAGTCACCAGTTGTGGGGTCGGGGATAGCAGCCCAGTAGGTGGGTTGTATAGTACTGTTGCCCCTCTGCCCAAGGGGAGTGGAGGTCCAACAGCACCAGATGATGTGACAGGGAGTGAGTCTGTTCCTGAGCCAGGTGGTGCAGCACCGAATAACCCCACAGAGTCAAAACTGAGCGAGCCTGTCTGGGCATACGGTGGGGTGGAGGACCCCCTAGGGGATCACCTGTCAGACAATGTATGGGAAAAAAATCTGGAAGGGTGAATATATGGATAAGTTTTCCCTCTTACACAGGGAGCTCGGGGGGTCAAGAAGGGGAAAAGAGAGAGGACACAGAGGCCCATGGTCTCCTTTACATTTGAAATCTGGGCAGCGTCATTCGACATATATATGTCAGTGTATGGGATGAAATATCCAAACAAGTTGTTTCCCCTGCTTAAATACTGGGATACAATAACGTTCACCCATGTATCCTTTGATGGTTATGCTTGGCTTAAATATGATGAGCAGTTCAGGCTGAAATTGGCACGACATCCTAGTCTAAAATGGGAGAACATGCACTTTGATTTATGGGCCAGATACATGATTGGGAGAGACCTAATAATGTCACCTACACAGACAGTGGGCATGTTATTACATGGCATGCATAGATTCCACCACTTTAAATCATTTGCAGTGCTGCTGTCATCCCCGACAGCCACAGGAACAATGCCGACTCTCGGCATTGCTCCCGTCGGGAGAAAGTCTTTTTCTGTGGGGGGCTTCACACCCTGTACCCCCATCTGTAAATATACAACTCTGAGTCGGAGTTGTTTCAGGGATGGGGGTGGAACACTGGGAGTTGCAGAGCCATTGTACAGCACTTCACCACAGCAACCTGGTGAGATTTGGTGCTGTTGTGGTGTTCGCTGTGAAATTGTCGCTGTTGTGGGGTGATACCGCACGTATATGGTGACCACAAATAGGAATTCAGGAAAGGTGACATGAAAGCACGTTACAACTATAATAAAGGGAAATGTTTTTGCACCTACTGCAAATACAGCCATATTTGCAAAAACTGTGGCAGTGGGCATTGGGCCATGGTCTGCAGGGGAGCCTCTGCAGGACAGCATGAGTCTGAGCATACGGGAAGAGACAAGGCAAAACCAGGTGCAAGAAAAATTAGATAGTACACTGGTAGAGCTGGAAAGAATGTTGTCTTGGCTTTCCCGGTACCCCAATCGTAAGGCTGGCAAATTATTATGTGAAGGCTTTAGCACTGGTTTTGAAATCCCATATAGGAGCCCCCAAATTGCCACAACCGCTCACAACCTTTAATCAGCAACCACCTTGCCAGACATATTAGAAGACAAGATAAGGAAAGAGGTAGAAAGTGGACTGGGTGACTGGTCCATTCGACAGGCCACCCCTTCTGGCACTTAAGGTTTCCCCGCTGGGGATCATCCCCAAAAAAGACCTCCAGGGAATATCACCTGATTCATCACTTTTCATACAAGAAAGGTGAATCGGTGAATGATCAAGTTGCACCCAAGGACAATTAGGTCAAGTGCGCATCATTTGAAGCAGTGTTTGAACTGGTTTGGGGCTTGGGACCAGGCACGCTGATGGCAAAATGTGATATCAAGTCAGCTTTTCACCTTCTCCCTGTTTGACCGAAGGACTATGAGCTATTGGGTTTTATATTCCGGGGCCAGTGGTGCTATGATAAGGCAGTGCCAATGGGGTGTTCTATTAGCTGTGCAGCATTTGAGGCATTTTCATCATCCCTAGAATGGGCAACCAAAGCCTACATAGGCAATGCCTCTGTTATCCATCATCTGGATGATTTTCTTTTTGCAGGCTCCAGTGGAACAGGTAAATGTATTAATACTCTGGAAGGTTTCCAGAGATTAATGGATATCTTTGGTGTACCACTGGCTCCCCAAAAAAAACAGAGGGCCCCACTACCTGTATGTCATTCTTGGATGTCGAGCTGGATTCTGGGGCTATGGTATCCAGGCTACCACATGCCAAGGTAACGACACTAAGAAGGTTGCTGGCCGAAGTCAGGATGGCCAAGAAGGTCACATTCCTGCAGATATAGTCCCTTTTTGGGACACCTCAATTATGCTTGTAGGGCAGTCAGCTCTGGTTGGCCATTCCTTAGAAGGCTAGTGGCTGCAGTGGCTGGCTCCACAAGGCTGTACCATCATGTCTGGATTTCACAAGGCCTCAGAACCGACTTAAAGGTTTGGGAAGTGTTTCAGCAGGATTATAACAGGATAAGTATGTGGCAGGACAAGGCACAGTGGCACCACGGACTGGACATGGCAACTGATGCTTCAGGTGGGTTAGGCTTTGGTGCCTTTTTTCAGGGTGCATGGTTTATTGTCCAGTGGTCACAGGTTGAGTGGACCAGAGACTTACAAAAAATATCACACTATTGGAATTGTTCCCGATCATGGTGGCAGTGAGGGTTTGGGGATATAAGCTGAAAGACCAGGCAGTGCTGTTTTAAACAGACAACAAAGTTGTGGCTGACATAATCAACTCGCAAACTTACAGGTGTGAAGAGGTGATGAGGGTGCTATGGGGGTTTGCCCTCTGCTCTGTCATGCAGAACATCATGTTCAGAGCACAGCACTTGCCCGGAAAAATGAATGTGATCGCTGATGCCTTGTCTCGATTGCAGTTTAAACACTTCAGACAGCTGGCACCACATGCAGACGCATCACCAACTGGATACCAGAAGCAGTATTGCAGCTAGGGAAACAAAACAGCTACAACTGATTCAGCTCGCTGTTGCCCCCTCAACATGGAAGAAATACATGGTAGTTTTGCAGCCTTTGTCGACTTCTGCAGGCAAGAGGTAAGCAAACCCTTGCACAAAGCACAAACACAGGTGCAAGACTATGTATTTCATTTAGTCCAGTTGAACAGGGTGCCGTCAGCAATCTGACTGCATTTGTCAGGGATAGCATTTATGCAGCAGGTGCAAAGCTTCCCTGACCCAACCAACACCTTTGCGATAAGAAAGATGCTGGAAGGGTGGACCAGATCTAGAGGAAGGCAGCAGGACAGCTGGAAACCCATTGGCCTCGTGAAACTGTCAGAGATACAAAAGGCATTGGGTGCCATATGCAGTTCGTGATATGAGGCAAAACTGTTCAGGGCCCCCTTCTCATGTGCCTTCTTAGAGGCCTTTAGGGTGTCAGAGTTGGTGCCCAAAATTAATGTTGCTGGAGTGGAGGTAAACCTCCAATTCAGTGGCGTCACATGGTCACAGGATAGAGTCTGACTCTGGCTGCAGAAGTCCAAGATGAATCAGTGTGGCCCCCCATAAACCATAACACTACACAGGACTGGGGCTGGGGAGTCATGCCCATGGTCCTTGCTGTGGGACTACATGGCAGACATACCCAAGGAGGAGGGACACTTATTCGTACTTGGGAATGGAAAACTGGTCACCAAGTGTCAGTTTGCAACTATCTTGAGAAAAGGTCTATGGTTTGAGGGTAGAGACACAAGGGCTTATGGTACACACTCCTTCAGAACTGGGGTGTCTACTGAGGTGACGAGACTAGGATTGAAAGAGAAGCAGATAAAAGAGGTGGCAGATGGGCATCCAATGCCTTCAAGGGCTACATCAGGCCCCAGAAGGGTACATAGGCCAACATGAAAAGCAATATGCAGTAGGGAAAGCTGTATAGCTTTGTTAAGGATAAACTTACTTTTATTGTGCACCCAACTGACACTATTCTGTTTATATTCCAGCTAAGAGTGGAAGGGCCCTGGAGATATGGATTGTTGGGCATTCCAATGTTTGGGAGGTGTACAACAGAGCAATAATTTTCCCACATGGCAGATAGGGGTATCAGAACAGTGGGCCATAATACGCTGGGCAGGAAAAGGGGGCATGCGGTGGGGCCAAATGATCGGAGCAATGTGCAGGCTGGGGCTCCAAAGACAGCCACCATTGGCTCTGGTACTACACCTGGGAGGGAATGACCTGATGGCACTTAGTGCTCCAAAACTAATCTCAGAGATCAAGAAGGGCCTGACCCATCTGAATACTCTACTCCTGAAAACTCGAATGGCTTGGTCATGGATTATCCCATGGCAACAGTGGAAAGGAGAGCATAGCCACGGAGCCATAGAAAAAACATGCAGGGAGGTCAACTGGGAGGTGTCCCAGTTTGCTGCCTGTTGTGGGGTTGAGTCTTCAGACACTTTCTGGTCATGAAAGTGTGTTGTGCACTGTACAGCACAGATGGGGGTACACCTGTCAGGGATTGGCAATGATATATTTAATTCAACAATGCAAGACTTTTGTGATAAGATACTAAAAGAAGCAAGACCCCTGGGTCTTTAGTTGGGTAAATGCGGTAAACATGTTAAAGTGGCAGTAAATTCATGGCTGGATTAGATATTATAAGTCTAATTAATTGTTTATGATGGCAGCACCATCTGTAATTGGTTGCCATGCTGGTCTGAAATCTCTAAGAAGTGACCGGCGCAGCACCCGCTGTGCACTTACCACTGTCACGCTCCTACTGCTGCCACAGAAAACATTAACTTAATGTCTTTAAAATACGTCATTGTTGCGATTAGACTTATAATCACAATAATTACCTCAGAGTCAATCATTTCCTAGAGACTAATGACTGGCTAGGTGGGGGTGGCCCTCGGCTGCACCTTGGGACACCCTTCCCCCCCCCAGCTGGTCATTAATCTCTAGGGAATGACCGGCTCTTCGGTCATTATTGCTTAAATAAAGTGTGCAGTGAAGCTGTTTTACATTGGGTGACACATGGCCCAGAGGCATGACCCAGGGGAGGGTACGTTGCAGGTAACAGGAGGCAGTCATCCAAAATGAAATGTGCAATGGAATGCAAGGGGGGCATGATCTGCGGGCATGGAGGGTAGCACTGTGCAGGCACCAGCCTTGTTCAAGGGTCATGGGTGTTGTCCGAATCTGGGAAATTGGGGGGGGGGAGAAACTGTCCGAGGGAGAGGCATGCCCTGGGTGGGTCTGCATGACTAAAGGGCCACAGTTCCTCAATTGGAATGATGCTGAATCATTAGCATAATGCCATGCTGCATGAATTTGCTACCCCATGGGTCTTTTGATTATGTATATATTTAGCAATGTATAACTGTGTGTGTATGTATCTATGTACTGTATATGTATATATATGTGTGTGTGTGTATATATATCTTAAAATGATTCAGTGTGTGTAAATCCAGATTTGAAGTTAAGTAAAGCTCTGGCCTTTTCTTGACATAATGTGTGGTATCTTTATTATAATGTGGATCTGCTTGGGCAAAAGACTCATATGCACCGACAGTCATCAGGTTAAATGGATAATACACAGAGTGTCTGCCAAACAATGGGAAAACACCAATCTTAGCACTTACCACCAATTAGCCATGTCTCCTATGTGGACAAGACATTTCTTTCATAGCACAGATGCTGTAAAGAAGGTCACTTTCATACTGTCCCACATATGTTTTTTCTCTTCTTTGTGGGAGGGTTGGGTGAGAGGACAATGGCGCCGAGTGGTTCTGACTGCCAAAATGTTATGTGAGAGCTGTCTTATACCACAAAAGAGTCTCTGTGGAAGACCTATTAACTTATACATCACTTGAGTTAGCTACAGTGATTTATATTACGTTTTCAGTTATAGTGTTTTTTTAATGTAGAAAGGGAATGTTACTGCCTGCCCCCCACCACCACCACACACACACATACACACACACCTCTGAACACTGATTGTCTGAAATTGCAAATGTGTTTTATAAAAAGGTGTAGAAACAAATCTAATAGCAGCAGGACTAGCACAGAACCCTCCCCAGAGAAGGAGAACCGCCTGTGGGTGCTCAATCCCTCTCTCCCCCTGCCGACCCCCGGTGGCCCTACTGTTGTTCTGAACACTGATTGTCTGAAATTGCAAATGTGTTTTATAAAAAGGTGTAGAAACAAATCTAAGTGCATGCAGTGATTTAACAAAAAATACTGGGCCACAGAAGCATCAGATTTTGTTCATTGTGTTCATAGTGATAACTGAAGCACCGCAGCAGGGAATTGTCAGTAACTGCATTGGGACTGTCACTTTCCTACTCAGAACGAAGTCCTATATGGTCAGATTTTTGATGCAAGACCTGCTGACTCAGCCATAAAACCTGAGGACTCCTCACTTCACAGCCAGGTTGAAACATCCATTAGAACCACACAATCTTTTTTTTATCTTTCTGTTTATCCACGTTACTATCTCCATCCTCCACTCATTCAGATCCCCTCATTCCTCCCAGCATCCCCTTTATTGCCCTAGAAGTCTTCCCCTAGAGTGCGACTCAATCACTTGGGAGACTCAATACTCCCTGATAACCCCCCGGGTGGGACGAGGAGAGGCTTCCCCTTACCTTCCCTCGAACCATGGAAGAGCGGTTGGGGCACAGTGGAGTCTGCCCCTGATGACAACTTTTAGGATGTGTGTTTGGGTTCCAGAGAGGTCATCACCTAGGAGTGGCAGAGTCCATTTTCCATGTTCTGGTGCCCCACAGTCACTGGCATTCGAGGAGAGCCAGTTGGGAGATGTGCACTGAGACACAACTCCTCCCAGGGCTCTCAGCTGATGTCTGCCCCTCCCATTGCTTGTCCCCAACTACACTGCCAACCCCAGGTTCACCCAGAAGATGGCAGTATAGCAGCAGGACTAGCACAGAACCCTCCCCAGAGAAGGAGAACCACCTGTGGGTGCTCAATCCCTCTCTCCCCCTGCCGACCCCCGGTGGCCCAAGTCCATTCCTGAACCTGGGTCGCCGGTGTGGAGCGAGGTGTGGTGTCCAGCGCCTCAACCTCCAGTGCCACGGGGCTGGCCCAGAACCATACACTCTTAAGCTTCAGAAGGGACAATAACTTGCAGATGTTAAACAAAACAAATTAGATATATTTATTTGTTTGGGGAGGGGTGTTGAATAAGCACATTTTCCTTACATGATGCCCAAAGAGACTGTTTTTATGATGGCAGGGGCCTCTCATTAAAGACATTATAGGCAGCTGTGAAGATTCTAAAAATCATTGTGTGATAGCTGTAGGGTAGTAGAGTCATCAAAAACGATATATAGAAGCAACCATGGTACAGCTTTATGAAGCATGGCACTACAATGTTAGTGTTCAGGTACGCATTCATAATGATATGTTTGTGGCAAATGGAGTATGTTTACTGAAATAAATATACCACTGCACAGTATATTTCATTACTTGAATTACCTAAGTCTACCTTCCAGTAACAAGGTGAATGCTGCCATATGAATACAGTCCCTGCCCTTAGCCAGCATGAATAGTCAATGGTATGCTGCAGAATGGGATAATAGTTCCTTAAAGATTGCTAAGAATCTATACTGCATTATACTTATCATGGACCCAGAACAACTTAATACAGAAAATAGGGCCGATTGCTTAGGCAGGTATAATTCTGGTCGAAAAATCTGATGATAAAGGCTTCCTCTGTTCATGAAACTTAACACCCTGTGGATGTTGTCTTCTTGGCACAGTAACTTGGCTTGACTGGGAGATTAAGGGAAGGGCGGCTCACTGCTAAAATAAAAAGAACAGACCTTTAAACCAAGCTCAACTGTGTTAGCCCTCAAAACAAGCATTTGTCAATGCCGAATGTTTGCTTGCTGGCATTGGCATTGGCATTGGTAGTATAGGAGTTACAAAGCTGCATAATAGGAATGGCAGTGAAGTATTGAACTGAAGCCAACCCCACCACCACCCTCCAGAGACTGACAGGCATTGGGGTGTGCCTTTGGGTCGTCAGACATAATGGCCATGCTATTTCACCACACCCTACCCTGCAGACACTGACAAGTGTCACGGTGTGCCTTGGGGTCTTTGGCCCTTATGCTAACCCCATTCCATCAGGAAATACGGTGAGATGGGTGCGGTGTAGGAGAATGGGGTGAACTTCGGGGCCAAAGAGTCCAAGGCACACCTCGATGCCTCTCACTGGCTGCAGGGTATGGAATGGTATGAGCATCACAGGAGAGAATCCCAAGTCCCGCCCCTGATGCCTGTCATTCTCTACAAGGTGGGGCATTATGGTCGGAAACCCTAATGCCTCAGGCATTCGTTGGTATTTTCACTCCAAATTTTCAACATAGTTTTTTTGTAACTCCATCTCATGAACAGTGGCAATATCAGTTTGTTAGCCGAAGAAAGCTGCTTTTGCACAGCGACTATGCCATTTAGCACCACTGGTGCAAAAATACATTCCGAACAGGATGTGAAAAATGACAGCTGTACTGTTCATGGGGAGGTGTAAAAAATGGCAATGTTGAAAATCTTCAGTGAAAATGTTAAAAAAACTGGTGAAGTCACGAGCGGGCGTAGAAACTGTGCAACGCACACTTGTAATGTAATTGCAGGGAGTAGCCCAGGATTATGTGGGGGAAGAGCTCCTCCACCACAACCTATTTAATTGAAGCAGCTGACTCCCACTCTGCTTAGAGTGAGTCGCACTCACTTCGGTGCTGCGGCTGCCCCACCCTTTCCCCCGCCTCCTTGTTCTGCACTACCTCGCCGTTGCCTTGCTGCCTTTCCCCTCTCCCTGTGCTGCCCCCCTTCCTTGTGTTTTCTCTCAGGGGGGGTTCCGCCGGCCATACCATAGTTCACTCGCCGCACCTCTGTATTGCCTCAGCAGGCTTCCTTCATCTTCTCAGCTGGTCCTACGCTGAGGAGCGGTTGCTCGTTCCTCGCTGTCGTCTCCAAGCTGGATTCACCTGTAGGACCATTGCCTACTCCTCTGGCCTGGCTTACTCTAGCACTGGACACCTTCTCCCTCAGCTGCTCCTGACGCCGAATGCCCGCGCTGCTATTGGTGCTATTCCATCAGCTTTATTTCATTCCTCTGCATCAAGTACTCGACTCTTTCGCTGCACGTTCACTTCGTTTGCTCCTCCCGCTGCATCTGGAACACTTTTCTGATATTTAATGCTTCTCGCCTTCCTGCCTTATGACTTTGGTCCTGACTTCTCTCCACTCCACGTTGCGGCTTACAACGATGCAGTGCCGCCCCTCATGGTGCAGATATTCCCACGCGACGCTGGTAGGATACGGGGCTTATTCTTTGCCATGGTGTTTATGTCTGCTTACTGGGATATTCCTGCATTGGCATCTTGCTATGTGGGCCTACGTGGCTGTGTCTCTGCGTGGCATTCTTTTGGGGGGGGCTTTTGGCAACACATACTCAGGCTGCTGGACGTCATTCAGGGGATGTCTCCTACTTCCATTGGACTCATTTTCAAAGGGAACAAGTCTGCACTTCTTGGTCAGTTTTATGTTTATATACTTCCCCTGTTTGGTCTCAAACCGATGACTCTAGGAGGGTCAAGCTACTTACTCCCTTGTTGTTTACAGTCCTCATTGAGCCCCACCATGTACCTTATGCATTTATTCAGTACTACTACTTGCGTCTTCATCTGCCTCTGCATTCCATGCAATCCAATGACTACTACTACTACTACTACTACCGACCTACATGCAGGTCCCTTGCTTACAACTCGTTACCTATGGCTCGCACTATTCATCGCATTCCTGCCTCCTGCTCTTTCTTGTCTGCCTAGAATTCTGCCAACTATATCTATTCGAATTTGTAAGGTCTTCACACCCAATGCTCTTTCAGATCAGCTCAGTGCTCATTTAGCTGCTTCCAAGGTTGCTCTTATTCCACATGCCTCGCCCAGCGTCGGACCTGTAGTTTCATGAATTCCGTCAACTTGATATGCCCAGTTCAGGCCTGGAGGTTCATATACTCCTATCATTACCTACTGCACCTCGTACCTGCTTTGTCTTCAGGTCCAGAAGTTAAACTATTCATAATGCTATGCCAGCCTGTGCCTCGTCCGGCCTGGAGGTTCCTACATCTCTCACCCTGCCACGCCCAGTCTGGGCCTGGAGGTTCGTATACTTCTAACTCTTACCTGGCTTTCTACATTACTTGGCATCACTTTAGAGATCATATTCTCCCACTGGATTTCATTATTCGTTCAAGCTCTTCTCATCCTCGGAAGATTTCCTCATCTGCTAAAATTACTCGACAACTACAACTTCACCTACATAGATCACGTATGCTCACCTGTAGATCGCATTATTTCCCATAGTACTCACCTGGATATGCTCTATACTCTCTTTTCATTCATGCCAATCAAGTAACCTATGTGGGACCAACTACGCATGATAGCCTATGAGGGCTAACTGCCACTCTATCGACTTACCAGCAGACTAAGGGTCTGGCTGCACTTACATGATCATTGGAGCTAGTCGCCACTCTACTTTCTATACCTGCTGAGCTGCGAAGGTCTAGCTGCGCACCCTAACCTTGGGACTAGCTACCAATTCTACTTCTTATTAGCTTGCTACTCTGTTTACTTACCACCAGACCTATGAAGGCCTGGCTGCGCTTCCATGATTGCATGGAGCTAGCTGCCTCTCTACTTCCCTCACCAACTGACGGTTAAGCTGCGCATCTCACCAAGGGACTAGCTGCCACCTTCTATTACTACCAGCAGACCTCCATAGGTCTGGCTGTGCATTCAGTTATCTGGAAGCTAGCTTCTCTCTTCTTACCTCACCAGCTGTCGGTTAAGCTGTGCATCTCGCCGAAGGACTTACTGCCGCACTCTATTACTACGAGCAGACCTCCATGGGTCTGGCTGCGCTTTCCCGTTACCTGGAAGTAGACACCTCTCTCTTCAGTTGTACAGTCTACCCACGTTTACTTACTTATTGGGCTTGCCATGTTCTACTTCTTGGATGCTTCCTATCCTCACACCAGTGCCTCGGATTACTTCCCTTACAGCCTGCCAAGATTCCAGCTCAGCTCTACAGCCATTGCCGTCTATATCATCTCCTAAGAATATACTGTACTCCTATCGTACTTACTGGTGACCTGCCTTGGCCCATTGGGCTGGGCAGTTTACTTACTAATCGCCTGCTTATACGACCTGCCTTCGCCCATCAGACTGGGAGGTTCCCTATCAATCATTCGCTTCTACGACCTGCCTTCGCCCATTGGGCTGGGAGGTTTACCTACTTCTGCTCTACTTCTGCCTTGCCCAGCTCGGGGCCTGGAGATTCACACATTCTATTATACGCCTACCTGATGCCATGTTGCCCAGCTGGAAGCTCCTTTACTGGACTGCATCTAGAGTTCATCATCTATTCTTGGATGTTTTGCCCTGCTGCCTCAACCATGGACTTACTGTTGCTTCACCTTTTCAGGACACTTAGTTAGCATCTCCTGCAGACCTTCGATATCCTGATTATGCTCTACAGCTTTCGGACCCTGTGACAATGCTACTTCATTTGATTCAGCCTCTTCAGTTGTCTCCATCTAGGACTCTCGGGTCTCGTCTGGTTTTCCTGCCTCTACCTTTGCATACCTACAGTTTCAGATGTTATTCAGTTGCCATCTCTCTGCCTCAGTCTCTTCAATGCGATCCCTGCCATCCTTGCTCTGGATACATCAGTCATCAGTGCCATTCCATTCTCTGGGTCTGCCTTCCGACTGCGGTGCTACTCTGCTCTGAACTGATTCAAGCTGATGGATTTGCTTCGCATCTCGTCAAAGGAATACCTGCCACGCTCTATTTCTCCAGCAGACCTCCAAAAGTCTGGCTGCACTTCACATACCTGGAATCAGCCTCCTCTTTCTCCTACCTCACCAGCTATCGGTTAAGCTGCACTTTCACCAGGGGCTGGTTGCCACATTCCATTCCTTCTCTTCTGCCTCAGTTGGTGCATTCCTTGCTACCTACTTCTCTTTCTTCGGATTCGCAATCCTCCTGCCTTCTTTTGAGCTCGCCATATTCTACTACTTGGATGCTTCATAACCTCGCACCAGTGTCTCTGATTATCCTCTACAGCCTACCATTATTCCAGCTCAGCTCTTCAGCTGTTGCCTTTATATAAATTCCTAAGACTATGCTCTACTCCTATCGTACTTAGCAGAACTGAATTCTTCAGTCGGTAGCCTGGCTTCAAGCCTTCTCTCATTCAAATACTGTACAAGCCCTCTATTATTAGAAACCTGGAAGTCATACTACTTCTATTCATCCTGCCTTGTTGACGTCAAAGCTTGGATGCAACTATCTGCGTCTGGTTTCCTGTATTGAATTCGTCAATCATCAACTTCATCTCCACCGTCATACATTTCCTGGATTACGCCCTCTATCAACTGAAGTCCGGAAGTAGGTTCTTCATATCCTCTCTCCATCATTCCAAATTGTACATGGATTCTCCGACTTGGACTTATTAAGGAGGAAATTACTTCAATGGACATTTACAATTCAATTCTTAAACTCCATTTATCTGGATTAATTCTACAAATTAGAATTCAGATTTAGCTGATTAGTTTAATTAGGATCTCTCTCCTTTAGTATGCCCAGAAGGATGGGCAGGTCAGTAGCCATGGGTCCTCAGAGGTTTCTCCCCAAGGGGGGGTTTTCCTCTCCTGAGTGCTAATGGTCTCACTCTCCGGAGTTGGAGGAGGTGATTGTCTATTCCTATCATTATCAAGTGTTGTCATGCACGACTCTTCAGCATTCAGTTAAAGAGCAATTGTTGATATATATATTCCTTTTTGGGCTTTTATAATTCTAAACCAAGCTTCCTTCCTACAGGTGGGATACAGAGAAAGGCCAAAACCATCAAATATTATCAAACAACTCAATTTAAGCATCCAAGTACCTAAGCACAAACACTCTATACTACTACCTAATAAACGATGTCCTCTTAATGCTGGCCTCTGTATCCAACGACCATCTACATCATTCCACTATATATGTTACATAAGCGCTGAGCTATGAACCACACATAATTGCAGGGAGTAGCCCGGGATTATGTGGGGGAAGAGCTCTTCCCCCACAGCCTATTTAATTGAAGCAGCTGACACCCGCTCTGCTTAGAGCGAGTCGCACTCACCCACCATCCTTCCCAGCACCTCCTCCTTCTGTGGCACTCTTATCCCACTGGGGCGCTTTTATAATTCTAAACCAAGCTTCCTTCCTACAGGTGGGATACAGAGAAAGGCCAAAACCATCAAATATTATCAAACAACTCAATTCAAGCATCCAAGTACCTAAGCACAAACATTCTATACTACTACCTAATAAACAGTGTCCTCTTAATGCTGGCCCCTGTATCGAATGACCATCTACATCATTCCACTATATATGTTACGTAAGCACTGAGCTGTGAACCACACATAATTAGATTGGGGATATTTTTACAGCAGATTGTCAACACAGGCATTTTGGGACCTCTGATCATGAACAGTGTCACTCGGATTTTCTTTATCTGTCCCGAACAATGATTTCCCACAGCGGCCACGCATTTCTGCACTGAAAGTGTGAAAACACATTTCGGCCATGTTGTGAAAAATGACAGCTGTACTCTTCATAAGGAAGTGTGGAAAAATGCCACTGGTGAAAATTGGGACTGAAAATATTACAAATTCATGAACTTATAAGGGTGCGTGGAACCTGCGCAATGCTCACTCGTAACACAGTCATTTTATGGACTATTGTCACCAAATTTTCAACATAGCCATTTTAAGATCTCTGCTCATGAACAGTGTCACTGTGATTTTCTTAATCTGTCCCAAACACTGCTTTCACACACCGACTGCACCATTGTGCTCTACATGTGCAGAAACACATTTTGGGCGAGATGTGAAAAATGGCAGCTGTACTGCTCATAAGGAAGTGTAATAAAATGGCAATGTTGAAAATCTAGCATGCAAATATTAAATATTCGCAAACTTGCGAGTGTGCATAGGAACTGCGCGACGTGCGCTCCTAAAACAGTCATTTTTGGGAATTTTTTCACCAAATATTCAACATAGCCATTTTAAGACCTCTGCTCATGAACAGAGTCACTGTGATTTTCTTAATCTGTCCCAAACACTGATTGCGCACACTGACTGCGCCATTGTGTACTACATGCAGGGAAACACATTTTGGGCGACATGAAAAATGACAGCTGTACTGCTCATAAGGAGGTGTGGTAAAATGGCAATGTTGAAAATCCAGAGTGAAAATATAAAAAATTTGTGAACTTACGAGAGTGCGTAGGAACTGTGCAACACACGCTCGTAAAACAGTTATTTTTAGGAATTTTTTCACCAAATTTGCAACATAGACTTTTTGAGAGCCCACCTTATGAACACTGGCACAGTCATTTTGTTAATTGGTCCTGAAAGGTGATTTCATGCAGTGACTGTGAAATCACTCTTCGGGCCCGATTAACGCCATGACAGTTCCAGAATTCATGAGGAGGGGTCCCAAAAATCCCATGTTGAAAATTAGGTGCCAAAAGTCCAAAAAATGCCTGAGATATGCATTAAAGTTGAAAAAAACCTATTTATTGCATTATACAGCTTACCGGCATTTCCTCAGTTCGCGATCGGCTTTGAAGAGTGCAGATGTGTTCCCAGTCCACCGAAGATCATCGCGCCAAGCTCCGGAGGTAAGTATGGGGTGAGGTGGTGTGTGGGGAGGCAGGGTGCGCAGTGGGTGGGTGTGGGTGGGCAGGAGACCGCCAAGGGAACTTTTTGTTTACAGGTTGTTGTTTTTTAGGAAGACGACACAGGACGTCTGCCACACTGGGTGGGCTCCCAGTGTGGCAGCTGGAAAGCTGTTTTGGGTGGGCCTGGAGCCGACAGGAGATTGGGCACCCCCGTCGGCTATAACAGTTTTTGCCACGCTGGGGTGGACTCCCAGCGTGGCACCTGGAAAGCTTTTTGGGGGGGGTTGTGGAGCCGTGGAGCCGACGCGGGATTGGGCACCCTGTCGGCCATAACAATTTTTGCTACATTGGGGTGGGCTCCCAGCGTGGCACCTGGAAAGCTTTTGGGGGGGTGTGGAGCCGACGGAGGATTGGGCACCCCCGTCGGCCATACAGTATGTGCGGGGGGGAAGCGCATGAGTATGCAATATGCATGCATGCATGTGGAGGGGGGAGTGCTGCTCACTGAAGCAGAGCTCTCCCTTTCAACTGTACAGCACTGCATTTTCATCTGCTGTCATAGACAGCTGCAACGTTCATTGGAGAACTGCAGTCGTGCCTGCAAACACACTGACTGAATTGGAAGATGGCTGCCACACCTCCGAAAACTCAAATGATGGCACTATGTTTCTTGCACATGCGTGCAAGCAAACATAAAAACATACAAATCCTTTTGCACTGCAAGTCAGCCAGGATCCCCTTGTATATTAATTGTGTTACTAATTGATCCATTCATATTTTTAGGTCAACCTCAAAGAAATACATTTGCATTGTAAGTCAGTCATGGTTCCAATGTGTATTAATTGAATCATTAACTGCTTAATTCCTATTTGCTTTTGTATTGCAAATCAGCCATGATCCTGAGCTTCATGTCCAATGTTTTAAATGGGATAGTAAGGACAGAGGGTATGGCATGTTATTGTGTTGCATTATTTGAAATAATTGGACAGATATTCCATGTTAAAAACAAAATGCAGTCACATCACATTTTGAATGTAGCAACACTTGCAAGTTTGTATCTGAAATTCACAGTGTGTCAGAAGACTGCATTTAAACTGCATCTGACTGCTATTAATGCTAGCAATTATTATGCACCTGCCCCCCAAAAAAGAAAACAGAAACAAGGGAGAAACCAAACAAATAAAATTAACTAACATTCAGGTGATGTCTGATCAGACAGGCGATATTGTGCTGACCTGCCATAAACTTCAGAGGTGGCCTTCATAGTATTTCTGTGTGTTTGAATTTCTCAGTTCAGTACTGTACTAATAGAACTATACTTGGACTAACTGATTAAACATGCTATTGCAGCAGTCATTTAACTAAAGAATAAGGAAATACCTCTAGCCCTCTAGTGTAAGGACAGTGATGGGGGGTGGGCGCCACTAGACACCAGCAGTAACATAAAATAGTGCTCATTAGCGCTGTGCTGTTGTTTGACAAACTTTGCCACGAAGCAAAACTAAATACCTAAAACAGCTTAAACTGTCTGAACTTTCTATAATTGGACAAAATATCATTTTTAAATGTCACCAGTAGCAGTAGAAAACACTTTATGCTGTTGTGTGGTAAAATCAATGCGCAACAATACCAAAATGAGCATAGAAGCATCTTGGTGATTCTTTTTTTAAAATTGACAGAACTATTTTAGATGTGTGCTGAACTTTACTCCAGGATCTTCAGTGTTCTATTTAGAATCAAGAGCAGCAGAGGTGCTCTGACATCCACAGTAACCTTAACCTTTGTGCACTTTGTATGGTGCAGCGCTAAGTTCCAAATCAAAACCTGGGAAACGAGCCTCGGCTCAGTGTGCCTTTCTCAGCTAGCAAATATTTTAAATATAGGACTAACTAACTAACTAAAACCTGCATAACATTAATTTCAGTAATTTAATGATAAGGTGTATGCATTTCTTTGCATAAGTAATAATCTTTCAAGCATTTCTTTGTATTATAGCCGATCAAGTCGGTTCTTTGCTATCAAATTTGTTACAAATTCTTTTAAGTTTGAGCTGAACTCACGATTGGTATTTTGATGTGCCCATGTACATATGTTAGTATCTTGTACTCCTATGGGAAATTATATGAATGAATTATCTAGTACAGTCAGAACAACAGACTGGCTGCTATTCATTGTATTTATGTTGTATTGAAGTCAGTAAGACCATGTTGCTATCCGGTGCTGTGTTGACAATATCAACTTTTGAAAGAGCTGCAAAACATAGAGCTGTCATCCATGTGCATTTTTCTTACTTGGTTGGGGGGGGTCATCATGGGAACATATGCACTATAAATATGTGTAATGAAGCCTTATAATATGTTATTCCTGTGTCAAAAAAGAAAAGGCAGCTCAGAGACATTGGGTGTGGCAGCTTGCGCTTGTAACAGGATACAAAGAAAAGCATCTCAGTCTCACACCGGAAACCTGGTTCTCACTAATAGCCCCAGAATATCCAACGTCCATGTTGACATCAGTCTGGGAGCCAGTGATCACACGCCTGTCTGGCTACAAATCAACAGTATGGTGGTTCCAGGACACACCAGATTAAAGGTTATTGACTTCAAGAAAGCTGACTTCCAGAAAATGAGATCCTGCATTAAAGCACTGCTGAGAAACAGATCCACAGGGGATGTAGAAGCTCACTGGAAAAACTTAAAAGTCTCACTGAATGTGGTAACAGCAGACTGCACAAAGGTAGTAACTAAATCTAAAAGGAAGAGAAACCCTCTCTGTCTTACTAGAGAGATAGCGGTAAAGATTAGAGAAAAGAGGCAAGCCTTTAGGCAGTTCAAGGAGTCACAGAGGGAAGGAGATAGGGAGCTCTACAAGGAGAAGCTCAAAGAGGCTGGTCAGGCTATCAGGTTAGCAAAAGCTGAAATGGAGGAAAAAATAGTGCTGGAAATCAAAAAGGGGGACAAAACCTCGTTTAGATATGGGAGGCAGTTTAGCGCAGTAGTTTAAGGCTCTGAGCTGCAAATCTGATGACATCCAGCAGACCAGACCTGGGTTTGAATCCCACAGCTTCCACTTGCAGATTGTGTGACCCTGAGCAAGTCACTTAACTTCCCTGTGCTCCCAGGTCACACCTGTAAAAAAGCTTTCAGCTTAGTGTGCTAGTCCAGGTTAAAAAACTAACAAAAAAAAAAGATACATCAGTGAAAAAGGAAGAGCAGAGGGGGATAGTCAGACTGTCAATAAGCAATGGTCAGATAGTGAAAAAAAATGAAGACAAAGCTGTAGCACTCAGTGCATTCTTTTGCTCAGTCTTCACAAATGAGCAGAACGGTAGCGGTCCAGCACTAAACAGAACAGAGCACCCTGCATGGGAGGCAGACACAAGCCCCTTCGCAAGGGAAAGGGTGCTGAAAGAACTAGAAAAATTGAGGACAGACAAAGCCAAAATAACTGCACCATTAGCTGAGTTATACCATGAATCTCTGGAAAGTGGCAAGATGCAACTTGACTGAAAGATGGTACCCTTGCATAAATGTGGTAGTGAGGAGGAGGCAGGAAATTACTGCATGGTCAGCTTGACCTCGGTGGTGGGTAAAATCATGGAGGCATGCCTTAAAGTAAGGATAGTAGACTTCCTAAAAGAGGCAGGAGAACTTGACCCCAAATAACATGGATTTACCAAAGGTAGATCATGTCAGACTAACCTGATCGAATTCGTTGATTGGGTGACCAAAGCAGTGGACTGGGGGGACAGTGGACATGATTTACTTGGACTTCAGCAAGGTCTTTGACACCATCCCACACAGGAGGGAGATCAATAAACTTGAACACATGGGTGTTGGTCATAAGATAGTAAGCTGGGTATAGCACTGGCTGTAGGACAGATCTCAGAAAGTCACAGTAAATGGCATCATGTCCAAAAAGGTTTTGTGATCAGCAGAGTCCCTCAGGAATTGGTGCTGGGTCCAGTCCTCTTCAACATATTCATCAGCGGCATTGCTGATGGTCTTGAGGGTAAAGTCTGCCTGTTCGCAGATGATACAAAACTATGTAATAGGGTGGATAATCAGGAGGGAGCCTCCAGTATGAAGGAGGATCTCAAGAAACTTGAACAGTGGTCCAATGACTGGCAACTTAGATTTAATGCTAAGAAATGGTGATACACCTGGGAAAACAGAACCCAAGAACTCGATACTTCCTAGATGGGTATCGACTTGAAGAGACCTGGACTGAACAAGACTTAGGCGTAGTCATATCAGATTAGCTTTTTTTTTTTCACTTTATCTTTTTATTGAAATTTAAGTATATAAGAAAGCACACATCTAATACAATAGAAGACTTTCCTCCATGTAAGGTATAAAATATCACTTAACAAAACACAGTGTTTAGGGTAAACATATTGGAGAAGCTTTATTTACATGTATTGATAATAAAACACAAACCTAGACGGGATGTAAGTGGAGAGCAGAAGGGTTACAATCAATAGGGTATTATAGGATCAGAAATAGCAACCATGTACGAAATACATGCTAGGACAGGCTATGACAAGGCATTCAGTAAATTGCAAAAAGTGATAAATGTAGTAATATGAACAATGTTCAGTAATGGAGAGGTGAAGAAAAGGGAAAACTGAGCAAGGAAAGAAAGAAGAGAGAAAAAGCAAGGAATAATGGAAGAAGAGAGGGAGAAAACAGGGAATAAGGGGAAAAAAGAGGAGAAATATGTGCACAAAAATTTTGAGGAAACCTAATCTGAGAGCAAAATAAGAAGGAGGGCTAAATATCCCTAAGAATTAGGGTCTAGAAGAACTAGGTTTGATGTACTTGAAGTAATCCTGCCAACATCTGTCATATACAGTGAGTCGGTTATGAGTAACATGAGATAGTCTAGGGAGGCTTACTGAGAGAGGCTTTGAAGAACATCTGAAAGAGAAGGTACCAGAGTTGATTTCCATTTCATAAGAATCAGATGTTTGACCAGAAGAGAAAGTATGTTTAGCTATCTAAAATGTGCATGTGAGAGGAGAGAGCTATTGGGGATAAGAATGCCTGGAAGGAATAGCTTGGGGTCAAAAGGTAGTTTTTGTCCTGTTACTCTGGAGGCAAATAAACAGACTTTATGCCAGAGCTTATTAATGGGAGCACAAGATCACAAGATATGAAGTAGATCCCCGTTGGCCAAATTGCAATGCCAGCAATTATTATTATTTAATAGGCCCATTCGTTGAAACACAGAGGGGGTTCTATACCAAAGATGTAGAATTTTAGTTTGTATTAAAGAACTATAGACATCTTTAAAGGTATTATGTGCAATATGCCAACAATTACTCCATTGTGCGTCTGAAATATTGTAGTTAAGAAGTCTGTAAAGACTGATCAGGTAGATTATCAATAATGTCTTTGTAAATGGAGCTATTTAATATTACTGATAAATTAGTCCAGTGCAAGATGTATTGGTTTAGAAGAGTATGCCTATACGCTAAACTAGAGAGAGAGTTATAAACTGCCCAAATTTGTAAAAACTTCCAGAAGTCCTGTTTAGGAAGTTTTCATGTGACCTGCAAGTCTGAGAATGATCTAAGAGTGAGTGAATTCTGGTCCAAGATATCTCCTAGAAAGAAAATGCCTTTGATCCTCCATGTACAACAGAAAATTGGGTGATCTTCTACAGTGAGCTGTGGATTGCCCCATAAAGGGGCATAAAACCAGGGTGTTGGATTGGATTTCAGGAATTTATGGGTTAGTTTCCAATAAAGAATAGAGGATGATATAATCGGGTGAGATTTTAGTTTACAGGAAATTGCATTAAAAAGGAAGGCAGTGGGAACTCTTCCCAGGCACAAAGCAAATTCAATTGCAACCCATAGTGGTGAGTGAGGGGAGGGTTTCTGAAACCATTAATGGTTTGGGCCATTCGGAAAGCCCAGAGGTAGCCTTTGAACCAGGTGAGTCCGAATCCCCCTTTTTTCCAATGTGATCGAAGTTTGTTGCAGTTAAATCTCAGTGGTTTCCCATCCCAGATAAAGTTACCTATTAATTTTATCAATTTTAGCAAAAAAGGAGGATAGTAAGACTAAAGGAATATTAGCAAAAAGGTAAAGAATCTTGGGAGAAATGGACATCTTAATGGCTGCAATTGTCCCCATAAAAAAGAGATTAAGAAGCTTCCATCTGTCCAGAATTTTTCTGATGTTATCAAATAAGGGGTTAAAGTTAATGTCGCATATCTTCCCTAAATTACTAGTAATTTTGATTCCTAGATATGTTATACCCCATGGTGACCAGCGGAATCCAAGAGGTATATTCATAAAGGCTTTACAGTGGTCGTTAAGGGGCATAGTTTGTGATTTGCCATAATTCAAAGCAAGGCCAGAAATTTTAGTAAAATTATTAAGCAAATCAACCAACGGGCCCAGCCTCATTCAGGTTTTCGAGTAAGATTAAGAGGTCATCTGTGTAGGAGAGAGAAACATATCTTGAATTGCTCACAGATATGCCCATAATGCCAGAAGATTGACGTAAACAAGCAGTCAGGGGTTCCATGGCTAAAATAAACAGGGAAGGTGACAGGGGATAGCCTTGTCTAGTCCCCCTTGTTAGATGAAAGTAAGAGGAAAAGGTGGGATTAGTAAGTACTTTAGCAACAGGGGAGTTATATAATAGCTTGATCTAGGAGCAAAAGGTATGAGAAAGACAGAAATAAGATAAAACTTGATGAAGGTAGTCCCAGTTTAAGGAATCAAAGGCCTTCTCGAAATCAATAGCTATGGCTGCAGCTGGTTTCTTGAGGGATTTGGCTTTGTGAATTAAATTAAATAAGGAATGTAGTTGATCAGAACCAGATGTATGTTTAATAAAACCAGCTTGCAAACAATGAGTTAGCTTGGGAATCAAGTCGAGAAGTTAGTAGTTTAGCAAATATCTTCCCATCCATGTTTAATAAAGAGATGGGCCTGTAACTTGGGGGGTGAGTAGGGTCTTTTTCTTTCTTAGGGATTATGGTTATGATTGCTTTGGTGCAAGATGGGGGAAGCTTGCCAGTATTGGAAGCTTCTTGATAAACATTAAGAAGAAGGGGACATAAGGTGTCGGAAAACATTTTATAGAAATCGACAGGGAATCCGTCATCCCCAGGGGGTTTGCCGGATTTCAAGGAAGACAAAACTTTCTGGATTTCCTTAAGCGAGAAGGGTTCATCTAAAGAATTTGTTTCAAGAGTAGAAAGATGAGGAAGATGTAATGATTTAAGGAACTGTTGAATTTGTAAAGTACATGGAGGATTTGTGTTAGAGTATAGTTTTTGATAAAAGGTTTTCATGATACGATTTATAGAGGGGTTGTCGGAGTGAATCGTACCCTGTTCATCTATTAGGCTTAGGATGTGTCGTTTCATTTGTTGTGCTTTGAGCTGGTAAGAGAGGAGTTTCCCATTTTTATCGTTGTGTTCTCAAAACTTATACTTAAGTTTAAACAAGGCCAGATCGGTTTTACGAGATATTAATTTGTTAATTTTAACTTTAAGTTGAAGAATTTCAAGATGAAGTTGAGAATCAGGACAGTGCTTATTAGAAGAAAATTATAAATTCTCTTTAGCCTTAAGAGATTTTTCCAAGTCAGCCAGTTGTTGTTCCCTTACTCGTTTCCTATGTGCAGCATAACTGATAATTTTCCCTTGAATCGTAGCTTTAAGAGCTTAACATACAGACGACATAGAAGATTTGGCTGGGGTATTGTGAAAGAGGAAGCCTTGAATTTGTGCTTTGATCGTGGGTAAGAAATTGGGATCCTTGAGAAAGAGAGGGTCCAGCCGTCAGTAAGAAGATTTAGGTGCTAATGGGCCCCACAAATATTGCAATTTGACAGGGGAATGGTCCGAGATTATGATGGGAGAGATGGATGAATCAATAGTTTTTTCCATCATAACAGGAGAGGCTAACCAGTAGTCAATTCTTCTGTATGTCTTATGTAGAGAGGAGGAGTAAAAGTAAATTCTTGATCACGAGGGTGAAGGAGGCGCCATACATCAGCTAATTCAACATCTTGCATTAGTAATGAGAGTGCTTTAATACTTCTAGGGTGTGCCTCTGTAGTGGGGCTACTTCTGTCAATGCTGGCTTCTAAAGCTAAGTTAAGATCCCCTCCAGGAATAACTGGTATATTGTCAATGTTAAAGGATAGAATCTGTTGAGCTAAATTATGAAAAAACTCTGGGGAATTGGAGTTGGGTGCATAGACATTAACAAGCAGAAGAGGACCAGAGTTGGTATTCAGTTTGACCATCACCCATCTGCCGCCAGTATTGGAAACGGAGTTTACAAGGAACCATTTGAGACTCTTATGAATAAGAATAGCAGCTCCTCTTTTTTTTGAGGTATAGGATGATTCGTAGATCTGACCGACCCAATCTTTCTTAAGTCATGAACATCCTCTGCTAATAATTTTGTTTCTTGAAGGAAAGCAATTTGTGTTTTATGTTTTTTGAGATGTGAAAGAATTTGCTTCCGCTTACAAGGAGAATTAAGTCCCTTCACATTCCATGTATATAAAAGTATGTCACTCATATTGTTAGTGTTAAAGAAAGGGAATAATTGCTGGAGTGTGAAGGGACAAATAAATGAGGCAGAGAATGACTAGAATACAATATAGAGAGCTTACGTATATGCAGAGAGTGGCAGGAACATTCAAGCCAAAAAAATTGAGATGTATGATACATGAGTAGCACAGATATCTTATTAAAGTTAGAATAGAGATGGGGAAGGAGAAAAGTCATTAACAACAACAACAATACTAGTAAGCTAAATAACAAAACGTTTTATGGATGTGAGGACATATGAGTCAGCCAACTGGCTAACAGACTCTCTCTCCACACTCTGGGGTGTCAATGTAGGGAGGAGACTAGGGTGGACTAGTTATAAATATCGGCCCAAACCTAAGTCTGATCCCAGTAATATAATAAAGTAAGTATTCCTGATAAGCTAAACTGAAAGGGGACAATACCAAGAAAGCCAGGGGACTATAATAACCTCAGCTTAATTGTAAGCTAACAGGACAAGGTATAAGGATAAAGCTAAACACCAGAACTTATTTATAAACATTAGTAGTAATAGTACAAGGTATATCAACTTGAAATAATAGTGAATTAAAGAACCATATACGAGATGCCAGTACAGCCTAGACATAGAGCAAGGAATTCAGGGAGCCAGGTGGAACTCAAATGAACAATAATAAAAGGAAAAGTAGATCATTACCACATTAAAGTGACTCTGAGTATACTTTGCAGTGCAACAGAATAAGTACATGATAAATACAATATTGAGGGGGAAAGAAGAAAGGGGAGGTCAATTTAAGCCCTTACACCCTGAGCCAAATGCAAATCGGGATTATGTGGAGAGGTATAGGCTTCGGTGATAACTGTAGACAGAAGAGATAGTCATAGTAAAGATCAGTTCCAATTACTTGAAAATCACCTAAATAGGTGTTATATAGGGTGACTAGGTCTAGAAGACTAGGCCCAGTGAGCCCCAAAACAGGAGGGACCACACAGCAGTGGATTTCTATAATATCTGTAGGCTTCGGGTAAAATAAGGAGCACAAGGAAGACGTAGATTGACAATCCTTTGCAACAGTACACCAAACATAGCTCACCTCTTTGAGTGCTAATGATAGTTTCATATTGTAAACAGGAGGTAGTAAGAATAATGGAGCGTAGGGAAGGAGATAGAGTAAATGTAGTTGCCAATAATACTTAAGAACCTGTCATCAGGAGAGGGAAGGGGTAAGCTGCCTTGTAATATATAATAATTCACATATGAAAAAAGAAAAGGCAATAATCAGGATGCATACCGATTGAAGATTTGTAACTGAACAGCCAAAAGACTATAAACCTGATGCACTGCTAAATTGGAGAGTAAAAGGCTAGATACAGAGAGCCTGTTTAGCGAGGTGATGTATAAGATCTAACACTAAAATATTGGGTTAGAAAAGCATTGCTGATATACCAAAGTTCCCTTGAAGACCTTTAAGCTGCTAATTTAAACACTGCAACAAAAAGTAAATTGATACATTGCGATGTACAGCCTTTGCTTTCTGCACCCGCTGGGAACGAAAGCAACCAGGTAGCATAGACTGTAGAGTGGAGATTTATTAGCAGGATTGTGACTATTGATGTTCTTGCTTTTGGACTTTGCCGTACGTTTCTTTTTGGGCTGCTCTAAAGGTTTGAGTGGGGAACTTGCAACAACTTCTGCCCATGAAGTATCAGCAGAAATACATCCCTGAGGAACAGGGTCCAAATTAGAGGGATGTTCATCTGAAATTTGCTGGGAAAGATCCTCCTGCGAGGAGTGCATGTCATCCTCCAAGACAGCAAACTTATTACTCAAGGGAATAGAGGGGTTGATTTGAAGGTGAGAGGTTGCAGCTTGGGGTGTTTGGGGTGAAACCTAGAACAGCATGAAAGTCTTGAAGAATAATGCCCCGACAGAAGCTTCTCTTGCAGTTGTGTTGATTGCCTTGGGGTCAAATCAGTTGCAGCATTGCTGCTTGGGGCTGTGAGTTCTGCAACATTTTCCCGACGTTCCTGTACCTCATCGTCCACCCTCCGTGCAGATACCAAAGCTGTGTTCGAGTTGCCAATTGCTGCTGAACCTCCCAGGGTAAGACTGCAGAAAGAGACCTCTAGATAGTTGGCTAAGGCATCAGGGGTTTCAAAATCCTTGAAGGAAGAGCCTGAGAAAAGGCGTAGTGTTGCGGGGTAATGTAGAGCAAATTTAATGCTTCTTTGGTGGAGGATTTGTTTAAGTGGATTGTAAGCCTTCCTTCTGACGGTTAAATCTTTTGAAAAGTCTCTATAGATGGAAATATTAAACTTTTGCAACTGAAGTTTCCCCATTTCTCTGGCTCATTTCAGTATTAATTCTGTGTGGGAATAGTTCAAGAAGCGAGCAATGATAGGCCTTGGTTGCTGGTCTGATGTTGGCCTGGGACCCAGAGTGCGGTGAGACTGCTCAATGATTAACATTATGGTCAGGAGGCAGTTTAAGCACTGCAGGCAGCACATGTAATAAAAGCGCAGTAGTGTCTCTTAATTCTATGCTTCAGGGAAGCCAAAACATCGTAAAATTGTTGCGACAATTGCGATTTTCATTATCGTCAATTTTGGCTTGTAGGGATTTAATAGTTCGATCTTGATCGTGGACAGTAGCCTGGCGATCATGAATAGTAGTGGTGTTACAGGCCGTTGCTTTCTCATTAAATGCAATTTTCTGGCTAAAAGTTTCAAGAGTGGTCTCATTCTGTTGGGTAGAGGTTTTTAGATCATTAATCTCAGCCATCAGTTTAGAAAACATTACTTCCACTCTAGCAAGTGAGCTTTGCTGTACTTGGAGATCTGCTATAATGCTGAAGGATGATGCCTAGTATGCTGCAGTACAGTGTAGAATAATTGAATATAAGTAGATGATGGATCAAAAATGACTTACAAACTGTGTCAGGCAGTAAGATTACAGGATGGTCACAGGAGTTGGTACCAAAGAAAGGTCTGGTGAAGGCTGGATGAGGTTAGATTGCAGTCATTCCTGCAGAGATTCTGAACTATGCTGCCATCTTCTGCCTGGTAGGCCACACCCCTCCATATCGGATGATCTTAAAGCAGGGAATCAATGCGGAAAAGTGGCATGAAAAGCAAGTAGCATCCTCGGATGCATAGGCAGTGGAATAAATAGCAGGAAACATGAAGTGATCATTCCACTCTACAGATCCTTAGTGAGGCCACACTTGGAGTACTACGTTCACTTCTGAGGCCCCACATGAGGAAGGACATACAGTGGTAGTCATACAAAAGTTGCTCAGTACTGAGGTATATCTGGGTATACTGAGGCAGAAACACATTACAGTCAATGCAAATTGGCCTCAGTATACCCAGGTAGACCTCAGTACTGAGCAACGTTTGTATGACGACCACTGTAGAGTGCTTGGAATCAATTCAGAAAAGGGCCACAGAGATGGTGCAGGGCCTCTATCACAAGCCATTTGAGTCTAGACTCCAAGACCTTATCTTATACTCCCTGGAACAGAGAAGGGAGAGAGGAGATATGATAGAAACATTCAGATTCAACAAGGGTATAAATACTGTTCAGGCAGACCGACTCTTCCATGTAAATGGAGAGGCGCACACAAAAGGGCACAACCTATGCCTGAGAGGGGGAAGGCTCAGAGGCAATATCAGGAAGTATTTTTTTACGGAGAGGGTAATAGACACATGGAACAGCCTGCATCCTGAGGTGGTTGCAGCAAAGATGGTGAATGCATTTAAACATGCATGGGACCAGCACTAAGTTATAAACAAAAACAGCAAAATATAGGAGAGGGGTTAGGTTCATGGGCAGACTAGATGGGCCACTCAGTCCCCACCTGACATCAAATTCTTATGTTCTTAAATGCACTAGATGCAATGGATGCAGTGATAATAAGGTGTGTTATTCACAGTGCAGTCGACAGAACAACGCAGGAAGATACTGTTGGAGCTGGCTGTTGTTTTGTGGGCTGCATTGTGAATAAAGTACTTCATCACTGCATCCATTACCTCTAGTGCTTTTCTGGTGAGACAGTGCAGAGCTTTTCTTTGTTTCCATTTCTGGGCTCAGGTACGTATTGCTCAGCTTGAGACATGCAATCTGTGTAGCTGCTGATCATGTCAGTGAAATCAGTTTCATGGTTCTGCTTGAACATCAGGCTAAGCAGTTATCACCTTTTCCATTTGTAGTTGAAATGTTGAGCCCTCCACCGCCGCACTCCAACACACACACACACACACACACACACACACACACACACACACACACACCACCACCTTCCAATAGGTTCATTCCACAGTAACATCAGAGCTTGCATGGCCATAAACTGTTGTAATCTGGTACTGATTTAAGCACATCTCAACAGTATCTATATAGGATAGTGTATGGTTATCCATACACTACAAGGCTATTCTTCCACCGAGTGGATACAATGCCGACTGATGACCTCGAGAGCGAAGCTCGAGAGGTCTCCAAGTCAGCATTGTATCTACGAGGTGAAAGAATAGCCTTGTAGTGTATGTGTAACCATAAACTGTTCTTTATAGTGTATGGTGCCTGAAAAAAAGACAAAAAGAGGCTCACTTTTCCATATTTTCACTCTGATTTGCCTAGGCCATCAATTCACAACTGCCACTGCCCAGCACACTTGCGCGCCCTGCTTACACAGCAAGAGACGAATCAGGACGTCTGCTGTAGCCCCTTGTATTATGATGCCCTCACTAACGCAGAATAAAAAGTCATTCTGCATTAGTGAGGACGTCACTACTGCAGCAGAAAAACTTTTTTCGGTGTATGGATTTCCATACACAGCTGCATTCCACCATACACTATAATTTGTGAGTAATCTGTGTGATCGTTTGACATCAATTACACCTAATGAGGCATGGGGTAGAGACAGGTACATGCCAAGGAAAGCTGATGACATCAACTACTTGGGAAACCATGGGGGGGGGGGGACTGCACTAGACACCAGGGACCAAAACCATAAAGGCATGAATATAGTTTGAGTCATTTTCACATGAAATCAAATGCCATGTGTTGGGTGTCCATTGTGGAGCCCTTGGTTGCCTGAATTGCTGCCCCATCCTCCTTGCTCCAGTATCTAAAATGTACAATTCTGCAGAATTTCAGATTGCATTATTACTCTGCTGTGGTGGTGGTGGGGGGGGGCAAACTCTGAAAAACCGGTACTGGCAGCTACAAAGAACAAACATTGGAAATATCACTGGGCAAAAGATGAATGCTAGCTAACTCAACCAAACAAGCCTATGCAATTGAATGGAGGATTTCTGCTCTGCATCCACGCCGGTGCAAAAAAAAAGTAAAAGTCATGACAATAGGCACCAAACTTCATTTGGCGCCTAATTATGACATGCCACACTAACTTGATAAAACATTTGTGAAGCTAGTAAGGTTTCTGTGATCTGGATATCTTTTTTATTTGTTGACATTTTGTGCTTTCATATGAGTTTTGGTTTTAATCTGTTGTTCAGCACTGGATAACTGGCACCTCAATTTGGAGAAAGCACTTGTGGGTACATCGTAAAGACAAGACAATATGCATTATTATTGTATTGCACACATTTAATTTTTTTTTCTGATCACCTATGCAGTCCCCCCCCCCCACACACACACACCCCTTGACAAACCACTAGCATGAGTAGTGTGAAGTTCACTGAAGATGTGTTCCATTTCCTCTACCAGGTGTGATCATCAATGCTTTCATTCATGAAAAGATGCTTTTTGACTACAGAGGCTTACTTTTACGGCAGCGTTTCAGTGACCGTGTGGCAGTTGTGTGGGCTGTCAAAATCAGATCAGAGTGCAGCATCAGTCCTCAGCGTTCATGCTTCACTTTGTCTGCCTGCACCTTTGTATTGGTCAATATTTTTTAGACCTAGTGGTAAATAACAGCAGCTTACTGTATTAGATGAAAAGTTGTATTTTTTTTGTCATAGAAGCTTAATTTTGTGACGGTCTTTCACTGACAGTATGGCACTCTGAGAGCTGTCAAAACCAATTCAGAGAACAGCCATGGTCCTTGAGATGTTGCTTCCCTTCGTCTGGCTGTATTGTTCTATAAAGAAATATGCCTTTTGCCTAGAGATAGGGTTACATGACAACAGCCCATTGTTATAGATAAAAACCTGCATTTTTTTTATAGAGGCTTAATTCTGTAATGGCTTTGTACCGACTGCAGGGCACTTCTTTAAACTGTCCAATGGCTGTTTGTGTTTGTCTCTGTCAGTAGTTTAGTTTTTGTGGTTAGTCATGTGTTTCTTCTTGGAGGAACTGGACCATTTTTGGACATAACATCTATGAACATTTCCTGGACTAAGAAACTACAAAACATCACCACCAGGTATTGGCATTCTCATCATAAATCAACTTTTTTGGAAGACATCAAAAAGCAAGTGAGGTCAGTAAATCTTTTATACAAGCTTCTGGGTTGTGGAGTGCTGCTTTGAATCCTCATTTCCGTCTGACTTTCTTAAAGGATGTGTGCTTGTCTTTGAGGTCTATTCACAACTGTTTTGGAGAACAAAGGGAAGATTCTAACAAAGGATTTTTTACAGCCTGCATATGCCCTAGGCCAATGTTCATCACCTTCAGGAATTCAACACTTTCTGGGTCTTTGATCTACAGTAACAATCAGTTTTCTGGTCCACAGTAGCTCACCATGAGTCACTCAGGAACACTCACCCTTGCTACAGTAAACATTTGCAGTCTCCTGCCAAGACTGGCAACTCATAGATTGGGAGGATGAATCCTGCTTCTGATACTGCTATTATGCTTACATGGGGTATCTACTTCTGTTCCAATCAACAACCACCATGGAGAGAATACCTCATAACACAGTGACTTTACTTTTTTCAACCAAATTACTGAAACACAACATGTCTGTGCCTACACCACCCTTATATTTCTGAAGGGTTGTACCTACAACTCGTTTCGTATGCTCAGAAAATACAAAATGACACAACTGGTTCATCTTCCATTCCACACTGTTAAACTGTGGTTTCTCCTACTCCTCATCATCCTATTGTCAGGGGACATAGAACTTATCCCTGCACCTCTGTCCACCACTCTCCCACTGACCTATCGGCTGTCTCAGGAAAAGGACTTCTTCTTGCCCATATGAATATTAGGAGCATTACCAGGCACTTTGCTGATCTCGAGGCATGGACTTAAGTGAACAATCCTGACCTACTCTGCCTATCTGAAACATGGCTCAAGCCTTACATTCTGGACTCCTTATGATCCTTACCCAAATACTCCTTGATACGGAGAGATAGACCTTCCCCAAAATGTGGAGGGGGGGTTGCTGTCCTCTATAAAAACCATCTTGATGTTACGGTCTACCCACCCACCAGCTCACCTTCAGTCTGTGAGTTCCTACATACAACCATTGCCCTTGGCGCAAAAAAACTCTGCATTATCTGCACCTACAACCCACCCACTGGCGGTATCACAGGTCTTCAGGATTTACTTAATCAAACCGTCACAAACGCCAAGCAAAATGAGGTCATAATCTTAGGTGACTTTACCCTAGACTGGCTGGGACCAACTCACAGCACACTGCTGACACTAATGCAGAGCTATAACCTGCACCAGATCTTAACTGATCCCACTAGAACCACCCCTTCTCTAACTACCTCCACCCTCATAGACTGGGTACTGGTGAATCGCCTTGACCAAACTGCAAACTGCAGGCATCTTGGCAGATGCTATCACAGACCACTCCCCCGCTTTCTGTGTATGGAGCCCGGAGACTGTGCCCCAACCCCCTCCATGCTACATCACAATTACCAACTTTGCCAAACTAGACGTGGAAGCTTTCCTCTATGCTGTATCCTGTATCAACTGGTCTGACATCTATCACTCACATGATGTTCAAATAGACCTGATATCTTGATTGATAATTTCATAGCACTTCAGGATAAACATACCCTGAAGGTCACCAGAAGGGTTAGAGGTAAACAAACAAGATGGCTACATAAGGACCTGCTGGCTAACCTGTGCACACGGGACAAACTCTGGAAGAAGTATACAGTGTCCAGACTACCGGAGGATTACAATACCTACAGGGCCTCTTGGAGCGCCTGTAAAAAACAAATCAGAACAGCAAAGAGCATCTACTGCAAAGAACTGCTCACAAACTCTGCTAGTGACCCTAGAAAATTCTGGACACACATCAAGACCTTTCTTGGGGCTACCAGGTCATCAACCCCAGGGGATATGATCCTAAACTGTGTGCATTGCAATGACTCAAACACTGTAGCAAATGCCTTTAATGGATTATTCACGGACCTGTCTCAGTACACTTCATCCTTCTCTTCACGTCCCACAGCTTCTCAGCCTTACTGCACACCCCAGAGATCTGCATCTGGTGCTGACCACTACCAACTAACTACTACCCCCCTTTCCACTTTAAAGCTACAGTATATCTAGATCTGGGGTCCAAAGGCTGTTGCAAAACATATCCGACAACACTAGCCCTGGCTCAGATTCACTCGAGCCATGACTCCTGAAGCTAGAGGCACCATTGACTGCTTCACCACTGGCCAAGATTTTCACTCTGTCTCTCTCATGGCATTGTCTCAAATCTCTGGAAGATTGCCTGAGTTACATCTATCCTTAAACAAGCTCTGGCAGAGCCACTACCACTGTGAATGCATTAACTAAATAAGGGTGTTTCATGGGCTTAAACATAAACATTTATTTATTTCAAAAATATCAGATTTACAAACCTTTGAGTTAGAGACTCATTTACAAAGGCACCTCGTCGAAACTAATACAGAGACAGTACAGTTAACAAGTCCAAAAACAATGGCTCGGCAAGCAGACAGTTATAGCAATCATTCACTGGAGGTACATGGGTAGCAGTAGATAAACAGATTACATAATTTAGGTACACAGGCACCACATCAAGAAAACCAACGCAGTTCAAACAATATACAATAGCTAAAGCAAATAGACATCAGGAGTCAAAGACAAGCCCAGAGTGTTCACATGAAGGCTGTTGCATACACGAACTGAATCAAAGTATAGTACATTGAGAAAGGGCATATTTAAGCAATAAGACACGACAAGGTGTGTGTTGTCATGTATTAGATAATGGCTAAACTCAAACTTCCATCCTGATTGGCTAAAACAGTGTGCCAGCTGGGCTGTTATATCTTAACAATGCCTGGCAAAAAAACAAGTGCCACAACTACCCTACATAATAACACTTACATTTTTAAACGGCCCGCCATTTTTTCTAGCTAACCAAGACAGCAAGCTACAGGCCTTGTCACTATTAACCCTCTGAAACAGTCACACCAACGAAAAATAAATATATTCCACACTTAAACAAATTGAACAACATATTTTCTTCATTCCTCCCCAACCCGAAAATCTCGCACTACTAAACAGCTGAGACACTTCCCGACGCACGATCGCCGCCCACTCCCATACACATCCCAGCCCAGCAGCTGCACTCCATCTGCGGCATGAATTTCACAAAACTCCTGCTCCTCTCTTTCAATGCTGCACTTCTTCACGATCCCCACCAGCTTGCTCGCTTGCTCGCTCGCTATCACTGGCTCCCTCGCTGTCTGTCTTTGACAATAACCCAACCCAACAGCCCCACTGTACCTTTACAGTGAACATTGTCTCTTCTCTTTAGCTCTACAAGCTCTTAAAAATCTTTCTTTTTTTTTTAAACATTTTTTTACTATCCCTTTCACCACTTCTGATAACTGGACTACAGTTCCCATAAATCCATGTGACAAAAAATTCAGAACTCTCCACAGCCTCTCCTAAACAGTACCACCCAGGGACTACTTTCCAAAACATATATAGTTTTATGGTATATATCATATTTATTCAGCTTCCTATTGATTTAATTCCATTTTATTAGCAATGTAACATATAAGTCATTATCTAAGTGTAATAATACCCTCCAGGGTGGGCGTTATGTGATATAATGGACCTTCCAAGGGCGATAAGGCCCTCCACCTGTGGCATCGGGCCTCATTATGCCCCTGGGTGGTCCATTATATCCCAATAATGCCCACCCTATTGGCTATTACTACTTACATAACATCACTTCTTGGGTAGGTTGAAGCACGAGGTGAAGCTGAGTATTTATTTATTTGCATGTATTTATTTGATCCACTGGATCAGCAATATTTGCACAACCTGTGCCCAGTGCAGATTTTACAGCACTGGTCCTGGTCTGGTGATCTGGGTTTTAACCATACCACACTGCATATGGGTTAGTGATATACTGTACAGATGGCTGCAGAGTCTAACCCCTTGAAGGTTGAAGTTTCAGAAAACCATTATGCTACAAATATCAAGACTCACTCCCTCCCTCCCTCCCTCACCCCCAGTCACAATTAATCCTCTACCAAAGTCATGCTTAAATACTGGTGCCGCTACATCCAAGCCACTAAGCTTTTACTGCCAACATGTTTATTTTGCAGCTGTGAGTTAAACTCTTTATTTAAAAATATTTTGTTGAGAAATGTTTGCTTTAGTATATCCATGGTCAGGAAAAATGAATTTGTAAAAGAAACCAAAATCCTCATTTATCAGTCCATTGAATCACAATACAGCATGTTATGAATTTTTCAGATTCTATGTACATCATACCCTACCTACTTACCACATATAAACTCAACAATATTAAAAAAATAATTCTAGGCACTTTTTTTTTACCAGGAGAGACACACTAAGCTGAAAGCTTGTTTACAGGTGTGACCTGGGAGCACAAGGAAGTTAAGTGGTTTGTGCAGGGTCACACAGTATGCAAGTGGGGGCTGTGGGAGTCAAACCCAGGTCTCCAGGTTTGTAGCTCAGAGCCTTCAACCACTGCCTACTTAACCATTTACAAAATGGCTATTTAGTAGCTGTCATCTTACAGAAACCCCAGTTAGCTAGCTCTCCCCTGGACTGGGAAGGGAGAAGCCTGAGAGGTGGGGGGGGGCAGCAAGGTCAGCCCCCAGGGTGGGGACTGACCAAAGGAGTAGACATGAAAGCCCACTAGGCCTATTTTGCTGGCATTTTTGTATGTTAGTATGCTTACTACACCAACACCATGAACCATAAAACAGATGACTGCCATAACTAGGGAGGCAATATAGCACAGTGGTTTAAGGCTCTTCTCTGCAAATCTGGAGATCTTGGTTTCAATCCCACAGCCTCCACAGAAATGTGGAGTATCTTTTTAAGAAAGAATGAAATACTGTGAAATGATTTTAAAGCAGTGCACATGCTAAATCCTACTGCCACATTCAAAACATTATACCCTACCTACTTACCACATATAAACTCAACTATATTAAAAAAATAATTCTAGGCACTTTTTATGTTTGCTTGCATGCATGTGCAGGAAACATATTGCCACCATACGAGAATTTGTAGGTGTGCCTCCCTACTTCCAATGCCCTGCTGCCTTTTGCAGGCACAGTCCCACTGCGCCAATGAATGCAAGAGCTGTCTATGACAGCGTCTTCAAATGCAGTGGTATATAGTTGAAAGAAAGGCACTGCAATGTGTAGGCAACTTGCATACTGACGTCGGCAGTATGCAAAGTGCCTGCATATCGGCACTGCAGTACAAGAGCTGTCATAGACAGCTCCTCTCCCCCCCCCCCACAAACAAGTAACACACTGGGAGCCCACCCCAGCGTACTCACACGCCCCCACAGTAGTATGGTTCCATGGGGTGCCCAATCCTCGGACGGCCACGCTATGCTCCCCCCAACAGAGTTTTAGGTGCCATGCTGGGAGCCCACCCCATCATGGCAACAATCTGTAAGGCCGATGGGGGTGCCCATGCCCAATCCCCCATCAGCTCCACTGCCCCCAAACAGCCTTTGAAGTGCCACGCTGGGAGCCCACCCCAGCATGGCAAATGTCCATCTGCTGCCCCCCCAACACACTTCCAGGTGCCACGCTGGGAGCCCACCCCAGTGTGGCAAAAATCTCTATGGCTGGCAGAGGTGCCCAATCCCCCATTGGCTCTTCTGGCCCCCCAAAACAAAACTTCCAGCTGCCACACTGGGAGCCCACCCCAGCGTGGCAAACATCCCACATCGTCTTCCTAAAAGGAAAAGACCTAGAAAGAAAAAATGGTCCTTCGCTGACTGTCTTGACTTTGACCCTCACCCACACGCACCCTGCCTCCCCACACACCCTCCTCACCCCATACTTACTTCTGAAGTGATGATCTCCGGTGGACCGGGAACATGTCTGCACTCTTCAAAGCCAACTGTGAACTGGGGAAATGCCGGTAAGCTGTATAATGGGTTAAATAGGGTTTTTTCAACTTTGATGCATATCTCGGGCATTTTTGGGAATTTTTTCACCAAATTTTCAATATGGGGTTTTTGGGACCCCATCTCATGAATTCCTGCACTGTCATTTTGTTATTTGGTCCCGAAAGGTGATTTCACGGTCACTTGCCGAAACAACCTTTTGGAACTGATGTACGAAATGACAGTGTCGCTGTTTATGAGGTACTCCCTCAAAAGCCCGATGTTGAAAATTTGGGGTAAAAATTCCCCAAAATTACTGTTTTACGAGTGTGCATTGCATAGTTCCTATGCACGCTCATAAGTTCATGAATTTTTAATATTTGCACTCCAGATTTTCAATATTGCCATTTTACCATACCTCCTTATGAACAGAATAGCTGTCATTTTTCACATCTCGCCCAAAATGTGTTTACGAGCATGTAGCGCACAATGGCGCAGTCGGTGTGCTAAATCAATGTTTGGGACAGCTTAAGAAAATCACAGTGACACTGTTCATGAGCAGAGGTCTTAAAATGGCTATGTTAAAAATATGGTGGAAAAAGTCCCAAAAATGACTGTTTTACTATCGTGCATTGCGCATTCCCTACGCACACTTATAAGTTTGCAAAATTTTAATATTTGCACTCCAGGTTTTCAACATTGCCATTTTACCACACCTCCTTATGAGCAGTACAGCTGTCATTTTTCACATCTCCACCAAAATGTGTTTCTGCGCATGTAGCGCACAATGATGCAGTCAGTGTGCGAAATTAATGTTTGGGACAGATTAAGAAAATCACAGTGACACTGTTCATGAGCAGAGGTCTTAAAATGGCTATGTTGAAAATTTGGTGACAAAAGTCCATAAAATGACTGTGTTACAAGCAACCATTGTGCAGTTTCCACACACCCTCATAAGTTCATGAATTTGTAATATTTTCAGTCCAGATTTTCACCACTGGCATTTTTCCACACTTCCTTATGAATAGTACAGCTGTAATTTTTCACAATATGGCTGGGATGCATAGGGAGGGGCATCACAAGTAGAAAAAGGGAAGTGGTTATCCCTCCGTACAGACAGTTGGTGAGACCCCATCTGGAGTACTGCTTGCAGTTTTGGAAACCTCATCTACGCAAGGACATAGACAGGATGGAAGCAGTCCAGAGGAGGGTAACTAAAACGGTGCAGGGTCTACATCATAAAGCATTTGAAGTGAGATTGAGAGAGCTTAATATGTATACCCTTGGTGAAAGGAGGGACAGGGGGACATGATAGAAACTTTTAAGTACCTCAAGGGAATCAACAAAGTCCAGCAGGGTAGCATCTTTCATAAAAAGAGATGTGTAAGAACAAGGGGGCACAATTTAAAGTTAGAGGGGGGATGGCCCAGGGGTAATGTGAGGAAATTCTTTTTCATGGAGAGAGAGGTAGATGCATGGAACCGCATTTCTGGAGAGGTTGTGGGGTCTAAAACAGTGGGGGAATTCAAACATGCATAGGACAGACATAAGGCAATTATAGTGGAGGGCTGCAGGAAGTAGGCTGTTGGTTAACTAGAATCTGCAGCTTATCCAATAGGTAGGGAAATGGGCAGACTGGGTGGGCAAAGTGGTCCTTATCTGCTGTCAAAGTCTATGTTTCTATGGAACAGATTAAGAAAATGACAGTGACACTGTTCATGAGTGGAGGTCCCAAAATGCCTGTGTTGACAGTCTGCTGTAAAAAATCCCCAAAGTAATTACATTAAGGGTGTGTGTTGCACAGTTTCTATGCACGCTCGTGACTTCACCAGTTTTTTTACTATTTTCACTGCAGATTTTCAACATTGCCATTTTTTACACCTCCCCATGAACAGTACAGCTGTCATTTTTCACATCCTGTTTAAAATGTCTTTTCACACCTGTGGTGCCAAATGTCTTAGTCACTGTGCAAAATCAGCTTTCGGCTAACAAACTGATATTACCACTGTTCATAAGGTGGGGGTCACAAAAACCCATGTTGAAAATTTGGAGTGAAAATACCAACGAACACCTGAGACATTAGGGTTTCCGACCATAATGCCCCACCCTGTACAGACTGAAAGGCATCATGCGTTTGACTTGGGATTGTCACCTGTAATGCTCATACCATTTCACCCCCACACACACCCTGCAGCCAGTGAGAGGCATTAAGGTGTGCCTTGGACTCTTCTGCCCCAAGTTCACCCCATTCTCCTATACTGCACCCATCTCACCATATTTCCTGATGTAATGGGGTGAGCATAAGGGCCAAAGAATCCAAGGCACACCATAACACTTGTCAGTGTCTGCAGGGTAAGGTGTGGTGTAATGGCATGGCTTTTATGCCTGATGACCCAAAGGCACATCCCACCAATGCCAGTGCCAGCAAGCAAACATTCAGCATTGACAAAAACTTGTTTTTTTTTTTTTTTACCAGGAGAGACACACTAAGCTGAAAGCTTGTTTACAGGTGTGGTCTAGGAGCACAAGGAAGTTAAGTAATTTGTGCAGGGTCACTCAGCATGCAAGTGGGGGTTGTGGGAGTCAAACCTAGGTCTCCAGGTTTGTAGCTCAGAGCCTTAAACCACTGCCTACTTAACCATTTACAACATGGCTATTTGGTAGCTGTTGTCTTACAGAAACCCCAGTTAGCTAGGTCACAGACATGTCTGTGCAGTGGAGAACAGTACAGAACGGAATAGAAGATATTTAACCATTTACAATACGATTACACTTATATGTAATACATACTTCTCAAACATGAAAGAAAAAATACACTTTATCATCAAAGTTTGTATTTAACAAGTACTGTACCCATGTTTAAAATTATTTGACCCCCCTCAAAATATGTGCCCTGACATGAAACTGCATGTTTAACTGTAAAGACAGTTAAAAATTGTATTTCTAAATGCATTGCTAACACCAATGTTTCATGAGTAAAACAATTTCAACCCCCCATGCCTGATTGCATTCTGGGAAGATTGCCTTAGCAAGATGCTATAAAAAAAAATGGAAAAACAAGTTTAATGGAGTGAAAGCTGACATCCTATTTTTAGTATTTTTTAGGCTTTATAGAGCACTGAGGGAGGAGCCTTTCTTGGCGGAACACCCTCAGGTGGACTCAATGGTCATCATGGTGGCTCTTGATAAGTCTAAGCAGCCGAAGCACCTAAGTTCGCAGCCTCCTGATCCAGAGTCCAGATACTTGGATCAGGTGGGCAAGAAAATCTACTCTGCCTCCACCTGCTCCATAAGATTGTTCAACTTCCTCACGCATATGGTCCAGTACAAAAACGCATTGTGGGAGAAGGGCCAAGAAGTAGCCAATGCCTTGCAAGATTTTGGCTCAAAAGACTGAACTGCTGGAAATCCTAAAATAGGGTTCGGACGTAGGCACGTTATGTATTACGAGCCTCATGATACACTGCAGACACGGCATCTAGGGCTGCAGCTCCAGGCTTGGCTTAGATGCCATTCTTGGCTAAGGCCTCCGGGTTCACCCAGGATCTGCAGTCTGAATCAAGGCTCTTCCCTTCCAGGGTTCCGTTTTGTTTGGGGAGGAGACTTAGAAATTAGTTTCTCGCCTCCAGAAGTTCGGAAAGTCAATTTGGTCTGTCTGAAAACTTTACAAGGGGGACCAAAAGCCATTTTGCAAATGGCCCTTTCGTAAGTCCTCAGGGCAGAATACCTGTGGTCAGTTTGCACAGAAAGGTGGTTTCAAGAGGAAAGCCACAAACCAGCAAGCTGGAGGCGCCCCCTCTAGAGGCCCAAAGTCCTCCCAAACCTCTTTGCCCACTCACGGATCCTCCCATTGACTCCCTGCTGACTCTCCCTCCTGCCGGAGGCAGAAAGGGAGGCAGTGAGGGCCGCCTCCTCCACTGGGAAGGGTGGAGCAGGATCACTTCAGACCTTTGGGTCTTGGACATCATAAAGAGAGGGTACACTGGAGTTCACACAAATACCTCCGGAAAGTCCACCAAGGTCCTCCCATTATCCTCCTTCCCACATCCAGTTAATAGAAGGAGAGATTCAGAACCTCTTGCAGAAAAGGGCAATAGAGCCAGTTCCACAGGAGCAATGAGGAAGGGGGTTTTATTCCCACTTCTTCCTGGTGCCAAAGAAAACGTAAGACCTTCGGCCCATCCTGGACCTCAGTTCTTTAAATCACTTTATAGAATACAGAAGGTTCAGGATGGTGACTCTACTAGGTCTCATTCCTCTGTTGCACCACGGGGATTGGCTCTGTTCCCTGGACATGCAAGATGCTTATATGCACATCGGGGTTTTCCCTCCCCATCAGATGTTTTTGAAGTTCCACTTCCAGGGGAGGCATTATCAATTTTGGGTTCTACCGTTTGGCCTCTCCTCTGCTCCTCGAGTCTTTACCAAGTGCTTGGCGGTGGTAGCTGTGGCTCTCAGATGCAAAGGCCATTATGTCTTCCCTTACCTGATGACTGGCTTTTGGCAGCTCCTTCAAAGGTGCTTCTTCTGCGCACTCTCAGAGACACCTATACGCTATTCCAAGAGTTGGGGATCACCCTGAATTTGCCAAAATCTTCCCCAGAGCCCAGCCAGAGACTCTGTTTTATAGGGGCAGTTCTGGACACGGTCCAAGGCATGGCTTTCCTCCCGTAGGACGGGGGATTGTCTGTGAGAAGTGGCCCGTATGGTATCCATAACCCCTCAAGTCCAGGCCAGGACTTTCCTCAGGCTTCTGGGGCACATGGTGGCAGTCATCCCGGTAGTCCCCTTGGCTCGCCTCCATGAGGGTCCCTCAGTGGATGTTCAGGGTGCAATGGGCCCAAAGATCCGACAGTCTAGAACAGCCGGTCCAGATCTTGGATCCAGTCAGGAGGACCCTTACTTGGTGGCTGAGCCCTTCCAGTCTACAAGAGGGGGTTCTTTTCCGGCAGGAGCCACCGAGTCGGACCCTAACCACAGACGCCTCTGAGCTCGGTTGGGGAGAGCATCTAGGAGACAGCCAGACCCAGGGCATCTGGTCTCCAGAAGAGCGCAACCTTCACATCAACATCCTAGAGATGTGAGTGGTCCTGTATGCCCTTTGGGTTTTTCAGGAGGACCTAGTGCCAGGCTCTCTTCTTGTCCAGACAGACAACACGGCCGTCATATTTTATAACAAGCAAGGGGGTACTCATTCCTACCCCTTGTGCAGGGAGGCAATGAGAGTCAGGTATTGGGCCTTGGAACATCAGATCACTCTAGCCACGGTGCATGTTCCAGACATCCAAAATGTCTTGGCCGACAGCCTAAGCTGATCTCGGTCCAAGGCTCACGAGTGGGAGTTACTCCAGTCAGTAGCAGATTGGCTCTTTGACAATTGGGGTCTTCCAGAGCTGGACCTCTTTGCATCTCCACGCAGTGCCAAACTGCCAAATTTCTGCTCACGAGAGCACGCGCCTGGTGGCCAGACGCATTGCCCCTCTGTTGGACAGGGAGGTTCCTGTATGCCTTCCTGCTAATACAGAGGGTTCTCTTGAAGCTTCAGGCCAAGGGGGCACGTATGATCCTTGTCGCCCCACTGTGATCTCAGCAGATTTGGTTCCCACTACTTCAGCAACTGGCAATGGAGCCTCCAATTCAGCTGTCTTGGAACTCGCACTTGCTGTCACAAGATCAGGGCATGTTGGTCCATCCGGACCTCAAGTCCCTGCACCTTCATGCATGGCTCCTGCAGACATAGTCAAAGCAAGGTATGGGGCCTCTCAAGAGGTGGCGGATGTTCTCGTCTCTGCGAGAAAGCCTTCTACTAGGTCCACTTATGCTATGAAGTGGAAGTGCTTTTGTCTTTGGGCTTCACCCCATCACTTAGACCCACTTACATGTCCAGTGAACTCAGTATTTCCTTTCTTTTGTTGAATCAAGGCTTGAGCTCCTTCTCCATCAAAGTGCATATGTCGGCAGTTTCAGCCTATCATATGCTGGTGGAGGGAGGAACTTTAGCCCAGCTGGACGTGTCCCAAACTTTTTTTTTTTTTACTCTCTATTTATCCCCTGATGCCTCTTTCTGCCCTCAACTCTCCACTCAATCGGAGCTCCCAATGCCACAAGCGTTGTGACCTAACCCGACTTCAGGGTCTGCCCTAAAGCACCTCAGCTCGACTCCCCTATGACCTTGAGAGTCGGATTACCCCAGGCGGTGAGGACAGGTTCCCCTTACCTTGTCCCCAGAATGTTCACAGGGAGAGGCCTTGGGCACAGCAGAGTCTGCCCTGATATTGTCGGGTGGCACGCCTGCTTGATGGGGAGATCGTCACCTAGGAGAGGTGAAGGATTTTTCCTCCTCCCCTGATGCCAGCGTGCAAAGGGGAACAAGGGGTCAGGCGCACGCAGAGACATGTGTCCACCCCAGTCTCCTGCCAGCATCAACCAGCTCCAATGCTGCGTTTTCCCCTTCGCACCGACTTCCCCCCAGTTCACTAGCAGGTGGCGGTATTGCAGCGGAGAAAGTTGCAGATCCCCCCCAAGAGAAGGAGAGCAAGCCATTGGGCACTCGATCCTTCTCCCCCCATCCGACCCACCGACGACCCGAGTCCGTTCCCGAACCTGGCTCGCCGGCGTGGAGCGAGGTGTGGCGTCCAGTGCCTCAACCCTCAGCGCCACCGGGCTAGCTGTCCCAAACTTTTTTGAGGGGCATTCTGCACATGAAACCTCCCATCAGAGATCCAGTAACCCTCCCCCCGGATCTCCTTTTTGTGCTGGAGAAGCTTACCCTTCCCCCTTTTGAACATGCCGCAGATTGCGAGCTACGTTTCCTTTCCTGGAAGGTATCCTTTTTAGTTGCTGTGACTTTCGCGTGGAGAGTTTCTGAGCTTCAGGCCCTGATGTGTAAGGAGCCTTATTTGATTTTTCATAGGGACAGGGTTGCCCTAAGAACAAATCCTAAGTTCCTCCTAAAAGTGGTTTCAGAATTGACTCTGAATCAAGATGTCAGCCTTCCAGTTTATTATCCTGATCATTCCAATTGAGGGGAAGTGCTCCTGCACACACTGAATGTTCACAGGGTGCTTAGGTATTATCTTATGCACACTGCTCTCCACCGCAAGTCACACCAGCTTTTCGTTACCTTTATACCTCAACACCTAGGTAAACCGGTGTCGAAGCAGACCATTTCTAGGTGGTTGGTCCATTGTATTGTTTACTGCTACAACAAGTACAACAAACCCCTTCCGTGGACTGTCAGGAGTCATTCTACCAGGGAAGTGTCTACCTCCTTTGCCTCTTTGAGGAACGTCTCCACTGGAGACATTTGCACAACGGCTACTTGGAGCACAGTGCACACTTTCATTAGGCACTACAGTCTGGATATTGCTTCCAGGTGCAGGGCCAGGTTCAGCCTAGCTGTCCTTCAGGGACTTCTTTCCTAGCATGCCATGTTACAGCAATGATGCCATTCAGCCGCCTCCCAGGGTTGCGTATTTCCTTCTCGCGGGACTGCTTGGGACTCAGTTCTAATGGCAATAGCCTGCTGCAAGAGCTCCCACTCGAAGAAAGATAGTACAGTTACGTAAGAACTTACTGTAACAGTAGATCTTTGAGAGAAGCTCTTGCAGCAGACATTGCTTTCCCGCCTTCCCCCTGGTGAGATTCAGCATTTTTTCCGGCATGCTTCTACCTGGTCTGCCTGTCGGAGCCTGCTCACGGGTCTTCGGCGGGTGAGCTGGGGTGGAGCTGGGGACCGCCCCCTTTTGTGCCGTGGCCGACGTTGGTTCGGGGCCGGCGTCGGGGGGCAGCCCCTGCTGGGTGCTGCTGGCTGGGGGTTTTCTGGTGGGTTCTGGTGCCTGCGGCGTGGTCCTAGTGGTGGTGGCCTGCTGCAAGAGCTCCTCTCGAAGATCTGCTGTTACGGTAAGTTCTTACGTAACTGTAATTTTTTTCTCTGCTCAAGGGTGTACAGATTTAATTCCCTGAGTCTTGCATCGTATGGCTCATGATGCAGTCCATACACCATCTTTGTAGCCTTTCTCTATACTGTCTCCAGGCGGTCCATGTCCTTTTTGAGGTGGGGCCTCCAAAACTGATCGCAGTACTCTAAATGTGGCCTCACCAAGGACCTGTAGAGAGGAATGATAACCTCACTCTTTCTACTTGTAATTCCCCTACCAATGCATCCAAGGATGCCATCTCGCCCTCTGTGCTGCCTTTTCACACTGTTTTCCAACCTTTAAGTCATCCACGATGACTATTCCGAGGTCTCTTTCTGTCTTTGTCTCCTCTAACTGATGCCCTTCCAGTGTGTACTTTATCCCTGGGAACAAAGAGGAAGCAGGGAACTACAGACCAGTCAGCCTCACCTCGGTAGTGGGGAAGATCATGGAAGCACTACTGAAGGAGAGATTGGTGGAACATCTGGTTGTCAGTGGACTACAGGACCCAAGGCAGCATGGTTTCACCAGGGGGAGGTCATGTCAGACTAACCTTACTGAATTTTTTGACTGGGTGACTAGGGAGGTGGATCAGGGGAGGGCAGTGGACATGGCCTATCTGGACTTCAGCAAGGTCTTTGACACTGTGCCACATAGAAGACTATTACACAAACTGGGGAATATGGGTATGGGCAGGACAGTAGTGTGGTGGGTAGGTAACTGGCTGGGTGGCAGGACACAGAGGGTGGTGGTAAATGGCTGTCACTCCACAGAGGGAAGAGTGAACAGTGGGGTACCACAGGGATCAGTGCTGGGACCAGTCCTATTCAACATCTTCATCAGTGACATTGCGCAGGACCTAGAAGGCAGAATTTCACTGTTCGCAGATGGCACGGGGCTCTGTAACAGAGTAGACACACCAGAGGGTGTAGACAGAATGAAAGGGGACCTGCAGAAACTTGAAGAGTGGTCAGGGGTTTGGCAGTTGAAATTCAATGCAAGGAAGTGAAAGATAATGCATATGGGGCACAAAAACCCTGGCACAATATATCAGTTGGGGGGTGAGGATATAGCATGCACCAAGCAGGAAAGGGATCTTGGGGTTATCATCTCTGATGACCTCAAGGTAGGGAAACAGTGTGACAAGGCAGCAGGTAAAGCAAATAGGATGCTGGGATGTATAGGCAGGGGCATCACCAGCAGGAAAAGGGAGGTCATAATTCCGCTATACAAGACACTAGTGAGGCCCCACCTGGAGTACAGTGTACAGTTCTGGAGACCATACCTACGTAAGGACATAGACAGGGTAGAGAAGGTTCAGAGGAGGGCAACAAAGATGGTACATGGATTACATCAACAAGTCCTATGAGGACAGGTTGAAGGAACTGAATATGTACTCCCTGGAGGAGAGGAGGGAGAGAGGGGATATGATAGAGACATACAAGTATCTTACAGGGAGTAACAGGGTGCAGGAATACACTATTTTTAAGTGAAAAAGATGTTCCAGGACTAGAGGGCATGGGATGAAGTTGGAGGGAGGACGATTCAGAGGAAACATGAGGAAGAATTTCTTCACAGAATGGGTGGTGGACAAGTGGAACACCCTGCCAGAGGAAGTGGAGGGGCTGAAACAATCACGGATTTAAGAATGCATGGGATAGACATAAAGGAATTCTGGAGGTCAGGGTTAGGGCAACAGACTTCTAGGAAAACATAAACTGAACTTACAAGCTCAAATGGGCAGACTGGGTGGGTCATAGGCCCTTATCTGCCGACACTGTCTATGTATCTATGTATCTATGTATGTATCTAGTGTCCATGAGAAAAGAAAAAAATATTTAAGATTTTTTTTATGTCAGCTCTGATCAGAATAGCTTTTAAAATCACATTTGATTGACTTAGACCAAATCTAACTAAAAGTAGAATTTATTTGTTAACCTTGGCCTTTATTCAAGTAAATAAATTCTCTTGCAACAGTTCTGAAAACTAAAACTAAAAACCTATATCACTTGCTAGATGTTTAAGAAAACATGTGGCTCTTACCGTAAATTAGAATGTGTGTCTAGGTCACCATCTGAGGCCCCAGGTGGCTCTGATAATCATTTGTTCCAAAGGATTTTTAATTCAATTTGAAGGCATTAAATGTCTTCTGTTCTGTTCTGTACTATTTTCCACTGCACACGGCATGTCTGTGTCCCAAAGTAACGTAGCTTGTTACAGCATGCTAGAGCTATATCATGCCCCTCCCACATGAATTGCAAAAAGTTTGGGGTGGAGGCAGAGGTGGATCTTACTCCCCAAAAACACCTAATGCTGCCTCCCACTACTCAGGTTCCAGTTCTTGTACCACCCATTTAAGAAAGAAAATAGTATCCTGCAACCATTGACTAACATGAAAGCGTATTTATTTGAGGGTGGAAAACATTGCTTGGCAGAGGGTAAGGTGGAGGAGACTATTTACACCTTCAGTCAGTTCCACGGACAAAAAACATGACATCATTCCTTTTGTACATGCAATACTTCTGTAGGCTCTGCCCGTAGTCGTAAAAAGGAGACCTAAAGGGTATCAACAACTACAGGCCCATAGCCATCCTCTCTGTGCTAAGCAAGCTACTGGAGAAGCTTGTTGCAACCCAAACCATTGACTATCTGACAAAGAACAGCATTCTATCAGACACTCAGCATGGTTTCAGAAAAGGGCACAGTACCTCAACCACGCTTCTCAAATTCTCCACCGATGTGCTCTGCAAAATGGTCAAGGGCCTACTCACTGGAGCAGTATTTATCAATCTTACCAAAGCTTTCAATCTTGTTGATCATCCCCTGCTTCTCTCAACCTTGCATAGACTTACTGTAACTTCTCATCTTCAGTACTTGACTGGTTTAACAACTAACTATCAAACAGATTACAGCTTGTTAAATTCAACTCCACTCTCTCAGATGTGACCAGCACTGACATCGGAGTACCCCAGGGCTCCATCCTGGGACCCCTTCTATTCTCACTATACATCAACAACATAGATTATGCCATACTGTCCTGCTCAACTATCCTTTACACTGATGATCTCGTCCTCTACTCCAGCGCTGATAAAGTTAGCATCATTAACAAAAACCTCTCCTCAGATTTCAGAAATGTGCAAACATGGCTAAATGCTAATAAGCTCATCTTCAACACAAAAAAGACCCAAGCCATTCAATTTGGCACTGCCCCCAAACTCAGGGCCTGTAAGGAACCCCTCCTAGTCCATGATTCTGGGGGGTCTCTCATCGACTGTGTCACATCCTTCAAATACCTGGGAGTGCTCCTTGATAAATCCCTTGATTTCAGTCTGCACATCCAGTCAACCTCTAAAGCAACAAATGCCAAACTTGGAATTGCCTATAAGACTTGTCACCTGCTAACACCATCAGCCAAATTGGCAATTGTGAAGGGTATTCTGCTTCCAGCACTGACATATGGTTTCTCCACATTTGCCAATGCCCATAAGACTGCTCTCCATAAATGAGATGTCACATATAACAACATATGTTGGTATGCCTCCTCTTCTCATCGCCTCAAGCACCACTGCACACTCTGTAGCAACCTAGGCTGGCTCTCCCCAGCTGCCTGCTGACTATACTCCCTAGGGACCTTCACAGACTCTGTAATCTGTAACCAAACCCCTTCCTCCCTTGCAGCTCTACTTGTACCACAGACATCTGCCCACAGACTATGCTAGGCAAACAGATTTCTACTTACCATACCCAGGTGTCTTACTTCAAAAGGCTCTGTAGCATTTCACTGCACTTCCCCAGTCACCTGGAACTCCCTCCCTCTTGCCCTGAGGCAGGCTAACTCCTACCCAATCTTCAAAAAAGAACTATGTTGCCACCTATCCCGGGACCCCTGCACATGCTTTCATCCTCACTTAATGCCTCACAGCTAACCACCCTATTTTCGCCAAAGACACTGCTGCACTTCTAAACAAGCTTTGCTATAAAATGTCTTTATAGCTGCCACTTAGACCAGTTTCAGTTATTTGCATGTACTAATGTCACTTTTGTCATCTCTGCATAGCTATATGTATTATTTCAAGTACCGTCTGACTTGATCTGTATTCTAATCTACCTGTACTATATACTAAGTACCTGCACTATATACTATGTATTGTATAATCTCATTTTATGTATGTATTCTCCCAGGTCATGCCTGAAAATAATCAGCTTTGGCTAGCGCACCTAACCTGGTTAACAAAAACTAAATAAATAAATAAAACCAGTTCTGAGTGCAGCGTAGGTCCTTCCATTGCTGTTTCACTTCACGTGCCTGTACTGTTTTTATGAAGAGGTATTTCTTCAGCTCAGTGAGCCTATTGTAACTGTTGGAAACTTGTTTCATTTTTCATACAGGCTTACACATCTGAGAGGAAGCAGTGAATGGAAGACTTGCTAAGGGAAGTGAAATCAAAGTCTTACTGTGCTACTAGATAAGAGAATTGTCTCTTCTTTTCAAATGCATACAGTTATTTGGGGGGGCAGTTTGTGGAAATGTATTGTGAGCCACATTCTTCTTCACTGTCCACTTTCACTTAACTATCGTGCTCAGAAAACGTAACTTGAAGCTATAATGTGCAGCAATGGCTTATAGTCATGCTTATTTTTTGTGGGCAATGGCACACATTGTACAGCCCAAATGATATTGTCCTTGATACTGGCAGATTGCTGTACAAACAAAAAAGTGTTGTGAAGCGGTTGTATTATTATAGTTCCCCAATACATTTCTGCTCCTCGGAGCCTGTCTTGTATTACTGGTGCCCATTACAATCATTAGCACATAATTAGATCTCTGTCGATGCTGCACTCTGAACTGGTTTAGGCATTCTGGAGAAGTTCCATGTGATCAGTGCAAAGCCATCACAATATTAAGCCTCTACAAAAAAAAAATGTGGCTTATCATCAGTAACCATGGGCTGTTGACACATAACGCTATATCCAGGCAGAAGACATTCTCAACAGAACAATACAGCCAGATGAAGTGAAGCAGCAACTTAAGGACCAAGGCTGCTCTCTGAAGTCACTTGATCCCCTATGTTTTACTGCCTCTCGGCCATAAGAGCAGCACCTCATAAAAAAAAAAAAATTCTGCATCTCCATTTAGGGTAGCATGGGAAAAGAAAAAGACAAACACAGCTAAACAAGTCTCTAAAAGTATCCTGCATGGCATGCTCATCAGCTCATTGCAGTGCAGTCTTTCACATGAACCCATAAATAATAGCCCAAACTTGTGCTAAAGGGAGCTTGGTGGGGAGGTACTGTGTACAAGAGCTAGTCATTTAACCCCTTGGCTACTGCACTTGTTTGATGTCGATATCCAGGAGTCATGCAGCATGTTATATGGATCTCAGATTGTTCTGGCATTGTCCTTGTAACTCAGCAGTCTAGGACAATTTTCTTGCAGATTACGTTGTTTTCTGTGGAAGGTAAATTATTGTTTTCCTGTATATACAAACCAGTGAAAGTCTATGGGAAGGGAATCTCGGTAGATTGTTCAATTTTCCCCAGTAAAATGTAAGAACTGTTGTAAGATCTAAGAGTCTGAGACATGACTGGTGGCAGTAGGGAAAAAATTACATAGGCTGCAGAGAAATAAGCTCAATATGTAAAGAGTTCAAAGACATCAGTGAGTCACATGTGCCCCACAGAAACTGAATATTAAATAATAGAAATCACTTTAAAAGTGACAAAGTCCACCCTCCTGCGACAAAGCACCAACAATCTCACCCTCACCCTAGAGACCATCATTCTTAATTTGTTTCCTCCTCTCCATATTTGTGATCAATTTCATGGTCAGTTATTAAGGTAGGATCACAGAGGGTGCACGCTCGGCCACTTTAACCTCCAGTGTCTAGGAGAGTCTTGGGGTGAACTTACTGCCGCAGTAGTTCTGTGCGGAACATGTAATTTCACCAGTGTAATTAGCATGGAATGGCCATTCTGCTGGTGGAATTTCGACTGGAATTTCACTGGTTCTTCAGGCTGTTGACTGAGCTGCTTCAAGACTGCCATGTCACGCTAGTGCTGTGCGATCTGCACTGACTGCCTATTCAGTGGCGGATCACCTTCACGGTTGGTTTGCTGACCTATAAGGCCCTACATGACAAGTGAGGTCCCACAGGGATCTGCGTTGGGTCCTTGTCTCTTATATATGTATATATATACATTCAATGACTGCTAGAGGGGGTGTGTGGGAAGCTAAGTTTACTGATGACACTCGAATAGGCTACATGGTTAATAACACCCTGGAAATTGCCAAACTACAAGAAACCCTAACTAGACTACAGGGCTGGGCACAGGACTCAGCGTTGAAATTTAATGTAGATAAGTGCAGAGTCATGCATTTTGGCAGAAATAATGCAGGGGCCACTTGCAGTCTAAATGGACATCTTCTAGGGGACGTTACAGATGAAAGGGAATATTGGTATAAGGATCTCAAATGATTTTAAATTTAGTCAGCACAGTAGCCAGTTGGTCAAAAAAAACAGGCAACGTATTGAGCTGCATAAACAGACACATAAAGAGTAGGAGGAAGGAGTTCCTGTTGCCCTTGTATGGGTCACTGATGAGGCCACATATGGAATATTGTGCACAGTTTTGGTCCCCAGGGTATAAAAATGATATTATGACACTGGAGAAAGTTCAGAGAAGGGCTACCTGGATGATCAATGAGGTACAAGGCATGGACTGTCATGATAGGTTGACCAGACTGGGGATGTATACATTGGAATATCGAAGACTGCGAGGAGACATGTGCATGGTATATAGGGCAATCATGGATGTAAATTTAAGGGAGCGCCTGGGCTTAAGGCTATAAGACCAACCTTATCAAATCAGAGCACACCCTCTACAGTTAACAAGGTAGAAATATAAGACTGGAATAGGCTACCAGTGGAGGTTGTAACCAGCGGAAGCATGCAGGCTTTTAAAACTAATCTGGATAGATTCCTGATTGGAAATAATATTATGAGTTATTAGTAAGCTGTTTAGTGGTGAGATGTATGGACTACAATTAATCTTCTCCACTCTGAAGTAATCTATGAAACCTATACATGGACAGGGTCCGAGTTATCTGCAAGATCTTCTTTATCCCTATTGCCCCTCTTGGCCACTTCACTCCATTGACAAGGGATTGCTAGAGATTCCTAGGGTTCATTTAAAGTCATCTGAGGCCCGAGCATTTGAATTTGCGGTCCCTTACCTTTGGAATTCTCTACCGTGTCGAATGAGACAGTGCCTGACGGTGGAGAGTTTTAAATCTGCTTTAAAAACTCATTTGTTTAATTTGGCATTTTCTGATTTTTTATATGCCTGTTATAAATGTTTTTATGTAATTTTAACTGGGTTTTACTATTTGCTGTACTAGTGCCTTCAGGGAATAGTGCTATTTTACAAATAAAGTTGATTTGATTTGATTTGTTTAGCTAGGTTCTGATGTTTGTTTTTAAAAATCCCAGCATTTTAATATATTTTCCACATTTGTCAGTTTGTGGAAAAAATCAACAAGATGGCAGTTTGCACGGCGCCAAAAATGTTTGGTGCCATGCCAATTAAGTGGCACAAAAGCAAAAACCAGTATTTGCAGCAATAAATTTTTACTGTCGCCACAGAACGTTATCTGAAAAACCTACTGCGCATGCACAGGAAAACATAAACATTTAAACACTTATAACATACTAACATACTAAAATGCCAGCAGAATAAGCCTAACTGTCTTTCGTGTCTGCTCGTTTGGTCAGTCCCCAACCTGGGTGCTGACCTTGCTGTCCCCCTCGCCTTCTCTGGCTTCTCCCTTCCCAGTTCCGGATATTCTTGCTGCATTGGATTTTGCTTCCAGAACCCTTCCCCTGTACCTGTCCCACCCCTCTTGAACCCCTCCACTGTCTCTGCCTCCACCAGCCCCTAGGCAGTGCATTCCATGGCTCCACCACCCTCTCAGTGAAGTAGCACCTCCTCCTTTCTCCCTGAATCTCACCCCTCCAGCTTCCAGCCATGCCTCTAGTGGCCCCTTCTTCCTTCCTTCAAGGCACCCAGACTAGTTCCTTCCCTATTTACCCTCTTCATGTACCTAAAGACCTCTACCATCATGTCCTCGCGGTCCCTTCTCTCTTCCAATGTGTGTACATATTTAGCTCTTGAGCCCTCCTCATAGGTCCTGTCCCCCAAGCCCCAAATCATTTTGGTTGCCCTCCTCTGGACCCTCTCCAGGAGGTTAATGTCCTGCTTTAAGTGTGGCCTCAAAACTGCACGCAGTACTCAAGGTGCGGCCTCACCAAGCAGTTATACAGAGGGAGTATCACTTCCTCCTTCTGAGGTGATCCCCTAGCGATGCATCCCAGCATCCTGTTGGCCTTGGCTGCTGCCCTCCTACAAGTCTCAGAGTTGTTCATCTTGACATCCACCACCACCCCCAGGTCCCTCTCAGCCATCGAGACTTGTAGCATTTCCCCCAGGGTGGTACACTTGACCTGGGTTTCTGCCCCAGGTGGAGTACCTTGCATTTCTGCATTGAACCTCAGCTTCCACTTTCTAGACCATCTTTCCAGAGCCTCCAGGTCCCCCTGTAGGGCCACCCTCCCCTCCTCCCCATCCACCACCGCCCCCAGTTTCGAGTCATCTGCAAAGAGACTCATCTCACTCCTGATTCCTGTCCTTATGTCTGATACATAGGCGTTGAACAGAAGGGGCCCAAGGACTGATCTCTGTGGGACCCCACTAATGACCCTCCTTGGGGATGAGACTATCCCCCCAACTACGACCCTCTGGGTCCGGTCCTGGAGCCAATTGCCTATCCATCTGATCATCTGGTTCCCCACCCCCATTTCTCCCAGCTTATCCAACAGGCCCACGTGAGGAACAGAGTCAAATGCCTTGCTGAAGTCTAGAAAGAGGACATCCACTGGTCTACCCAGGTCCAAGGCACTTGTCACCCAGTCATAGAACTTCACCAGGTTTGTCTGACACGATTTCCCCGGGATGAATCCATGCTGTCTATCGTCCAGGCACCCTGACTTATCCAGGTCCCCCCCTAGCCTCTCCTTGACAATACCCTCCATCACCTTGCCCACCACCGAGGTCAGGCTGACAGGCCTGTAGTTCCCTGCCACCTCCCTTGATCCCCCCTTGTGGATAGGCACTATATGCGCCACCTTCCAGTCTTGGGGCACCCACCCTGTCCTCAGAGAGATGGTGAAAAACTCTGGAACCCTTTAATATTTTTTCACTAGACCTGTCAAAGGCACTGCCTTGGGACATGATACGTGTTCCCTGCATTGCTGGGTCAAAAATTCATTTTCATGTAGGCTATAGGGGAGAGCAAGAAAAAAAAACATGTTAGGTATAGGAAAAAAGTTAGTAGTTTTACAAAAAATGACATGTGGATCTTAGAAACTGCACAAGCTGCTGTCACAATATTTTCCACACATCAAGACCCTACCTCTTAGACAATACATACAAATGTTCAGCTCATTTTGTCAAATGGAACCAAAGATATTAATGTGCAAAATGTGAGGATTAACATTAAACAGGCTACTCAACCCTAACTATAGTGGTGCTACTGTGCCCTTATAATAATGGAGCACAGTTGTGGTGCTATAGTTAGGGTTGAATAGGGTGTTCAGTGTTAAACCCCTAACATTGCACCTTAATAGTTTTAGCAGCATTTGACAAAATTAGCTACAATTTTTCATGTGTTGTCTAGGGTGCAAGATCTAAATCTGTGGAAAGTTTTGTGATGGTAGCATGTGTGGTTTCTAAGATCCGTGTATGTCACTTCTCTGTATATATCTAATTTTTTGCTTCTATATTTAACATCGGATTGTTTTTGCTCTCACCCACAGCCTACACGGAATGGAATTTTTCACTTTCAGGGTACAGGCATGATGTCCTTTGGTAATGCCTTTGAAAGGTTTCATTAAAAAATATTAAATAGTTCCAGAGATATACGGCTTTAATGTTTTATGTTTTTCTGTTCTGAGCATGCTCAGTAGGGTACTTGGGATGATGTTCTGATATGACACAAAAAAGTCTGTGTCGCAAGACCATTTTTGGTTTCTCACCACTTGCTTCTCGCAGCATGAAAAATGTTTTTGTGCCGTGAGAGCTGCCATCTTATTTTTTTTTCCATCCAAATAAAAAACATGTACAATACATAAAATTGTGTAATTTTAAAAATCATACACCTGAACCTAGCTAAGCAGGACCTGCATAGCTAGAGCCTGGTGGGTTTTTTTTGATTTCCAGAAATGCCTTTAAAGGGCACCCCAAGGATCAGGGGTGCTGCTCGCCCATGTTCTCTGAATGACAGCAGAACTTTGCTGAGATCTGAAGCAGCAGCTGGAGTTGAGTTGTGGGCTACAGTGAGAGCAGTAAGCAGCCGATCCCCCATTCTGTCTGTCTCTATCTATCTGTCTGTCTGTCTGTCTTTCCACCTGCTTGTCTATCTATCTATCTATCTATCTATCTATCTATCTATCTATCTATCTGTTTCTTTTATTAAGTGGAGTAGGGTGCCCACCCTTGGTACCGCTAATCCTCCCACAGGTGTTCCATCAGCCCTTCCCAATTTTAATGTTTTTTTTTATAAATGTAAGTAGATTATTGTGCCCACCCCCGTTACTGCTTCTCTGTACCCCCACTGCAAGTTGCCTGACCCCATTTCTGTATAGTGCTCCGACACTGAGGTGCCTAATTCCAGTGTCAGAATTTAACCTGAAATAAAGAAAACCATGCCTCAGTATTTTTTTTTAACCTGCAAAAAAGAAAACAGTCCTTCGCTGTTCTGAACCAGCCACCCTGGCATCCCACTCAGCAGACATGGAGATGACTTTATGGCTCTCTCCATGAGGAAAGTATGACTTTCCAGCTTTGCTTTTTAGGCTCTCTGACTTCTGTACGGAGACAGGCATGACTTGTATGTGCTCTGCCTGTCTCCACGGCATGACTTGCTGGATCTGACTCAGCACTAATGCTGATATGCAAATAAATATTTAAAATAAAAACAATGTTTTAAACATAAGTTTTAACTTATTGTCACTATGGAGAATTTACACAATGTGCACTTTAATGGAGGTCACTAGATTTGCATTAGTACATTATTGTAGCATAGAAACGTTCTCTCTTCTTCTTTCATTTATTGGTTACAACACTTCTAAAAAGTAGAACCAAAGTTTGATAACTATAGCTATACGGTTTTTAAAAAAATTATTTATACCACATCTTCTGCATAGTACACTCTGCAATAGTGATATTTTATCATTAACACAAATTGTCCTTATCCTTAGCACCTTAATACTTCGTAATTTTGCACCTAGCACTATTCACTTTAATCAGCACTGTCACTTTAAATCAGGCCAGATAAAACAACACTGCCAGGGTGATGCACCACGCTCTGAAGATGACCGCTTAGGCTGATATGTAAGCGCACCACCCAGAAGTCAGTCAGTCAGAGGAGACACATTGTTTAACTGTGACACAGCATTTAGTTTGGTTTCTAATGCTTCGCTGGGCTGGTATTTCACAAAGTTTTAAACCGCATTACCTGGATATCCTAACAGCCTATGCACCGGACATGTAAAATGAAAGTATAGCAGTAAGCAACGTGGTGAAGTTCCCCTCCTGTATCATCTATGATTGTCTTCAAAATTTATGGGTGATATTGTTCTGTTTTGTTGTACCATGTTTTATGTTTAAATAAATACATTTTGTTCTTGGGAATAGACTGTCTCAGAACGTTCTCTAGTCAAACATCTAGTGCTCACCTCACAATGTCGGTTACTTGCTGATTGTCTTTCTGTACCCATTCATGACCCTGTTCTCCTCCAAGTGTACTCTGTTCAGCACCACCCTCTGTCACCTATCTCTTAACCAATTTCTTAGCCAGTGTACCACCTTTGTACCCACTCCTAAGCTACCCAGCTTGTGTACTAGTTCCCTGCATAGAATGGTGTTGAAAGCTTTACTGAAATCTAGGAAGATCACATCCACCACTTCACCCAGATCTAATTCCTCAGCCTCCCAGTCAAAGAAATCTATCAAATTCATTTGCTAAGACCTCCCACCCATGAATCTGTGCTGTCTTGGGTCTTGTAACCCATTTGATTCAACATATTCTACTATGCTCTCCTTCAGCAGTGAGTCTATCAGCTTCTCAACCACTGAAGTCAGGCTGGCTGTCCTGTAATTGCCAGCCTCTTCCCCGCTACCACTTTTGTGAAATGGGACTACATCTGCCCTCCTCCAGTCCTCCAGAACCACTCCTGTTTCCAGTGAGCTGCTACATAGAACTGTCAGAGGTGCAGCCAGTACCTCTCTGAGCTCCCTCAATACTGTAGGATGTATCTCGTCTGGTCCCATTGCTTTATCCACCTTCAGATTAGTAAGATTCTTTAGGACTCTGTCCTCCAAAAAAGCACTAGTGTTCACCTCCCTACCTCTAGAGCTCCTGTTTTGTTTTGTGTCCCCACCCCTTCTCCTTCCACTGTGAACACTGGGCAAAAGTATTTGTTCAGGATGTTTGCCTTTTCTTGGTCCCCCTCTGCACAATCCCCCCATCCTTTTTTAACCTTACAATCTCTCCCCTGGCCTTCCTCTTTTCACTTACAGTATATACCTAAAACATATCTTGTCCCTTTTCATTGCCACTTGAGCTATTCTCTCTTCAGTTTGTACCTTCACACTCCTTACTGATTTCCCCACTTTTCTCTGTTTCTCCTGATACAACTTCCTCTCATCCTCACTCTAGGTCTCTTTATGTCTTCTAAATGCTACCCTTTTAGCCTTTACCTTTTTGACAACCCCTTTCTAGAACCACATAATATATATATATATATATATATATATATATATATATATATATTTAAAAGAGAACTGGTTCTAAATATATTACTTATTGTGCTGCTGTAAATTGTTTTTATGTTTGTAGGCTGTCTAAAGCCTGTGGAATTGGGTGTCTAATAAACAAAAACTATCACTGCTACTACTTTAGTGTCAGTGTCAGCGGCTCAGCAGGTAGCACACTCGCCTCTGAGGCTGTGAGATCAGAAGGCTGTGGGTTCTATCCCCACACCAGGCATTTGGGTAAATATCCTAATACTGACACTATAGTGCAGCATGAGAGGGATGCTGCACTCCTGAGGTGCCATCTTTCAGATGAGATGTTAAACCGATGTCCTGCTCTGGTGGTTGTTCAGGTGGACGTTAAAGATCCCATGGCACTTCTCGAAAAGAGTAGGGGAAATGTCCCCGGTGTTCTGGCCAAATTTTCTCCATTCACTAGAAATACCACCAACAGCTTATTTTGGTTCAGTTTCAGCTGGTTACCATCTGTATCCCCACCCTCGGGTTGTCCCTGAAAAAAGGGACTTCTAGCAGGTATTTTATATGTTTATCCTTTTAAAGTAGTAATAGTAATAGTCTTTGTTTATTAGCCTCCCAATCCCACGGGTTTTGGACAGCCTACAATGTGCCAAGGCTGTGGGGAGAGCCAGTGGGATGCTGGGGGGCATAGGGAGAGGTATCACCAACAGAATAAAAGAGGTGGTGATGCCAGTGTACAGATCATTGTTGGGGCCTCTTTTAGAGTACTGTGTCCAGTTTTGGAGGCCACATCTCTGTAAGGACCTAGATAGGGTGGAGGCAGTTCAAAGAAGGGCAACAAAGATGGTGCAGGGCCTGCACCAAAAGTCATATGAGGAGAGACTGGAGGAGCTCAATATGTATACCCTGGAGTAGAGGAGGGAGAGGGGAGACATGATAGAGACCTTCAAATACCTAAAGGGAATAAATAGGGTACTGGAGGGTAGCATCTTTGAGAAAAAGAGATGATCAGGAACTGAGGTTGAAAGGGTGTAGACTAAGAGGTAACGTGAGGAAGTATTTCTTCATGGAAAGGGTGATGGATTCCTGGATTAGACTCCCAAGAGACATGGTGGGGAAAACACAGTGGCGGAATTCAAAAATGCATGGGACAGGCATTGGGGAACCTAAGCGATAGGACAAGAAGGTAAAGCCAGAGATCAAGTAGAATCTGCGGCTTTTGCAGCAGGCAGAGAAAATGGACAGATTGGATGAGCCTAGAGGTCCTTATCTACCTTTAATTTCTACGGTTCTGTGTAAAATTCATGGAGCTGAGCCTGACAACTGAGGCCTCTGCAGAACCCAAAAGGCCAAATGTGGTGATGTGTTTTCCTAGGTACAACCTTTTACTACAGGAGTCCCTGAAGGCTCAATCCTAGGGTCTGTACTGTTCAGCCTTTTTATCAACAAAGCCTCAGAGGCCTGTTTCTACTCCAAATCATTACTGTACGCTGATGACACAGTAATATTCATCTCCCACCTTTATCTGGAGACACTGGAAAGAAACCGGCAATCTGACGTCAACAGGGTCTGCAAATTAATGATTTGCTTCAAACAAGCTGTTCATCAACTCCAAAAACCAAAAAAAAACAAATCCCTACTGTTTAGAATCACCCTTGTTCTGAAGGGATGCCCCCAGTTGCACTTCACCACCCTAACTGGGGACCCTATTGAACAAGTCTAGGTCTTTAAATATCTGGATATACTTGTGGACCCTATCCTGTTCTTCTCCCCACATTTATTTATTTATTTCCTTATTTTGCTGGCTCTTTAGTCCAAAACATCCATCAACAACTTGGACTGCTCATAGAAACAGGCATAATCTTACCACTGAGGTCAGAAAACTCCTAGTCTTCAACCTCATCATTTTGATTATTTACAGAGCGGTGTTTTATTCCGCCACCAACAACTCCATCCTTGAAAGGATTTCTGTTGTCCTCAATCATGCCTGCAGATCTGCACTCAACCTAGAAGAAGAAGAAGAATCAGGATTTGTATAGCACTTTTCATACACAGTGTATCCCAAAGTGCTTTACAAGCAATGCTAGACTGGTAGTGAAGTGACTGAATGTGTAGTGGCAGCCATATCATACATCAGCACCCATACACAGTCTGGACAATTGCATGAACTGGTTTATGAGAAGGGGAATGTTGGCCAGGACACTAGGAATGTCCCCTATTCTTTTACTTCCACCTTGACACCCACCAGGACAGCGCCAGGATGGGCAGATGGGACCTTGGTTTAATGTCTCATCCCAAGGACGGCACACCCCAGCAGTACAGTACCCCCCAATACTGCACTCAGATGCCAGTGTTTTAGGTGTAAGTCCAATCCTGGTGTAGGATGAGAACCTATGACCTTCTGGTCCAGAAGCGGATGTGCTACCAACTGAGCCATGCTAAAACCAGACTCCCACTGATCTGACATCCTATATTTCCTCCAGCTAGCTTCTTTTTCACCTCTGATCTAACCTCAGTGCAGCCCTCCTATGCAAAACAGCCCTACTTGGCCAAATGCCCCTGAGTGTTCGCAGTCACTTCTCACTGATTAGCAAAGGCCGATGACACATTCATAAGGCAGAAAAAGAAATGGGCAGACTAGATGGACCTTGCGGTCCTTATCTGCCATCAACTTCTATGTTTCTATATAACTGTGGTACTGGTCCATGAGAAGAACAGATTGCTCCTGCCCATTAGAAAAATGACACTTGGCCAAAGCTCATTTTTGTCCAGAGTTGTCAAAGCATGGAACTCAATACCTCTGACAGGGTGCCATGTGATAAGAGTGAGATTTAATCACGACTCGCAAAACAGCATGTGCAAATCACCAAATATAAACTCAGTGAACAGCACACCAGCAACCGGACAAAAAAGTGAAGGCACAACACAAAACATATGGGGGAGAGAGATCTAAAGTCACTATTTAAGCAGGGGTCTACACCCCCATGCCCCCCTTTGCGGGGGGCACCACCAGTCTCTAAATAACCAACTCTGGGGGGGGGTGGACACTAGGGAAAAGAGGCAAACATGGAAGGGAGATACTCAGTGGAGTAGCAGTGTGCAGGGGAGAATGTTGGGGGGGGGGAGTAACCTGTTGGCAGGGAGTGCACAAAGTTGGGGTTAAATATGCCACCCCCAAAGAAATCCCAACAACACGACAATGATCAACATAAAAATAAACCCCACACCAGTTCTGAACCCCAGAACTTGTAGACATAGCCTTAACTACCCCACTAGACAGCCATCTCGGATCGGCCCTCCCAAACAAAGTCCTATATCCTTCTCTTGCTAGCTGTTCCTCACCATACAGTACCTCTCCGTGTTTTCCAGTCACTCTCTTTCCTCCTTGCTGTTCTCTCAGAGTTGCTCTTAACCCAGGCACTCAAACTGAGTCACTCAAATTGAATCGATCAATTTGAGTCACCCATATCACGGGTTACCCTCTGACAGTGACTGCTCTCCCCACTTGCTGCACATTCGAGGCCCAAGCTACTTCTCACTTTCTCCAGAAACTTAACTGTAAGTGCACTTAGAGGGTGCTAGTCAATGATTTCACACTTAGTAGCACTTGTCTTTGTAACATGAACCATGCTGCTTTCCTGCCTCAGTAACCCAGACTCATGGAGATGATCTCTGCAGATGTTGATTGTTACATGAATACTGTCCTTCTCAATGCCTATGTAACTTGTAAAATGTAATGTTTGTTTTTATTAGGAAAGGATTGTTGTTTGTAACCTTGCTTGACTTGGACACCTTTGAAAAAGGGCTCCTGAGCTCAAAGGTCTTTGAACACAATAAATCGATTAATCAACCAATCAATCAATAACTAAGCAATTAATATCATTGAAATGTTTTGGGAACATGTGAACCTCAGGAGCACAAGTGGGGATTTTATCTGGCACCGATCACCCACATAATGATAAGGTCGGTGAGCCACTTGCACACACATGCTTTCTCTGACCCTGTACGAGGTGCCATATTGTTGATGCATGGCCCTATACCTGTAGACTGTTCTTGGTTCTTGAGGAGAAGAGACATGGAAGGGTGGGGGTTAGACATAAAACCCTAATTGTATGTTACCAAACATTGTGGGCACTCTGTTTACAACTCTTATAGTTTATTTTCAACCTTTGTGTGGTAGCAACCCAAAAGAGCATTAATGTAATTTATTAACATCAATTTTCTTACTTTTTTTTTCCAATTCTTTTCACCTCTGCGTGGTGGGGGAGGATGGTACCATGTGCCCCTATCTGTCCTGTGCGTGGACCCTCAACACTCTCCCGACTCAGCCTCTGCCTCAGCTGTGAGACAGGGAGAACCATGGCTTATCCCACATGGAGGGGGGCCCCTAGGGGAGAATGAGGGGGAACTGAGATCACCCTTAAGCCCTCACCCTGGCTTATGCTGGGCTTTGTTCGTGCCGGGGCAAGTGGGAGTCCATTGGAGGCATCCTTAGTGCATGCACAGAGGGGTGTTCAGCTTAAACCCCCAGATGCGTGGATGTACAATGACGTCCAGTGCGTGACGTGCACACTCCCGCGCTTGTCCACAGGACATCTGCCATCACCTCCACCCATTCCTTAGTGTCCCCCAGCTGCAGTGCCCCCAGTCTCCACAGGGAGTTGCAAGATGCCAGGGGATCCACATCCCACCCCTCCCCAGGAGAGGAGAGCAGTCCTCAGGACACTTAATCCTCTCTTCCCCAGGCGGACCACCGACAACCTGAGCTGGTTCCTGAATCTGGGTCACTGGCATGGCATGAGGTAAGGTGTCCAGCACCTCAGACCTCAGCGCCACTGGGCCGGCTTATTTTCTTACTTTTTAAGAAATATGTATACCATCATCATCATTAATAGAGGGGTCCTCAAACCCTACACAAAGCAGGAGGTGACTCCTAACATACTGTTCACAAGACCCTTTGCGGTGTGTGAACAGCCAGAAGGATGTCTGCTAAGGGGACTCAGAAGTCCTTCCTTGAAGTGCTGTCTACCATTATCCCTTGTTTCCATGGGCCATTGGACTGTTTGGGCCTCTAAATTGAAATGTGATAGTCCAGCTGATGGTGACTCTACTCAGGTGACACTGCACCTTGCACAGAAATACAAAGCCACACATCAGTTTGGCCAAGGCAAGCAAATTCCATCCCCATGTATCCAGCTGGTGACAGGTGCACGGCGCACACTTCAGCATCTTGGTAAATGCCCTTTGTGGCACATACCAAGGCCGGTGATGCATAGGGCCCATTTTGTGTCTAGTTGTACCTCTCCATCACAAATAGTAAAATCTCATCCTTAATGTTTAAGTATTTAATAAGGTATATTACATCAAGTTATTGTTGAATAATTAAGACGCTTTGCACAACACATACTGTATCTTTTCAAAATTAATATTTTGTGCACTGTGTAAATTTTGAAAAACATTGCAAGATAGTAATGGCATCAACAGTGTACGCTGAATAAAATCATATTCTAAGCCACTTCATAGTATATCTGATGTATACAATGGGATTTAAATAACATAGCTACTAGTAAAATAACACTGAAAGCTACTGGTAAAATAACATGGATTTTCAACATTATATCATTAGTAGCTGTGTTGACATGTAAAATAACACGTTTTATTCTACAAATTTATTTGCCCTCCCATGGCATACATACTGTAAGAATATAGAATTCTATAGATTCCATTTTCAGAGCTGGCCATTAGCACTGCACACCCCTATGGAGGCATGTGAGATAGTGCACAGCTGGCCTTGGGGACATAGTTAGACAGGCAGTGTGCTCTGCCCAGTGTAGGCTGCCTCTTTGAATATGGGAGCTGTGGGACTGCAGTGCAGTGTGACCTTGTACTGTGTCAACACAGCCCCCTGCAGGGAAGTGACTAACAGGAGCAAAGTGAGGCCCCATTGCCCCTAAAAGACATTTTTGGCTGCCAGTATGCTAATAAGCACATGTGACATGCAAAGGAGAAAAGGGGCCATTTTTTATTTATTTTTTTTACCAGGAGAGGCACACTAAGCTGAAAGCTTGTTTACAGGTGCAACCTGGGAGCACAAGAAAGTTACGTGACTTGCTCAGGTTCACACAGTATGCAAGTGGGGGCTGTGGGATTCAAACCCAGATCTCCAGGTTTGCAGTTCAGAGCCATAAACCACTGTGCTATACTGCCTCCTATCTCTCTCTCTTTCTCTTTCTCTCTCTCTCTCTCTCTGCTCTCTCTCTCTCTCTCTCTATATATATATATATATATATATATATATATTATTTAGTTTTGTTTATCGGTAGGTGCACTAGCCATAGCAATGAGTACTTTCAGGCTACGACCCGGGAGGGTACAATACAGCAATACAACAATACAATAATACAGGGAAACATTTTGATACAAGTACAGAAAATGGTTGACAATAGTATATAGACCAATTAGCAAATGTTTCCATGGAAACAAGGAGGCTGCAATGCCAGTGCAGTGCAGAAAGTAAACAAAATAACACAGGAGCAGTACAAAGAACAAAAACTACACCACAATTTGCTATAAGGAAAGTGAACATGTTGAACATTTTAGTGCTAATAAGGGAATGGATATAGCACTAGGGGAGGGGGTACTAGTCAGTGATGGAAGTGAGAGTCAAGAGAAGAGGGATGAGAGCGAAGTAAGGTGGGAGGAGGGACAGATAAGTAAGGAGAAGTGCATAGTGTATTTTAGGGTAGATCAGTAAGTGTCATGGAGAGAGGAGACTGGGAAGGAAAAAGAGCTATGGAGGTTTGAAGCAGGAGCGCTTGTGGGAAGTGTTGAGATAATTTCGCAACCCTTTTTTAAAAGATGCATGAGATAGTGATTGGTGCAATGCTAGTGGAAGGGAGTTCCAGTATTTGGGGGCATGGCAGGCGAAGGCACTAGCGCTTTTAGCGGTGTTGTGCCTGGGGGTGAAAACAGGGGCCTGGTCAGCAGACCTCAGTTTATAGCATGGTGTCAGATTTTGGAAAAGTCCTGCTAGGGATTCTGGAATTTGTAGGTGGACCATATTGTCAATGATGGAGCCTTAGGCATGAAGCCTTAGTTCATTAGGAGGAAGCCATCCCAGGTCTGAATAGAGGAAGCAGTGGTGTTTCAGTCAGTGTGAAGAAGATGCATAGTGACAGATGTTGTTATATGTGACATCCCATTTCCAAAGGATTGATTTGCATGCAGAGGCATATGTTGCGGCACCATAGGTAAGTGATGGAAGGAGTATGCCATGGGCAATGGCAAGCCTTGCTGAGGGAGTGAGCACATAGCTGGTTTGGTAGGCTATTCCAAGTTTAGAGTTTACCAGTTTGCAGGTCTGGTTGATGTGTAAGTCACAATTTAGTGATGGATCAAGGGTGAGGCCCAGATATCTAATTGAATTTACCACCCCAACAGGTGAGCCATTTAAGGAAGTGACTTTAAATTTAGGGTGCGCATGCTTGAGTTTCACATTTGATCCAAAGAGCATAGCTTGGGGTTTTGGACTCATTTAGAACAAGTTTGTGAGTGGATAGCCACTCCTGTATTAACTGAAAGTCAAGAGAGAGTAGATTGTTTACGTCTTCAAAGCTTTTTGCACTAGCATAAAGAACAATGTCATCAGCATATAGCAGGGAGGTTGTTCTGCGGAGGTCAGTTGAGATGTTATTTATGAAAAGAGAGAAAAGCAGGGGCCCAAGGATGGAACCTTGTGGCACCCCAATGTTTATAGTGGTCTTGTCTGAGAGAGTGGAGTTGTATTTCACAATTTGAGTCCTATCAGATAAGTAGTTCTCAAACCATCTTACAACATTAGTCAAGAAGCCTAGCGATCCTAGAGTGGTTATGTATATAATATGGGTGTCTATGTATCGATGGGATTTAAGAATGCATGGGATAGACATAAAGGAATTCTGCAGGTCAGGAGTAAGGGACAACAGACTTCTAGGAAAACATAAACTGAACTTACAAGCTCAAATGGACAGAGTGGGTGGGCCATAGGGCCTTATCTGCCAACTATCTATGTAACTATGGTATAAAATGGGCTAGATAAAGGAAACAATGGCAATGGACAAAGACCATCACATGACCATGCGTATATAAGAGCATGACCACACACCTGCACTTTAACCCCCCTCCAAAACAATTTTGCTATTTTATAAGACAGATAACCCACTCTAGAGTACGTGGTCATGCTCTGATATACGCATGCCTTGGGTGGTTGACGCATTCGGCCTGTGGCTTCATGTGTACAATGCACACCAAGGCATGAGTATATCAGAGCATGACCGCACACCCTATAGTGGGTTATCTATCACATATTTATATCTACATATTTGCATGCCGGTGGGTGCTGATTAGCATCTCCACACAATACTGCTGTACATGACTGTGAGGAGGTGCTGTGCAGAGCTATACTGCCCCCCAATACAGGTCCAACCCTCCACCTGCTGTTAAAACCTACTGTATATCCCTGGCAGTCTAGTGGATCCCTTACCCTCCCCATCACAGGTTTGAACCCTCACAATGCCAAGATCCATGGCCCTGGTAGTGTAGTGTATCCCCACCTCTGATTGCAACCACACACCCCATCCCCATCCTGCACACTCAGCACTTTTCTGCCCCCTCCTCCTGGTGGCACCCTACTCACCATAGTTGGCAGAACCTACTGTAGAAGTTTCAGCAGTCAAAAGGAGATACAAGCAATGCTTAACATTAAAACTAAGATGTCATTACACTAGCTCTGCCAGAAATATTATGAAAATCGGGAAAGAGCAACCAGGATATTAGCCTATCAGTTTAGACACCATACCTTGGAGTGGGTAGTCATACAGATCAGAGATTCTCCAAGCACAACTGCTACAAGTAGACAAAGAAAAAATATTGGAAACCTTCAAAAATGTGTATTCCTCATTATACACCCCTAAGCAACCCATGGACATACAGTGGGTGTAGTCTTTCCTTACTACAGTCCACTTTCCTACACTCATATAGGTGTAGACAGAACACCTTATTGCACCCATTACTATGGAAGAATTGGGAAGAGACTATTAGGGGTTTAAAAACTAATTAGAGCCTGGGCCTGGATGGTTATACAGGGGAGTTTTATAAAGCATTCAATGAAACCCCGATGCCTTCTCTTATGACTACCCTCAACTGGGTGGCAAAGGGTAAGACTGCCCCACCAACATGGAGTCTAGTGACCATTTTGGCTATTTTAAAGCCTAATGAAGACAGTACCCTATGTGCCTCATACCGACCAATTTCAGTACTTAATATAGATTTCAATATTTTTACCTCTGTCTTAACCAAATATCTGGATCGTATCCTGTCTTCTGTTATTAAGAATGACCAGATTGATTTTGTGAGGATGCAACAGACCCATGATAACATCAAACACACGTTACATATTCTACACCATGCCACCCAGTCAAAGGATCCCTTTTTGTTACTCAGTTGTATGATGAGAAGGTGTTTGACCGAGTGGCATGGGACTTGCTGTTTGCCACCCTCTGGAAAAAGACATTCCCTCTTTCTTTTATTGATATTCTTGAAACTCCATACCACTCACTCCAAGCATGTGCAAAAATCAATGGTCATATTTCTATACCATTCCCTCTTTACAGAGGTAACCGGCAGGAGTGTCCCCTGTCTCCCCTACATTTTGCATTGTATCTTGAACCCTTAGCACAAGATTTATGCTGCAACTGAGCAATACCAGTTTTAAAATTAGGTGGAAGGCCCCATAAATATGCACTGTGTGCAGATGACTTACCAGTATACGTATCAGACCCAGAAACCTCCCTCCCACAGCTCTGGATGCTCCTAAGGACATTTGGCGATTGCGCAGAATATAGACTTAATGACACTAAGATGGAGGTGTTACAACTCCATTACAGTCCTATCCCACATATTAGGCAGCTCTTCTGGTTCTGGTGGGAACTGACATTGCTAAAATATTTAGGGGTTTACCTGCCAGTGGACCTTGAACAACTATCCTCTTTAAATTACACACGCATGAATATACTACCCCACCTCCTGTATTTAGCTCAAACCCTCCTGGTGGCACCCTCTAAACAATAGTTCAGATATTGGGACTGCCGAATTTCACAATTCCTATGGGGAGGAGCTAGTCCCTGCATTCGATAAACCACTCTCCGGCTCTCAAAAAGCAAAGGGAGGCCTTGCCCTCCCACATTTGGAGTAGTATCATTAAGCAGCTAAAATTCAGACTGCCCTATATTGGCTTTCTCCTACCTATACTGCTCAATAGAAGCCACTGGAGATGAGGGAAGAGGACATGCTACCAGTCACCAAAATGGTACTGCAGCTCAATGCTCTAGCTGTCTCCTGGGATAAGAACATATAGGATAAACTATGGGTCTGGGTGTGTAACGAGAATTTACACACACCTGAGGGGTTTGATGCTACATAAACCCGAGGACAGGCTCGAGGGGTTTATGTGGCATCAAACCTCGGTGTGTGTAAATTGCTTACACACACCAGACCCATATTTTATTTTATATAATTGTTACTTTCTTTTTGCCTCAGCAATTATATAAAATAAAAGGCTGCTAATGCCACTGCCGCCGCAGTCCGATTCCGGTCGGCTTTCTCTTATTTAAAAAATTTTTTTCGACAGCATTGTAAGGGAGGATCGATCCGGTAGCAATGTGGTACAATTAATTTAAATTTTATTTTACTTACTGCCGAGTGTCTGTGGCAGTTTCTTTTCAGGTTGGGTTTGCGGTTCGGGAAGTAAAAAGCGAGCAGAGTTTGAGCAGGTGCATGCGCAGAGAGGGGGAAACCGTGCGTGTTTGCCATTATAAACACTCCTTTATAACGGCAAATTACGCCACGGTTTCCTTATGGAAAAAAGAGGAAGCCATTAATTATAATGAATTTGCATACATCAACTTTTTGCACTGGAATAAAGCTCTTAATCACCCTTCCATACAACCATACAGATATCGAATTACCCCATTTGCCTATAGTCCAAAGTTTTAGCCATCCCAAATAGACGATACCTATATAAAATGGGAACAAGTGGGCATCTACTTACCTACACACTGTTTTCAGGGAAAGGAATTCATGGATTTTCATGCCTTAGCCAAAAAGTTTGGTCTGTGCCTGACCGACCACTACCACTTCTTGCAGCTGAGGGCATATTTATGACAGGCTGAAAAAACATGCCCCTCCGATTTGCCCATTCCTACTCTTATATCGCTAGTCCTGCAAACTCTGACAGGAGTACCACTGACCTCTTTGATTTCCCATATCTATGCTGCATTACGGGCCTTGGAACAGACCTCCACAGAGTGTCTTATAATAAAGTGGCAACAAGATTTAGGCATAGAAATTACTTCTCAACAAAGGGAAAAATATCTTATGTATACTCATAAACCTACTCATTCTTATATAGTGAAGGAGTTCTCATGGAAGGGCATCACCTGTTACTTTTGTACACTGTCCCCTCAAGCTAAATATGACACTTGTGTTCCCCCACATTACTGGAGGTGTTATACAGAAACTAAAGGAAGCCATGCCCACATCTTTTGGTTATGCTCAAGGCTTCAGCCCTTCTGGGCATCAATACAAAGTGAACTGAAGGTGCTTATTGAACCCTCTCTTGTAGTTTCTTCACAATTAACCCAGTTTCTTGATATACAAAGAGGCCTCTGGTTCCCATCCCCACTAGAAAACTCTTTACTATCTGCTTGTTAGGAGCCAGGAAAGCCATTACTAAACACTGACTTACTGACAGATTACCTTCGATAGAAGTATGGCATAAATTAATCATTGACATTTATGAAATGGAGACATTAACTGTGAATGTGTCGCAGAAGTTTCCACAATTTGAAATCATATGGGGGAAATGGATGCTTTATATAATGGCAACTTGCACTGATTTTGTACCTTAAATGCAATGTGCTATGAAAAGCCTGTATGTCCCTGGTATTCTGGGTTGTGTTTTATTGAGATGAAGTAGTTCTGGACACTAGCTATCATAGCTGATTGTAATTCACAACAGAAGCCATGTTTGTTGTGCTTGTTGGTGTAATTGTTTTTTTGTTTTGTTTTTTACACAAAAAGCAATAAAAAATATAATAAAAAAAAACAATTTCAACAATAGGCGCACACTCACTCCCCATCACTCACATGGTAGCCAGCCATGGTGGTGAGTGGAGAGGCTGTGCTAGTTGTCATCTCCATGAAGGGACGGCTGGCAGGTCCTGCCAATTAAGGTGAGTGGGGTGCCCTGGGGGAGAGGTGGATGGTGCTGAAAGGGCAAGGTGGGGAGTAGGTGTGTTTCTATGATTGGGGGTGGGGTGGAGGTTGTTCTAGACTGCCAGGGCTATAGATTTGTTTATTGTGAAAGATCAGACTTTTGATCAGGGGTGGGGGTCAACTAGACTGCCAGGGTGATGGGATTGGATATGGCGAGGGACTGGCCCTGTGATAACAGTGTGGCAGTCCACTAGACTGCCAGCGATATGGGTTTGGACATTGTCAGAGATCAGGCTGGAAATCGCAGAGTGGAGGGGTGGGTGACACTGGCAGGAACTGATAGCCCACGCTGTCAGTTCACTACCTGGTGCTTAGCCAGAGTGGGGAAAATGCACACCACTGTGTGCTTTGGTATGGTTGGGGTTCTGAATGCCTTAAACAGTGCTGCAACATTGGCTGCTTAGGGCATTTAAAACCACTGAATATATTGTTGTGCCCTGTATGCAAGAGGGATCCCAAATTTGCATTGGTGCAGCAATATATTTTTGTGAGTACAGACTACAAGTTTAGTGGCATGCACCAAGAGTGCTGAATATGACTCCTGCCTCAGCTGACCACACTAATCACAATTGACACATTGTTAACATGTTATGCTAACCTTCTGAAAATGGAAACCTTTGTCTCTGTTTTCTTTTTTAGGGTCATAAATGATACAACATTTCTTGTACTAGAGTCCTTAATTCATGGGCCAGGTGCAGCATGGAAAATGTTCTTCACACTGCCTTGCCAGTGTGCCTGAACCCTACACTGGAGTGACTTATTCCTCTGTTTGAGAAGATAATTCAAACTCCAACTCCAGTCACTCCTACTGAAGGTCTATAATGAACGATTGAAAATAAGGATGGCAGTTAGTGGCACCAGCAATAGTGTTCCTCTTATTTTTGATGCGGATACCCACCCACTTGGAATGTGACTGATAAGCACCCAAATTCATTTTATATCAGTCAGCAAACAGACATCCTTTGATAACAACCCCTAGGTGGGAGTCAAACCAGTGACTTTGAGGTAGAAGACATCATAACCCAGTGCCAAGTCACTACTCTATCAAGTCCCCCAATCATCTCCATTTTATTGTGTTGCAGTAATTTTACTGTTTTCAAACTAGCCATCACCTCTTTAAGTCTCCTTTATTTTTTTTCTGATATAGATTTTTTCTCCCCTTCTGGCAGCACTGGCAGGCAGCTTCTCCCTCAGAGGGTCTTGTTGTCTGGTCCCCCAACTTTCCCATGCCCGACCCTCCTGGTAGGTCTCCCACAGGTTGGTCCCCCCCATGGCAGGGTTGAGTGCGATGGGCGTCAACTTTCCCTCTCCCCAGAGATCAACATCTAGACTCCGGGGGGGGGGCCAGTTTGGGCACTGTGGGGGCCATCATGGAGCCTTCCAGCTTCAGTTTCACATTTTCTCCCCTCCCCTTGCCACAGTGGCTCAGACACATGTGGAGGCACGTGCACGCAGCAATCTGCGGCACCCTCCTGACTCTTGCCATTCTGTCTGCACTACCCTCGGGCCTTCACCCACGGGCAGCCTTGCAGCTGTTGCAACTGGATCCCTATGTGGAAGAGGAGAGTTGCCTGGCAGCTGCTCAGTCCATCTCCCAGTACCCCGTGCTGACCCCTGATGACCTAGGCTCATTCCCAAACCCTGGTCACCAATGGGGTTTGAGATGTGGTATCCAGCGCCTTAACCCTCAGCCCCACTGGGCCAGCAAGCCTCCTTTATTTTTTTGACTTGCAGGGCTCAGAGTTTTAAGAAACGTCTTCATCCAGGCCACTGACTGGCAGGAAAATAATCAAAATTTCAGCATTATTGTTTCCCCACCCTCTCCCACTTCTGCATACATGGTTCATATATGTGGTGTAATGCTACTCATATGTGTGAACTGTAGTTCTAAAAAATTCCCACTTAATATAATAATCTCTTAAGATTGCATTTATTTATTATTTACCCTGGGCATGTGTTCTTTTATAGAAACATAAACATCACCCCATGCCAAAAAAAATGCTAGAATGTTTCTTTACAAAGAAGATGCTGGTTACCTTCCTCAATGCACAGGCAGTCCTAATTACAATGTAAATGTCACTGTGTAAGATCCCACAATACAAAATAATAATAATTAACAACTGTCCTCTGGTATGACATGTATATGAACTTCTTCACTTTGTTTAATTGTGAGAACATTTCATTTTTAAGTTCTGAATTTAGTTAAAGGTATATATTTAGTATTTTGAACATGTGTATCTAAGAGCAGCCTTTAGTAGGTGCAGATTTTGTTAGGGCCGAATTATAGTATTATTTATTGCTGTATGTATTTATGTATTTATTGATTAATTAATTTCTGTACCCAGGATAGTCCAGCTGAGATGCAACATCTTATTTCCATCTGGAAGCTAATTGTAACCATTTTCTCAAATGGACCACTGAGAAGTTAAGTAACTTGCTCAAGATCATACAGTGAATATTGGACTCTAGTGGGATTTGAACCTGCACTCTCCTGAGTCCCAATTCGGTGTTCTAACCAGTGGACCACAGTGCCCCCCGCCCCATATCAGTTAACACTGTTTAGAAAGATGAGGATGAGAAAGATACTGGCTAATGATGATAAAATCGTACTGCACATGAAACATGCTGTTGCTTTTATGACTTTCCCTGTTGAAATAAACAAGATAAAAAATTGTAAACACACCCCTTTAAACTTATTTAGAAACTTGCCATTTACGTGCCTGTCAACTGAGTGATGCTTCCATGTTGATCCTTATCCCTCAAGTGAAAGGCAAACACTTAAGCTTGGATAGTGAAAGTCAGCAGCAGTGTCAGAGTAAAGTGAACGTCAGTGACAGGTGCATTTTAGCTTAATGCTATCCAGTAAAGCAGGAATTGAAGCCTGGAATTGATGAGGTGTTTATGTATGAGTGTTTATGAATGAGTGAGTGAGTGAATCTCAAGATAGATCAACCTCCTGCCCACTCATCCATACCATGTGATAGCATGACGCAACCACTATACTACTGCATATAAATATAAATGTAATGCAACTCGTGGATTACAAACCAAAACAAGAGAGTCTTATGCAAGAGAAGAGAGCAACAGTAGAAGGTACATCTCAGGTTTTCAAAAACGGTAAATATTCCTTCTTGTTCTTCTTCTTCTTCTAGATTGTAATTCACATTGAATCTTTATTTTGCAAAAGGTCTGATAGTTATTTTATTGAGTTACAGGAGGACTAAAGTACTTGCAAGACCTATTTAATACAATATTTTTGAATATTATTAAAAGTGATATAATAAGAAGATGCAACAGCTTTTATTTAAAAATGTTAACCTACTGCACAAAGATGCAACAGTTTTCATTTGTGTTTTAATTTGGGAAAATAGTAAAATCTATAATGTATACTTAACTCAGCCTGACACTACAGATTTAAAAACATACAGAAGGATGTGCTGCAGAAGTAAAGAAGCTAAAGTATTTCTCAGTTTAAACAAACTCATCTAGAATGAAACTGTGTTATACTGAACACAGTTCATCATTCCCAAGTACCTTAAATATTCAAGAGGTACTGTGAACCATTTACAGCAGAACTGTTCACCAGAACTTGGCATGTATAAGAAACTGATTTTTGCTAAGTGTAGGCTGCACAAATGTTTACAATGGAGCATAGCTTTTAGAAGTCATTGCTCAAATGCAGTAATGGATCATACTATGTTTTACAAAGAGTCAAATTAATATTTCCCTTAAATTAGCCTGAATATGTGAATAAAAAAGAACATATTACTGTCTGCATTCACAATATAAATCATTTCTATTCAAGCCCTGCAACTGTACTGAGCTTTTTAGAGAGACTGACACAGAGACACACAGACAGATGGACATGGACTGGTATAGATAGAGAGACAGACACAGCTACATAGAAAGATGCTATAGATTTTAAGCATCCTACCCAATTTAAAGGAACTGCATAGTTCACATCCTTATGGGGCAAACACGAGACATTACAGTAACGTGTTTGTGGAACTGCATTCAGACAGACAGACAGCGAGAGAGAGAGAGAGAGAGAGAGAGAGCTAGACAGATAGATAGACAGACAGACAGACAGACAGATAGATAGATAGATACATAGATCCTGCAGATTTGACACAGCCTGCAGATGCAACCTACCCAATTTAAACGAAACATGGGGCAAACACATGAAACATTTCAGTGATGTGGTTGTGGAACTTCAGACACACAGACAGACAGATAGATAGATAGATAGATAGATAGATAGATAGATAGATAGATACTGCAGATTTGATACAGCCTACAGATGCAGCCTACCCATTTTGAAGGAAACATGGGCAAACACATGAAACATTTCTGTGATATGGTTGAGGAACTACATTCAGACAGACAGACAGAGATAGGAAGACAGATAGATAGACAGACAGACAGACAGACAGACAGACAGATAGATAGATAGATAGATAGATAAACAGATCCTGTAGACTTGATACAGCCTGTAGATGCAGTCTACCCAATTTAAAGGAAACTCGGGGCAAACACATGAAACATTTTAGTGATGTGGTTGAGGAACTACATTCAGACAGACAGAGATAGATAGACAGACAGACAGATAAATAGACAGACAGCTAGCTAGACAGACAGACAGATAGCTTGATCGATCCAGCAGATTTGATGCAGCCTACAGATGCAGCCTATCCAATTTAAAAGAAAGGAGGCAAACACGTGAAACATTTCAGTGATGTGGTTGAGGAACTTGGAATAGGATTTTCAAATAGTCCCACTGAGATCCCTCAGTGACTTTTTTGAAAAAGGAAATCTATCCAGACAGTTAGGCAATCTATTACATAGTCTTACTGCATCCAAATTTCCCATCCAAGAAAAATATACAGTTGCAGCAGATAATGATACAAATCATATTTGCATTAAGATTATTACTGCAGATTGTGATGTTTGTTGCAACTAGATGCATCTTTTAAAAACAGCAGCAGGGCTGTTTGGAGACAGACACAGGTGTGCCATGCATTTTTGCCCACATATATCCCTTCTGAAAATTCAGCCCCATGAGTTTACTATATATCACTTCATTAAAAAAATGAGCTTAATTGCCAAACGCAGCATGTTACTTTTGATAAATGTAATTGCTCTGTGTTATGGTGTAATGATATTTATTGTATGCATTTTCTATGACTTCTTGACTGTATGTATAGTTTGTATTTCAGATGTGCTTTTATGTATATGTGTACACTTGTCACATATGAAAATGAGCAGATATGCTCATTTTGCATACAAGTATATAAAAAAAATTCTGTGTTTCCTGGTTCCATAGGCTACTATGCTGAACACTGTTTTGCTCTGTTGGGGTGTGCTTCAAGGGATCCAGACTGTCCTCACATCTGATCCCAACAATGCCCTCCACCTTGAGGAGTTAAACTCTAATATGAATGGTGCAGGAAGATACAACTATCTGAATCTGCTGAGGAAGGTCAAACAACCCACTTATTATATATCAGGTCAGTGCATTAACCAGTTTTGTACCAGTAGTAGTAGTAGTATAAAATTGTATTCAAGTTGCATGAAATTGGATAGATGTTACATACTTCGTTGAGCGAAGGCTCATTTCAAAGGAGGTCCTTGTTATAATAAATAGTTACACATACATTATTACATAATAGGAATATAGTATTCAAATACACAATGTAAAGATATTACAATAATCACAATCAGCACAACACATAACAACTTTTGCCATAATAGAAACTTAGACTACCATACATGCGGATTTACGCATCTTAGGAACAGACAATGTATTTTCAAACAATAGTTTTAAAATAGTCCCTCAAGTAAGTCCTTCAGAACAACAAATAGAAGGGGTGTCTGACTTGATTTTGTACAGTTGCTTTATACCAGTCATGCATCTCTGGAGATACACATATTAAATCTCTTTTTTTTCATTTCTTTTCATACTCTTATGTTTAGAAAGGTTTATCTTTTTATCAGTTGTAACATTCAAAGTTTATTATTTTATCTGTTGTAACACATTATTTGTCTTAACTTGTATTTTATATGTCACATACAGTAAATCTGAAAGGGGTATACAGTACAATGTGGCCATCTAGTGGCATAAACCCTCCCCCCACAACTATAATGTTGACTAAATTGACCATCAAAATGTTATACAGTTTATATACCACGGATAGCCCAAGTGAGCTTCAACACCTCATTCACAGTGGGCTCTTGTTTCTACACAATGTTACAGCTGGTAGGGCTATAGCACAGGGAGGTCCAGGGGCTTACTGCTGATCACATGATGAGCCAATGGCTGTGGTGGGATTTGAATCCAGATCTCCTGCTTCACAGTTTATTGTTTTCAGTAGTAGACCACACATACTTAAAGGGAAACATTTATCAACCATTCCCATCAAATTTTCAATGTCTATGAAAAGGTCTTTTAAATGAGGTATAGGGCTCCTGCATAGCTGGCAGTACTTCAGAAATATCAATGACCAAATATGTCCCATATTAATATTACATTGCAACCATTTTTAGAACCTTGTGATGTCACTCATGATCAAGCAATACTTGATTACAATGTGGTTACATAGAAACATAGACTTTGATGGCAGATAAGGACTGCTTGGCCCACCCAGTCTGCCCATTTCAATACCTATTGGATAAGCTGCAGATCCTAGTTAACCAACAGTCTACTTCTTCCTACCCCCACCAGAACTGCCACAGCTTGATTGTCAGTGATGTCACAAGATTCTGAAAATGGTGACAAAAATGGTGACAATGTAGTATCAAAATGGGGCAGACATAGTCATCGATATCTCTGGATTGCTGCCAACTACAGGTAAACCCAATATCACATTTAAAAGAACTTTTCATGGACTTTCAAATTTTAACAGACACGGTTCATGAATGTTCCCTTTGAAAGTGATACATTCTTCTCTCCATAGAATTCTTCATCAAAAGGCAAAGGCATTACTTCTTCTGAAGAGTAAAATGGCTGCAAGATCTAATGCTTAGGCAACAGGACTGAGAACAAGGAAACTGTGGTTCACATCTTAGCTCAGACACTTGCTTACTGTGCCCGGTGACAAGTAACTTCCCCTTATTCTTCACTTGTTATAGATGTAGCATTAGGCATAAGCGAGGCTCTAGTACTTAACTGATCTCTTAAGCAACAGAAATGGTTATGGAAAATTTAATGAAATGTAAGTCATTCATGTATCCTTTCATATATCTGTAAGTGTTTCTGTAAGATAATGTATAAAGATTAAGCCTCATTACCAAAACAAAATATGTTAAAGAAACAGGCTGAGCTGGGGAAATATCAGACCTTCATATCTGGAAAATGGAAAAGTAAGGAGACAGCAGCTTGATATACCGTATTCCCAGATGTATTTGCCTGGTACTGTATGTTTTGATCAGTGTTGCTTAAATTAGTTCACTGAGACTTTATGTGCCACTATCACCATTTTCTCTGCCCACAGAGTTCTTTGGAACTTGAACTACAACTGTAATGAAATGGAAAATTTATTTCCTTTAAAAAACATGGGAGCTACATCAGTAGTTATACTTGACAGGGTGTGGGGTATTGGTGGATACTTGCATGTCCAGAGGCGAGGTGAGGCCTGATCCCACATCTGTAGGGTCTTATTCACTTAGAAAATGAGTTGGGCAAGTTAAAAAAATCTTTTAAAGATAAAAAAGACACAAAAATACAATAAAATGTTGCTTAGAAAATGTAAGTAGTTCTTACACAGATGATTTTTGTCAGTCACATATCTTTCTACACACGCAGTGGAAGGATTGTTTGTTTGCCATGGAAAATAAAAACTCAAGATTCTACTGTATTCCTCAGATAGACTCCTACCCTCCCCCCCCAAAGCATGGAATGGTAAATTGGAAAACATGAATTCAAATTTCTGCAAAATTCCACTGGCATACACTCCCACAGACCACACAGGCCTCTCACAGAACCAGAGGCTCAACTTTATCTGCGGTGGAGTTAGCGGCAGAGATTGAGCTGTCAAGCTTTTTGAGTGATGAGGGGGACTCTTCACGGTCATCAGAAAAACGCCAGATATAAAGTGTTTGAATAGCGCTCGATTATTTTACATTGATGTGTATACGAAAGTGATCATGGATGGAAGGAACATTGGGCTTAGTTTATTTATTTATTTGAAAAGTTTCACCGGGAAAGACATACAGAGCTAAAAATAGCTCATTTTCAGTTGCATCTTGGGGGGGGGGGGATAAGTACAATAGATTTTACTACAAAATAAAACCTCATACAGAGATTAATTAACAGTGCAGTTATGTACAATAAGAAAAGTTTGTGTGTACTAGACATATGCATATGAAATAAATATCAAATTATCACAAGGGTAGGGCAGGAGGCAGGTCCCTTAGGATCAGAGAAAAGAACAATTATATAGAAGAGCAGTAGAAGACAGTGCACAGAGGGGAGGGAGAGCATAAGGGGGAAAAGGGGGGTAGAAAACTAGTTTGGGAAGAAACAGAAAAAGGAGGAGGGGAAGTATGGTAGTGAGGGAGAGGCAAACCTTTGTCTCTCTGGGGTGAAGACCCCACAAGGGCCAGACACCACTGGGTGCATACCCAGCCCATGTCCTTGTTCCTGGCCTGCAAGGAGAAGGGTTGGAGTGGGGAAGGGGAAGGAATAGGAAAGGGTAATAGAAAACAGGCGGGGGGTGGAGAAAGTGGAGGGGGAGTGGAAAACTAGTGTGGAAGGGAACAGGGAAGGAAGGAAGGAAGGAGAGAGAGAGAGAGAGAGAGAGAGAGGGAGAGGCAGACCTTTGCCCCTTTGGGATACAAACCCCACAAAGGCCAAACATGGCTGGGTGCACACCCAGCCTGTGACCTGGTTTCCTGGCCTGCAAAGGAGAAGGGTAGAAGAAAAAGAAGATGGGAAGGGCAAGGAGTAGGAGCAAACAGGCAGGAAGGAGAAAGAGGAGTGGGGTAGGGATATGACTAAGGGCAATTACGGGAGGGAGGGAGCAGTTGTGGACATGGAGTAGAGAGGAGAGAGACAGAGAGAGAGAGAGAGCATTTGAAAGAGGCGGAGCAAATGGTTTGTGGGAGAGAGTTCCAAAATTTAGGAAAGCAGAAGGAAAGGGCAGCCTGACCAGCAAGGGATTTATGAGAGGGAAGTAAGAGATAACAATAGACAGAGTTATGGAGGGAGTACATGTAGTGAGGTATGGGGAGAGGAGAGAGCTGAGTTGGGGGGGGGGTGAAGCCAGTCAGAATTTAGAATTGAAAGAGGCACAGTGGATAGTATGACTATCTTCCAGGTAGGGGAGGGAGAGGGCAGAGTACAGATAACAGAGGTGGGTGTGGGGTGGGCAGTCCAAAGCAAAATGGCAAAAGAAGTGAAATGGGGGTCCAGTCTGGCCAGGGTGGTCTTTGGGGCAGCACCATAGACAATGTCCCCATAAATAATGATAGGGAGGTTCATTTTAGTGATTATATCTCGGTGGGCAGGAAGAGTGTTGCATCTTTTATTCATTTATAGTTTGAACTTAAATGCAGCTTTACGAAGACTGCATTTTCCTGTTTTTTCCTTTCTCTTCCTTCAACCTCCATCCTCTAGATTACACCGCACAGCCCTGCTGTGGTCTCGGATGCTGCAGTAATATTACGTTATATAATAGTATTCATTTGTAGTTGAAGGTTTTTATATAAGAGTAAAGGTGGCAGCCATGTTTGTGAGGAAAACCAACAATGAATGAATTGGCTCGTGTATTCTGCATGTGATTTGTCCAAATTCCAGATCACATGTAGCATCTTTTTCTTTAAAGAGGGGTATTGGCACATAAACATATAACAATGGAATGGCAACAACCAATCAGAACAGAGTATTTTACTTGCCCATTTTCTAAATTTCAAGTGAAATATATAATACTATTAATACTAATGTTTACAATAATTGTAAATACTTCAGGGACTTGATATATTGTATAAAGTATGAAAATAAATATGTTATAATAGGGTATTTGGGGTATAATGGGAGTTTGAGGTGAACAAAATAAAGAGTGCAGCCAACAGTAATTCTGGTGGCTCCACTTTCAGCCCTGTTGAGGCCACCATGATTTGGGTCTTGACAGCCACTGGTTTCAGTGTTGGGTAAGTTACTTTTTCTATTACTTTCTATTTCTTTTGAAAACTTGTTCCAAGAAGCTCTGTGCAGTCATTAGCAAGGATGGAGAAGTACTAGAAAAAGTAATACACCTTACAGTTACAGTTACGTATTTCATTCCATACAAAAACAATAAAAAAGTAATAAAAAACTATAACAGATTACATTTTTTGAGAGTAATAGGTTAGTTACTTTCAAATAAATGTAATCAGTTACAGTTACGTATTACTTTTGTATAAAAAGACATAGGTAACTGTAAGGTATGTTACTTGTTCTAGTACTTCTCCATCCTTGCTAGTGACTGCACAGAGCTTCCTGGAACAAGTTTCCAAAAGTAATAGAAAGTAATAGAAAAAGTAACTTACCCAAAACTGACGGGTTTAGATCAGTGGTAAGGGCTGCCCAATGCCCCCAGAGTGCTCTCATGCTGGTGACCCAGGTTCAGGAGCTGACTCAGGCAGTTGGTCAGCAGCTGCGGCTGTGAGATAGTACAACCAGCGGCAGCTGTTCTGGTCCCAGGAGGGGACAGTGCCTGTCCGGCACCACAGCAATCCCTCTGGAAGGCCATGGCACTTGTCTCACACCACTGGGATATTACTGCAGCATCCAAGGCCACTGCAGGGCTATGCAGTGCCATCTAGAGGATGAGGATTGAAGGAAGGGAACGGAAAAAACCAGGATGAAAAAATGCAGCCCTCATCTGAGTGACAGATTTGGTACCCTTTGACCCCACACTATGGATCCTGCTGCCAAGATGTAAGCAAGTTAGTGAAGGATGAAGCTAGGAGGTTGTTTGCTCCCAAGGAGGGAGGATGTGGAGTTGACCAGGGGAGAAAAAAACTAAAAAGATCAGAAAAAATGCCACCAAGCAAGTCCGCATTCCACAGAACTGGGTCGCACAGCAGTAAATGTATTTAATAAAGATGGCAGCCGGGTTGGGGAGATGTTTACTAGCCTTTAGTCTCCCCCACACCAGTTTTTAAGGACACCCTTCCCCCTCACTCTTTTCTTTCTCTTTCACATATTATTTTGAATTTCAGTTTTCATTGTAGCAATCCACCTTCCAAGTACTGGGATGCAAAAATACTAATATCGTTACTTCAAACTATAGACATGTAAAGCAGTAATATAAGCCATGTTTTATCAAAGTAATGTTAGCTAGCATTAGACATCATGTTATCTCAAACTGATACTGCACTTCTAAAATGTGTTACTTTTGTAGCATCATGTCACATTACTATATAACACTTTTTTATCTACCTAGTAAGGCTACAGATAGGGCTTCAAATAGTGATATGATGTGCTATAGATAGTGGGAATGCTTTCCTATATTGCTACCATTTGGACACTGTTGCATGGTGGACAACCATCATGTTTATTATTTTAAAAATATAGTAACTTTCTAACCAATATCACATGCAAAAGGTACTACTATAAGTTATTTCCATCATAACTCAGTGATTTCAGTTTTGAAATCTCTCTAGGGTACTGTTTTCCATTTAAATAAATTCAGCTGTCCAGCTCAAAAACATTCTTAACCCCACAAGTGATATAATCTAGACAACCCACAGTACAGAGGTGAACATTCAGTATAGAGATCATCTAGATTTAGAAACTATCACGTCCCCGAGTAGAGAAGTGAATATCCCATCCCTTCTGTAAAAGGTACTGTAAAACATTTTGATGGAAGTGATTCTTCTTTTTCTGCAACACCTACAGTGTCATCTTCATGAGCCAATTTACTAAGACATTTAATGTGGTTCTAAGGCTCAGATTGTTTTTTAACTTTTTAAAGACTCGGACCAACATTTATTGACATACATATTTCTTAATTTCCACAGGGGGATGTTGAGTTTTATAAATTGTGTTCCAAATAGCCTGCAGTTTGATTTGTTGAGATTAGAACCATTGTTTAGTGCAAATAACCCCAACTAAAGTACAATTAAAAACACTTCACCTGTGCCACAACTCATTACTCTTTCAAGAAACCTTAACTAATGTACATTTTAAAGGACTTCACACCTGTGCCACAATTTCAAGGCCCCCAATCCCAGCAACAGAAAAGAAGGTTCACTTCTATCTTTCAAAGTGTAGTCTCTCTCTAGATTTGTCTCCTTTGTCACTTTTTCTTACTTGTTACTTGCAAATATAATAGCAATTCCCATTAGGAAGCAGTATAGCGCAGTGGTCTAAGGCTCTGAGCTGCAAACCTGGAGACCAGGGTTTGAATCCCACAGCCCCCACTTGCATACTGTGTGACCCTGAGCAAGTCACTTAACTTCTTTGTGCTCCCAGGTCGCACCTGGAAACAAGCTTCAGCTTAGTGTGCCTTTCTTGGTTAAACAATTTCCCCTTCCCTTTCCCTAAAAAAATACAACAGCATACTCCAGGTTTGTGGGTTGTGCTTAATATACCATGGTCCTGGGTGGTGGAAGCCACTTTTTATTTATTTATTTATTTTATTTAATGGTATCTTGGAGAACACTTGCGAGCGGATGCTCATTTGTAGGTTCTGTATCAGTTACAACAAGAAAGTAATCAGGCGCATAGCATTATATATAAGGCATTACATTACAAGCAAGTACAACATTGCATTGGTACAAAACAATACATTACAAGCTAGGTAGACAATAAATTGGTGTGGATTACAAGATTGGGATAGCATTTAGCTTAAGGTATAACATTTAGACATTGCTTCAGCATTGGTGAGAAGGTGCCTGCATCAGAGAGTTAAGCCTACTTGTGAGCGGAGAAACAGAGTGGAGAACAGGCACAGCTGTGGCATAGTGAAGAGTATGCCTGCTTAGGGGTTAAGAATAGATTTAAGGAAGGTTGGAGAAAGTAGGGCTAGGACAGCAGCAGACGGGGGGGCATGAAGGCAGAGACAGAGAGGGGAATGGGTGCCGAGTGGGGAGGAGGAGGGGGTAGATGGGGGGTGGGACAATGAAGTGCTGTAGAGGTAGGTGCCCCTAGGATTAGGTGGAACACTAAGTGCTACTGCTTTATGGTGGTCCAGATGTAGGAGAGTTGTTTTGGTCATCATGAATGGCCAACAGAGTCACAATTGTCATCTGTGGCAAGGTGCTGCCTGAGCTTTCACTTGAAAGCACCAATAGTTGTGGTATCAGAGATGTTTGAAGGAAGGGCGTTGGTCTAGTGTGGTGCATGGTAGTAGAATGCACATTGACCTTGTGCAGTGTGGCATCTAGGTTCACTGAAAATTTGGCTGTGGGTGCTTCTGGTCAGCCTGGCACTTACATGGCGCATGAGCAGATTCTGGACTCCTGGTGGCATCAGATTTAGTGTGATTTTTTTTGGCCAGTAGACAGGTATGGAACTTAACTCTGCTCTTTAGCTGGAGCCACCATGCCTGTGAATAGAGCTTATAGGTGTGAATAAGCCTTGGAACACCTGTGAGGAGTTGGCAGGCCTTATTAAGGGCCAGAGAGATGGGATGGGATGGATGGCTGAGTCTGGTGTAGAACCATAAACTGCTAGGCCATATTCAACGAGGGTAACACCTGAGCCGGTGATGGCCATGTTAAGTGCTTCATATGTAAGTCTGTGCTTGTGGCAGTGGAGTATCCCAATTCTGGAACTGATGGCCTTGGCTGTGTTGTCTATATGCTGTACATAGGACAGGGTGGAGTCAAGGGTGATACCCAGGTACTTAAAGTACTGCACGAGGTCCAGCACATCACTACTGTTGTTCAGGATGGATAGTGGGAAGGTCTTTTGTTTGCTGTGGGTGCTAGAGTAGATCATAGTTTTAGCTTTCTTGTAATTAAGGATTAGTCTGTGCTCCATAATCTCTGTTTCGGCAGCAGTAAATCCTAGTTGGAGGTCATTTTGAAGTAGTTCAGGATAGGGTTGGCAGGTGAAAATGACAGCATTATCAGCATATAATAGCATGCAACTGGTGCAAGAGCCTGGAAGTTTATTTAAGAAGATATTGAAGAGAAGGGGTCCCAGTATTAATCCCTGGGGGACCCCTGAGTGAACAGGTTTGCTATCTGAGACAATGTCCCCAGTCTTGACCCACTGTGAGCGATTGCTGAGATAGCTTTTAAACCATAGAACTGTATCAGAAGAGAGACTGGTGTCAGCTAGCTGTTCAAGGAGGAGTGTGCGGTGAACCTTATCAAAAGCTTTCAATAGGTCAATAAAGTTAACTCCCACTAGCTGCCCTTGATCCAGGGCTTGGTGACTATAACCAGTGAATTCCAACAGGGCTGTGATAGTGCTGTGTCCTGCTTGGAACCCTTGTTGTTTTGGGCATAGGAGCTGGTGCATGTCTAGGTATTCCACAAGCTGATGCACCACCACTATCTGTTCAAGTGCTTTGGAGAGTGGTGGGAGCATGGAGATTGTTCTGTGGTTGTTCTGTAATGTCTGGTCTCCACTATAATGTACTGGTGTTATGGCTCCACCCTGTGGCTCCAACACCCATAATCATAGTATACTGAGCACAACCAATGCCCTGCCATGTGTTGTTTCTTACTTATTACTACATTATAAGTCTAATTATTTATTCATGAGCCTAACTAGGCTCCTGATTGGCTACAGGATTGGTCATTAATGTCTCAGAAAAGACAGAACCAGCTGCCAACTGATTCTGTGTGGCACACAAGGCTCATGCCACACAGCTAAAACCTATTTTAAAACTAAAAGAAAATGGCAAAAATAAAAGTTGTTATTGTGATTAGACTTATAATCACAGTAAAAACCTAGAAGCTGGTCATTTTCTTGAATTAACAACTGGCTAGAGGGAGGTGGCCCTCGGCTGCACCTTGGGCCACCCCATCCCCCAACCAGTCATTAATCCTTTGGAAATTACTAGCTTCTCAATAGTTTTTGCTTAAGTACACGTGCAGTAAAAATGTTGGCCAACAAAATGTGCCTGAAAAGGTTGGAGGACATTTTCGTCATGCACCTATGAAAGCTGTAAGCACTGTACAGTGCACACCATATTTCTATGGTCCAGTCAATATACACCCTGTTTTTATATTATTAGTTGCATATAGCAGCTTAAGAAACTACTATGTGAGTGAGTGTAAATATTGATACTATGATGACCCACTGCCATACAAATCTGAGACAAATATGATAGAATATACAATGAGACTAACTGCATCTCTCAAGGTCACACGTTACAGTAAAGTTTTCATAGAGGGGTTGTCCCCTCTGTCTTTAGAGATTGCACTTTGTATGGAAATTGTCTATGCGTCAATTAGACAGTGTGCATTTTATGGCTGTGTTGCTTGTTGAGATGTCATATTCTTGTCAAGTTTTCTAGTTTCTTTAGCCAGTGTGGAAAGAGGTTCTCCCCTCAGCAGGTCCCACTTCTCTACTCTTTATAATATAACCTTTAAGATCAGATCTGCACTTCAGCATGTACTGTATGTACATAAACACAGGGTTTCAGCTTTCATAATTTAATATAGAATATGTATTCTTAATGTTCCACTATTATTTTGTGAGTTTTGACCTCATCTTGCTAGCCTGTCTAAAACATGTGCATAAAAAGCATTTGACTGTCTACAACTGATGTAGTCTTTTTTTGTGACATCATGGTGCTTATCATGGTAACAGGCAGTGATGTCACAAACAGAAATTATGAGGTCTGTTGACAAGTCAGATATGTTTTGAATGACACTTTATATTAGTACTGCATTATTTGAATCATTTAGCAGACCAAAAGCAAGATTAAGTAAAACAACTTTGGAAACATTAAACACAATTGTAAATAAAGAAGTTTAAAGCCTTTTACTTTAGTAGTTACAATACTTCCTCTTTAAATAATCCCATAAACCATGGTTTCTAATTTTGTTTCTGGTGTCAAAATATAAAAACTGACATGTCAGCTTTGTTGCCTCAGGAAGCGCGCCTTAAACTTGTAAAAAGTCACAGTCACATTGCGGTCTTTTTTTGGCTTGTGTTTCTGTATCAGTGCAAGTTCACTTACCTACATTCCAGAACCTAAGTGCTTTTTTAAGTAAATTAGACATTTTTTTATGAGATGGCTATTTACGAGATGCTTCTTATTAGTTGAACACTGCATATAACTTAAATATTTACTTAAGAAAACTTCTCAGGCTACAGAGGACAGATAAATAGTTGTGTTATTCAGGATTGCATTTATCACATTAAAAGCAGCTCCAATATTCAAAGTGAGGCAACAACTCAGTTAGTAAACCAACCATAATGGCCTTAAATTATCTTAGACCTTCTTTAAAAGAGATGAAACAAACTCTTCATTGATATGACCAGCAAAGTATTGAAGTAGAATTAATATTTTAGAGTGAGGCTGGTGATGTATAGTACTTGAAGTGATATGTTTTTCCTTTTAGCGCTACCATCAGAACCAGCTGTGCTCACATTGATCTTCTCAGAATGCGAACATTGCTTTCTTCTATGCCTAGCTTCTTAGTCACAGCTGATAATACAGTTTTTTTCTACTGGTTGTGTAGGCCCTGTAGAAGCACCAGAGACTGACAAGACAGCTATGGATCCAGTTGATGAAGAACTTTTACAAGAAACTAGTTCACTTGATCATGGGGTAATTATGCTGTTTTTTGTGTGTAGAAACAGTTAACATGTCAGAAGATTAAGACTTTATTACTGGATTTTGGGCTAGTCAGAAAACAAACATGGTGAAAAACAGAACAATGCACAGCAATAAAGAAAAAATATATGAAAACAGAATATTTTTGTGTCAAACTTTATCTGATTGCCCTACTTTTTCCTTTGCTAATGTTACAATTTTCTGTTTGTGACATCACAGTCTGTTACCGTGCAAATGACTGCTGTCCCAAAGAAAGGATTATAACGGTAATGGATGAAAAATCAGGAAGATAAGACATTATTAAAGTATAAATACAATGCAAAACTGTTAAGTACATTTAAGCTACAGAGAAATTCCACATTTGATCCATGTAAGGACGTAGTATTTGCCCTGCAGTTACAGTGTTGTTATGCATTAGTCACTATTTGGTTACAAAAATGTAATGTGTTATTCAAATTGAGTATTCAGCTATAAAGGTTAAAGGGGAGGAGATGACTGGTTGAAGGCTCAGTTACTATACCATATCAGGAGGTATTATTGGGAGAACAGAAATGAGGGTACTACTTGACATGCATCAAAGTTTGCATCAATAAACACAGAATGATGGCAATATTTTGTTCAATTTTCTGTTTACGCTGCTTTCACCATCCCTGCCTGTGGCAGCCATAGGCAACTTCCCTGCCTCAGCTCCAGCACCATACTATACCTGACACTTTCCTTTTCCCTGTGTCTAGCTTCCAATTGCAAGGCCTGTGGAGTTTGATGATCTCCTCAGGATCCCCCAAATGGTGGGGTTTCAGAGGTGGTGGTACAGAACCCAAATGTACTGGACAACACCCTGGCTTGGCTAGGGTGTTTCCACTTGTTTAACCCATCCCCTCAACATGGTGATGTCATGAATGTTGAATGGATGTACAGAACTGTTATGCTGCACCACCAGTTGGCATCCTCCTTCCCATCTCGAGGTCTCAAACTGTACCACCACCTGTGGCTGCCCAGGTATGGAAATGTAGCAAAGACACAAACTTGGGGCCATTAGCCATTTAGGGGAAGGTACTGACAGTCACTAAGCAGCAAAAGGACCTTCGGGTTTATGACTGATGACCTCAGAGTGGCAGGGCAATATGACAAAGCAGTGGGTAGGGCTAGTGGGATGCTGGGGTGCATAGGGAGGGGTATCTCCAGCAGAATGAGGGAGGTGGTGTTGCCACTGTATCACCCACTCATGAGACCCCACCTGGAGTACTGTGTCCATTTCTGGAGACTGCACCTCAGAAAGGACATAGACAGGGCAGAGACAACCCAGAGGAGGGCAGCTAACATGGTGCAGAGGTTGCATGAGAAGCCCTATGAGGAGAGACTGAGGGATATGAGCATGTACACCCTGAAAGAGAGGAGAGTGACAGGGGACATAACAGAACCTAGAAGTACTGCACAGGGATGAACAGAGTGCAGGAGGGAGGTTTCTTTCAAATGAAAAAGAGCACCAAGACCACAGGCATGTGATGAAGCTGGAAGTGGGGAGTTTAAGAGGGGTGTGAGGAGGCACTACATTACTAAAAGGGTAATAGACACCTGGAACAGACTGACAGCAGAAGTAGTGGAGGCAGAAACAATGAGGGACTTCAAGCACACATGACATTGACATAGAGGAATATTCATAAATAGGAAGGGGGTCACTAGAGACCAGCTAGGCTCTGTGGAGACAGATTAGGCTGGGAACATCTGGGCAAACTGAATGAGCCAAGCGGTCCTTTTTTGCCAACAAGTTATATTTCTATTTAGGTCTGGGTACCTATACCCCCAGGTAGTTAACAGACTTATAAAGCCAGTGAAACTACCTTTTGCTTATTGATCCCTCTTAGTAATCAATCTCAGTTTAATTGTAACTAATTTTATTCTCATTGATGTGTGTTTAATTTTTATTGTATGTGTTGTTGTTTTAAATGCTCGTCACACTTGAAAATGGGCAATTTGCTCAGTGTGCCATTCCAGGGTAAATAATAATAAAATTAAAAATGAAATTAAATAAATCAAAAGACTGGAAGTCACCTAGATAGGCCCTACAGAAAGAATGCATTGCCCAATCTAAACACTACATCTTAAAATAATAAACTATTTGTGTTTATCAAAAGATTACAAAATTACAGACCCACTTATTTCAAAAAGTTAAGTCATTAAATTGTGTAAGGGATGTATCTACTTAATATACAATATGTAAGTCAAAAAACGTAGCACTGAGAAAAGAAAGAAGCAGAAAAAACAAATGTTAGGGGGCAACTAGAGGGCATGGGTGGAAGCTGGAGGGGGGAAGATTCAGGGGAGAAAGGAGGCAGTGCTACTTCACAGAGAGGGTGGTGGAGCCATGAAATGTGCTGCCCAGGGGGCTGGTGGAGGCAGAGATGGTGGAGGGGTTCAAGAGGGGGTGGGACAGGTACAGGGGAAGGGTTCTGGAAGCAAAATCCAATGCAGCGAGAATATCCAGAACTGGAAACGGAGAAGCCAGAGAAGGCGAGGGGGGCAGCAAGGTCAGCTCCCAGGGTAGGGGCTGACCAAATGAGCAGACACGAAAGACCGTTAGGCCTATTCTGCTGGCATTTTAGTATGTTAGTATGTCCATATTAGGGAAAACAGGGGGTGGGGGCCGACAAAGCCACAGAATCACAGCATTTATTCGTAAGGAATTCTAGCTCTGAATGCATACAGTTCTTATTAAAGTCATGGCCTAAAGTTTGCCCTCCAACGTTCTACATCACATACAATACCTCAAATTCTGTTATATAAGAGGTCAGAAACAAAAGTATGAAAATCAGAAAAAGAATGGAAATTCAAAGTTAGGGTAAAACTACATGTGATCCACATTCACACCATTGCTCACAAACTTAACCCCATGTGTTATAATATGTCTCAGCAGACTTTTTTCTTGTAATATTATCAAAGTCCCCTTGTGCTTCTTGGGCTTACTCGGTTACTAAAGAAGGCTTATAGTAATGAACAGGTATAACACTGTATACATTATTAACACATTGTTAACACATTGAGTTAGGTATGTATGCACTGATGGGAATGTAGATCACAAGTCCTAACCCTAACTTTGAATTTTTTTATCTTTTTGCTATTGCCCAATAATTCTTACATCAATTTAGCATGTTTTTTTAATCAAATGAATATCTATATGCAATATGTTGATCTGGGGAACTATTGATAGATGAAACTTTCTGCTGAAGCTTTATAAATCATTGTGTTTTTAAGAAGAGTTATACACAATAATGTAGCAAACAAAAACCAAAAACAAATCACAGAATTCATTTTTATGCATTCCCTTGCATGCAGAAACAAATTATTGTTTGTTTTATCTTTGATCATGTTATTAACAGATTCCTTAAAAACACTTACCATTCTATGCTGTGTACCACATGGATTGGTACTGGGCCCTGTCCACTTCAATGTCTTCTCAAGTGAAATTGCTGAGGAACTGGAGGGGAAGGTGGGTCTCTATGCAGATGACACAAATATCTTCAATGGGATGAACATCCAGGAGGGGTTTGAGAGGATGCAAAGGAATCTAGGGAAACTAGAGGAGTGATCTAGGGAGTGCAGCTGCGTTTCAGTGCCAAAAACTACAATCATGCACCTGGGGCAGGGAAACACCGGGGCTGTGTATAAGTTGGGGGGAGGTACTTAACAGTTACCAAGCAAAAAAGGGGCCTTGAGGTGATCATATATAATGATCTCAAGGTGGCAGGGCAGTGCAGCAGGATAGCAGACAAGGTGAGCCAGACGCTGGGGTGTTTAGGGAGGGGGATTTCTAGCAGGCGAATGAAGGTGGTGTTGCCCCTGTATCACTCAATTGTGAGACCTCACATAGATTACTGTGTCCAGTTCTGGAGGCCACACCTCCACAAGGACACAGACAGGATGGAAGTGGTCCAGAGGTTGGTACTGAAATGATGCAAGGGTTGCATGAGAAACCATGTGAGAAGAGGCTGTGGGAGCTCAACATGTGCTCCTAGAGGAGAGGAGAGTGAGAAGGGACATGACTGAGATCTATGAGTTCCTGACAGGGGTAAACAAGATGCAGGAGGGGAGTCTCTTGAATAGGAGGAGGAGCACCAGAATACAGGGGCATGCTGTGAAACTCGAGGGCGGGGAAGTTCATGGGGGGGGGATGAGGTGCAGAAGGGGAGTCTCTATAATAGGAGAAGGAGCACCAGAACATGGGGCCATGCTATGAAGCTTGAGGGTGGGGAAGTTTAAGAGGGATGTGAGGAAATTCTTCACAGAAAGGGTAGTGGATGCCTGGAACAGCCTGCTATAGGAGGTGGTGGGGGCAAAGACAGTAGAGAGCTTCAAGAGTGCATAGGATAGGCACATGGGTATAGTAAACAGAGGTAAGAGAGGAGGGAGGGACACCTGTGACCAGTGCTAGAATTACGGGGGGGGGGGGGTTGCCAGAACTCAGCCCCCTCCAGCTCTGAAGTGAGCCCCAGTAGCTCACACATCACTGTCATTGACTTATAATGGGAAGCGGGGCTTGATTTAAAGATAGAGCCCTTATGGGCCCCCAGCTTCAAAAGTTTTATTCCAACAGTGCCTGTGACCAAATAGTGTCAGGGCGTAGTGTTAGGCCTACTGGGTCAATATGTCATACGCTTTAATAGTGTACGACAAAACCCCCAAACAAAAGCAGCACAGTATAGGACAGCGAGAGGGTGTAATACTATGAATGGGTCTGTGTGTGGTACTACAGCCTCTCACTATCCCAAGCAGAGGATAAGACCTCTGCTGGGACAGGGATCTGCTGAACAGCTGCTGTGGTTCGACAGGATGAGCCACTGGCAGCAAGGGAGGCAGGCAGTGTGTTTGGGACTGGGTTTGATTCTTGGTCCCAGATGCATGGAATTTTTTCATTTTTTTGCACTTTGTGCGGTATTTCCTTTTAAACCTCCCCCCCACCAGAGTTAGTGATTTTAGTTGGGAGGGTGCGGGGGGGTGACCCCTGCAAAAACAAAACTTATGCCGCATGCAATATATTGCCCTGTATTGGCAGCATGGTGTATTGCGGCAGCATAACATCTTGCAACATTATGTCCCCATGCCAGAGTTAGGTAGGGAAAATATGGCAAGCTAGATGGGTCTATCAGTCCTTTTCTGCTGACACAATCTATGTTTCTATGTTACCATGTAATTTGGGGGAGTCACTGCTGGTGAGTGACTCATTAATAGTACTACAGTATATGCTGGAGCTATTAACAGTGCACTGCTAAGGGCACATATTGCCTAAATAGATCATATTGCTTTGTTTAGGGAGCTGATTATGACACCCACCATTGGGATTTTCTGTAGGCTAACTTGTTGTTACCATATGACTAAATGCATCAGAACGACCCTAGTCTGATGATATAAAAACACTGTCAAAACAGAAGCATAAGTAGTTAATGGAATATCTGTAAGGAATATGTATTATACAGGTACAGTAGCACCTACATATTAGGGCTGAATAAGCACTTCTGTGTCCAACCTTAACTTTTGCACCTTAATAACTCTGGCCCCATTCAACAGATTTGCCTGAAATTTGGCAAGCTTGGAATCTGATACAGGGTCTCTAGACCCTTAACATTTTGTGCTAACCAGTTTAGGGGGGGAAGGGGCAAAATGACTGAGGTGCAAAAAGGCTAAAATTCACAATTTTTAACTTTTATTGCTCACCTGTAACTATTTTTTTTAAACCTTAAACTTACAGGTTTGATACAATCTGGTCAAAGGTACATGCTTTTGCAAGTTTGAAGTTCTTATTTTATATAGTTTTTAACACATAAGTGAAAAACTGCCATTTTCTGAGCATGCTCAGTTCACACAAACATTTGTTGATGCTGAATGTTCGCTCCTTGCATTGCTGTTGTATGCACTGGGTTTTGCTTGCACACATTTTCACTATATATTTACACAAGGTAGACCATATGCAATGTAATGTCATTTGCAATGCAGTCCTGATTTTACACAGTTTTATAATGCATTTACCCAGGATAGTAGAGGTGAGATGCGATATCTTGTTTTCAGTGTGGTCCTGTTTTTATAATGTATTTATTTTTTTTGCATACTATTTTCATCCACCTGCCAAACCCAACCACCCACTCCTTCGGGCAGCCAGCCTTTCACCCACCACCACCTCTCCCATTCTACTGTCCACTGCTCCCCACCACCTGGTTGACCCGGACATATCCCTTCACTCAGGGGGCCCTCCCTGCCCGCCCAGGGCCATCGGGAGGGAGACCAGAGTGCTTGTAGGCACTCCCTAGCTTCTACTCTAGGTAGGGGTATGCAGCTTTGGGGGGGTTCCATGGGGAGGTGGGCCCGCTGTCATCCGGCTGGCATGGGTGACCACATTTTCAAGCTTTTCCCCCCATCTACAGCGCCGCTCCTTTTAGTACCCCTGATCTCCACTGGGGGGCACTACAGAACATGGTAACCCCTACAACCCACCCCAGAAGAGGAGTGCAGTCCTCCAGATGCTCAATCCTCTCCTTCCCCTGCTGACCCCTAGTGTTCCGAGTCCATTCCCGAACTTGGGTTGCCAGTGTGGTACAAGGTGTGGCGTCCAGCACCTCAGCGCCATCAGGCTGCACATAATGTATTTATACGAACAGGTGACCCCATATAATGACTGGATAGAAAGTCCTGATAAAACAACGTAATGAACTGCTGAATTCCATAATGACTCAATAGTGAGTTATCGTGGCATTTTCCTGCTCACGCTCTCACTTCACTAAAGTGTGAAAGCAGCACAGTAGCTGGAGACCAATTTTACACTCTGTCTTCAGAACAAGGTGCACTACCACACTTACATGTCTGCCTTCCATCCCTGGGCAAACTGTCTCCATCACAGCAGCCAACTAAAACACATTTTTTTAATAAAAAGAAAATCCTCAAGCAAAAGTGGCTTGCTATGTTTGCTGCCTGGGGACAGGAGGGAGAGTGGAAGGACTATGGTTGGCTCAGGGAGACTGGGGGTGGGGGCTCAGAAGCACATCCCCCAACCAATCTAGCTAAGAAACTCCTACATAGTCGTGGAGGAATGGGAATGTCCCACTATGGCACCCAAGGTTGAGACCAAGGAGGATGGGCAAGTCCTCTTTGATGGAGCCCCAGGAAAGGGGGGTAGAGAACCCTAGAGGAAGAGGAAGTTACTCCTGGTGGGGGACTCAATAGTCAAGGGAATAAATTTAGGGGCAACTAGCGGGGGGGGAGAGGGATGTCAAGTGCCTTCTTGGGGGCTCAGCATGGAGGAAAGGGAAGCAGTCCATAGAATCACAAGGGTGATAATAAGGAGGGAGGACAAATGACCTGGTAGGGGACAAGGCAGACATAGCCAGAGTTCAGGAGGATTTCAGGAAGTTGGGGGGGGGCTAAAGCAGATAGCATACCCTGTCTCATTCTCTGAGGTATTACTTGTGCAAGGCAAGGCAAGGCAAGGGAGAGGTTAGGGCATGCTGCATCCAGGAATTCAACTCTTGGTTGAAACAATGGTGTGGGAAGGAGGGTTTTTGCTTTATAGGGGCTGGGGACCCACCTGGAGGGATGTGAGCCTGTATAAGGATGATGGCCTACATCCATCCGGGCAGGGGATCTTATTCCTAAGTAAGACGTTTGAATGCTTCAGCAGTAACTATTTAAACTGGCCAGGGAGGCAGGCCAGGAAGGTTAGGAGGCTTAGTATCACCCCCCCCCTGTGAGCACATACTCTACACAGGTAAACAGGAAGAATATAGCCCAGCAAAGGGCACTATTAAACATAAGCGGGAGGGATAGGGAAGACCAGGAAAAAAGGGTGCACAGGAAAGGGGGTGGCACAAGACCATAAAACAGGAGAGGGAAGCCACATCCTGGAGAGCCATGTGTGCTAATACCCAGAGTCTGAGTAACAAGATGGAGGACCTTGAGGCAGCCACGGTGGAGTCAGAACTGGACATTGTGGCCATCACAGAGACCTGGTGTAATGAGAACCATAACTGGGAAATGGCAGTACCAGGCTACAATCTATTCAGGAGGGATAGAGCAGGCAGAAAGGGGGGGAGGAGTGGCACTTTATGTGAAGGATAATATAAAGGCCACATGGATTCAAGGGGAACAAGGGGGGAGGTACTGTGGGTTAAACTGGAAAGAGGAACAGGGTCAGCCATATACACAGGTGTAATTTACAGACCAGTAGATCAAGGGGAGGAGATAGACAGGGAGATGATGGTTGGTGACTTTAACTTAATGACTGAGAAAGATAGGAGCACCAGGCAAATGATGATGCTATGCATATATAACACAAGCAGTCAAAAGGAAAAAACACTCATCATAAGGACAGAAATAAAGACACAGAATAAAGTGCCAAACGTATTTATTCTCTTCATATTGGTGGCACAACAAACAGTGACAGGGTAAACTAAGCTGGAGTCAATGCAGAAAAAATGACCTTACATTTCACCCAGCCAACTTCCTCACACTCTGAAGAAGCCCAGCAGTTGGCTGAGTGAAACGTAAGGTCTTTTTTTCTGCATTGACTCCAGCTTAGTTTACCCTGTTGCAGGTTGTTGTGCCACCAATACGAAGAGAATAAACATGTTTGGCACTTTATTTTGTGCCTTTATCTTTGTCCGTATGATGGGTGATTTTTCCTTTTGACTGCTTGACTTTAACTAACCGGACATAAAATGGAGCCTCCCCTCAGCAACAACAACCAGGAGCAGGTGGATCCTGGGCTCCCTACAGGGAGCTTTCCAAAAGCAACTGATCATGGAACCTACACAGGAGACAGCAGTACTCGACCTGGTGCTCACAAATGGGGACAGTGAAACGGGGTCACAGTGGGGGAGCTCCTGAGAAACAGTGATTACCAGTCAGTAGGGTTTGGGATAACCCTACTGGCAGAGTCCAGCCACACCTTGGATTTTAGGAGGGCAGACTTTTAAAAAATGGAGAAATGCTTAGAAGAGTCTTTAGTGGCAATAAAGAAGGAAATGGGAGTGGAGGAACATTGGGTGGTGTTCAAATCCAGAATAACTAAGACGATGCAAATCTGTGTAAAACAGGTTAGCAAGGGGAAAAGGAAGAGGAGACCATTATGGTATTCCAAGGGGGTAGCTGTGAAAGTGAATGAAAAAAAACCTGCATTCAAATAGTACAAAAAGGCATAGCCAGAAAGGGACAGGAAGAGGTACCTGGAGAAATAGAGGGAAGCAGGGAGGGTAGTAAGGGAAGCCAAGGCACAAATGGAGGAGCACATTGCAAAATCAGTGGTGAGGGGGGACAAAGCCTTTTACAGATATATTGGAGAAAAAAGTAAGACAAAGGGAGGGATAGTGAGGCTGAAAGGGGAGGACGGGGTAGAGTGGAGGATGACAGCCAGAAAGCAGACATTCTTAACAGATACTTCTGCTCAGTCTTCACAGACAACAGGACAGGAAATAGGCCAGAAATAAGCAGAAAGGTTAGGAATAGCACGGAAATGGAGACAGGTCCCTTTCCAAGGGAAAGGGTCCTAAGGGAACTGGAAAAAATAAGAGTTGATAAGGCTATGGAGCCAGATGAGGTACACCTCACGGTGCTGAGAGAGCTAAGAGAGGTGGTGGCAGAACCACTGGCAGACCTGTTCAGCAGGTCACTGGAAACAAGTGAGGTATCTGTCACAAACCCACTCAGCAGGTCAGGCGCTCGGCTCCCACAATGCCAACATCCGAGTGCAGTCTTGTGAACAGGAAACAGAAACAGGGTAACCCTCCTGTCTGTTTTGTGGGTTCGAATCAACCTTTGGTCTCAAGTCTTGGAGGGATTCAAACTGTGAACCTCTTGTTAGCGTACCCAATGTACAGACTCAGATAATTCTGCTCTTTGGGGGGGGCAGATATGTTTTGCCTATGGGCACCTACCCAGGTGTACAAAATGAACCCTTAAAACTCTATTAAAGACCTCAGAATAAATTCTTACCTTTTCCCAGTTTGGTAAAACCAGTAAGCTTTGTACAGTGTCAGCTTTAACCATGTATGCTTCCCTTGTCAAGAAAAAGAATTTCAAAGGCGCACCAAGTAGTCTCTAAAGTAGTGGCTTACTTCAAAATAGATAAAAAAATGTAAAATGTAAATACAGAATCATATGTCACAAAAACATACAATCACTTAAAAAAAAACCAAGATTTTAAAAGTGCAGTTTTCGACCACCAGACAATTAGACTTGATCTATCTAATGTATCTCTTACAGTACTGCTAACATGTTGTAGCTTTCAGAGTCCAAACATTTGTGTGTAAATGGAAAACAGAATACTGTTTAAAAACTGGCTTTGCCAACCTCTTTGCATGAGGTCACCTAGCTCCTCCCTGTCAGAATATAAAAAAATATATCTATCCAATACAGGATGTCTTATCAAAGTATTACATTCTGTGACCTCAGCACAACTCATTTTCTTATATGACTTTCTTTGATCTTATGAGCAGCTTCCCCTTTCCAGGACATCAAAGGACTTATGTCTCTCTGCCAGATCTCATGGAGGTGCAACATGTTTTGTATCACCAAGTGAATATTAACTGTGTTTCCTCTGAACGCCATAAAAGTTTATGACCTATTTTGGCAGTTGGCAAGCTGCAACTAGTCACATAAACAGGAGATTCTAAATTTTAAGTCTCTTCTAATCTGTAATTATCTCTTGGCCTTCCAGGTGATACATTGTAGCTAAAACCGGGGGGGTCATTCCGCAGACTGTCAGCATCTCTCATGAGAGACATTCAATAACACATTTTTATACTACAAAAATCATAGCTTGATCAGAACCAGCTTTCCAAGTGTCACAGTATCCATATACTGGAGGATAGCTGATGTAGCCCCCCTATTCAAAAGCGGAAGTAGAGAGGAAGCGGGAAACTATAGACCAGTCAGCCTGACCTCAGTGGTGAGAAAGATCATGGAAACACTACTGATGGAAAGAATAATGGATCACCTGGTTGCCAATGGTCTACAGGACCCAAGGCAACATGGCTTTACTGGAGGGAGGTCATGCCAGACTAACCTCATGGAGTTCTTCAACTGGGTGACAAGGGAGGTGGATTGCGGTGTGGGGCAGCGGATGTGGCCTATCTGGATGTCAGCAAGGACTTTGAAACTGTGCCACACAGTAGACTGCTAAACAAGTTGGGGAGCATGGGAGGGGGTAGGACAGCAGTAAAGTAGATGGATAACTGGTCAGATAGCAGGACTCGGAGGATGATGGTAAATGGCTGTCATTCAGCCGAGGGAAAAGTGGGATTCACAGGGATCAGTGCTGGGCCCAGTTCTCTTCAATATCTTTTTCAGTGACATCACAGAGGGCCTCAAAGGGAGAATTAGCCTGTTCACTGATGACACAAAGCTATGCAATAAGGTGGACACACCAGAGTGGATGAAATGAAAAGAGATCTACATAAGCTTGAGGACTGGTCAAGGCACTGGCAGTTGAGATTCAATGCAAAAAAATATAAGATAAAGCACACGGGGCACAAAAACCCAGGAACAAAATATCAGTTGGAGGGGGAGGATATAGAATGCTCCAAACATGAAAGGGACCTGGGGGTTATCATCTCTGATGACCTCAAGGTAGGGAGGCAGTGCGACAAGGTGGCAGGAAAGGCAAACAAGATGATGAGATGCATAGGCAGGGGTATCATCAGCAGGAAAAGGGAGGTCATAATGCCACTATACAGGACATTAGTGAGGCCACACCTAGAGTACAGTGTCCAGTTCTGGAGATCTTACCTATGAAAGAAGATAGACAGAGTGGAGGCAGTTCAGAGGATGGCAACCAAGATGGTGCAAGGATTACATCACATACCCTACAAGGACATATACTCCCTGGAAGAGAGGAGGGAGAGGGGGGATATGATTGAGACATATAAGTCCTCATGGGGAGAAACAAGGTGCAGAAAACATGATTTTTCATAGAAAAAGATGCTCCAGGACTAGGGGACATGGGATGAAATTGGAAGGAGAGAGGTTTGGGGGAATGTGAGGAAGTACTGCTTCACTGAGAGGGTGGTGGACAAGTGGAATGGCCTGCCAGAGGAGGTGGTGGGGCAGAAACAATTACAGAATTTAAGATTGCATGGGACAGGCATAGGAGGATCCTGGTAGTTGAGGGAAGGAGACAACCTAGCCCTAAGGAAGAGTGAACTAGCACATTACTTGCATAATGGGCAGACTAGGTGGTCCAAAGGCCCTTATCTGCCGGCAACATCTATGTATCTTTGTATGCTCACTTCCAACACAAATAGAGCTTAAAGGTTTTGTCTCTATCAAAACCTTGCAATAGTTATTATAAAATATAATGCCTATGCAAGGTTTGTGTTTTGAAAATTTTTCTCATACTCTCGGTGTGTGAAAAATCCTCATAGCACACACCTGCACAGGCATTATTCTCTATATAATAACTGGGGGGCACTTTTTCTCACAGAGAAACCCAGTTATAATTTGCCATTATAACCATCTGGTTATAACAGCAAACACATGCTGGGATTCCCTCACTCCATGCATAATCCAGCCACCGCTCTTCCCTTCCTCAGTGCCAGACACTTCAGCTCTCACTCTCAATTCCACCTACATTTACATAACCTCCTTATTCAAATATTTTATTCGAATAGTAAGCAAAAGGTCTTGTCTTTGAGCCAGTAGTGTGGGAACCACCAACAAGCTCATGTGACAAAAGAGAGACGAGTGAGATGAAGTCCCGGGATGGACTATAGGATAGTATAAGGTTAGAAACGTAATGGTACCACAGCTGCTTGAACCCATCTGCGCTTGAACCTGACTGCTCCTGCATACTGTAGCTATGTGTTCCTATTTTATATAATAGCTGTGGTGAAAAAATGTTCCCCAGCAATTATATAAAATAAAACATGGGGTGGTGTGTAAAACTAAAATTTTACACACATCCTCAGTGTAAGATGCTTAAATAAATCCCTCAAGCTTCGCTGTTGGGGGTTTATGTAGCATCCAACACCTCGGATGTGTGCAAAATTTTCAATAAACACACATTTCCCTTTCAGTGGTGTACTGTTGTAGGGTCCTGTTTTTACACAATTTTGCAATATATTTACCCAGGATAACCCAGTTGAGATGCAATATCTTATTTTTTCCAGGTTAGAGCAGCATAGATGCACAGTTCATTTGGGGTTTTGCTGTACTGGGGGTCCTGTTTTCACATGTTTTTGCTAAACATTTATTCGGGATAGACCAGTTGAGATGCAGTATCTCATTTTCAGTGGTGTCCTGCTTTTACACATTTTTAGATTGTATTTACACAGGATTGGCCAAATGAGAGGCTATATTTAATGTTCAGTAGGCTCCCACATTTTGACCACAAATTTCCAACAGACTTTTTATGACCTACGTTATCATCAAGACACGTGGAATTTTTTTAATTCCATCTGAAACGTGATTTCGCAGTGTGACTTAGAAAACATGTTTTAGAGGAGGTTGAAAAATTACACCTGTCGTGCTTAGAAGGTGGGGAAACAAAGAATATATTGAACATTAAGGCCCCAAATCTGCAAAAATAAAGTTATATGTAAATGCTGGAACACTTCAATGTTTCTTCATAACTTAGTTGTTTTTTGACATTTTGACCCAAAATTTTCAACATTGTCTTTTTATGACCATTCCTTCTGAACATGACAGGTGTCATTTATAAAATACTGGCTGAAACGTCATTTTGCACCACAAGTATAAAAACACGGTTTGGCCAGGATTTGAAAAAAGGCAGCTTCCAAGTTCATGAGGTGGTGTGTAAAAATGGTTCTGTTGGAAATTTGGGGTCAAAATATTGAAAATTACCAAAGTTATGATTGTGCATTGAAAAATTCATATGTACATTCCTAACTTTGTTGTTTTTTAATATTTTTTCCCCAAATTTTCAATATACCCTTCTTATGACCCCACCTCATGAGCTAGGGCAGAGAAAATGTTCAAATCCCTCCCGAAAGGTGATTTCATGCAGTAAGTGCAAAGTCACCTTTTGGGATGGATTTGAATAATTTCACCACCCTTGTTCAAAAGATGGGGCCCCAAAAAGGCCATGTTGAAAATTTTGGGAAACAATACTTGAAAGATTACATTGTTATGCGCACAAGTTCAAAATGCATCGAAATGCATTAAACCACATACATGATTTCCTCAGTTTCTGATCTGGCGCTGAAGAGTGAAGATGTGTCTCCAGAGATGATTACAGCATTGAACCCTTGGTAGGTAAGTAAGGGGTGGGGTTGTGGGGTGGTAGGTGCTGAGTGGAGGGGTTGGGTGGGATGATAATGTCGATGGGGGATAACATCAGCAACAGAAATCGATGGACCATTTTCTTTTTTACAGGGTGTATAAAATTAAAAAAAAGACTACAAGGGATGGTTTTCTTTATTTCAGGTACCACACTGGGGACTGGGCACCTCAGTGTAGGTTTACCCTCTATGGGTACGGGAAGTGACAGGGAGGTGGGAGGGATAATTGGCAGAGGGTGAGATTACAGGGATTTCTAAACAAACAAAAAACAAATAAAAAAGGGATTATGAGGGACTGTTTTCTTTATTTCAGGTACCAACACTGGGGATTTGGCACCCCAGTGTTGGTGTTATGCTTGGCAGCACCAGGAGTATGCTTCCCACTATTGCACAGTGAAAATGGGAGCCGTCAGCTGGTAGGTATAGTCAGCACCGGGGATTGGGTACCCTGATGTTGGAAAATTGAGGAGGAAGGGTGAAGCAATGGGAGGTGGGAGGGATACTTGGCAGAGGGTGGGAGGGATTATTTTTACATTGGTGGGAAGACCACAGCAGCCTGATCATGATACTGATCAGCAACTTGCTGGACCACCTAACGTAGATCAATAGAAAGAGCTGACCTATGATTCAAGTGCCCTTTTCTTTGAACTTCACCAAAGTTTCCACCCAGCAAACTCAGAAGGGTGTCATGATCAGCCTGGCTGATGATTGGTCTGGCAATATTGAGCCACTTTCAGACTGCCCTGCAATGCACCAACAGTGACACACCTGTCAAAATCCACTATCATACCAACATGTTCTCTTTGTGCAAGTGCAAGGGTGAACATAAAAAATGAACGTTCTAAGGTTAGGTTTTTTTTTTGCATTATAGTTTGATCAGTAGAGATTTCATCAAAAGTGATTTCCTTCACACTGCTTTCAGCTGCCAGCTGAAAAAGCAGTGTGAAAGAAATCCCTTTCAGTCACACAAAAGTAGGGAAATGTGGCTTTAGGGTTTCTAACCCTAAAACTCTACCCCCTATAACATAGGGACAATAACAAATCAGGAGTGCAGTCTTCCTTAGCATTGTCAACCCTAAAGCTCACCCCTTTCTATACACTCCAGAAACATATGAACCTAAAGGGGTGACCTTTAGGGTTGACAATGCCAAGAAAGACTGCACTCCTGAATTGTTGTAGGCGTGTGGAAGGGTTTTTAGGGTTGGAAACTCTAAAACCACATTTCACTACTTTTGTCATTTTAACCTGAATCCTAAATGTTGCATTAATGCAGTTTTTTGCAAATAATTTATTGTATATAGTTGGCTACTCCCTTGGTTCACTGAGGGCATGCCATACTTGTTTTATGTTACCCAAGTGTCCAGTTGACACAGAGTACCTCTCCCAGTATTTACACTGAGGTGTTTATCCTCAATTATTACATTTGGTTAGTTTTGTAGTATTTGAAAATTGTTTCAAGAGCGTGGTTATTAACTGGTTGTTTTCACTGCTATGGACATGCATTGTGGACTGTGTAATAGTGTTTCCTCAGGATAATTTCTACATCCTCTTGTGGGGGGGTTCGTGCTCTCAGGAAGGCTCTCTGAGCTGGGTCCCATGGTACAGGTCACTGGATGGTGGACCCCATCTCCTCCATTCTGGGTCCACCCAGATGGGGAAAGGTAGGAGACTGTTGGGATGGTTGTATCAGTGTGTGTTCCCCTTCTATTTTCACCTGTGGTAATCTTGCCAGTTACAGTATTTTCACAAAACATAAATGGACTGAACAGTCCAGTTAAGCAAGCTAAATTTTTGCAGTATCCAAGCTAATCTCACAGATGTTGTTTTTGCTGAAGAAACACATCTCTCACCCTTGAAACATGCCAAATTGTCTTGGAGAGGGCGATACATAGTCTACACCTTGTCCTATAAACAGAGTAGGTGCCGAGGGATGGCAATATTGAGTCCTACTTCTACACTTTTTACTCTCTATCAAGATTATTGTGACCCTTCAGGACGGTACACTATTCTGCAAGGCAAACTTTATGATGCCGAAATTTCCGTAGTAAATGTATACTTCCCTCCCAATTCCAACACCCCAGCAATTTGGTGATTTTTAAATTAATTAATGTATTTATTATGAGGCCAATTAATTCTTGGTGGAGATTTCAACTTGACAATGTCTTCTGACTTGGACTGCACTAACCCTAATAAATTACAAGCTATGGTAGCACAAACATTTATGTGCTACAGCTTTATGCAGTTGGGATTTCTGGATGTTCAGCAGACCTTTTTCTCTACAGCACAGGCCTATGCTATTCTTTTCCTTGACATGGTAGTTATTCACATATTGATAATTTCTTCTCTTCATGTAAGCACTTCTCAGCTGTCCAGAACTTGTCATATGGTCCTCGTCTCTTGTCCAACCACACCTTACTCTTACTTAAATTAGACTTGGGTAAACCCCCTAAAATTATGTTCTTGCATTTTAATATGATGTTGCTTAAAGACTGTGGCTTTCTTAAATAAATCAAAAAGTGGGTCCTGCAGGTCATTTCAAAAAATTCTTCCCCAGAGATTTCATGTCCCATAATCTGGGATACTATAAAAACTGGTTGTCAGAGAAGAGTTAATTTCTTATGCTTCTCATAAGAAAAAAAATCAACAAAAAGAGAAATATTCCTCTCTGATTAACCGGTTAGACACCTTACATCTTCTTTTACACAGTGGGGAATTAGGCAACCATGGATAAGATTTACAGGAGATTCAGAAAATCTTGGACACCAGAGTTCTCCAAGCTAGAACTTTTCTGAAGCACCTACACTATCGGGAGGTAGGAGACAACGGGAGCATGTCTTTTAGCACAGAAACTTAGTATAAACATGCAGCATGTATATCTCAGCTTAAAGATACTACTACGGGTACCTTGACTAATTGTTTAGTTATTTAAAAACTGGTAACCAGGAAAGACGCACTAAACTGAAGCACATTTCCAGGTGTGACCTGGGGAGAAGAAGAAGCATAAGAAGAAGAATTAGCATTTTTATAGCACTTTTCATACGGAAGAAGAAGAAGAAGCAGCATTTATATAGCACTTTTCATGCACATTGTATCCCAAAGCTCTTTACAAGCAATGCTAGACTGGTAGTGAAGTGACTGAACATGTAGTGGCAACCATTTCACACATCAACACCCATACATAGCCTTGGACAGTTGCATGAACAGGTTTTACAGGAAGGGGAATATTAGCCAGGGTACCGGGGAAAAACACCTACTCTTTGCGAAAAGTGCCTTGGGTTCTTTTACCTCTACCTGGACACCCACCAGGACATCACTAGGATGGGTAGAAGGGACTTGGTTTAACATCTCATATAAAGGATGGCACACTCTCACCGTACAGCACCCCCCCTAATACTGCACTCAGATGACAGCATTTTGGTATAAGCCCAATCCCGGTGTGGGACTAGAACCCACAACCTTCTGGCCCAGAGACAGAAGTGCTGTGAGCACAGCCATGGGAGGGGGAAGGAGAATACAGAGAGAATAAAAATTACAAAACAACAGACAGTGGTTACATAGGCAACATTACAGATATTGGAACAAGAAGAAGTATATTAACAACAGGATAGTTTAACACAATGATATTTGAACACTCATGAAAGAAAACAATTAAAGTGTGCAATACCTTATGGGGTAGGTGACAGTGCTAGTTGGGTCTGAAGACAGCCTGCGAGTGGAGTCACAATTTCCAACCATTAAAGAGAGTCTGAGCAAGAGGGCTTAAGAAGAGAGAGAGAGCAAAAAGTCAGGGTGGGAGGGTTGACAGGGACAAGATGATTCTCAGAAGATCACTCATCTCTTCATGGACTTTTATTGGAGAATGTATGGAGACCCCTTTCATCCCCCCTCACATTCTGCTTGTCTTATCTGGCTTCATTGCCCCTTACTAAATGTACTGACTTATAACTGGAAGCTTTGACTGCTCCAATACACAATGAGGAGTCACTTGGGGCCACAAAATGCCCTGGCCCAGATGGATACCAAGTTGAATGTTGTAAGGACTTCAGAAAAGAGTTTCTAGTCTCCTACAAACCTTTGAAGCCATAAAGAGAGGTAAGAACACCACATCTTAGAAATATGCAACCCTCTCAGCCATTCTGAAACCCAAGAGGGACACCATGCTGCCCTCTTTGTACAGATCCATATTCATATTGAATGTGGATTACAAATTGTATATGACCATTTGGGCTTAGAGAGTTGACAAGATCCTCCCTATGCTCATACAACTACAGTAGATCAGTCTGGTTTCATTCAACAGCGGCAAACAATGGATAACATCTGCCACATTCTTCTTCTCCTTGAACACATTAGCCAGTGGAGGATTCCTGCTGCCGTGCTTAGTCAGGACATGGAGAAGCCTTTTGACAGGGTGCCATGGACTTTTCTTTGGGGAATCCTGTTGGCCTTCAGATTTCCAGACCAGTTTCTTGATTAACTCTGGAATATTTATGTTGGCCCCTGCCTTCCTTCACAGCAATGGGCCACATTCGTCTCCCATAACCATGCAAAGAGAAACTAGGCAGGGGTGCCCCCCTCCCCTCTACATTTTGCTCTCTATATCAAGCTGCTGGCGAATGCTGTGAGGCAAGCTGCCTAGATTGAGGGGGTTCCATTGGAGGGTATTGAATATAAGGTCACCTTCTATGCAGATGATATTTTATTGGCCCTAGTCTCTCTAGAATGCTCCATTCCTGTGTCTTTGGGTGTACTTCCAAAATTTGGGCAGCTGGTGGGTTCTTCCTTTTATTTGCAAATGACAGGGGTGCTTCTGCTGAACTTTTCACTATCCTCTTCTTTGAGACAACAATTTCCCTTTAAATGGTGTCAATTTTTATGATTTTTATACCACACCCTTATTGTAGACTTATACTCTCTGTAGAGTTTCTTAGTGGGTAATGATACTACAGAGAAACACAGTTTTAGCATAAAAAATATTTTATTATCTGCCATGTCAAAATGCAGGACAGGATATACATTCCAGTTCCAGGAGTAAGGGCAGCTTCCCAATCTTCAGTATCAGGCTCTACTCAAGCACGACTCCAAACTGCTCCTGTATTTATACAGTTTTCATGACTAGGGCTATTGTTTCAGTTTCCCTTGTCTACATACAAAATGAGCACATTCTCAGTACAGCTTCTGCTCGGTTACTGTTAGACATCACTGTACCTAACTTTGAACTTGTGCTCTGACTCACAGAACAACTGTCTCAGCAGTTTGTATTACAAGCAAAAATAACAAATTGTAGCAGCATGTGAATACCTGTATATGGTCACTCAGCATTTCTAAAAGGCACTTAGCAATAGTAAACTGGTAAATTATTACTAATACATAGTTCATCTATTCCTATCAGTAATAGTTATAGACAAAACAAATGTATATATGAATGTGTGAGGCAGACAGATTCCAAAGCATATACTAACCGTCCTCCCTTAGATACTCTTGGCAAGTGGTATCACAACAAAATAAGTATTTGTCATGTTACATAGCCTGCAACACATGATCATATTTCAAGGCCCTAAGTTCATTATAGTGTATTTTCAGGAGACACCTGAAGCAACATAACACAATGAATACAGTAGGCACTAAAATAAATGTAACATGATTAATAGTTAGAAAGTACTCCCAGTCAATGAATTTAAAATTAACAAATCAAAATCACCATCATATAATAGAGTATTCAATGACTGCTGTGCTTGAGTCATGCTGTTAATGATTCTTATCACATTTTCATCTTCATGGTTCAATGAAAACTTTAAGCTTAGGGAGAGAGGAGCAATATGCACATTATTTGTTGGAATGTACAGAATTTTATGATGTCATCTTGGTGGCCAAGTTCACTGAAAACATCTTGTTTTCATGAAGTGGTGCTGGTACTATAACTGTTTGACCAATGACAGTGTGAGCAGTCAGTGTAAAGCAGAAGTTTTGGGCACTCACTGGACATATCACGTTCCCATAAGTGAATGATTCATTATTTGTAGCTATGCAATACTGACTATCCATGTTATAGGTCACCTTTGCCAAGGGGAGGCACGATTTTGCGAGCTGCATTAGGCATGTAAATTTTTGGGATGCATATTGATTCAGGACCCCATCATGACAACATACAGGTAGAGCCACATCAAAAATGTCACACTGACGTACATACCTATATCCTTTCACCAGGCAACATCCTGTGTGTGGCACGTGCCAGATTGCTGATGTGGGGCTGTAAACCAATAAGGATAGTATGTCCACCCTCCCTTTATAAATGTCTCACTCTATGTAGTCTACTGAATAGACTGTGAACAGTTTGTCAAAAACAGCTTCAGCTGGGTCAAACACTGGTAGGGAAACAGTGAAAGGTATGTTCAAAGTATAGTGTATGGAACAGGTCCAACTTGTGTAACACTTGCCCTGGTTAAGGTGCAAGGTAAAACACACCATGTTTCTAGCTTTCACAAATGAAAACTTCTGATGAGCTTTCAAGCATCCTTAATGGATGTCCTGTTAACATGGGCCGGGCAATACCATTTGCTGGAATAGTTGTCTGAGATGAGGTCAGGGAAACACTCTGTTTCCACATCTCTGAGCAAATTATAAATAACTGTGAGAACATAGTTCCCATAAGCTATGCATATTACTTCTCTGCCTATATGCTGGTGCTTAGACTCTGCATTATTGCTGCAGCTAGCTCATTGGTCTTAGCCTGTGTCTCAGTAAACAAATGTGCAATATCATACATATTGGAACTTGGCAACAAGATGGCAGATATGCACGCCCTCTTATCAGAGGGTAAGGTAGACATAGCAGCAGTTACCGAGACCTGGGCTACAGCACACCATGACTGGGAACTCTTGATCCCAGGGTACGAGCTATGCTGAAGGGACAGAGTGGTAGGCAAAAGGGTGAGGGTTGCAGCATACATCAGGGAGGGGATAGTATGCACTAGGAAAGAGAATGAACAGGGGAAAAAGGAATCACTATGGAATCAGCTCCAGAACAACGGGGGAGGAATATCAGATATAGGGTGGTCTACAGACCACCCAAGGAGGAAGATAGAGATGACAACTTTGCATGGAATTGCTGGAAGCAGCAGGTAAAGGGGAGGTAGTAGTAGTGGGGGACTTTAATCTTGGTGAGGTGGACTGGGGTATTCCATCCACACCCTGTGCCAGGAGTCAAGTGATCTTGGATATGATACAGGGAGGGTTCATGACCCAGGGAGTTACTCAGCCCACTATAGAAGGGGCAATCCTTAACCTAGTGCTCACAAATAGGAACAAGTACATGAGATCATGGTCAAGGAGCTGCTGAGAAGTAACAATCGCAGCATAGTGTGGATCAGTCTGGATATGGGAAGGGAAGGGAAGACTTCTCCACTAAGACCAAAACCCTGGACTTCAGGAGAATGGATTTCCAGAAAATGGATGAGGTTCTAAGGAAGCAACTAGAGGACATCAAAGCACACATGGGGATTGGCAGACAATGGGCCATCATTAGGGATGCCATACTAGCAGCCACAGCAGATTGCATTAAAAGTAGAAGGAAGAAATTGGGGGCCAAATCACCCATCTGGTTCAATTCCTAGGTTGCCAGGGTGGTGAGGGGCAAGAGAGAGGCCTACAAGAAATACAGGAGGACTGAGAGTGAAGCAGATAAGGAGGAATACCGGAGGCTAGCTAAAGTGGCAGGCAAGACAGTGCAGCAAGCAAAGCCACAGAAAGAACTGCAAATGGCAGAAGGGATTAAGACCAGGGAGAAGGCCTTCTTTTGCTACATAAGTGAGATAATGAGACAGTTAAGCTGAGGAAGGAGGAGGGATGGGTGGAGGAAGATGTGACCAAAGCAGAGGTAATTAATGAGAACTTCTGCTCTGTCTTCACTAGGGAAAAGGATGGGCCGGTATTGCCTGGTGGGATATGGAAAGTGGAGGGGGGTGGGGCCACAGATGTAGTAATAGATGTGGATAGTGTGAGGGATGACTACTAGCACTGAAGGCAGAGAAGATCCCAGGACTGGACAGCATACACCCAAGGATACTGAAAAAGCTAGCAGAGGAACTCGCAGGGCCACTGATGGACCTCTTAAATGAATCCCTGGAGATGGAAATGGTTCTGCAGGACTGGAGAACAGCATATGTGGTGCCTCTCCACAAGACTGGATGCAGGGATGAGCCAGGGAACTATAGACCCATCAGTCTGATGTTGATCATGTGCAAACTCATGGAAACCGTACTCAAGGAGAGGTTGACAGGATACATAGAAGAGAATGGTCTCAAGGATGAGAGGCAACACAGGTTTATGGGATGAAGATCCTGTCAGATGACCCAGATTGACTTTTTTGATTGGGTCACCAGGGCGGTAGATGGGGGCAAATTGGTAGATGTCATTTACCTGGACTTTAGCAAAATCTTCAGTTCCATGCAGCATAAAAGGCTAATCAGCAAACTGAAGGATCTTGGGGTCATGAAGAAAATGACAAGGTGGGTGGAAAGCTGGCTAAGCAACAGAACCCAGAGGGTGGTGGGGGAGAGCTATCCATTTCCAAGGAGGTCATCAGTGGGGTCCCACATGGATCAGAGCTTGAGCCAGTGTTGTTCAGTGTCTTCATAAACAACAATGGGGAGGACGTAAAGGGCAAGATGTATCTGTTTGTGGATGACACCAAACTCTGGGGGAAGGTGGACACAGTTGAAGGGATACAGGACCTAAGAGAAGACCTCAGGAAACTGGACAGATGTTTGGAGATCTGGCAACTTGGCTTCAATGCCAAGAAATGCAAGGTGATGCACCTTGGGGCCAGAAATCCTAGGGCTGGTTATTACCTGAAGGGGGTCCGAGATGCAGTGTTGGAGGAAGAAAAAGATCTGGGGGTGGTGATCACCAGTAACCTGAAACACTCCTTAGAGTGAAAGAAGGCAGTATCGATAATGAACAAGATAATGGGGTGTATAGCCAGGGAATTCAGCAGCTGGCAGAGTGAGGTCATACTGCCCTTGTTCAGGTCACTGGTAAGACCTTATTTAGAATATGGGATAAGGTATTGGAATCCTCATCAAAAGGACATCAGCTTGGTGGAGAGAGTCGAAAAGAGGATAACCAAGATGATCAGCAGACAACAGGGGAAGTCTTATGAAGAGAGGCTGGGATCCTTGAGAATGTACTCCCTGCAGGAGGGGGGAGGGGTATGACAGAGGCCTTTAAGTACCTGAAGGGAATAAATAGGGTGGATACAGAAGGTCTCTTCAAGCTAAGTGACAACAGAAACATGAGGGGGTGCAGTTTGAAGTTGGTGGGGGGGTTAGGAGGGAAATTAGGAAACATTTTTTCACAGAGAGGGTGATGGACAAATGGAATTCACTACCAGAAGAGGTGGTCTCAGTGAAAACATTGGGTGACATAAAGAGGGCATTGGATAGGCATAAAGGGAAGCCATGGAACTGTGGGGAGGCAGTTATGAAGGAAAGGTTGACAGGGAAAGGGGGCAGGGTCAATGGCATAAGCCAGGGACACTGCATTACTAATGAGCAGACTCGATAGATCAATTTGTCCTTCTGCTGGCTCTTTGTATGTTTTATATTATACATAGTATACCTTTCTTCAGTGGCCAAACCTTGAATCCCCTGTAATGCAGGGTTCAAAACCAACTCGGCAGATTGGTGTTAAAAATAACTGACCTGTCTCCTGATTGTCTTCAGCTCTGCTGGATTGCAGACTGACATGCCAGACCCAAACAATCCCAATACAGACTCTACCATTCCATCCATGCTCTGCAGCCATCTTGAATGGAAGGTCTCAGCCAGTTTCTTGGCATGCTGTAGGATCTTGAACCTTTGCCTGATTAGTGGCAATCACATCTAAAAGCAACAATATAATCAAACAATAATACATTTGTTCCCACACAGGGTGCATATTCCATCATGTCCCGGTCTGAATAAGATTAAAAATAACAGACATAAACATGACCTGCACATTATTTATCAATATCCCCTGAATAGAAGCAGCAGTAAGTCCACTGGGTGGTTCCGGTCCCACCATATGACACGGTTCAGTCTCTACAAGAGTCTCTGATGCAGATGAGCTGGGAGCCAGTAGTGGCAGTCCAGGAACCCTCCATATGATATGTGTTGCGACCTGATGGCACGGTTCTGCATCACATGCTTGCTTAACAGTCAGTTGATAGGTGCCTGTATCAGATAGGTGCACTGAATTGATCTGCAACGATGCATTGTTTTCATAGAGATGTACAGTATGTGCCCTTGGTAGTGTGGACCAATGGAGGAGGTTTTGAACTAAAACTTGCTGTCTCCTGATGGTCTGACATCTGCTGCCACCATATCAAAGGTGCCATGATGGTTGGAATGTAAGTGACAGGTAGCAGAACAGAATCTCCATACGCTGTTAACACTTGCTGGTGCATTATCACCTGTAGTCTTGTGTCTGCAAGGCACATAGCACTCAAGATCATTCACATCAGTGACATTGCCATTAATTTCTGAAAGACAAAAGAAACAAAGGGGAGGGCTTCAGTACCCTCCTTCACTGGTAGGTTAGTTCTGATCCTTAACTCATTCTATCTTATGTGGCCATTTTTGGTTGGGTTAGGTAATGGATGGTTACAACCCCATATGGCACTACGGGTGAGAATAGAGTTAAATAGTGTTAACTGATTTGCATGAAACCACTTGTCAGTGGCTTTCTTGCCACTAGTCACTTGGGCCTTGTGCACTAAGATGCTACTCTGAGCACATACAATGTAATTGTTACAGTGCTTGTGTATGTCTTTTTGCATATCTGGCCACCACCAAACTGTCTTAATTTCTTTTTATGCTTTTTATGTTCACCATGCATGCATGCACAGCAAACATTTTGTTAGGAGAGTGGACTTTGAGAGCTGTGATGCTGTCAGTCCAATCCAGAGTGATCAGCAAAGGGCTCATCAGTGTCACACCAATCATTAGTCAGACTGATCATGACACTTTTTCTGGCTTGCTGGGTAGAAACTTTGTGTAGTTCAAAGGGCATCTCTTTCCTTTGATCTACAAAATGTAGCCCAGCAAACACAGCTGATTTGTCATGATCAGCCTGCTGAAAACCATCCCTTGTAGTTTCTTTTTTTTTTATTGCACCCTGTAAAAGAGATAATCATCCATTGATGTTTGTTGCTGCTGCTATAACTGTCCCCCCAAGCCCAACCCATGCATGTTAATATTCTGTCATAGGGGTGCCCAATCCCCATGCCAGCTGCTAACCCTCTACTCTGCCATTTTGATTCTGTGGCACCGGGGAGCCCACCCTTGGTGCCGCCAAACATAATACTGACACTGGGGGTGCCCAATCCCCAGTGTCTCCACCTGAAATAAACAAAAACTATTCCTTGTATTTTTTTAATACACCATGCAGAAAAGAAAACCATCCATCGATGTCTGTTGCTGCCACTGCCATTACTGTCCCCCCACCCAATCCTCCCACTCAGGACCCACTACCACACACTCCCCCAGCCCAACCCATGCATGTTAATAGTCCCCATTAGTGTGCCTAATCCCTCGTACTGGCTGCTACCACCTATCCTGCCCATTTTGCTTCTGCAACACCAGGGGAACCCAACCCCTGTGCTGCTAAACATAACACCAACACTGGGGGTGCCCAATACCCAGTGTCACCACCTGAAATAAAGAAAACCTCCATCATAGTTTTTTTTAACATACACCCTGTAAAAAAGAAAACTGTCCATCAATGTCTGTTACTGCTGCTGCTGTTACTGTCCCCCCACCCAAGCCTCCCACACAGAGCACCCCTCCAAGCCCTTACTTACCTACTGGGAGTACAATGCCACAACCATCTCTGGACCTTAGAAACATCTTCACTCTTTGAGGCTGGACCATGAACTGAGGAAATCAAGTATGCGTTTTGATGTATTTCAGTGGGGTTTTGAACTTGTCATCATAACTTGGTCAGTTTTGAATACTTTTGCCCCAAATTTCCAACATGCCTTTTTGGGACCCCACCTCATGAACAACAGCAATGACATTAGGCAAATCTATCCCAAAAGGTGATTTTTGTGGTTGCTGTGAGAAATCACCTTTCAGGCAGGAGTTGAAAACTTTCTTCACCCTTGTTCATGAGGTAGGGTCATACGAAGGCTATGTTGAAAATTTTGGGTAGAAATGTTGAAAAACAAGAAAATGATGAACCTACATCGACATTTACAAACACAGGCTCATAACTTTGGTAATTGTTAATATTTTAACCCCAAATTTTTAACATCTCAGTTTCTTCACAACACCTCATGAATGTGACAGCTGTCTTTTTTCAAATCCTGGCCAAAATGTGTTTTCGCACTCATGGAGAGAAATCGCCTTTTGGGCAGGATTAGAAAATTGTCTCCACCCTTGTTCATGAGGTGTGGCTCATAAGAAGGCGATGTGGGGTCATAAGAAGGCTGTGTTGAAAATTTGGAATAAAAATGGGAGAAAACAACAAAGTTATGAGTCTACATTGCAGTTTTTCAATGCATACTCATAACTGTGGTAATTTTCAATATTTTGATGCCAACTTTTTAATATAGGCATTTTTTCACACCACCTCATGAATGTGACAGTTGCCATTTCTCAAACCCTACTGAAACTGTGTTTTAATACTTGTGGTGCAAAATGATGTTTCAACCATTGCTTTATAAATTACACCTGTCATGCTCAGAAAGAGTGGTCATAAAAAAGATTATGTTGAAAATGTGGTTAAAAATGTGAAAACCAACTAAGTTATGAGGAAACAGATTGTTCCAACATTTACTCATAATTTTATTTTTTGCAGATTTTGGCCCCTTAATATTCAACATATCCCTTGTGTTACCCCACCTCCTGAACCGGTCAGGTGTCATTTTTCAAATCCCTTCTGAAGTTCGTTTCCACAGTCACACAGCAAAATCACCTTTCAGATGGGATTTTAAAAATTCCACCTACTGTATCTTGATCATAACGTCAGGTCATAAAAAGACTGTTGGGCATTTGGGGTCAAAATGTGGGAGCCCACTTAAAAGTAGACACTGCCACTCAGTTGCCCTATCCTGGGTAATTATAATCCAACAATGTGTAAAAGCAGGACACCACTGAAAATGAGACACTGAATCTCATCTGCTCTATCCTGGGTAAATATATAGTAAGAATGTGCACAAGCAAGACCCGGTACAACAGCAATACCACTGATGAACATTCAGGATTGACAAACGCTTGACTTTTAACAGTGAGTCTATAGGAATCAGCTGTTATTACTTTACCCAATTCCTTATCTTGTTTCTATAAAATGTTCAGGTCCATGGGCTTGATTCTTTTTTCTGTGAAGCTTGCCACAAAAGATATACATACCAATCTGGGAGTGAGGGCAGCTTCTCAATCTGCAGTTTCAGGCTCTACTCAAACAAGACCCCAAACTGATCCTGTATTTATACAGTTTTCATGACTAGGGCCATTGCTTCAGTTTCCCTTATCTACATACAGAATAATCACATTCTCAGTATATCTTCTACTCGGGATCTGTTAGACATCACTGTACCTAACTTTGAGCTTGTGCTCTCTCATTTAGAACAACTATCTCAGCTATTTGTATTACAAACAAAACTAACAGACCTAAAGTTGGTACATTTCCATAAAGCTTCCCTAACAACTAACTGTAGCAGCATGTACGTAAATGGTCACTCACAATTCTAAAAGTCACTTAGCACTAGTAAACTAATAAATTATCACTAACACTAATACACAGCACATTTATTCCTATCAGTAATACTTATACATAAAAGAAACGTATACATGAATGTGACATGAATGCGTGACATAGACAGATCCCAAAGCGTATGCTAACAATCGTGAAAGACAAAGTTCAAGTACCTTTTCCTCAGACTCAAGAGATAGACTCTGTATGAGTGAATGCACTCCCCCTGCCTCTTGTATCTTTACCAAACTCTCCCACTCTTCCCTGTTCCGATTATTTTGTGTCTTGGAATAAACTGATCTCTCAATTTGTATGGGGTGGTAGACCACCACAGATACAGTTTTCTGTATTACAGATATCGTTTGCTAGAGGTGGGGTAAATGTGCCCCATTTACTTAATTATGCTAGAGCTGCACCACTCTGGTCAATCTATGTTGGGTTTATCATTCCACTCACTCTTCTGGAATTGAATAAAATTTACCTCCATGATATGCAAGACACTGACCCACTCCTTCTTATAGATCATACTTCTCCTTTGCCCTTGAAGGATTTTATGAACATATGAACATATGAAAATGCCAGCAGATACAGGTCTAATGGTCTATCTAGTCTGCTCGATTGTGCAGCTAGCCCCTTACCTTGCAGCTGCCCCACCCCCCTCCCCTCTTCATAAATACCCCCCCACTCTGTCCCATCCCCTTTTAAAGCCATCTACCATGCTACAGGCTGCTACCTCTTCAGGCAGAGCATTCCACCTGCCCACCACCCTCTCTGTGAAATACTGTCTCCTGACTTCCCTCCTGAATCTCCCCCCCCTCCAATCTCAGTTGGTGCCCCCTTGTGACTCTCCCCCTTCTAGTCTGGAAAATCCCTTCTGTACTAGTCTTGTTTTCCCCTTTAGGTATTTAAAGGTTTCGATCATATCCACACTATCCTTCCTCTCCATCAGGGAATACATGTTCAGCTCATCCAGCCTCTCATAGGAGTATCCCTCTAATCCCTGGATCATCTTTGTTGCCCTATGCTGTACATCCTCCAGCAGTCTGATGTTCTTCTTCAGGGATGGGTGCCAGAACTGCACGCAGTATTCTAGGAATGGCCTGACCAGCAACCTGTAGAGGGGCAGGATCACCTCCCTATTTCTAGAGGAGATTACCCTCGCTATGCACCCCAGCATTCTGTTGACTTTTGCTGCCACCTTTCTGCACTGAGCCGAGTTATTCATACTACCCATTATGAGCACCTCTAGATCCTCTCCTCCCCGGTGCATTCCAGCTGTGCTCCCCCAGCTGATAGCTTCTCCCCTGGTTCTTCACCCTGAAGTGCAAAACATTGCACTTTTTGGCATTAAACCCCAACTGCTATGCCTCTGACCATTCCTGTAGCCTGGTCAGGTCCTCTTGCAGCCTCCTCCTCCCTTCAGTTACATCCACCACTGCTCTCATCTTTGTGTCATCTCTGAAGAAACTGATCTTGCTCTGGACTCCATGGGAGATATCAGCAATGAAAATCCTGAACAACACCGGTCCCAACACTAATCCCTGTGGCACCTTGCTTATCACATCCCTCGGCATTGAGAGTTCCCCCACCACCACCCTTTGCTGCCTACCATTCAGCCAATTGGTGATCCAGTTTACCATATTTGTTCTCACGCCATATATTCCAGCTTCTCCCCCAGCCTCCCTTGTGGTACAGAATCAAAGGTCTTGCTGAAGTCCAAATACAGGACATCCACTACATGGCTTTTGTCCAGTTCCCTAGTCACCCAGTCATAGTAGTCAATTAGATTTGTCTGGCAGGATCTTCCTGAGACAAATCCGTGCTGCTGACCATCCTGGATACCAATTTTCTCCAAAAAGGTCACCAGCCTCTCCTTTAGGATCATCTCCATCAGTTTACCCACAATTGATGTGAAGCTCACTGGTCGGTAGCTGCCTGGTTCATCCTTGGGTCCGCCCTTGTGAATGGGTACCACATGGGCCATCCTCCAATCCATTGGCACGCACCCTGTGTCCAAGGAGGTATTGAACAGATCTGCCAGTGGTTCTGCCAGGATCTCAGCTAGTTCCTTAAGTACCCTAGGGTGAATGCCATCTGGACCCAGTGCCTTATCACCCCTCAGTGCCCTTAATCCTTTCAGCGCTCTATCCTCTGTGATCCCTGTATCAGTCATCTCCACCCCCATCCCACCCTCCTCTCCCTGTTGGTGCCAGACCCCTTTCCTTCGTAAACACCGAGCAGAAGTAATCATTTAGTACCTCTGCCTGGTCCTCCCCCTTCTCCACCCAGCCCCCATCCTTTTTTATCCTCACTATCTGATCTTTGTTTTTTCGTCTTTCACTGATGTATCTGAAGAAGTCCTTCTCTCTGTTCTTAATGCCCTGCACCAATCTCATCCCCCTAGAAGCCTTGGCCACTCTGACCAGCCTGGTAACCTCCCTGGACTTCTTCTTATACATGTCCCTAATGTCCTGTCCTCCCGATCTCTTTAGTCTCTGAAATGCCTTTTTTTTGGCCCTCGCCCCCTCCATGACCTCCTACATCAGCGAGCTTGGTTTTTTTTGCCCTCACATTTTTACTTCTTGTTCTGGTACATGTCCAAATAGCCTCCACCAGCCCTTTCTTAATAATATACCATTTTTGGCTAGAAACCATGCGTGGCTGGATACCCACCAGATGCCTGCCCACAATATCCCCCATCCTTTTTACATCCACCCCTTAAAATCAATCACTCTGGTCCTTGTACCTCCTGATTCCCTGCCCATATTGAACGTGGACCATACCGCATGGTGGTCACTCCCAGCCAGAGGGTCCTCCACCTCCAGATCCCTTACAGCCCCCACATTTGACAGTACTAGGTCTAGAGTCCTATCCAATCTAGTTGGCTTCTGGAGTAACTGCACCAGGAAGCTGTCCTGGAAGGCTTCTAAAATGACCTGCTCCTTTGCACTTGTGGTGGTTTTGGTGCACCACTCTACCCCCGGTAGATTGAAGTCCCCCACCACCACAGTGTTCCCTTTCCTACAGACCCTTCTGATTTGCTCAGCTAACTCCCTATCCAGGTCATCCCCTTGGACCGGTGGCCTGTACACCACCCCCATCCTCAATGTCCTCCCTTTTAAGTCATGGAGCTGCAACCATAGAGCCTCCATTCTGCTTCCCTTCCCCTCCTCCCTTATGCACCGTATCCCCTCTTGTACATATATTGCCATACCCCCCCTTTCTCCTTAGCCCTATCCTTCCTAAATAACCTGTAACCTGGGACTGTCAAATCCCAATCTTGGTAGTGGGTGGCCCACATTTCCGTGATGGCTGCAATGTCCACCCTCCCTATTACCAAGAGAGTCTGAAATTCTGCTACTTTATTACCAAGGCTTTTCACATTCAGAGAGACCACCCTTCAACCTGACCCTACCCCCTCCCCTCTCTGGGATACCCCCCTCTTAATCACCCCATGCCCCTGCTCCAGGTACCTCCCTGCTAGACTGGGGGGGGGTAAGCTCATTTGGTTTCCCTTTCTGGGATCCCTGCCAACCATCTGTCAACTCGCCACCCTCCTACCTAGTTTAAATTTACCTTATTAGCTATGTATTCCCCTACCTTCTGCTTTAATACCTCCTTCCCCTCCCTGCTTAAATGTAGCCTGTCCCCTACATAAAGTTTATTGTTGTCCCAGAGTCTGTCCCAGCCCCCTACCAACCCATATCCCCTGGATGGATACCATTCGCTTAGCCATGTGTTGAACTCCCCAATCCTCACCTTCCATGTCGTACTAGCCCTGGGTACTGGGAGCACCTCTGAGAAGGCCACCAATTCCCCCAGTTCCCCACACAGCCTGCCCAGATCCTTGAACCTTCCCTCACAACTTCCACTGTCTTCCCTGCCAGGTCATTCATACCCATGTGCACCATGAGATGTGGTTTCCTCCTACCCTGCCTAACTCACTTAAGAATTGATGGTCCCGCCCTGCCTACAATTAAGCCAGGTATGGACTCTAACCAGATGCAACTATATCATTCCCCCTTACTGCCCCATCTTATCCCCTTCAGTATTGAATCCCCAGCACTAATACCTCTCCCTCACCACTCCTCTTACCCCCTCCACCCTTTTACCTTGGTGACTACTGCTAGAGTCTGCCTCAGCTGAAACCCTCCCTTTCCCTCCCATGGATCTCCCCCCCACCACAGACACATCTCTTCTCCCTCTCAGTGCTCCTCCACATTCCGCCCCTCTTTCCCTACCACCTTGGGCTCCCCCACCACCTCTGCTAAGTCTCTCCTGTTCACCTCACTAGCCTTGCTCCTCTCCCATTTACCCTTTCTCTCTCTTTCCATCCTTCCAGCTGTGTCCCTCCCCCTTACCACTACCACCATCCTCTGCCAGCTTCCCGTCCCCCATGCCAATCTCTCGTTTTACCTTGCCTATCACCTCCTGGAGATCCCTCACCTCCCCTTCCTCATCCACTGTTGCCAGCACCACAAACCTATTATCTGTCAATGAACCATTCACTGCTGCCACTTTAAAAATCTGGTTCTCCTTACAATCCTTGCCTAAACTAGCCTTGGTTTTTGACTTCCAAATTTTTTCTGCATACCCAGAATTCCTTTCTTCCCAGATTAACTATATCTTTAGGAGTTGGAGACAGCTTGGGCTAATATACACATTTCAGTTTTCTGATTCTCATGGTATGAGTACTTCTGAACAGTTACAACAGATAGACAGGGAGGGATCATTTTTGCTTTCTGTAAGTCAGAACATACTTATTCTACAAGATGACAGAGGGGGCATTATTCTCTGATACACCCCCACTGCTGCTTCAAATTTTGAGATATGGGCTGGAGGGCATACACTGGGGACCGCCCCCAAAAAATCCAAGATATCCACGTCCTCCCAGACTCACTCAGTGATCACTCCCCAATCCTATTCCACTGCTCGACCCCAACCCCCCTACTTAAAGCCCAACCCACACTCCGCAGGTGCCTCAGACCTGGTGGGCTAAAAAGTCTCAAACGACTTCTTGCCCAGAATAACTGGTCACCCATACAGCATGCTCCTGACATAGACACAGCTCTCACTTTCTTTTCCCAGACTTTCAACAAAGCCTGTGACCTCTACGCACCCCTTACCAGAACACGTACCAAAAATCTCAGTGTGCCCTGGGTTACCCCTGCCTGACTTCAACTGCTCAAGTACAGGGATAACTTATGGCACCTTGCCACTGAAACAGGCCAGGTAGCTGACAGACAGGCTTATAATGCAGCATGGAACAAGTGCACTTGGGCTATCCGTAAAGCAAAGGTCGACCATTACCAGGCCACGCTCACCTCCTCCTGGGGGTGTGCACAAACCTTCTGGGACAACGTTAAACAATTGAATGGGAGTGCCCACACCCCCCAGCCCAGATCACCATGGATGGGACTACCTCGACCGACCCGGTCTGCATAGCCAAATTCCTAAACACTACCTTCATAGACCTTAGCTCGGTCCTCCCCATTAATTTTTTTGACCCTCTCCCCTCCTGGCTGGCCCCTGTCATCCAACGCCCTTGTTTCCATCTATGCAGGGTAACCGACCAGGAAGCCAGACCGCACCTGCTCAAAGCTTTAAAGAGCAATAGTCCTGGCAGCAGCTCCCTGGATCCCAGCATTCTCCATCAGGTGCTGGACCAGGTACTTGCACCACTCACCACCCTACTCAACAAATCCCTCTGCCTGGGGAAATTCCCAACTGCATAGAAAACAACCACAGTTATGCCCATCCACAATGGCGGTGACAGGTCTAATACAGGGAACTACAGACCTATCTCCATCCTCCCACCCCTCTCCAAAGCCCTTGAAAAGCTGGTGGCCTCTCAAATCACTGAGTACCTAACCAAGTACAACATCCTCTGTCCAGAACAGCACGGCTTCCGGGCAGGGCACAGTACCGGAACAGCTCTAATTGAGTTTTCAAATTTCATACACTCCTCCCTGGATGCCGGCGCCCTAGCTGGTGCAGTGTTTGTAGATCTCTCAAAGGCTTTCAACACTGTCTCCCACCCCCTCCTACTGGAAGCCCTCTCCCATACTGGCTTATCTACTGGGCCGATCTCTTGATGTACAAGCTACCTATCTGACTGCCTCCAATGTGTAAAAATCAATGGGACACTTTCTACAACCTGTCCCATCCGCTCAGGTGTCCCCCAGGGCTCTATCCTGGGACCGCTACTCTTCTCAATCTACCTAAACACCCTACCCAGTGCTTGCACTGGTAGAATTCTGTTATATGCAGATGATGCCGTCCTCTTTTCCACCCACCGCAACCCCCAACGCCTCCAGGACTCCCCTACAACTGCCTCTCAATGATGCAGAAACCTGGTTCAAAGAGCACCGACTTGTCATCAATCTCAAAAAAAACAAATCAATGCTCTTTGCCCACCCTCAAAACAAAGCCAGTAACTTCCCACTACACATCCTTCCCAGCTCCAAGCAGCCCCTTGAACTAGTCCGCTCGTACAAGTACCTTGGGATCAGCTTCTACACTGCCATCTCCTTCCACACCCATATTGAGGCACTTGCCTCTGCTACTAATGTGTGGCTAGGTATCCTCTACTGCCATAAAAACTGTCTCCCCCCCATTGCCTTCCGACTAGCAGTTACATCCTCGATGCTGTCCCTGGTGGACTACGGCCTACCTGTTTATGGTGCAGCTGACTCGACCACCCTCAACAAAATCCGCAATATCCTGAATAAGGCGTGTAGGCTTATTACAGGGGCCCCCAGGCTCACTCACACATGTCAGCTATATGGCTTGGCAAGGCTACTAAATCTGGACGAGCAACTTCAATACCAAACCAGCCTCATTGCGAAAATATCCCTTAGCGGGCTATCCCCCCCTGGGCTGACAGCCTCCATCCGCCAAGCCAAGCCCTTGATTAATACCTGAACCTCCTGCAAAATCACCCTTCTGATCCCTAGAACCAGGACAAGCCATGGACAGAGATCTTTCTGTTATAGAGCCCCAGTCTGGTTTAATGCGCTCCCACCAGCCATTTCTGACACCACTACTATCTTCATCTTCAAAACTGCACTGCAGAACCAGCTATTTAATGCACGTGATTGCACCTGTCACTAGTCGTGACTTAGTCCACCACATACAGACAATGCTCACCTGAGCGGCACCACTGTAACTAGAATGGTTCCTTCGCTCTACAAATATTTGTAAATAAATATGGCAGTCAATTTAATTGGTTGTCATTTTATTACAACTTAAAACTCTGTGATGTAACAATGAGCCTGTAATATAATGCATTTGTCCTCAATGTGATGTAACAACGAGCCTGTAATGTAATGTATTTGTCCTCAATGTGACGAGGTACCTTTGGAAATGAGCCTTTGGCTCAAAGGTTGTAAACTGATGCTCAAATAAATAAATAAAAATGTTTTACCATGGTCTGGAGGAATTACATGCAGACACAACACTGAACATTTTAGAGCTTTGGAATTGTGACCTGAGGACCATAGTTCATTATTTCACAAGATTTAAAAGTACCTTGCCTACTCTGAAGATTACCTCTGACACTAGATAGCAAGAATTCACATGAAAGTGTTGCTCAAAATCTTTTCACATTCTTACGATATGGGCAAAATTCTTGCCTTCTGCATACAGCTGGTGTTGCTGAAATTGTGGGAATCAATTGGCTGACCATGCCCATATTTTTTGTCTCTGCCTAGTCTTAACTAATTTTGGGGAAAAATGTGGCCTGGCTGTTGGACTTATTATCGCTGGCTGGGAGGATGGTCTGTGCCTCCATGGTCCTAATGTCCATTCCACTGATGAAGTGCATCTTTCTCTATGATCCATAGCATATTCTTTTGTGTTGGTAGCTAAAAATGCAATTACAAGTGGGTAGATGTAAGTACACCCCCCACGGTGGGTACTTGATAAATGATTTTTAATGAGATATATGATATGGAGAGGATATTGGCATATCTCTGGGATGGTACAACATTATTCCAGAGGATTAATTGTATGATGACTTAGCATCCTAACTTCATTCCATAAATAACAGTTCATAATGGTAGGAGGCTTGTTATGGGTTTCCATCTCTGTTTTTTTTGTTAATATGATTGAAAACGTTTTTAAGATTTGTCATCCTGATACTCTATTTACACAAATATCTGTACTATGTTATTGGCCTCTGAGGCCAGGAGATCAGAGGGCTGTGGGTTCAGTTCCCACATCTAGCACTTGGGTTAATATCCCAGTACTGATACTGTAGTTCAGCATGAGAGGGGTGCTGCACTTCTGAGGTGCCGTCTTTCGAATGAGATGTTAAACCGAGGTCCCATCTGCCTGTTCTGGTGGTAGTTCAGGTGGATGTTAAAGATCCCATGGCACTTATCGAAAAAAGTAGGGGAATTTCCCCGGTGTCCTGGCCAAATTTCCCTCATTCACTAAAAATACCACCAACAGCTTAATCTGGTTCAAGGTCAGTTGGCATTCATCTGTATCCCCCTCCCCCGGGTCATGCCTGAAAATAGGCAGGATTTGTCTAGTGCACTTACCTGGTCAACAAAAACTAAATAAAAACTAAATAAATAAATTGTCATGCTCTCTGAACCCCAATAAATAGAAATTTAAAAGACGTTAAAATGACCAAGTTATGAACAAACATTAAACGTTTTCATCGCTCACTCATAACTTTGGTAATTTTCAGTATTTTGACTCCAGTTTTTAAACATAGCCATTTTTTTCACACCACCTCATGAATGTGATACCTGTCAATCTTCAAATCCTGCCCAAAATGTGTTTTAGTACTTCTGCATCGAATCAACATTTCAGCCAGTATTTTATAAATGATACCTGTCAAGTTCAGAAGAGGGATCATAAAAACACTGTTGAAAATTTTGGGTCAGAATATGAAAAATTAACAAAGTTATGATGAAATGCTTTTGCAGGGCCAGCTGTTGGCCCAGAGTATAACAAGTTTCAGTCCTGTGCCACTGAACTGAAATCATGGGTGAGCTCAGTGAGTTAACTTGATGGGATGAGGCTGTGGAGACTGTGTTGCCATGCAGCATTAATCCCAGCCTGGGGAGAGACAGTGCAGTGTTGGCTGCACAGGCAGCAAGTAACCACATAGTGAAGAGAGCTCTTTTCTTAGCATTCTACCCACAGGACCCTGTGCCCATGCATCCATAGCTACATTGACAGACCGAAAGCCTCATGAGGCATGCACTTTTGCAGCCAGAAGTACTTGTGCATGCTGTACAGGGTACTTTTCTAGATAGCATGATCCATTGGTGTATAGTTTTCTATATGTAGCTGCTTAACTGAAAAACTACTACCCCTTGAATAGTTTCTAGAACCACAGCTGAAACCATGATACCCACATTGCAACAATACTTCTGTCTGCCTAACTGTAGGCCGCATAGAGGCATGTCCTTCTGTAGACAGAAGTACTGTTGCAGTTTTGGTATCATGGATTTTGTGGCACCTGCACTTCTACAGCCACAGGTTGATGTCTTACACCTGTGGCTGCAGAAGTACAGGCCCATCAAGTGTGTGTATGTCTTACAGTGTGTGTGTGGCTACCTGGGGCTAGGTAAGCACTGGCCTCATAGGTACATGCACTTCTGCAAACAAAAGAACTCTTGTAATTTGGGGATCATGGGTTTGTATCTGTGGCTGCAGGGGCCTGTGCTTTGGCACACACAAGCAGAGTTGTGATTTCAGCATCGTGGATTTCTGTATACAGTGCCAAGTGACTATGTCTTACAGTGTGCTTGCTTCAGATATTGTACAAATCCTTGAAGACAGCACATCAGTGCTACTGCATTTGTATCATCTGGAAACAGTTGTATGTTGTTTGTCCTACCTGATGATAGCTGTCTATGGTTGCTTGAGGGGTCTTGTTGATTTGCTGCTTGTGGGGTGGGGAGTTGGGATTGGAAACCCTGCTGCCATATTTCCGAACTTTTGCAGCATTAAGTTGAACCCTTACCAGTGCATTAATGCAGTTTTTTGCAAATAATTTCTTTCCTTTTTGATAATATATATATATAAATATATATGTATATAATACAAGATTTATATCTAATAATTATCTACTTCTATTTAGGAATCCTGTTCGGGGCAGAAAAACATTTGTGTATAGAGCGATAAATATTGTTGTCTTCTACCAAATGAAATGACAAATTGCTGAGCATTTTGACATTTTAAAACTATTGTGCAAGCTATTTTTGTGAATGCTTTAAATTATAGTTGTAATAGATGTATGTGTTGAGATTTTGAAATGCACTTCAGTACAGATATTAATTTTTTGCATGCTTGACCGAGATCACCTTTAAAAAAATCCATCCTGATAAATACAATGATGAGGATGATGACATGCTATTCAAAAACATGACAAAAGCTTTAGCAAGCAAACTTAGCCATGCTGTATTACCACATCAACTAATTACACTTTAATTTTATTTTAAGGTACTATCCAGCAACCTTGAGGTACAGAACAGAGAGGAACGCTCTCCCAGAAAGTGTCTGCGACTTTCGGAGTCTTGCCTTGGCCTTCAGCTGCCTTGCTGCGATCCATGTGCGGCCTGTTACTGCCGATTCTTCACTGCAGTCTGTTACTGCAAGAAAATCAGCAGCCTTTGTCCCAGTGGGAAACATTAATTGTCACTAGCATTTTAAACCATTTTTGTTTGTAACAGTAGCCAGCTAGAAATTGTCTTGATCAATGTATAAATATAAAGTACTTATTTTCTAGGATTGTACAATTTATTTATTGGAGTACAAATAAAGGCAATGTTTATTAAGAAGAAGCAAAATTGTTTTAATGTGTTTTCTGGCTGAAATGTTAAATATATCCAACCACAGAAAGACTCATGTTGTATACTTAATGGGCTGATGTTCCAGAAATCCATTTGTCTTTGCATTTATTTAGTTGCAGTAGTTTATTTAATTTGAAATAGCAAACTTCTGAAAAAACATTCAGAGTATTTTGCAGCAAACAATAAAGCTGCCCCATAAGCACTACATAACTAGTTAAAAACCTTTATAAAATAGAGCAAAATGACCACTGCCTCTGCTCTCTGATTGGATGAACCAAGTCACTTGGCCGTACTCATGAATGTATGGATTTGGATTGTCTTAACCCAAAATTTTAGTACCCAAGACACATTTCAGAGAGTAGTGTGCTGCATTGTAGGGGGATATAGGCACTCCACCAATCATACCTCTCAGCCTCTCAGCATTAAAAATCATAGCACTAGCCTCCAAAATTCATAGCAAATGGCCAAAATGTGTAGCACTTTCTTATTTTAAAGAATAATATATTTACAAATAGTGGGCCCCATATAGTTAGTATTAGGGAATGTTTCTATCAAGTTATTTATTTATTTATTGAAATGTTTCACCAGGAAGGCACACTGAACAACAGGTTGCTTATCTTCCGGTGCGACCTGGGAAAGGGGTGCAATAGGGATGAGACATTTTACATTATACAATGGCAAAAAAAAATCTTGTGCTCTGATTGGTCCGTCTGGGACTGGAGCCGTGATGTTATCCCAGCACAACATCACGGCTCTAGTCCCAGGCCACAGATGACCACATCAACTGTTCCTAGAATCACTCCACGCAACCTGCTACAGCTCTCCCTGCCTGACAGCATGCTTCCGTGACTGCCACTCGCTACATACATTCAGTATCTCAGATAAAAAAAAAACAACCCAAATCAAGCCAACAACCTCCAGACATTCCCTGAAATCTCCAAAGATTCTAGTCCATAAAAAACAACGTAAAACTAAAACACATCGTTACTTCAGACACCGAGCCAGTGAGCCTACCCAGGAAATGGATGAATCAACAAGCACATCCGATACCGCGTGCCCGTAACAGTCATTTGCACTTCAAACCACTTTCCTCATGTGTTTTCCTTTTTAACTGCAGTGGCAAAACAACCTTCCTACCTCTATTTCATTTCATTCTGATACATTCTCTCAGCAAGCGGCTTTTGAGTATGAGCTGAGCGAAGTGATGGGGAGTGCTTATTCCGTGGTCGTGAAATTTTTATTCTAGCAAAAGTCCGATTCACAAAAGCATAAACACTTACCAAGAAAAACACAGAAGGAAACCCAAACTGTAAAACATGCCAAAACAGAACATAAACGCAAGACTTAAGGGCATAGTAACAACAAGTGACAGCACAACACTGAGTTAAGGTTACCATGCAGACTGCAGAGCCACAGGAAAAACACAGCTCCACCTGCTGACTAAAATAAATCAGCACTATTTTTTTGTAAAGTAACCCTACCCATTCCAAAAACTGGTTAAAAATGTATTTTAAATGTAGTTTTTAAACATTTTTTTCTTTGTTCTACACAGGAGCCATTGTATAATAGCAATAATGCACTCCAGGGTGTGTGTTGTGCTGGGATAACATCACTTCTGGGGTAATTAGTTGCACTCGGCCTGCGGCCTCGTGCCTAATCACCCCAGGCGTGACGTTATCCCAGCACAACACACACCCTGTCGTGCATTATTGCTTAATTCAAGTTACAAAGATCAACATAGCACACAATAAATTAAGGCAGTTGTTACAGTGTTGCATACATATGTAATTTGTGAGAACAATTAATAAGTGCAATGGTAATAAGTGAACAAGTGCTATTGTGAAATAAGGGGTGAAGGAGAGAGAGGATGAGATGACAGATAGTACAGTGTCATGTCCTGGAGAGACCCCTTCAGGATGTGGGGGAACCCTCCAAGGGGTCCAAGGGGACAGGGGACTGGAGTAGGGATTAGAGAGGGAGAGAGATAGAAAGGGGGAATAAGTGTGATTAACACCTAGGAGGGGAAATAAGGCCTGACCCAAAAAGAGAACCCTTCAGGATGTGATGAACCCTGCAAGGGGCAGAGAAGTTCAGGTGATTGTAAACCCTCCTGTGGTTAGGAGTTGTAGTTATAGAGGGATAGTGAGAGGGAGGGAATGAGAAATAACACCTGGGAGGGGATGAGTCCTGATCCAAGGAACCCTCCAGGATGCTGTGGACCTGCAAGGGGAACTGGAAGGTCAAGGATAGGTAGATGGGGGAAGAAAAGGCGGCAAGCCTAGGCACTATAGGACCCCTTCAGGATACTGAGAACCTGCAAGAGGAGTGTGAACGCTAGAGAAAAAGGGGGAGAAAGTAGGGGAAGTGAGAAAGGTATGAGAACTAGCACCTAGGAGAGGCTAGGGTAAGTAGAGGCAGTAGAGTCGATAGAGGCATTGGGTAAATTCTGAAGGGGGATGAACTGTAAGGAGCAAGACAAAGGAAATTAAGGTGGGTCATAACAGGAATAGTTACGTGCAAGATAGTTGGAGAGGGCAGTATTGATGGAATAGAGAGAGGAGGAGTGTTGGATTTGGGGAGGTAGAGAGTTCCATATTTTAAGGAAACAGTGAGAGTACCCAAACTGGCTGGAGAGGGTGGAGGGGGGCAGTTAGTGTGTGAGTGTCAGTAGATCTGAGGAAATGGGAAGGAGGAGGGGATGTTATAAATGAGGGGGAGAGGTAGGAAGGGAGTTCACCCAGCCAGTGTTTAGCAGTGAAGTTAGCACAGTGCGAGAAACATCTGTTTGTAAGAGAGGGGAAGGAAAGGGCTCGATAGAGGTCACAGAGGTAGGTGCAAGAAGGGAGCATCAAGGGCAAAGTGGCCAAAGGAGTTGAAGATAGTGCCCAATCTGGTCAGGGAGGACTCAGGAGCAGAACCATAGACTACATCGCAGTAGTCAAAAATGTGGAGGATCATCTTCTGGACAAGCTCATGCCTAGCCACAGGTGGGATGCAACTGCAGTTCTAGAACAAGGCACCGAGCTTGGGGTGCCATTTTTTCTGGATGGCATCAATGTGTCTAGAGAAGTTGAGGTGTTGATCTAACCAAACCCTAAGGTATCCGAAGGACGAGGTGTCCTCAAGTAAAGTCCCATCAAGAAAGCAGAAAGTGGGCATGGAGGGAAGCCTAGAACCTCTGCCTTGTGCCAAACATCATGGAGACTGTCTTTTTGGTGTTGAGGAATAATTGGTGGTTTGCAAAGCAGAGCTGGACCTTGTTGAAATCGTGTTGCAAGCTGGATGTAACCTCAGCTGGGCATGAGCCAGATGCATATGGGACAGTATCATCAGCATACATGTGTATGGCGGAGGAGGGGGAGCAGACAGATGGCAGGTTGTTAAGGAAGATGGAAAATAGAAGTGGACCAAACACAGAGCCCTGAGGGATGCCAGTGCAGATCAGGCGGGGTGACAAGATGGCATGAGATCTTAACTGATTGGGTTCTGCCAGTAAGATAGGTCTTAAACCAGTTAGTGGCAGAAGGGGTTAGACCAGTAGATGAGAAGGAACCAAGGAGAAGGGAGTGGGAAACAGTGTCAAAAGCCTTGGGAAAGTCAACAAATATAGCTGAGGTGATATGACCATTGTCCATCCCAGAGAGGATGGAGTCAGTGAGCCGAAGTAGGGAGCTGGTGGTAGGGTGGTTTTTCCTAAACCAGATTGGAACAGGGTGAAGAAGGAGGTATCTGATAGAAAGGAGGTGAGTTGAGAGAGGACTAGATGTTCTTGTAGTTTGGCTAGGGTAGGGAGTAGTGAGGTGGGGCAATAGTTTGCCAGGGAATGAGGGGTCACCACCTTTAGGCAGGGGGAGGATCACTGCATGCTTCCATGTGGTAGGGACATCTGAGGTTGAGAAAGAGAGATTTAGGATTAAGGAGAGGGGGTAGGCAATGGCAAGGGCTGAGAGAGAGAGAGAGAGAGAGAGAGAGAGAGAGAGGAGTTTAGGGTCATGGTCATCTGGAGAAGATCCTTTTGAGGGGTTGATGGTGAGGATGGCATTTAGAGTATTGGTGGGGGAGACTGAAAAGAGAATGAGAAGGAGGGGTGTGGGGAAAAAAGTGGATCTTTTTGGGGGGATAGAGGGGCAGCTATAACATTTGAGGGAGGATGGGCGATAATTAGGAGGGACTTCAGCAGTTTGGTTGCACAGAAGGTAGAATAGGAGTTAAATTCCACAGCTATGGCATGGGAGTTGGCTACAAGATTGCCATTTACCTTTAGCACTGGGGAAGGGTGTGGTACTGAGGGGTAAAGAGGGCATGAACCACCTTCCAAAACTTGGAAGGGGAATTTATGCTAGTGAGGAAAGCATTTTTGAAGTAAATGGACTTGGCTAGCCTTGTTGCCCTGGTACAGGTGATTTGGAGCTTACGGTAGTCCGTGAGGTCGCTAGGAAGCTGGGTGGATTTGTAGTGGTTCCAGGTACAATCTCTGGCCCTAAGACAGGTTAAGAATTCTGGAGTAATCTACTGTAGGTGCTTACCCCTAACCCTGGTTTGTTTGAGAGGGGCAAAGGCATTCCAATTTGCAAGGAATATTTCTTTGAAGTAGGCTAGAGCCTTATCAACTGAAAGAGAGGAGACTAAGGGAGACCAGTCAGACAGAGATAGGTTGTGCAGGAGAGGTTCAAGGTCTAGGGATTTGAAGGAGTGAAGTTGTAAGGTTTTGTGCATAAATTTTGGTCTGTGGATTTTCATGAGAATGAATATTAGGTTGTGGTCACTGAGAACATCTGGGAGGATGCCAGAGCTAATTACTCTGTGGGGGTGGGTGGTAAGAGCCCAGTTGATCAGGGACTGATTTTGTGTCTTATGGTTAGGGTAGGTGGGTTTCGAGATTATTTGCGAGAAGTTCAGGGCTCCAAGATCATTATATATTTTGGATGTCTTGAGAGACAGCCAGTTTAAGTTAAGGTCACCTAAGATGTATAGTTCACCAGAGTGAGAAAGGGCTGCGATGGAGGTTATGAGGTCGAGAGCAATAGAGGGCTGGACATTTGTGTGACAGTACATGCCAGCTGTAAAGATAGAGAGGGTGAAGGGCAGAGTTCAATGAACAGCTAGTGCATCATGGGATGCTGGGCTAGTGGATGAATAAATAACAGAATATTGGAGGGAGGTAAGAAGGAACATGGCGACATCACCACCTCTACTTGCTCGGTCTTTCCTCAGGAGGGAGTAGCCAGGAATGGAGACTGAGAGATCAAGGATCATGCTCTTTAGCCAAGTTTCTGTGATGATCAGTATGTCAGGTTTTAGAGTGGCCACCATGGTTTGTAGAAGGTCAGTTTTTTTGCAGCTAACTACATATATTTGGATGAAGGATCTTGAAACCCTTTGGGAGAACAGCAGGAGCAATAGAAGGGGCCACAGTAGATAATGGAGCATTCAGGGCATGAGATGCAGACAGACCAGGGTTTGGGTGGATATCTCCACAGGAGAGCAAGAGTAGAACTAAGGTGAGGAAGTGAACCTTGGGGCATTAAGAGTTAGAGGAACCAGTGAAACTGGCAGGGTAGTGCGCATGAGGGTTGGGCAGCAGGAGACGAAAAGCAGCAAAGAAGAGTGGGACAGTTAGTAATAAAGCATGAGAGATAGAGGGAGAATATGACCATAGTTCAAAGGGTGGGGAGGGAGTGATAGCGAGGATGTAAGTAGGGGATTGGAGATAGGAGGGTGTAGAAGGTGAGTTATTTGGCATTTGTGAGTAGAGACCAATCATAGGGGTTAGGGAAAGTACTAGAAGTAGAGAAAGGAGGAGAAAGGAGAGAAGGAATTTCATGTTGCAGTGCATAATATGTGTAACAATATGACCTCTATATAAGAGCAGCAATTCTACAAGTAGGGGTAAAAAAAAAAAAGATGGCAGGAGCAAGGTGAGGGGTGCTTGGTCTAATTGTCTTTATTTAACAGACTTAAGTTAATGCTTGGGGGGGACATTGAATCCAACCCTGGTCCCTTTTCTCCTAACTTCACCCTTAGTGACCCCACAAACCCCCTCTGGGCAAACACCGGTGGGCTCAAGCTGGTGCACATGAACATTGGGAGCCTAAGGCACAAAATGCCTGACCTTGAGGCTTGGACCCTGCTCTACAAACTGGACATACTAGCAGTGACGGAGACATGGCTAAAGCCTCACATCCTCCCCCATGAAGTTGAGTTGGCTGGCTATCAGACCATAAGAAAGAACAGAACAGGAAAGAAGGGGGGGGGGTCTTATCTACCTCAACTCCTCCCTGAATGCAACCCTGATCTCCCCTCTCCAAATGGATCTCTGGGTGAGGTACCACTTGTCAAAATACTCCTGGGAGATACCAAACCTCTCTTTATTGGGTGTGCCTACCTCCCACCCCAAACCGCCGCCTCCTCCCTAGAATCCCTTACAAATGCCCTCCACAATCATACCATGGGGAGACCATCCTCCGCTGGGATTTCAACCTAAACTGGCTTTCCCCAAGTGCCTCCAAAATCAAGAATCTAATATTGGACTCATCACTTACCCAAGTGATTGATTTGCCAACCAGGCTTAATACCAAGTCTGGCAATCACACACTACTTGACTGGGCACTCGTCTCCTGCCCCAACTGAATACCGAATGCAGTGATTATGTCCGACTCCTTGAGCGACCACTCCCCTATTTTCTGTACCTGGTCCAATAAACCTCCTAAGGTCACCGTCAGAGTGATTGAAGCAAGGAACTTCAGCCGGTTTGTACCTGCTGACCTCTACTCTGACCTTTGGAAAGTCGACTGGGACCCCATTGTGTCCCTCCCCACACTTGATGAGGTGCAGGAATACTTCACTAAAACATTCCTGTCCTTAGCTAACCTACATGCCCCCTGGAAAAAGCTCAGAGTACAGGGAAAATGCCACAAATGGCTAAACCCTAAACTAAAGCATACCATGCGACTCCGAGACAAGGCATAGGGACTTTACAAATCTTCTGAATGTAAACCAGACTGGGAGAAGTACCAGTGCCTGAGGAACCAATGCAAAAAAATCTACAAAATAGGCCAAATCCAAATTCCTTAGGGACCTCCAAACTGACCATCTACGTGACCCAAAGAAATTCTGGGGCCACATAAACTCTCTCCTCAATGGCCCCTCAAAAGAGCATGATGTTTCACTCCTAATTGGGGACTCATTTACCAACAACCCAACTAAAGTGGTGGAAGCATTCTGTGCCTCCTTTACAAACCCTAACAGTTGCCTCCCACCAGTGCCTGGGACCCCCTTTCTCCCCTACACAGACAGGGTGCTACCTCGCCCCTTATTCCACCTGAAACTAGTTGAGCCTGGAACAGTACTCCCCCTTCTGTGCAAAATTATCCCAGACTCCTCTCCTGGAAATGACCTTTTAGAACCTTGGCTGTTGAGGGCTGCAGCCCTGGTCATCACCTATCCCATTACCCTGCTCATCAATAGGTCCCTCCAAGAAGAGACGGTCCCCAGCAAATGGAAAGTTGTGACCATAGTCCCCGTCCACAAAAAAGGAACTCGGGATAGAGTGGGGAACTACAGACCCACCTCTCTTCTCTGTCACCTGGGGAAAATTCAGGAAAGACTTGTCTATGATCAACTCCAAGACTACCTAGAACAATACCTACTCCTCTCCAAAGTACAGCACGGCTTTAGGAAAGGTCATGGCACTGACACCGCCCTCATCCGGCTAACATCAGACATTCTTAAGGCCATGGACCAAGGCATCTCAACGGGCGCCCTATTCATTCACCTATCCAAGGCTTTTGACCTGGTCAACCATGAGCTTCTCCTTACCAAACTTCATCGTCTTGGTCTGGATCAGCTCTCACTCTCCTGGATCACGAGCTGCCTGACAAACAGATCCCAAAAAGTCTGCTGGCAAGGAGCGCAATCTAACCCCACACCTATGATCTCTGGGGTACCCCAGGGCTCCATCCTGGGCTCCCTACTATTCTTACTATTCCTAAATGACATTGAAGAGGATTGTGCTCCCTGCAACCTTATCCTCTACGTGGATGACACCGTAATCTACTTCAGTAACCCCCAACCCTCTCTTATCTCCTCCAAACTTCAGACCAGCCTCTCAGCTCTTGAAGTTTGGTTCACTGCAAACTCCCTAAAACTAAATGAAGAAAAAACAAAAGCAGTTCTCTTCGGGACTCGACACCTGGGCAGTGACTGTAGTGGGCTACTCCAACTCTCATCAGCCCTAGGAAGACAAGTAGATGTCTCAGACCAGTTCAGGTATCTTGGGGTTCTCCTTGACAAGGAGTTAACCTACAAACTACATATTGATGCCTTAACTAGATCCATACATCAGAGGCTTGACCTCTTATACTGTCTGGGAAACTCCCCCTCTGGAGAAGCACGATGAGCCATAGCAAACTGTAGCCTCCTTTCCTCATTGCTATACAGCTCCCCCTACTCCAGTCTCTCCGGGAGACATAGTTAATCAAGCTTACCACTCTCTATCACTGAATAGCCCACTTTGGAACCAACTCTTACCCAAGGAGACGTCACTGTGAGGCCCTTACTGACCTTCACTGGCCTACCCTAAGGCTTAAATTATCCTATACTACTGCCTGCCTGACCTATAAATTCACATCCATAGGCCACCCGCCTCACCTGAGTGGTCTGCTCACTCCCAAAGTCCCCTGCTGAACCTTCCGGTCTACAACAAGTCGTCTCATTGACATCCCCTGTATTCGGACCAACCAAGGAAAGCATTCTTCCAGTATGCGGCCTCCCACTTGCGGAACTCACTCCCAGCAAGCGTACTTGACAAGCCCTCACTCTCCGGGTTCAAATCTGGACTCAAAGTGTACCTTCTTGAGCTGATCATCTGCGGCTGTAACCGATAGATCATGTCCTAAACCTAACCCCTTTCTATGACAACTGACTAATACTCTTCTCTCCTTGGATTGCCTATAGTTAATGCTAATAACACTGTTGACCTGATGTAATGAAACTGTCTCTACCAATTTTTGTCTAAATGTACCCTACTGACAATGTATGTACTCTGAAACTGAGATATTGTATTCCACTAGAATCCTCACCTAATATAAAATGTTTGGTGTACTCAACCCCGGGTCGCCCCTGAAAAAGGGATCTCTGGTCTCAGAGGGCTTACCTGGTCACCAAAATCTAAATAAAAAATAAATAAATAAATATGCTTAAATGGTGACCAGTGATATGAGCTACTGAAATTGAGCTACTCAATATGAGCAACTCAGTTTGAGCGACTGTAAAAACAGCTACTATGAAAGAATAGCAAGGGGAATTACAGCGAAAGTAAAGGGCAGCTACAAATTGAATAGCTAGGGAGAGGTATTACATGAAGGATAGAAGGTGTGTTTGGGAGGATTGCTTCCAGCTGGCTGTTTAGCATGGTGGGTTAGGTGTTTGTCTGCAACGCTGGTAGACCACAGTTTAGGACTGGAGTGGTGATTCTGTGTTTTTTGTGGTTTTTAGTGTTTCTAGTTTATATTTTTGTTTTTGTTTTTTTAGATGTTACATTAGCCTGAGATTGTTTCCCCTTCCAACGTTCTCCCCTTGTGCACAGTCAGCCTCCCCCGTTATGTAGCCCCCATCCTGTAATTTCTTCTCTCTCCCAGTGTTATGACCCCCCTGTAGTAGAGACCATGTGGTTTGCCACATGAGCAAACAATTCAAAATGGCAGGAAAAGCAGGTGCATTAGCAGTCCTCCGGATCAAAAGTTCAAGCTTTTATTTTCAAGTCAAATTTAACTGGCCACCTTAATTTGCCAATGTTTCGCTGAAACTCTTATCAGCTTGCTCATGGCAGTGGTCCTAGTAAAACAGAATTCATTTTAAGTTTCACAATTAATTTTGCCCATTAGTACATTTACACACTTTATATAATTTACTTTAAGTATTATATGACAACTCACCTACCTTATTCTTAAAAAGAATCTATCCACATCTATCTATCACAGATAATGCAGGGAGATTGCTGCACACCACGAAAAGTAAATCTGACATCCATGTTCTGTTTCTTCCTCCAACAGCTCCATAAACTTGCATGGTTATGTCCATGTGAAACCATAACAGCCGACATGATGTGGTGACGTCACTCTGCATTAGTTTAAAGTCTAGATATTTATGCCTTGTCACATCAGGTGTAAGTGGGTCTCCAAAGGGAAATTCTATGTGACTGTATAGTATACAGTTCAATAAAGCCAGTATGAAAGTGAAACACTAACATCCTTGGTTTCATACACAATTTACTTAAAAAAAACAGTCTTACATATATGTGAATTCTGAAATCACTGTCCACTTTGACCCTATTGGAGGAGACCTGGCTAAATGAGGATGCAGTAATATAAAATTGAAACATAGGGAGAGGGGGCTGCTGATGACCTCAGTTCAGTACACCACCAGTTAGGTCACTCATCACCATCATCACTGGAATTTACACACAAAATGACGTAAATTATAAACAGTTAAATGTATATATACTGTAAAGGGGGGGGTAGGGGGGACCAGGGGCTTTTAGTAATCCACTAACTATTAACAAACAATACTAAACAAAATATGACAAACATTTTGTAAGTAAAAGCGATCCACATTCATGCCTATATGTGATTGTGATGTGTGTGCAAGATCTGTTCATCCAGAAAGCTTCTCTTTCTAGCAATTTGTTCTCCTTATTTCCACTTCTCTTATTTGACATAGTTTTCTCAATGCGAAAAACCTCAGTGATGTAATAGAATGCTTTTTTCCTAAATAAATATCATGCTACACTAGCAGTATCATCTCTTCTCCTTATAGCTGATTTACATTCTGACACCCTAATCCTTAGCATTCTTGATATTTTACCAATATGTGCTATGTCACATGGACATTTGAACATATTAATCACATTGGAAGACGTACAAGTTAATCCAGTGTTTAATTTTGACAGTTTAATTTCTGAATTTCCTAGAGATTTCCTCGAGTTTATATATGTTTCCACATCGGGCACAGTTACGCCAAGTGTAGTTTCCTAATGGTGCTGCGTCAAAACTAAAGCCAGATTCTGGAGTATCAGTTGGGGGCAAATGGTCTGATTTTACCAATACGTCTTTAAGTGTAGCACTTTTCTTGGCTGGAATTAATCGTGCCAAAATAAAACTTCTGGCACCTTCACTCATGGATCTTAAAGCTCTCCAGTGTTTAGTGGAGGCTATTTTTTATTTTTCCAAACACTGGGGAAAACTGTGTAGAAAAAAAAAAAACTCTGTCAGGAAACTGCTTCTAATCTGACACATTCTATAGCAAATATTATCTAATCTTTCCCACTGCTCCAGTGTATGCAGTATTTACAATCCCTTTTGGATACCCTCTGAGCAACAATCTATTTTCAATACTGCTTCTTTCTCAAAACTTTCATCATCCCCATGATTTCTGTGGGCCCTTAGTATTTGCCAATATGGTATATTTTCTTTTAACCTTTTGGGATCTAACTTATTGAAATGTAATGTGGTGTTATGTTCTGGTAGTTTCCTATATAAACAACTGCTTAGCTTCTTATCTTTCTTAAAAATTATTAAATCCAAGAATGATATCTGTTCTCTGCCATGCTCCGTGCACGTCAGTCAGACTCAGGCTTCTACCCGTCAATTAAGAACACTTAATTTATTGGAATACAGGCATCATGACTGGTTGCAGTTCCTCTACCCAGTTGGCTGAGCTCCTTTCTGTCGATTGGTGAGACCTTGTTTCTTTCAATGCCCACATTGATTCTGCAATAGCATGTAGATTTCAAATACACACACTAGGCAGAGTGACTTGAGAAAAACAAGCAAACGCTTGCTCAAGAGTCCAAGCCAATTCGATGTCTGTCACTGCTCATTTAAGCACCACTGTACCCATAGATACATAGATACATAGACAGTGTCGACAGATAAGGACCTATGGCCCACCCAGTCTGCCCATTTGAGCTTGTAAGTTCAGTTTGTTTTCCTAGAAGTCTGTTGCCCCTTACCCCTGACCTCCAGAATTCCTTTATGTCTATCCCATGCATTCTTAAATCCCGTGATTGTTTCAGCCCCCACCACTTCCTCTGGCAGGGTGTTCCACTTGTCCACCACCTGTTCTGTGAAGAAATTCTTTCTCATGTTTCCTCTGAATCGTCCTCCCTCCAACTTCATCCCATGCCCTCTAGTCCTGGAACATCTTTTTCGCTTAAAAATAGTGTTTTCCTACACCCTGTTCCTCCCTGTAAGATACTTGTATGTCTCTATCATATCCCCTCTCTCCCTCCTCTCCTCCAAGGAGTACATGTTTAGTTCCTTCAACCTGTCTTCATAGGACTTGTGATGCAATCCATGCACCATCTTTGTTGCCCTCCTCTGAACCTTCTCTACCCTGTCTATGTCCTTATGTAAGTATGGTCTCCAGAACTGTACACTGTACTCCAGGTGGGGCCTCACTAGTGTCTTGTATAGCGGAATTATGACCTCCCTTTTCCTGCTGGTGATGCCCCTGCCTATACATCCCAGCATCCTATTTGCTTTACCTGCTGCCTTGTCACACTGTTTCCCTACCTTGAGGTCATCAGAGATGACAACCCCAAGATCCCTTTCCTGCTTGGTGCATGCTATATCCTCACCCCCCAACTGATATATTGTGCCAGGGTTTTTGTGCCCCATATGCATTATCTTGCACTTCTTTGCATTGAATTTCAACTGCCAAACCCTGACCATTCTTCAAGTTTCTGCAGGTCGCTTCTCATTCTGTCTACACCCTCTGGTGTGTCTATTCTGTTACAGAGCTTTGTGTCATCAGCGAACAGTGAAATTCTGCCTTCTAGGTCCTCGCGCAATGTCACTGATGAAGATGTCGAATAGGACCGGTCCCAGCACTGATCCCTATGGTACCCACTGGTCACTCTTCCTCTGTGGAGTGACAGCCATTTACCACCACCCCCTCTGTGTCCTGCCACCCAGCCAGTTACCTACCCACCACACTACTGTCCTGCCCACACCCATATTCCCCAGTTGTGTAATAGTCTTCTATGTGGCACAGTGTCAAAGGCCTTGCTGAAGTCCAGATAGGCCATGTCCACTGCCCTCCCTGATCCACCTCCTAGTCACCCAGTCAAAAATTCAACGAGGTTGGTCTGACATGACCTCCCCTGGTGAAACCATGCTGCCTTGGGTCCTGTAGTCCATTGACAACTAGATGTTCCACCAATCTCTCCTTCAGTAGTGCTTCCATGATCTTCCCACTACCGAGTGGAGGCTGACTGGTCTGTAGTTCCTGCTTCCTCTTTGTTCCCACTTTTGTATAAGGGGACTACATCAGCTGTCCTCCAGTCTTTGGGTACCTCCCTGTTTCCAGTGATCGGCTAAACAGGATAGCCAGAGGTTCAGCCACCACTCTCTTAGTTCTTTAAGGACCTGGGGTGCACCCCATCTGGCCCCATTGCTTTATCAACTCTTATTACTTCCAGTTCCTTCAGAACCCTTTCTCGAGTAAAGGGACTTGTGTCCATTTCTGCACCATTCTCACCCTTGTACTCCCTTCAGACCCATTACCCTCCTCTTCCTCAGTAAAGACTGAGCAGAAATACCTGTTCAATATGTCAGCTTTACTGTTGTCATCCTCCACGTGGCTCCCATCCTCCCCCTTCAGTCTCACTATCCCTCCCTTTGTCTTTCTTTTTTCACTTATGTACCTGTAAAAGGTTTTGTCCCCTCTATCCACTGATTTCGCAATGTGATCTTCTGTCTGAGCTTTGGCTTCCCTTACTGACCTCCCTGCTTCCCTTTGCTTCTCCTGGTACTTCTCCCTATCCCCTTCTGCCTGTGTCTTTTGTATTGCCTAGATACAATCTTTTGGCTTTCCTTTCTTTGCTACCTTTTGGAAAACCATAATGGTCTCCTCTTCCTTTTCCTCTTGCTAACCTGCTTAATGCATAATTCTGTTGTTCTTGTAATCCCCATTTTAAATACTGCCCACTTTCCTCAACCCTGATTCCTGTCCCATTCCCCTTAATGCCTCTTTTCAAGTATCTCCCTATTTTCCCAAAGTCTGCCCCCTAAAATCCAGGATACGTGTTTTGTGTGGTTTGGTTCTGCTCTTTCTGTGATTTCAAACCACAATGACTGGTGGTCACTGTTTCCCAGGTGCTCCCCACTGTTACCCCCATCACACTGTCCCTGTTTGTGAGCACAAGGTTCAGTATTGCCTTCTGCCGAGTTGGTTCCATGACCAGTTGCTTGAGAAGGCACCCTGAAGGAGTCAGGATAAATCTGCTCCTAGTTGATGCTGCTGCTGGGATGCTCCAGTCCACGTCTGGAATATTGAAGTCTCCAACCAGTACTACCTCACCCTTGCCTGCCATCCTTTGGATGGCTAGCATCAGCTCCCTATCTGTTTCTTCCTCCTGGGCTGGTGGTCTATAGACCACACCTGTGGGATGGCTGTCCCCATTTTCCTTTCCAGCTTAACCCACAGTATCTCTCCCATTTGTTCCTCCTGGATCTCTGTGGCCCTTATGTCATTTTTCACATACAGTGCCACCTCCTCCCTTCCTGCCTGCTCTGTCTCTTCTGAATATGTTGTAGCCAGGTATGGCCATCTCCCAGTCGTGGTTATCATTACACCAGGTTTCAGTGAAGGCCACAATGTCCAGGTCTGACTGTACCATGACAGCCTCCAGATCTTCCATCTTGTTGCTCAGGCTCCTGGCATTTGCACACATGGCTTTCCATGATTTGACCTCCCTAGACTGTTTCACTGTTCTACTCCAGCCCCTTCCTTGGTTATCATTTATCCCTGGTTCTCCTTGCTGTCTGCCCTTCTGCTGAATTTTGCCCCTTTTCTGCTTATCCACCTCTTGAGCACTATTCTCCATCTTTTGCACACTGCTTTGCAGAGATAGCCACTCCTCTGGTTCACTGGTTCCACTGCTAGCTGTGGGGGGTGAGCAAGTAGGTACCCTCCTTGCTAGCCTGCCACCCCCCTTTGCTAGTTTAAATGCTTGTCAATGTAGCATTTAAACTTATCATTGAGTGCTTGGATTCCCTTCCAGGATGGATGCCGGCCATCAGGCCTGAACAAACCTCCATCCCTCCAGGTGGGTCCCCAGTCACCACTGAATCCAAACCCTTCCTCACAGCACCAGTTCTTCAACCATGAGTTAAAGTTCCTGGTGCATGCACTCCTATGCTCTCCCTTGCCTCTCACAGGTAGTACTTCTGAGAAAGTGACAGAAGTAGCTACTTGCTTGAGACCCTTCCCCAGTTTCCTAAACCGGCATCAAACAGGCAACCCACACTGTACAATTAGCCTAGTCCAAATTCTTGGAGTCCTCACGGCATGGTGCATAGCAGAGTGTAAACTGCTCTGAGTCCCAGTTCTAAGGGATTACATTAGTGTAAAAGAAAAATCCTGACAGTGGCCATACAGTGGAAACATCTCTGATTGAATGGGTACAGAATTATCATTTTTCAAAATGTTTTCACTGTGTTGGCAAGAAAATGGAGGCAGTGTGGGGAAGTAAAATAAACCTACGAAGACCTAGGAATGCTATATAAATTAATCTACCCATTAAAACTAAAACACTTGAAAACTGGGATCTGGTATACCTGTGGCTCGCAAGAGGATGGCCACCAGTTCGTTCTCAGATTCAAGCTAAATTGCTGAATTTACTCTTTTTGATGCCACAACATGCAAAACTCCCAGCTGCAACCATCAAACAGGCAACCAAACTACACCAATAGCAGTGTGTGTGTATGTGTGTGTGTTGGGGGGGCACCAGATCCCTCTCACAAAAATACCAGCTGAGACTCCTGGCATGTTTTAAAGCCAAAGCGGCAGCATGTGCGAGACAATGAATACCAGTTTTGTTGTTCTCATGGCCCATACCATCCAAGAAGCAGGAGCAGATGCCAAGATGCAGGATCTAGACATCATGCCTCAAAGTCATCATCACCAGCTCTGCTGGGATTCCTCACCATTCTAATACCTACAACAGCAAAATATCACTCTTTGTAAGAACTTCAGCAGCACCAGCTCTGAGGCATTTGACAGGGCCTGGAGATGGAATAAGAGTACGACCCCACCCCAGCCGCAAGCGGCATTCTTCTCCCTCTAACCAAGTTGGGCTTACACTGTGGCCAAGTCAGATATGGATACAACACAAGAGCTACTGTCACAAGATGTGTAATATGGTCAAGGCTGTGTCATAATTTTTGGGTCCTGAGAACAAATTTTGGGAGACTGAGGCTGAGCAATCAGCTGAACTGAGACTATGGTTATAATTTATATCCCTTTCTTTACTTGAATGCTCTTCCCTTTTACATACTACAGACAGCTTGGGAAGGCACTCAGGGTCTTATTTGAGGGTCTTGTGGGAGGGATACCATTTATGCGTTGCATACTCCAATACTGTGGATAGCACCCTTTCATTAAAGTGCCTTCACTGAGCCTTATGGAGGAAACTCTTGGCATGGAGTAAGCTGCATGCTGGGCATGGGGGTGGCAACATAATAAAACGGTGAAAATGGTACTATAGTATCATGTAATATGGCATAGTTTACACCTATCATACCCTGGGAGTTCCATGAGAAACCAGGATCTCTTTGAGATGGAGGAGTATTGTTCATGAGGTGTGCTCCCAGAGAAGGCACGTTGATAATTTGGGCCAAAAATATGTAAAAATGGCCAAGTTATGGCACCAAGTTCAAAACCTCATTGAAATACACTGAACTACATACCTGTGTCTTCAGTTTGTGGTCTGGCTTTGAAGAGTGAAGACATGTCTGTGATCCAGAGAGGATTACATGTTGGACCCTCTATGGGTAAGTAAGGGCTTGGAAGTGCCAGATGGTGGGTGCTGAGTGGGAGGGTCATGTGGGGAGAAACGAATGTCCGCAAAATACATCAATGGACTTTTTTTTTTACAGGTGGAAATAAAATAAGACTGAGGATCCCCGAACATGACACTGGGGGATTTGGCACCCCCAGTGTCACAATTATGTTTCCAGGGGTGGGGTGGTGGGTGCTGAGAGGGAGGGTCAGGTGGGGGGAGACAAATTTGTATTTAAAGAAAAAGGACTGGCATCAGGGGAGAGCACAACTGTGACACTGTGGGATTGGGTACCCGCAGTGTCATTGGGTGCAGCCAGCTGGCTCCTTAGTAGCAGCCCAGCAACATACAGTAGATAAGGAACCATTACAACAGTACCTTTGAGTTTTTACAATACAGACAAACTATTAAATGTTATAACTGTTTAACTTTGTAAAGGAACTTTCTAGCAAACCACAACACTCCTCAGACCTCAGAGCAAGTGATTAAGAACTGTTCTGGGATCAGAGTGTATTACTCTTCCTGCTTTTCAAGGTGGTTGTGTAATGCTTGGACTGTTAAGGCCTCTCACAGAGTACTTCTGTAGAAGTGTACTTTCAAACTAATTGTTTTATATGTTTTTATACTTTCTTTTAGGTGAGCCTTTTATAGCTACTTTGTGTCATTTTACAGCTTTTGTTTCCCAGAAAAGCCACCTAGCTCTCAGTATAGGGTAGCTTACTTTTTAACATTTAAAGAGACAGTTATCAATTTAACATAAGGGAAGATTTAAAAAAAAGCCCATTTCTGTTTTCTTGTCCAGTCACTAAACCTGGTTGCTCACCAGGCTACTGCACAGGAAGGAACACAGTTGTTTAAGCTTTTTAACAGGAAGCAGACAAACATAACTACCTCAAACAACACAAATCCACAGATAGCCAGTATGTGTGTGTGAGGCGGGTGGGTGGGGGAGACAAACAAGATCAAAAAAACAAATACTGATCTGGGACAGTTGCTGATTTGGAACAACTGCTGCACAGCAAAACAAACCACAATATTTAATAACATAGAACTCTTCAGCATCCACTTCCCCATCACAGTGGGGAGTAGCACTGTATGTCAGGGACAGAATTAAATCTACTTCACTAGATGGTAACAAAAAGGAAGGGGTAGAAACCCTATGGGTTTAGCTCACCTTGCCACCAGGAAAGAAAGTCTATAGCGGTGTGGCATACAAGTCTCCAGGTCAGTCTGAGGACAAGGATGAGCAGCTTTTGGAGGAGGTCAGAAATGTCACACAGAAAGGGGATACAGTGGTGGTCGGAAATCTGAACATGCCAGATGTGGACTGGAATATCACTGTGGCCAGGACCTCAAAAAGCCAGATAGTAGTGGAGGCCTTTCAAGACTGCCTACTCAGCCAACTAGTTAACACTCCAACTATGCAGGTCTCTATCCTGGATGTGGTTCTCTCTAACTTGGAGACAGTCAGTGCTGTAGAGGATGGAGAACCACTGGCAAATAACGACCACAACTCCATCTGGTTTGAGTTATCCCTAGGCGATCTAAGATCTCAATCTACAGGGCAGAAGTCTTGAGCTTCAGGAGAGCCAACTTTGAGAAGTTGAGAAGATTGGTCAGGGACAGGCTGTCTAAGATCCAGGAAACAATGGAGGTGGAAGACATCTGGAGGGGGGAAATCAAAGCAGCCATACTGGAGGCTATAAAATGCTGTATTAGGACAGTGATGAAAAGGAATAAGCATGAAAGACCCATATGGTTCACGGATCAGGTCAAAAAGTGATCAGGACCAAAAGGGTAACATTTTACAATTATAAGAAGGATAGGAATAACAACAATTGGGATGATTTCAATCAAAAGATCAAGAAGCTAAGAGGTCAGTGAGGCTGGAAAATGCAACGGCTGAATTAAGGATTGCAACAGGTATCCAAGAATGGAACAATTTCTGCATTTCTGCATTATATGCAGGAAAAGAGGAAGAAGGGGAGGGACAGTTTGTCTCTTAGATGGTGACACATTAGTTGAGGAGGATGAACAAAAGGCTGCAGTGCTGAACAACTTCTTTTGTTCAGTGTTTATAAAGGAGCACAATGGACCAATGCCTGAAAATGGCATTAAAGCAGCCAATCTGGTGATCCAAACAATAGAGTCACTGACATTTACTGCCAATAGAATCAGGGAGGTGTTAGTTCAACTAAGGGTGGATATAGCACTAGAGTTGGATGGGCTGCATCCGAGGGTGTTGACAGAGCTTGCAAAAAAATTGGTGTTTAATTGATTGCTACAGCTGGGGGTCATGCTCAGTGACTGGAGAAGAGCAGATGTGGTGCCTCTCTGCAAGGGGGGGAGGAGGCTGGCAACTAGAAACCAATTAGCCTTACTTTGATGCTGGGGAAACTTATGGAAGCCTTAATTAAGTAAGACTTAGTAGAGTACCTAGAGAAGTACAGTCTTCAGGATGGCAGACAGCATAAATTCGTATCAAGCAGGTCATTCCAGATTAACCTAATTACATACTTTGACTGAGTGACTAAGGACTTGGACAAGGGCCACACTGTGTTCCTCCTGTACTTTGACTTCAGCAAGGCCTTCGATTTCATGGTGCACAGCCACCTGTTGAAGAAGTTGGGATGATCTAGGCACAGCCCAGGGTATAGTTAGTTAGGTAAGTGGTTGGCTAAAGGGTGGGAAATAAAGAGTGACTGTTAATGGGGTGAGGTTGGAAGAGGGAGAGGTCACTAGTAGTGTACCCCAGGGCATGGTCTTAGGCCAGGTCCAATTTAATATATTCATCAGCGACATAGGCAAAGGTATCCAGGGTAAGCTCACCCTCTTCGTGGATGACAATAAGCTTGGTGGTAGGGTGAACAGCACAGATGCAGTTAGGGACAATCAAAAGGACCTGCAGAGGCTCAACAGATAGTCCAATGTATGTCAGCTGATGTTCAATGTGTGGAAGTGCAAGGTGATGCAGCTGGGTACGGGTAACCTGATGACAAAATACTGGCTTAATGGAATCTGTACTGCACATAAAGAAAGGGATCTAGGAGTCATCATCTCTGACACCCTTAAGCAATCTAGCCAATGCAACAGAGCTTATAGCAAAGCCAACAAAATTTTGGGATGTCTAGGGAGAGGCTTTGACAGTAGGAACAGGAAGGTGATCTTCCTATTCTACAGGTCCCTGGTGAGGCCCCATCTGGAATACTGTTTCCAGTTTTGGAGTCCTCACCTAATGAAGGACAGGGATAGACCAGAGGCTGTATAAAGAAGGGCAACCAGGATGATACAGACAGTTAGTGAGACTCCCTCTGGAGTACTGAATGCAATTCTGGAGACCCCATCTCCGCAAAGACATAGACGGAGTGGAGACTGTTCAGAGGAGGGCAACCAAAATGGTACAGGGTCTGCACCAGAAGACATACGAAGAGAGACTAAAGCAGCTTAATATGTTTACCCTTGAGGAAAGGAGGGAGAGGGGGGAAATGATAGAAACTTTCAAGTATCTTAAGGAATCAACAAAGTACAAGAGGTAGCATCTTTCAGAAGAAGAGATGTGCAAGAACAAGGGGCACAATTTGATGATGGGGACGTCTCAGAGGTAATGTTAGAAAGTATTTTTTAAAGAGAGGTTGTGGATGCATGGAACAGCCTTCCTGAGGAGATTGTGGAGTCAGGAACAGTGGGAGAATTCAAGAATGCATGGGACAGGCAAAAGGCAATTCTAGTGGGGGATAGGAGGAAGTAAGTTGTTGATTAACTAGAATCTGCAGCTTATCCATCAGGTAGGGATATGGACAGATTAGGTGGCCCAAGTGGTCCTTATCTGCCATCAAATTCTATGTTTCTATGCTTCCATGATACATGGGCTCCATAAGCTCTTGTATGAGGATCGCTTGAAGGCACTAGACGTACTCACTGGAAACTAGGAGAGAGAGAGGGAGGATATGATTGAAATATTCTACTTAGAACTCTTCAGCAGGATATCAGACTCAAGCACAAAGGGATATGAATGGAAACTGAGGTGGTCACTTCAAGAGAGAGAGTTAAGGAAACACTACTTTTCAGAACCATAGAACAGGTTGCCTGGTGAGATGGTTGGAGATAGGTCCATGGTGACGTTCAGACATGGATGGGACAGAGCAAGGGCTATCTTAGACTCCACAGGAGCTGGAAAGAGGAGAAAACTCAACAGGGTGTGCTAGGACCCGTGACCACTAAAGGTCTCAAAACCCACTGGGCTGACTTGATGGACCCTTTGTCTCCTTCTGCTATCTCTTTTTATGTCTCTGTGCTTCTAGGTTTCAAAACATGTAGCTATTGTACCTGATGGTGAGAATGCATTAAAAAGTTCACATAAATTTCACATACAATACCCTGGGTGTGTTATTAACTAAGCGAGTGACTTTGCAAGCAATCGCTATTGTTAAACTTTAGTTTTAAACATATGCCCATTTCCTATTGTTTCAGTGCATCAACTCTGCATCTAGCAAGAATGTTTCTTTCAAAATCCTGTTACTTTGTACTGTGGAGTTGATGAAACTGTTCTAAGTTAGTTTGGGCATACTGTAGTTTCTGTCCAACAGTCATCGTGTTCTTGTTGATAAAAAGTTGACATTTGTAGAACACGTTAATCTGTCAGTCTTCCTAAATGACCTTATTACTGCCTGCACCTCAGCGTCCATTCACATGTACGTTGATAAAACAGTCCTATTTGCCTATGGCCACTCCCCTTCTGACTTGATGACCAGGCTTCAGTGGGACTTTGACATTGTCCAGCTCTGGTTCCGTTCAAATCAGCTGGCACTTAACACCAAAAAAAAAGGTCTCTATGATCTTTGGTACAAGGCAAAAGCTCTCTACGATTGGTAGTCCCCCCTCCTTCTGCACCCTGGATGGGTCCACCATTGAGAATGTATATTATCCTTCAAGTGCCTCAGAGTCTGGCTTGACAACCACCTCGATTTCACTGAACACATTAATGCCATATGCAAAAAACTACATCTTAAGCTAGGAGCACTGTACTGCCACCGCGGCTATATCCTGTTCCCGGTCCACAGAGCTGTTGTACAGAATATGATCCTCCCTATATTCGACTATGGCAATATAGTCTACAGCACCGCTACTAAATCTACCCTTTCCAGACTGAATTCCCTCTTTCATTCCTTCTGTCACTGTGCTCTGGACTCTCCTCACCGTACTCGTAACTGTACTCTCTATATGTCCCTCTCTTTCATTCCTTTGAAGCCAGACACAAGGCAGACTGTTACTCATTTATTTCCAAGTACTGGTTTGGCTCCATCCCTTCTTACCTGTCTACTACCCCCTCCAAGTCCCCCCCCCAAAAGTTCTTTGCCATTTGCAGTTCCCACCTCTGCTCCTTTGCACTCCACCCAGGACTTCCTCAGCCAGCCAGGCTGCCTTCTTCTACTGCCTCCCTAAGCTCTGGAACTCCCTTCCTCTCCCAATCTGCTCTGCCCTTCCCCCTTCTCTCTATGCTCCCTACTGTGTAGCTTCTCCTCCCACACCTGTTACTGCAACTGAATCTCCCTTACTTCTGTCCTACTGACTTCCACACTCTCCGTCCCCTTCCTCTTTATCTGAACTCACTTTTGCCCACTCTCTCCCCTGCTCCTCCAACCCTATTCCCTCCTCCTAATCCCTTCCCTCTAGGATTTTCACTCTCTCTCCTACCTGTCTCACTATCCTTTTCTTCTGACCTTATCCTCTTTTTTGCTCCCATCGTAGCTTTCTCATGCTCTCCCCCCCGCCTTTCAACACTATTCAGCTACTACAAACCAGCCCTGTGGGTACATAAATCTATTTTATAAATACTGTATTTAACTGTGGTTGGGAATGGCCATAGTGTGTTTTCACACCTTGGCTTTGTTATTTATTTTTTGAATAGGGTACTTCATATATCCAATTACTGTACGTAGTTGTTTACAAAATTAACTATATTGTTTGTCTTGCTGTTATTCTACTCTGTTGTAAATTCAAGTGTACTCCCCTTTTCATTCCCCCAGGACACATCTGGAAATGAGTTATTATAAACTCAGTATGCCTTTCCTGGTGGAACTGCTTAAATAAATAAATAAAAAGACTAATTAAAAACTTGGTTCTTTGCACAGAGTGTCCTCCTGCAGGTCAAAAGTGTCTAGAACAAAATTGATAAGACAATTGTTAAGCCTGGTTTTTAGAGTATGGTAGTCTATAGGAATTCAAAAACAAGCTTTGAAAAAATTGATTGCATGTACAGTAACCTTGCAGGGTTTGCAAACACAAGTAAACTTGATGCACATCATTGTGGAATTTATTCAGCACTGAATTGGCTGAAACCAGAAAACAAGGGAGAGTGCAATTGGCTTATATGATGCTTTAAGTTGTTAAAATCAAAAACTGCTTATGCCTTAGGAAACTATACAACAACTGAAACTCTAAAAAATGATAGGTATCAGTTAAAAAACAAAGGACTGGACCCTGTCTTATAAACATGTGCATAATAATAAATGGGGATATGACATTACAGATGTGTGTGTCAAAATCTTGGAATTTGTTGTTCAGTGACATAAGAGCTAAGCATTCTCTCAGTGAATTTCAGACTTCTCTTATGAAAATATTTTATAAATCATGTGATTGCGACATATGACACCTTTAGTGTCACTATCATGTAATTTTTATTCATATGCCATATGTTTATCGTGTACTATTTATATTTTGCATTACATGTTAATTGTTGTCAAATGTTTGTTAATGTTTTTCATATTGTACAGGGCATTAGTTGAAAATAGGGGATGTTCCTGAATGATTTGTTCCTATAGGAACATACATACATTCATACAAATTTGCCAGCAGATACAGACTTTACCATCTATCGAGTCTGCGTGAGTGTGCAGCACCTAGTTTATTAAACTGCAGCTGCACCCCTCCTCCCCTTGGCCGCCCATCCTATTTATTGCCCCCATCTCTGAATGTTCTCCCCACCGCTTCCCCTCTGATTTGATCCTCCCCTTGACCCTGTCCCACCCCCTCTTGAAACTACCCACCATCCGCAGTGTTATCACTTCTTTTTTTTTTTTTATTGATTCTTTTTCTGCTCCAAGCTGCATGCCACCTGATATTTCTCGGCCCGGTTACGGCCACGGGCTTCCACTCCCCAGATCAGCCTCGGGGCCTCCGATACCCGTGGCTTGCCCCATGGTGGGGCTAGCACTCCCCACCATGCGCAGTCTTCAGACTAGGTTGGAGGCTGGCCTGGGGGAGCTAATCGAAGCCGTGGTGAGCTTCATGAATGGCAGCTGGCAGCTGGCTGTTTTTACTTCTTTTTTCCGGGGAGGCGGGGTCGTGCAATGACGCCTGTGTCCGGCCCGCCTCCTGTACATGCCAGTGCCAGTAGCTGTGTGACTCCTGGCCTCCGCCAGGGTCATCAATGGTCCAGACACTTCCTCACCCTCCCCCCCGGAGAAGGAGAGCAGTCTCTAGGACACTCTATCCTTCTCCCCTGGCCAACCCTCCAGCAACCTGGTCCGTTTCAAACCCAGGTTGCGGGTGCTCGCGTATATTAAATCAACCGCTGCGCCCGGCAGACCCAGCGGTGTTATCACTTCTTCTGGCAGTGCATTCCAATCTGCCACCACCCTTTCCATGAAATAATGCCTCCTCATCTCCCTCTTGAATCTTCCTCCTTAATTTCAGACTGCCCCCCGGTGTACCTCCCCACTTTTAATTTAAACAAACCCTCTGAATTTACTGTTCATGCCCTTTAGGTAATTGAAGGTCTCATTCATCTCCCCTCTCTCGCTTCCATCCTCCAGGGTATACATGTTGTGCTCCTGCAGTCTCTCCTCATATGTGTTGTCTTCCATTCCCTGGATCATCTTCATCTCTCTATGCTGGACTCTCCCTAGTAGTTTGGTGTCCCGTTTCAAATAGGGGCACCAAAACTGCATATAGCACTCCAAGTGTGGTCTCACCAGGGACCTGTACAGGGGCAGAATGACTTCCTCCTTCCTAGAGGTGATTCTCCTGGCAATGCATTCCAGCATTTTATTCGCTTTTGCAGCTGCTTTCTTACACTGCGCTGAGTGATTTATGTCCCCTGTTACCAGTACCCCCAGATCTTTCTCCTTAACTGAAGTGGATAACAACACTCCCTCCAACCAGTAGCTGTTCCCGGGGTGTTTAGCCCCCAAGTGCAAGTCTTCACACTTTTTTGCATTGAACCCCAGTTGCCACATATCTGATTTGCACTCAAGTCTCGCCAGGTCCTCTAGTAGTGCTTTATCCCCTTCCTCACTATCCACCTCTGTGCAAAGCTTGGCGTCATCTGCAAAGAGGTTGATGTTACTCCTTATCCCACTTGATATATATGCAATAAAGATGCTAAATAGTATTTGTCCAAGCACGGGGCCCAGTGGGACCCTGCTGGTTACATCCCTGGGTGCTGATAGCTCTCCCCCAACTACCACCTTCTGCTGCCTGTCTTGCAACCAGCTCTTAAACCATCCAGCCAGTTTTTTCCCTGCTCCTATGCTGCTCAACATGCTGATCAGCCTTCCATTAGGCACCGAGTCAAAGGCCTTGCTGAAGTCCGGGTAAAGGGCATCCACCGCATGGCTCCTATCCAGTGACCATGTCACCCAGTCAAAAAAGTGAGCTAGGTTTGTCTGACATGATCTGCCAGATGCAAACCCACGTTGCCTCTTGTCCTAGAGACCATTCCCCTCCAGAAGACTTAGCAGCCTTACCTTAAGGATAGTCTCCATTAGCTTTGCCACAATGGCTGTAGGACTCACTGGTCTGTTGTTCCCTGATTCGTCCCTGGGCCTACTCTTCAGGAGGGGCACCATGTTTGCCAACCTCCAGTCCCTGGATATGCATCCAGTACTCAGGGAAGTGTTGAACAAGTCCAGCAGTGGTCCCACCAGGACCTCTGCCAACTCCTTCAGGACCCTTGGATACAGTCCAATAGGTCTTAGCACCTTATCCACCTGTAGGGACCTATGGCCTTCCAATACTCTGTCCACTGGGATCTCTACATCCATTACCTCCTCTCCTCCTGATCCCACCGCACCTTTCCTCTGGGGCATAGGCCCAGCCCTTTTCCTAGTAAACACCAAACAGAAGTACTCATTTAGTACTTTTGCCTGCTCTGTCACTTATCTGCCCTCTCTCCTTCTTTCCTAATCCTTATAATCTAATCCTTACAATTTCTCTTCTCCCTTATATACCTGAAGAAATCCTTTTCCCTATCTCTGATCCCCCTGTGCCAGCCTTAGCTCTCTTTAAGCCTTGGCTGCCCTCACTACTCTGCTCAGCTCTCTGATTTCTTCATGTATTCCTCCCTGTCCTCATCACAGTTAGATCTCTTGTACTTCAAAAAGGCAGCTCTCTTTTCCCTCATCCTCTACACTACCTCTTTACTTAACCAGCTTATTTTTTTTTTATTCAGGCTTTTTTGCTTTGGCACTTTGTTTAAGAGGTAGTGGCCTCTGTCAGATCCAGCTTTAAGATGGTCCATTTCTGTTAGTCATCCATATTCGGTCTGATGTTAGTCAGGTGCCCTTCTAAAATGATTCCCATCCTGTCAAAGTCTGCCCTTTTAAAGTCCACAACTTTTGTTTTTGTACTGGCTCCTTCCCTAGATTGAGGGAGAACCACGCTGAGGGAGAACCACACTGTGCGGTAGTCATTTCCTGCTAGGGGGTCTTCCATCCCTATGCCCTGGACTTGTTTTCCATCTGCCAGCACCAGGTCCAGAATGTTCCTCTCCCTGGTTGGCTCTTTTCACTTTCTGCATAAGGAAAACATCCTGGAAGGCCTTCAGGAAGACCTGCTCTCTGGCACTTGAGGTAGTTGGGGTGCTGCAATCCACCCCTGAAAGATTGAAGTCCCCAACCACCACAGTGTTGCCTTTCCTGCTAAGCTTCCTTATTTGCTCCTCCAGCTCCCTGTCAGCCTCTTCACTTATCTGTCTTACTATCTCTATGCCATCTTTGTGCAAGACATATGTTGGTCCTATAAAAACAATCAAATTATCCAGCTGATCCTGTTTTCCTAGGACCAATATGGCAACAACCTCTTCTTTAATGAGGCCACCACTAGTGTCTTTAACCACAAATCCAATACATGCAAATGCATTGCATTAATTAGAAACTGCTGTTAAGCAAGGCTACATTTGATTCACAAATAACATTTTTTTTTACATTAATTAGAAACTGCTGGTAATCAAGGTTGTATTTGAGTCACAAATAACATTCTGTGGTCTCAAATTGTGGCATGAACCTGCATATTTTATGCATTAAATGGAAAAGTAGATTTTATTAGGAAAACAAATTTAAAATTTTCTGAATTTTGGTTCGTCCTTAGATTATTTCATGATAATTTAAGTTATTTTTGTTTTTCTGTACCATAATCCTATACCTTTAATTGCATAGCACAGATTTTACACTCCCATCAAGTAACTCTAATCTTATTTATTTTCGTCACAAGAAAATATGAATGTGGTTTCTAGCCCTAATGGTTTGAAAATGAGCCAGATTTAAAGAATTTGGGCTGGATATTCAAACTGCGCCATTCATAGGTGCAAGCCCTTGCGCTGCGCAAAATAGTTGCGAAGGGGCGTGTCTGGGGCGATATTCAAAGGAGTTACGCCATTGAGCAACTCCTTTGAATATCACCCCCCAGCCACGGCCACTGTGCATGACGCAGTGGAACTTGCGCCACCGCAAGTTAACAGAGTGGAGCATTGAACTTGCGGTGGCGCAAATACCATTGCGCCATGCGCAAATTCCCGATATTCAAAAGGTGACATGCAAATGGGGCATAATTCATGCAAGGCGCAGGGGGGGCCATTTGCATCTGATTATGGCCCCATTTGCATGCCATTAGCATGTAGGTGCACCGATCCCCGAGGACTTGCACCTGGCACCCTGCCAGGCAGCAGCCGTCATGGACCGACACCCCCTGCAGCCCGATCGCAGGCAAAACAGTGTAGAATCCCCACCACCACCCCCCAGTGGCCTGATCGCGGGCATAGTGTACTCCCCCCCACCAGCCCAATCACGGGCAGCAATGTGGCCTCCCCAACGTATCCCTGGTGGTCCAGTGCACCGAAATGCCCGATCGCGGGCAGTAAGTTTAATAAACCCCCCCTCCTGCAGTCATCCCTGGTGGTCCAGTGGACTGAAATGCCCTCGCGGGCAGTAAGTTTAATAAATCCCCCTCTGAACATAGCCCTGGTGGCTAGTGTCTCCCCACCCACCCACCCACAGCCCACCACCCCATTCCCCGGCGGCGGCGGGCGGCAGCATCCACCGCCTGCCGCCCGCCACCTGCTGACTGACTGCCGGTAGGGCTGCGCCCATTGGTGCAGAGCAGAGCCAATGGGCGTGCAGCTCATCATCATTTGACAGTCCAGATTTGTGAATGAATCATTCTCAAAGCTGGACTGTCATGTCTGTATGAGGCTGCACACCATTGGCTTTGCTCTGCACAATGGTGCAGCTACCGGGAGTCAGTCGGCTGGCGATGAGGCGGCAGGGTGGGATGCTGACGCCCACCAGCTGCCAGGGGCGTGGTGGTGGGCTTCAGGGGTGGGTGGTGGGGGACACTCAGCCACCAGGGTTATGTTCGGAGGGGGTTCATTAAACTTACTGCCTGCGACTGGGCATTTCGGTCCACTGGACCACCAGGGATGACTACGGGGAGGAGGGGATTATTATACACTGCCCATGATCGGGTCTTTCGTCCATTGGACCACCAGGGACATTCGGGGCCACATTGCTGCCAGCGATCGGGCTGGTGGAGGAGTACACTATGCCCGATCGGGCCAGTAGGGGTGGTGGTGGGGATTTACAGTCGGCTGCCAGCGATCGGGCTGCGAGAGGCACAGGGGTGGGTTGGGGGCCAGCCACAGGTGGCAGCTGCTGTGTTGCGCCCTGCAATGCAGCAGCTCACCTGTTGTTGGCCCTCAACTTAAGCCTTTTTTTTTTGGCTCAAAGTTGTGCAGGCGCAGGTTGGGGGTTGAGCCTGCACAACTCTGCACAGCCCGGCTGAATATCGGGCTGTGCAGTTTATGCATGGTACCTCCCCCACCAGTTCAGCATGCATTCATTTGCATTGCGCTGTTGCTCAGCCTGTTTTCAGTGGCGCAACTGCCTCCTGTTGAATATCGCAGAATGGCGTAATTTCGGACTTGCGCATGGCACAACCCTTTTGAATATCCGGCCCTTTATGTTTAGAAAGGATTAACTTTAGAAGTGGTGAAGCTAGGACATTTTTTTGTTTACATACAATCTTGGGGTCAAATTAACATAAATAAGTCCTTCCAATACTGTTTTTCTATATCGATTCATATCCATGTACTTCAATATACTGTACATTACATTATAGTTGAAAGTGTAGTAATATTTATTGATGTATATAGATATAGTATTTATCAATATGCTGTACGGAAACTGTATTAACAGATCAATTTCCTAGTACCAGGATTCTAAACTTTTGTTTTAAAAAACTAAGTTCATAGCCCTAATGGTGCCAAAATGAACCACTTCAAATGACCATGTTTCAAAAGAGTTAACTTTGGAACCATTAGAGCTAGAAACTTTTTTTTTTTTTATTTGGAGTCTTGTCACCATGAATAATTCCATTTGATACCATTTTTATGTATCATATTCATGGCATGAAACTATGGTAACTCATCAGTTAAGAGTTTTAAACCAACAGAGTAAAAACATCAAATTTTAGGACTTTTTGAACCCTTTCTCCCCTTCCCCATGCACCGTCCCTCATGAACTCCACTCAACTGAAAACAAAAGCACTTTCCAGATACCATTCCTGAAGGGCCCTGCACAAACTAAGTTTATATTTTTAGTTTTTACGGCTGCAGGGCAGAGCCTGCGGATATCTTGCTATCAGAAAAGTAGCTCACCTCACCGGGTCTGACCAAACAGTAATTTTGGAGTTACAGCACTGTCTATCCACCAGTTGACTGTAACATTCCACTGTTTCTGTTCAGTAGACCAATTCCAACATTATTTCTTCTCTCGTCTTGCTCTGGGCTAACTTGTAGTTTAGCCAGCAGAAAGGGGAAAGAGCTGAACGCAGGCTATAAATGGACAAATTCTGAAGAGTTGTAAAACTGCTGCATTCCTTTCTGTATATTTAAACCATTAATTGTTTAGCATAGTTCTCAGATTAATTGATTAGCACAGTGCCTCCTCAGATTACTTTTTTTTTGGGGGGGGGGGGCGTTATAGCTGTACTGTGAATAAACACAGCTCCATGCCCAAGCATGCTTATCTGACTGTGTTCCTTGATCAGCTCTGCGCGTGTGTGTGTGTGTGTGCACGTGTGCGTGTGTGTGTGCGGACGCACATGCACCTCAAGCAGCTGTGTGTGCTGGGGGTTCATTTATGTTTACTCTTTCAGGACCCGTTAGTAATTCCTTTCTGTATATTTAAGCCATTAATTGGTTAGCATAGTCCTCATAATAACTGATTAGTACAGTGCCTTCTCAGATTACTTTTGGGGTTTTATAGTTGTACTGTTAATAAACACAGCTCCACACTATAGCATGCCTAGCTGACTGCATTCCTTGAGCAGGTGTGTGTGGGTAAGTGTGTCTGTGTGTGTATGTGTGCGCACACACCTCGAGCTAGAGGGTTCGTTTATGTTAACCCTTTCAGGAACTGTTAGTGGCATTCTACTAGGATGGTTTCAAACTTGAATTATTTTCATAACTATTCACAAGTATTCTTTTGGGGAAGTGAGAGGGTAAGGAACCAAACTGCACTATACAGGGAAATGCTGAAAACTGAATTTCCTAGCCTTTTTAAATGTTAACATTTTCTACTGTGTGGCTGTTAATTTGATGCTATAAATACCAAGAATGCAGTTGGTAAATTGGAAATATTTACAAGGTGGAACTCTCATGACTTTATTCTGTGCATTTTTTTTCTGGTACTGGCCCAGGCCCTGTAACATGAAGTAAATGCTTTTTCTTTGTATAAAAAAGGACATTTTAAATTGGCATTCAGTACTGAATGAAATCTGCTTTCTGGTTCTCAGAATGATGATCGCACTCTGACTACATTCATGGATAAAGATTTCTGGAAGGGGGCCTCCACCTTAGGGGACACATCGCCCTGAACCCCTCTCAGCAATTTATAGGAATATTGTCAACATAAAGGCCTGAATCCACTCCTGGTCTAACATTTTGTCACTCAAAAATGCAGGTCAAATCATCCCCACAAGTTTGCTGTCTACACATTTCTTTTTTATATGCCATGTTGCAAATGATTACCCCAGAATGAATAAAGTGGTATAAAACAACAACAACAAAAAAAAAAAACAAGGTTGCAAATTGTAAGGAGTATCGTTGGCTATATGTCATTACTGTGTAGATGATGTCTGGATCATTCAAAAAATTAAAAAAAAATAAGTAAATAAATAAAATCCCATATTGTTGTTAACTCAACATTGGTATATAGCTGGGTACCATCATAATACAGTAACTTCATACAGTATGTAATTGTCATGGTGTCAGCACTTAATGGGTAATATATTGCTTCACATGTGTTCCCCTTGATTTTTTTCTCCCTTGCTCAATGCATATATTATTGTTCATTTGATTATCGTGTCTGTGTAGCATGCGTAGCATAGTAGAACATAAATTAAGTGTGCCACACAGTTTACAGTATCAACATTGCATATATTAATAATTTTACACTGTATTCATTTGAATCACATAACCTGTTATACATAGAAACATATAGACTGATGGTAAACAATGACTGCTGGGCCCATCTAGTCTGCCCAGTGTTAACTATGATCGTTTTTGCTGCAGACCCTACTTGATCTACAGCACTGTCTTTTCCATCCCCTTCCTTCCTCCTAGGATTCCTTTGTGCCTACCCCTGGCATTTTTGAAACCTACCACTGGTTTCACCCCCACTGCCTCCCATGGAAGGATGCTCCAGGAATCCACTATAGTTTCTGTGAAGAAGTACTTCCTCACATCTCTCCTGAATCTACCTCCTTCCAGCTTCATATCATGACCCCTTGTTCTGCAATGCCCTTTTCTCTGAAACATATCTCCCTCCTATACCTTTTTAACCCCCCTCTGAGGTATTTAAAGGTCTCCATCATATCCCTACTCTTCCTCCTCTCCTCCAAGGTGTACATATAAAATTCTTTCAGTCTCTCTTCATAGGGCCTCTGATACAGACCTTGCACCATTTTGACTACCCTCAGCTCTCTTCTTGTCACTTTCTCCTTTTCCCTAACTGTTCCCCCTTCTTCACCTTTCTCCTTTGACTGCTTCTCCCCCTTCCTCCTTTGCTAACCTCCTCCTTCCTTGAATAACTTACATCCTGGTGGGACTTTCTCCCCTCAGGATCTCCCTACTTTCCATCTCAGCCTGTGGTGGCCCAGTTTCTGCCTCCCCTATTTCTTCCATCACCCCCCTCAGCTACTTTAAATGGCCATGAAAGTAACATTTAAACCATCCACTGAGGACTATGTTCTGTCCTACATGGAAGCAGGCCATCACATCAGTATAGGCTCTTATCCTTCCAGGCTGGATCAGAGCAGCCCTACCTCTCCTCTCTGCACCATTCCTTCTACCATTACTTGAAGGCCTTGGTGAGGAGCTCTCTCTCCTTCTCCATTTAGTACAAGACATACTCACTGCTCACATTTTAAACACTTGGGAAACACAGGATCAACCAGATAAATGCTCTAACTTAACCAAAAATGAAATTTACACATGGGGCTGACTACTGTAGTTCATCTTTACTTTTGAGCCCATGAAACACCCTTATGAAGTTAATGTATAAGCAGCCATAATGGCTCTGACCAAAGTTTGTTTAAAAAGTGGCAACTTGCTTTGCAATGACCCTTTGGGCCCAGCACAAAGCAGGATCTTCAAGGCCCTTTGGGCTGTTTACAAAGCAAGAACTGAGTCCTAACTTGCATCACACAGTTCCATTTAGCTGTAACTGCCAACTTGCTAATGCCTTACTGACTTTGCACAAGGCTGAGCCCTATGTGAACCAGGAACTGCATCTAACTTCCTTCACACAGGGCCCCAAGTCTATGGAGCCTTAGGCCCATTAGTCCTGTATTAAACGGGACCTGACTACTAACATTTAATACAGACCCTAAACCAAAACAAAAACAGAAGTCCCTGTTACTTCATGTGAAGTAATTGAGCTCTATACCAAACGTATCAAAGTCTAACATTTCATAGGGCCCAAGCGGGACTCACAGGGCCTTTCAGGCCCTCTGTAAAACAGGACCTAACTTCAAACTTGCTTCACACATGGCTCTCAGGTTTGGGATCTGGATTATACTTTGGCATTCAATTCAGTGTAGTTCATGGGGGTTGTGAGGGTTAAAAAAAATCCCTAACATCAGATTTACCTACTTTGCTCATCAAAAACCCTAATGGTGCATTAACTCAGCTTTTTCCATGTGTTTCCTGTCTTTTTAGATTGCCATAGTACCGTGGTGGATGTATCTAAGTCTGTTTCTGATGCCAGGTTACCAGTGGTAGCACTATGTCTATGCTACTGGACCAGCTACTGTATATCCTGTTATTTTAATAACATGTCCTGACATGTATTAACACGTAAATTGTATTGATATGATCTATTTTTGTTGATCAGACTCCAAGCTTTCATTAAAAGAAATACATTTCTAAACCTAACAGATCAAAAGTGATAGCCTTCAAAATACACGTCTCTGTCCTTGTGCTGGTTGCAGGGCTGTAGGACCACTAGGATCTACTGATGCTCTGCAATAGGCAGGAAACCAAAGCTGTAGCCTTGGAGACATCAGCTCCTTCCACTGGTCTACTTCCTGCCTCCCTTCAAGCAAGCTTCTTGCAGCAGTACTCTTTCTCTAAGGGACAGAGCTGAAGATTTCAATCTACTATTTTTTTAATTTTTTGGGACATCTTTACAGTGCACTTCTACTGGGCTTTTGCTCTCAGTGCCTGACAGGGTAGTTAAGCCTTGATTGGATCTTCAGGCATTTTAGCTGGAACCCTTCCAGCCAGGCCTTACAGATGTGGACTTGCATGCCCATCTGTCTGGCACCCCCTCCACATCCAGGAGAGCTTCTTAATTAAGGACTGCAGAGACAATGACAAGAGCAAAAGCACTCCTGCCGGAGAACCAGTACTCCTCATTGAGCATCTGCACCAGTCCTACAGCTTTCACTGACCGGAGGACGTCCTGCAGTGCTGCCTGACTCTTAAGCCACTTATGAAGCCAGCTGGAATGATGATCAGATGGACTTCTTACTTCAGTAACAGTTCTCTATTTTTTTCTCATTCTCCTGACTGGTGCACCTGAGGAAAGCAGTGAGTACCGGCCTCAGGGCAGAGCTGGGCAGGGGAATAAGTGATAATTGAATTACTGAGCAGTCAGAGTGGACTGAGCACAGGAAATTCATGCTGGCAGCCATTTTTAACAGCACACTTGTGTGATATTGCCACATTTTCCCCCACTGCATGGTGAGTCACTACGGGCTCATGAGGGGCATTTGCAACAGTTTAGGTCTCTCCAGGGGTATTTGTATAGTACTGAGACTATGAGGCTGTTCCATGTAGCAGATTTCACTGATTCCAAAACAGGGTGACTGTGGTAGCAGAGTTTTGTCTAGGGCTGTGTGAAGTACCTGGAGCCCCTCCTATATGTTAAAAAAGCTCTCCACTGGATTTTTAATATTTCTGCCCGCTACTCACTTCCCGTGTTGCTTGCATCTGATGGTCTGAAGCTTAACAGTAGCGTTTTGCTGGCCTCAGCAGGTGCCCTATTACATTTACAAGGGACCCTCCTTTGCCTGCTCGAATTCTCTCTGATACAGCTTTCAGTCAGTGCCCCAGTGTTTTCCAGCAATCCTTGTCAGGGCTGTCTGCCATATTAGATGAGAATGTCTTCAGAAAAGTCTTCCTGCAAGCCCTCAGACAAATCCTTCAGGGGCAGAAAATGTACCAAATGTTAATTCTCTCTATTACCCACTTTTGCTGGGTCTCTATGTTTAAAATGTGAGACCATAGTCACTTTGGGCTCTGCCCCCATAGAGGAGAATGCTGCCTCATAATCTCATCCCCAGGAAGTACACCTGCAACCCCTCCCCCACAACTGGCTCCAGACTTAATAGCAAAATTAAACAGAGCCTTTGCATTGGACCCAGTCTGCTTTGATTTGCAGTCCCCTGCATCCCCGCAGACCCATATCCACAAGAAAGCCACTCAAAAACTAACTTCATCCCCCTCCTCTGACAAGGAGGACTATCAGGAACATCACCACATCAATAAAAAGAAACATGCTGCCTCTCTTCACTCCTGGGACAAAGTTGATGAGAACTCCAGTCATCACAAAGAAAGAAGCTCTGTGTCAGGTCACCTTCTTTATCAGACTCCAGTTCTTCTTCTACCAAGGAGGTGGAGAGCCATAGCAGTTCCTCTGAAGCAGAGTCGGAGTCTGCAAGGCACTTTGATATGGATGACCTGGACCTTTTCATTAAAAATGTAATAGTGGAAATACACCTAGAACTCACACCTTCCACATCCAAACAATACAAACCATCTTTCAGGCTATCAAAATTGACTAAGCCATCAGATTAATTCCCTATTCCACTGGCAATTGAGAGATCTACTCACAGAAGAGTGGCAAGACCTGGAGACAATGTACCCTGTCCCACACAGGGTCAGCAAGCTATTGAAGTTTGTTAAAAAACAATCAGAAACATGGCGAATCTTCCCAGGATCTACCCTATGATTTCGTCCCTTATCAAGAAGATGATAATTCTGGCAGATGGCAGGGCCAAACTCAGGGACACTGTTGATTGCAAGGTGGAATCTTCCTTGAAGAAGGCCATCCAAGCTTTGGTGGCTTCCTTGTAGGCAGTAACAGTGAATCTGTTCTTAGCCAGGACAGCTCTCCCCGGGCCACAGAATTGGCTCTTCAGCTAGCAGAGGATTCTGAGAAGAATAAAGTTATGATCCAGCAACTACAGTGCATGGGCCTTGCCTTTGCTTACTCAGCCAATGTTTCGGAGAACACGGTTCACAGTACCATGGGCACTGTATTCTACTAGACATCTTCGAGACACAACATCTGGTTATGTGCCTGGCAGGCAGACACCTTTTCAAAAGTTCACTTTGTCAATGCTGCATATGAAGGCATCCTTCTGTTTGGTTCCGCCCTCAAAGTGGCAGTCAAGGAATCGGGAGAAACAGTTAAGGTCCATAAGCAGCAATCAAAATCTAGAGACAAATCATGGTTTGGAACATCCAGGAGACCTTTTCATGGGCACTTGTCTTACAACAGAAACCAGAATAGTAGGTTCTCTAACAAATGGGCCAGGTTTACCTCTTGTAACCGGCGCAGCAACAGAGATGGAGGAAGCGGCAACCATGACTCTGGAAATTCCAATAAGAAGTTTTCACAATGTGACAGTCTGGGCCCATCCCCACAACAAAGGCAGACTTTCCAGTTTCTTCAGGGAATAGGTCCATACCACAACAGACAGATGGATCCAGGACATTATCAACAAGGGGTACCTAATTAAATTTGACTCCAAACTACCACTTCCTTGTGTCATTCCCTCTCCACTATTAACCAACCCTACCAAGCGACAGGCAATGCTTCAAGTGTTAACAGACTTTCTTCAGGAAGTGACCATAGAACCAGTACCTCTCCAAAAGCTCAACAAGGGTGTATACTCCCTCTTCTTCAACGTCTTGAAATGCACGGGGGGGGGGGTTTAAGCCAGTGTTAAACTTCAAATTTCTGAGCCATTTTCTCCACAGTAGATCTTTCAAGATGGATACACTATCATCCATCATCAGAGAAGTCCACCAAGAGGACTTCCTCACCTCCATTGATGTACAGGAAGCCTACTTACACATTGCCATCTGAGACTCTCACTGACAATATCTCAGGATCAAGATTCAGGACAGCCACTTTCCATTCAAAACCCTTCCATTTGAGCTTTTTTCTGCCCAGAGTCCTTTCCAAAGTCCTAGTGGCAGTAATTGCACACCTGCGCAATCAGGGGATCCAACTTTTTCCACATCCGGATGACATCCTGATACAAGCACCTTGATGCAAACTGGCCTTGCAAGTGATGACAGAGGTTGTTCACTGCCCTCACACACACAGCTTTGTCATCAATTGGCAAAAGAGCTCCCTGTTTCCAGCACAGACGGTGTATGATTTGGGGGTAGTCTTTACAGCTTCTGCAAAATTCCAGCAATAACAATGTCTTCTTCAGAAATTCCAACATGCTACTCAATTTCTAGCCCAGGTGTTCATGCAACTCATAGGGATGATAGTTTCCCTGGTGGATACAGTTCCTTGGGCCTTAATTCACATGCACCCTACTGAGGCAACCCTTCTCAAACAGTGGTCTTCTCAGAGAGACAGCAGGAATCACAAAGTGGCAATTTTACAACAGATGAAGGACAACCTCCTTTGGTGGACAGTGAAGTTGAACCTAATAAAAGGTCGCAAACTAGACCTTCCAAACTAGGTACAGATCATCACCCATGCCAGCCTGAATGGCTGGGGTGCTCATAAGTCATCTCTCCATTTAAGGCAAGTGGACCTTTATGGCATCCTGCCTCTGCATCAATGTGCTTGAAATGCGAGCAGTCCACCTGGTGCTCTGAAGATTCAGAAACACTGTTCACAAACAAGATGTCCTGATCCTCACAGACAACAGGTCTATGGCATACATCAACCACCAAGGGGACTCAAGAGGCACACATATACTGAAGAAGACTGCTCTTACTACTTTGGGCTGAACATCATCTTTCCATTCTGGCTGCTGCATACATCCTGGGTCAGGACAACATAAGGGAAGATTGGCTCAGCCACAAGGACATTCTGCTGAGTGAATGGTAACTGAAGGACAGTGCCTTTCTGCTCCTTACCCACTGGTGAGGACTTCCCCAGGTGGATCTCTTTGCCCCAAATGAAACACCAAGGTTCTGTGGTTTTATTCCCTTGCAAGGGACAAGCAAGCAGTGCCACATGATGCTTTCTCTTATTACTTGGGTCACTACGATCTGTATGCTTTCTCTCACATTCCCATTCTGTTTGGAGTACTGCACAAAGAAGTAAGCAGAGTTGATCCTCGTATGCCCATGCTGGCCCCATCGACCGTGGTTCCCCATCTAGTCCACACGGCATGGGATCCACTATTCACATTTCAATTCAGTCGAGATCTTCTTCACCAAGATCCCATAATGCATCTGAATCTCCAGAATCTGTCCCTCTTGGCTTGGAGATTGAGCAGGAATCTCTCAAAGACCTAGGATTTTCAACAGAGGTGATTGTAATGATGATACACTCTAGGTATCTGTCTTCCTCAAAGATGTACTACAGAATTTGGTGTACGTTTTTATCCTTGCTCTGCTCCAAGCAGATGGCTGATCATACAGTTTCCTTTCCAATCCTTCTTCAGTTCCTTAAGGAATATTTCAACATGGGTTTTCAACCAGCAACATTGAGGGTTCGGGTCTCTGCGTTGGTTGTACTGCTTCTGATGGAAATCGGGGAGCCAGTGGGGTCACATCCTCACATCAGATGCTTCTTATGGGCAGCTACTTTGCAGTGCCCACCAGTAAAGTTTATTGTACCTCCATGGTGCCTCAGTCTAGTTCTCAAGGCCCTTACCAGAGCACTTTTTGAACCTCTGAGAGAGGCATTACTTCTCCATCTCTCAGTGAAGGTCATCTTCCTCATTGCTATCACTTCAGCCAGAAGAATCAGTGAGCTTGGAGTGTTCTCTTCCAGGGAGCCTTATACAGTTTTTCACCAGGATTCAGTAGTACTATGGATGGACCCAGGCTTCTTACTGAAGGTCATGTCTGCCTTCCACTGTAATCAGGAACTGATCCTGCATTCCTTCTGTCCTAAGTGAGGGAGTGACAAGGAAAGAGACTGGTATACTCTGGATCCCAGAGGGGCCATAAAACTGTACCTCAAATGGACTGTGCCACTGTGCAAGACTTCCAGCCTTCTGGTCCTCACAGCAGGCCCAAATCTGGGCACAAAGGCTTTGAAAGACTATCTCCAGTTTGATCTAACCAGTTGTCATTCTATCCTACAGTCAATCTGGGGTTCCCCTCCTGGGTCCAGTGAAAGCTCACTTCACTAGGTCCATGGCTACTTCATGGACGGAACTTAGGGATGTATCGCCAGCTGACATTTTTAGAGCTGCTCTTTGGCCCTCTCTGCACAAATTTACAAAGTTTACAAGCTTGATGTTGCTGTGTCAGCAGCAGCTTATTTCAACCATAGGGTACTACAGGCTATTGTGGACATGTAACATTCTTTATACAGTCTTCCCACCTTGGGGTACACTTGTCTTACTGCAATTGTCCTAGAGTTCTGCAGCCAGAACAAGGAGAGAGAAATTGAAATTTAGGTGCCTGTAAATGTTCTTTCTCTGAATGCGGGTTGCAGGGCTAATTCCCTCCCACAAATGTGCAGAGTTGGCTTGTTAGCCTCCAGTTAGTTCGTGAAAATGCTCTCAAATGTTTTTGTTTCAAGTATTCATTATAGGAGAACTGTCTGGTTTGGTCATCAGACTGTTCTACTTGCTTTGGAATTGACTGGCACAATGCTTGGTAGGAGGAGCTGATGTCCTCAAGGCTGCAGCTTTTGTTTCCTCCTATTACAGAGCATTAAAAGGAGATCCCAGTAATCCTAGAGCCCTGTGACCAGCACTCAGAGAAAGAACATTTACAGTACCTACATTTCAATTTTCAAGCATTATAAAAAATTGAAGCATTATAAAATATTATAAAAAGCATTTTTGGAAATGGACAGGAGATGTTAATGGTTGTTCTGTTTAAGAATAACACATTCTTTTCTATTTTAATTGAAATTACTACATGGGATACTTTCTCTTTACTTCAGGTACATGGATGTGGGGAGAGGGGAGAGGTGAAAGGTGAGTGGCATGATAGCTAAGAGGACAGGAGAAGGTGGGTGTTAAGATAATACAGTAAGTAATGACCACCTTCCCTGGGTCACTGTGGAACTCATCTTCTGTTGTTGGGCCCAAGATTCTGACTGGTATCTCTTAAAGTAGTTTTAGTCCCATGAGGAACTGTTGTTCTAAATGAAGCTAATAAAACCCTACACAAAAGCCACCATGGATGCCAAATCTAGCTTTATTGCATCTAACCTTCAGAAAAATCTTTTTTTTTGTAATTTTTATTTTCTCTTTATGCCTCCTTCTCACCTTGGATGCTGCTCTCTTCTGAGGATCCAATGCTTGTTCTGCCCTCCCCGGTAACTCTTGGGGAGCCACCAGGATTGACCCCATGCTGTCTCGGCCGAGGGGTACCCCAGGACTTTTCTCCCTCCAGTCCATTAGCGTGTGTGTTAGTCAGTCTGAGAGGTATCCCATGGGAGCCGGGTTACAGTGTCTGGGAGCTAGATCCATGTCTATGCCAGCATCCAATGGTCCATTTTCCTTGTTTCTGGTGTCATCCCCATGGGCGTCGACATGGACGGGGATCCTGGGGCAGAGCACATCATGATGCGCTGATGCTCCGACTCCCGGTCAACGTCCTTCCCTCCCTTACAGACTGTCCTGCTGCACCCGCCACCTTTGGTCACCCAGGTGGTGGTAGAGTAGTGGATCAGGCAACCCACCCTCCCCCAGAGAAGGAGAGCAGCCTATCAGTGCTGAATCCTCCTCTCCTGGCCGACACTCCAGCCACCCGAGTCCATTCCCGAACCCGGGTCACTGGTGCCATGAGCGATAACCCTACTACTGCACTGGTGAGCTGACCAGAAAAATCTTAAATCCTCAGCAATGTTTTGGAAGACAGTTCATTACTTTTGTGACACCCCTTCCAGTGGACTACTCCTGTCCTTCTTGATGGTAGCATCATCAACACTAACCCTTTACAAGTTGCCTCCTGTTTTAACAACTTCTGCACAACTTGTGTGATCTCATTTCTTCCTCAGACCACTGTGCCTAACTTATCTCACCCATCCCTCCTCCTACCCCTCACCTACACGTCTGTTCTCTTTCTCTCCTATCACCACTCACAAGACTATGGGTGGTGTTATATTCTTGACCCTTAATAGAAGGGTCTTATATCCCTTAACCTCTCAAGTGGTCATTGCCCTGATGGGTTTTATCTCAAACTCCTGCACCTAGTGGCTCTTGCTATTGCTCCTCTTCATCCCTATCTCCTTGACCTCTCTTTCAACCTGAGTGCGGGCCCTTAGGATTGAAAACAGGCCAATGTTCTACCCTTCTGTGAAGGGGATGATTCCTACTGATCTGGCAATTATTTTCCTAGCTACCTTCTCCCTCTTTTTGCTAAACTCCCCCAAAAATGTTACTCTTAGCTCTTTGTATTCATACACTCCATAACCTTTCTCTCCACTTTCCAATATAATTCCTAGAAATCCCATTCCACTGTCTCCATCCTCCTCTGTGTAACTGATCACTGTTACCATTTTCATTGACCTCACTAAGGCCTTTGATATGGCAGCTCACCGAGTCCTCTTGGACAAGCTGAGGGGAGATGGACTATCTACACCATTGGTTAAATGATTCTACTTCTAACTCACTGGCCAATAACAGACAGTTTAGGTTGGTGATGCCTTGTCCTCCCTCACCATCTTATCTGGTGTTCCCCAGACTTCATCTTGGGTCCCATTCTCTTCTCCATTTTCCTAAAGTGATCTATCCACTGTTTATGCTGACTCGCTCATTAATATGTACACTGATAACATGATATACTGTTTGCCATGGCTGCCTAGGTCACTATTCTGGAAATGTTGCTTCTACGTGACATCAGCAATATCCAGCACTGGTTCCAGTTACATCAGCTGATGGCTAATGTTGAAAAGACTGTGTCTATGATCTTTGTCACATGACAAAAGCTTGCAAGGCTCCCATCCCCGTCATCTTCATAATCTTTTGTGGTACTCAACTTGAAGAGGTGCCTTATTTCAAATACTGTACCTTGCTGTGTGGCTAGACAGACGTCTGGACTTCTCTTCCCATAGTGTTACCATCTGCAAAAAACTGTGCCCAAATTGCAACAAGTCTTGCTTACCTCTCACAGTCTGGCAAGAGATCCTCCTTAAAAATGATCCTTCTGGTGTTTCACTACAAAGATGTGGTCTGGTGTGCTGCCCCCCCCCCCAATTGTTCTCTGATAAAACTGGACATTTCTTTTCATTCTTTCTGTTGCTTCACTTCCATCTCTCCTCTTCTCACTCATCATTGCCTCTACCTTGGCCCCTCCCTCCATCAGCTCAGTTCCCATTGTTACTTATATTTGGCTTCTTTCTCTCTAAATATTGTTTCTCCTTTCTCTTTCTTTATCTTTCCTCACTCCTTTCCCCTGCATCCTAAACTGTCTACTCACTCTTCCTGCAGATTTGTGTTCTTTTGCTGTTCCCCGTATCAAGACTTCCACCGGACAAGCAGTATTTTCCTTCCATCTCCCATTCCTGTGTAATAATTTGTTTCCACAGGTCCGTCTTTTTCCCCTCCCAAGCTTCTCTCTGCTCCCTTCTGTTCCAGTTTCAGTTCTCCTTAGAATACTCTGCACTCCCCCTTGTTTTAAGCTTCTCTTTATTGCTTTTACCTGGGACCTATTGTTAAGCCTAAGTGCAGTTCAACAACAAGCAATTAGGCTCACCTTCTATTCCACTGCCTGTACTGCAATTCTTTCTACATAAAGTATCTCCCATATTTTGTATTTATGATCCATGCTACTGTTTAGATTTTTTTTTGTCAGCATTTATATTGCTTGCTATGTGCACTACATAATGTTTTTTTCCCCTGTCTTGTTACTTGTACTATTACATACTATCTGTACTTTTCCCCCTGTACCCTTTCCCAGGGTCACACCTGGAAACAAGTCTTGGGCCAGTGTGCCTTTCCCAGTAACCAATTTTAAATAAATAACTGAATAAATACTTACAGAGAAATATGTTTGGAGAGAGGTGTTGTTCTATGTGGCCTCCTACACCTTGCGTGTGTGTAGAATCTCTTTACATACCTCCTTATTATACATTATTTTATATAATTGCTGGCTATCTTGGGATCAAACAAGGAAGCTGAAAGTGTAGCATAAACCAGTTTATTAAAATCATTATTTTTTTTTCTTTCCATTAGACAATAATCACCATCATGCTACATTTTCCAGTTCAAAGCCATAAACAATGTTATGAATGTTCACAAAAAGTACGTAGAGCAAGTAAACTACATGCAGAGTCTTCTTTAAAAAAATATGTATCAGGAACAAATCCATCCACTTCATTTTAGTGTCCTCCCATCTGCACTTCTGCATGGTCCTGTGATCACTTACACCCTTTCCTGCTGGCTTTTCTCCTTCCATTCCAGCCACAACAAGCTCTTATTGTAACCAACTGGCTTCCTCTTTCTTCAGTCTTGAAGTCAACATTTTCAGTTATTAAAACAAAAACAACAAAAATGCTCAGTTGATTCTTGTGCAGCCCACTTTCACTCACACAGTACTAATCTCACGGCCACGCTCACAGTTCCAACTAATTGTAAACAAAACACACTACTGACAGTGTACTGATAATATTGGGGTTTTTTTGGAAAAATGATTGACAGCTTAGTGCTGTCTCGCTCCCATCATTACACATAATTATGTGAAATGTCAGATAGCAACATAACTTTCCATTTGTAAAAGTTGGTTTAGAAATACATTTTTAAACTTTTTCTGAAATTTGGTTCTATTTTCAACCTATTTCATGAGAAACTTTGCCATTTTTGATCTTCAATACATTTGTTTTACCTTTATGTTATACCTTTAATCATGCCAGAAACATTTCACTATCTCCTCTAACAACCTTTATGCTTCCTTGCCTTTCAGGCGAAGCCTGCAAAAGCATCAGGCAAAAGCCATGTAAATAGTCCCTACTTTATAATAATGAATACCTCGGGATGAGAGAGGAGTTCTTCATAGCAACATTATTAAGTACAAATTCTGCTATCTTGATAAATTAGTAGAGCTTGCCTAAGCCCTGCTTGGGGTTCATTAGAGTACAGCTGGCCTTTACATATGCCTGTTAGGCCTATTTCTATACATTAGCTTTCATTCAGTGCTGTAGAGGTTACTGCTTCATAATAAAAATACTTTGCATAACAGCTTAGGCAATTTCCTTTCCAAGTAAATTATTTGAGACAGACTCCGCACTCTGTATTAGATGTAGTTTCTATTGCACTCTTAATGTACAATTAGAAGGTTTCTGTTGCATACTGTAGTACTTGCCTTGTCAGAAGGGCTGTTGTTGGTGTTGTGCCTAATGGAGTTTGCCTGGTGCTGGTGCTGGTATTCTGCCTAATGGAGTTGCCTTCTCCACTTCTCAAATAGTAAAAAGGTTCTATAGTTACATCACAAGATAAACATTTTCAAGATGGGGTGGGCACATATATTTTAATTTGCGTCTGTGCTTAATTAAATGAATGGAGGATGTTTATGGAGCATAGAAACATAGAATTTGTCGTCAGAAAAAGGCCAAATGGCCTATCATGTCTGCTCTTACCTACCTTTCTAGTGAGTAATGTGAGAACCCTAGTGTCTACATTCCCCCCTCCCTTCCCTGTTTTTACCATCGGTACTAGACACACATATCTGCATGGCAATCGGAAAAGCAGGGCATATATCACTGTCAGTATTTTAGAGAATGATGTGTTTTAAATTGACAGACTGGGCTTGATTCTCAAAAGGTGTTGGAATGCCAGAAGCTCCAGGTGCGCTGAACAGATGCTGCATGACGCTTGTGGCATTCCCTGGCTGGCAGTTGGGATTCTTAATCCCATGCACCACATGCTGTGAGTTAGACCAACTTTTGCTGGTCTAACTCGATGTCAGTCATGGAACCTTTTTACGGGGTTTGCACTGAATATTTGGTGCTAGCCACTGTAAAAGGGTAAAGTGTTGTAAATGTGCACGCCCTATAAGAATCGGGTGCAAGGTGTGACAAAGTGTTGGGTGCAGCGCTAGGTTTGATGCAGGACTTGTTGCAAGCCTACGTCAACCTTTGAGAACCAGGCCTGCTGTCTTAGGTTTCCTTCCCAGTGTACTGAGTGCACAATAAATACTGACAAAGAGCTAGTGTGGTTCAAAGTGCTGGGGCACTTGTATTGCAGCTATTGTCTGTGATTAAATGTTATTTTAACATGGCCTTCTTTCACTGAACAGCACAACACTGGGATGTAGGTGGTAAACTGAGATGTATCAGTGGCCATTACTCTATATTTTGAGGCCTGTCTGCAGAGAATTAGGATTGTAACTGTTTCTAAAAAAGGTGAAGTGAAAGGCTGCCTCTTTTTTCCTGCAGGATTCTAAGGTGGGCTTGCCTACACTGAGTCAGGCCCTCCAATTTTAGTTCATTTGCTGCACTGCTCCCAGCACATGCTGTTCAGCTGGGTGGGCTTGTGCTGCTTCTTGCCATCTAGCTATAGCTATCCCCATTTGGTCCTGAGCACAACTGGGATTTTTTCCCCTATCTCCCACATGAACTCCATGTTGTTCCTTCAGCTGGGTTTGTACACTGTGAAGGTCCGCTTTAAATCAGCAACCTGGGGACATTTGGTTGCAACTGAATACATTGAATAGGGTCATAATCTTCGTAATGGCTCTGCATGAGCTGTGTCATTGACTTTAGTTCACTGACCTTTCCTGGAGAAAAAACCTATACATTAATTGGTTTATCTTTCCCCATGCTGAACAAGAAGACTAGGTTGGAGTGCTGAGGTACTTGAACAGACTTAACTGCAAATTTCAAGATCAGCCACGTGCAAGCGGCTGTGAAAACCCAGACATGTTTCTTTAGGATTGATCATCACCATAATAATGCACTGGTGCCCTCTAGGGGGTAAGACACAGTTTTAGATGAAGAGTAAGCATAAGTTAGTGGCTGTGTAAGATAACTTATCATTACTTTGCATGGCCCTGCATTATGATGGAATGTATTTCTTTTACTTTGAGTAGCACAGACTGTCTGACTAGACATCTGCTTGTAGTCAGTTGTTCACATTTTACAGTTTTCAGGTGTACATGCCAGGTCTTGGGAACCCCACAGCTGCCTCTCACTTGCATTAATGGTATAGGATCCCCAAGTGGGATCAAGATATTCATTAATGTGTTCATGCCTAGGAAATGGGGAAATAGAAGGGTCCAGGAAGCAGCTCTTATTTATTTCTTTATTATTTTGATTTTATTGCCCTGTGTTTTGAATATGGGCTAACGGTATTAAAGAGGGAGTCAGGCCAAAAGTACTACATTGTAGAATTAGTATCAGCATACCTTCAATAAATCTCATACCAAGAATTATGTTTCTGTGTTACTTCATTTTAAAGTTATGAGCTATTTGGTAAGCCTGATTTCACTGACTGTTCAAAAAAGCCAATTTCAGTGAAGAGCTACTGATCTGAACATACGGAATTTGCCAGCAGATAAAGGCCTAGAGGTCTATCAAGTTCTAGAAGTCTATCAAGTCTGCTCTAATGTGCAGCTAGCACCTCTATGATGATGTCATAACTAGAACTCACAGCCTATCACCAACATTATAGGACCTATTTCTTCAAAGTTTAAGAAACTGTAGTTATAGTAATCATTAAAAAACTGAAGTTATAGTAATCATTAAAAAAAAAACTATAGTTCTAGTAATCACTAAAAAAAATATTAACAACATAGGGATGGTTGCAGTACTTGTTTCCAGAATGTTCAGATGCATTTTGTTGTACTCTAGAATTTATCAGGAGGTACTTTTGGAATGCAGTGATGCACCAGGGTATAGAATGTGAAGGTGGTGCACAATTTTAGAAGGTTGGGGGGTCACATTCAATCTCAGAATGTGGCAGGGATGCACCATCTCGGAATGTGGTGGGACACTCAATCTTGGAATGTGACAGGAACATACATTGAGGAATTTGGTGGGGACAAGCCAATTTCGGAATATAGTGGGGATGCACACTGTTGGAATGTGACAGGACACACCATTGTATTCTGAAATTGCTCATCCCTGCCATATACCAGAATTGTACACACCCACCACATTTCAAAATTGTGCATGGCACTCCCCACAATCCAACATTGTGCATCCCTACCTCATTCCAAAACTGTGAATCACCACCACATTCCAAAATTATGCATCATTGACACATTCTGAAATTGTGTGCCATCACCACATTCCAAAATTGTGCATCACTGTCACATTCCAAAATTGTGCATCACTGCCACATTCTGAAATTGTGCATCACTGTCACATACCGAAATTGTGCATCACCATCATATTCCGAAACTGTGTGCCACCACCACATTCCAAAATTGTGCATCACTGCCACCGCATTCTGAAATTGTGCACCACTACCACATTCTGAAATTGTGCGCCACCGCCATATTCTGAAATTGTGTGTCACTGCTACATTCCAAAATTGTGCATTACCACCACATTCCAAAATTGTGTGTCATTGCTACATTCCGAAATTGTGCATCACTGCAACATTCAGATACTGTGCATCACTGCTACATTCTGAAATTGTGTGACCCAGCCACTTTCTGAGATTGCGTCATTACTGCATTCCACAATTGCTGCCTGGTAGCATTTTGAAATCTCATCCCTGCAGTTCTAAAAATTACACACAACATTGCCATTTTAAAGCCACATTTCCCACTGCATTTCACCCCCCCCCCATTTCACATTCTTAACTACTGTATCTTGCATCTCCACATTATGGAAATGCATGCTGTGAACCACTCAGTGTCAGTTTTCCTTTTTCAGATGCTTACTACCACTGCAGGTTTTTGTAACATAGAAGAAATAAGTCCTGTAAGGCTGTTGACAGGGAGGACTAGGCTGCGAGTTCAGGTTGTGACACTATCAGTAGCGCTTCACTGAAACTGGCTTTTTGGAACAGGCAGTGAATTTAGGGTTACAAAATGACTTGTAACTTTTAAACAAAGTAACTTAGAGATCTCACTTTTGGTAGAAGGCTGTTGGGCATATGCTGATTCAAATTCTGAATTTAATGATGCTTGAAATTTTGGCTGAACTCCCTTTTAATATATGTCAGTTCAGCAATTTTTCTGTGCCACAGGGAAGGTAGTGGCCACACTAGGCTGATTGCTTGGGAGGAAAAGACTGTTTTTACTATATTTTGGGGTTTTTTTTCCGCTTAATTTTGTTGTTCAGTTGTTACATTATCGTCTTTTCATTTTGTTGTGTGGTTGGTGTTTCAGTGAGGGTGGTAAGGGACTAGTTCGATCACAAGGTTTGTTTTATTACCATTGTTGGACTTTTGGATTACGGAATGTTAGAACACTGTGAGCACTGATCCTGATTTTTTGAGCGCAGAATTGCAGATTGCACCCAATCCATATTTTGACTGCATTTCATTCAACAGTGCTGGTTTTTGATCTCTACTCACTTGCCTAATTTTCTGCCATCTGTTGCTTACTGGTGGGATGGAGTTCTGATTACTTTGTGATCAGGGCCCCTAGTGCCCTGTGGCAGAATTTTCTGATTTCTGCGGCAGGGCTCCTTGGCTTCTGCGGCAGCATTTTCTGATTTCTGTGGCATGATTTATTCATTTCTGTGGCAGAACGCAGTCCTGTCATTGGCTAAATATGATGTGATGTCATCGATGATATCACATGCTAAGCACAGAGGGGCTTCAGGATAAACGAGATGGGAAAGAAAGCCTGACACTATGGAAAAACTGTATATTTGAATGAAAATTTATGAAATACAATGAATTCTGCAGCACCATATATATTCTGTGGCATGATGTAAATTCTGCAGAAAATTCCACAACTGCAGAATCGCAGAATTCCAGGGGCCTTGCTTGTGACCTTGTTGATTGAGGAGAGTTGGGACTGTCCCAAGGAGCCAGTGCAGTGCAGTGAGAGTGGATTTGGACTATCTATTTGGCTGCAGTTCTTCAGAGTCATTCAGAGGTTTGCGACTGATGGATCAATGGACTGGGGAGAGGTCCTTCCAGGTCAGAAGGGACACTCTGGTGAGGGTTTGCACACTGACTGCTGGAGGGTGGTTAGTAGTGCAACCAGGATCACAGGTTGGGTGCCGGAGGGTGGCCTACAACATGGTTAAGCTCCAGAGTGTAGCACTGGTTCTCAGAGGACTTTCTGCCCCCCTGTGAAGTGGAGTGGATAATTGGCAGACCTAGAGGCATTCAGAGGAGTTCCGGGGACAGCTCTGCTGGGTCAGGTCATCACTTAGTCTGACCGCTGGGTGGGCTGCCGGAGGGTGGTCACCTCTGAGGCTTTGCTCTGTTTGGTGGTTGGCTGCCTGAGGGTGGTCATTCCCGGGGCCTGGCTTGGTGGTGTTGGGCCTGGAGGGGGTCTGCATCTCAGACGTGAAGTAAATCATCTACTGCTGGATTGGGAAGTCATCCTTTTTTGTGTGGAAAATGGAACAATCAGCATAACAGCAATGACAATCCCATGGTGTCCGAATGGTAGGTTGGATTTTAATTAATTTAATGCATTGAATAGGCAGTGAGAGTGCCTGAATTCACTTTGTTTAACTAAAAACTTAAATTGCTTGGCATGGTATTCAGGACAGTGAGAGGGTCCTGATCCATGTGGAACTTGGACATGGCATGAGGAAGTGAGAGTTCTGATTGCCTTTATTTATATCATATGGGAGTTGTATGAGACTCTTTACAATGACTGAAAATATTTTTTAACTGTTAAACCCAGTCAAATTGTATCTTACATATCCTCAAAGAACATTTTTATTTAATAATTTGTTTACTTGTGAGTTTTGGGGGTTTTTGAATATTAGTTGGAGGGATATTACTTTGGTTATTGTTGGATATTGTATTGACTGAGTGGTATGTTCTGGGAGTGTATGTTGGATATATTGTGGTGGGTGAGTGGTTGTGTGTGTATGTTTATTAGTCATTTAGCCAAGTAGTTTGGTAAAAATGTGTTGGCAAAAGGTATTGAAGGTCTGGCACTACTCTCCCACCAGTACAGGAACCTCCATCCTTTTGAGTGTCCCCCATTGCCAGTAGAAGTGTATAGGCAGTGTCAGGCACTGGGGAATAGTCAGAAGGAGGAGAAAATTGGGGGGAACTGGACCTGGTGGGTTAGTGGAATGGGGTGGGTGGATTGGGGTTGTGGGAACAAGAAGATGCCCAGGGGCAAAATGGGTCCAGGAGAGGGGTCCTCTCTGTCTGGTTCCCATAAGCAAGAGCTCCATATTACGTGGGCAGGGTGCTCGGCCTACCTCCTCCACCTATCCTACTCGGGCGGTGCTGTGCAATGTCAGGTCTATAAAAAAAAAAAGACAGCTATAGTTGCTGATCTTGTTGGTACAACTGACCTGGCTTGCATCACTGAGACCAGGTTGGATGAAAATGCTGGCCCATTCTTTGAAGCAACAGTTCCAGCAGGGTACTCTGTGATACACTGCCCGAGAAAGGATCGTAGGGACGGGGGGAGTTGCTATCTGTTTTAAGCTGGATCTGGACCTTGTAGTCACCCCAGCAGGAGTGACAAGATCTTTTAAATGTATCATGGTAGCAGGTGCAGGTTGCAGAATACTTCTCCTCTACCATCCACCCAGTGGTGAGAAAGAATTCCTGCAGGAAGTTGCAGACTTCATCGTTGACCTGGTGTTGGAATCCCCAGTTGGTTAGTTCTAGGGAACTTCAATGCCTGGGTTGACAATGAACTTTCACAGTTTGGGTAGGATTTCCTCCAACTGATGAGTTTGTTGGGCCTGACACAGGTAGTTACCTCTGCTGTTCATAGTCACAGCTATTCATTGGAGCTGGTCTTCCTACTGGGGATGGAGATCACCGATCTAGTGGTGGAACTGGTCAATTAGTTGGATCATCACACTATAAGGTTCAGATTTGAGGCACCCCCAATAAACCTGCTCATATGGAGATGGTCTGGTACCACCCTTTATGGGGCTTGACCCCAGATGGTCTTACGGAGGTGCTGGACCTGTCAGGTGTGTTGAGTGTATGCAGGGAGCTGGGGGAACTGGTTCTTGCCTATAATAAGGCAGTGACGGGGGCCCTCGACTCCCTAGCTCCCATCTGTGCTAGCCCCCTCACTCTTTGCTTGAAGTCCCTATAGTTTGATGTGACTTTGAAGGAGTTGAGGCAAGAGGATCGAATGTTGGAGTGGCGCTGGCAGAAATCAGGCCGACGGACAATAAGCTTAGATTGGTAGCCCATTACAAAGACTATCAATCAACAATCTCCTGTAAGAAGGCAGAATTCCTGTTGAAGAGGATTGCTGCAATGAGGAACTGACTAGCTCAGCTCTTCTGGACTGTCAACAGGTTGTGAAATCCAACCTGTCTTCAGCCTTGGGGTGTGTTTTCACAGGATAAGTGTGATGAGTTTGCTTAGTTCTTCGTTGATAAGATTGCTGCCATCAGGTTGGTGACCTGTTCAGTGCCCTCAAATGGGCAGTGCAGAGATCAGCGGGAACTTGCAAGCACCTGATCTGACTGGTCCGACTTAGGCTGATTGGTGACGGTAGAAATTATGCAGGTTGTCCAGGGTATGCGCCCAACTCACTGTAGTTTGTGTCCGGATCCAGTGTCCCTCCTAGTGGGGTGTGTTGAAGTCATCGGTCTGGCCCTTGCTGAAATAGTCCAGCATGCATTGAAGACAGGAGTGTTTCTGGTCCCCCTGAAGGAGGCAGTAGTGGTACCCATCCTAACAAAATCCTCCCTCGACCAAGATTGCTTAACAAACTATAGACCGGTCTCTAACATGCCCTTTGTGGCAAGGTTATTGAGAAGATGGTTGCAGTGCAGTTGGATGACCATTTAACATCTCATAATATCTATGACCCTCTCCAGTCTGGGCTTAGGAAGAGGCACAGTAATGAGGCTGCCCTCGTTTGGGTACTGAATGATCTCCTGATAGCGAGGGATCAAGGGAGCTGTTCCATTTTGGTCCTCCTTGATTTATCTGCAGCGTTTGACACTGTACACCATGGGGTGCTGTTGGAGTGCCTATGGATTTTCTTGGACTGTCTGGTATAGTTCTCAGGTGGTTTCGATCTTTCCTCACTGGCAGGACTCAGAGGTTGGTGTCGGGGATCCTTTCCTCAGCCTCTCTCTCCTCCTGTTATGTGGGGTTCTGCAGAGCTCTGTACTGTCCCCATGTTGTTTGCAGTGTATATGCTGCCATTGGGAGTTATTATAAGGTGGTATGGCTGAGTTTTCATGGCTACGCAGATGATACTCAGCTCTACATGTCCTTTGTGCCCAAGCAGAGTGGAATGGTCTCAGTATTTAACAGCTGCCTCTCCAAGATCCAAGGCTGGATGAGTGCCATTTGGCTGAAGTTGAACTTGGACAAAACCAAGGTGTTGGTGGTGGAGCCAGTTCAGCAAGGTTTGGGGTTGTCGGCAGGCCAACCTTCTGAGCTTTGGCTCGGGGGTGACAAGCTGCAGACCTCTGACTGGGTGCTAAATCTGGCGCTGTGTTCGATAGCGGCTTGACATTAAAATCTCAGGTGTCTCCTGTTGTTAAGACCTCTTTTTTCCATCTGAGGAACATTGCCAGGATAAAGCGCCTGGTCCTGCCTGGCGATCCTCCAACACTGATCCATGCCTTTGTAACCTCTCACCTTGATTACTGCAATGCCCTATACCTAGGGCTACTAGGGGTTGATATCCACTGATTACAGCTAGTGCAGAATGTGGCAGCCAGGGACTGGCTTATTGAGATCTTGCCATGTCTCTCCTGTGCTCTGCGGCCTGCAATGGCTGCCAGTACATTGTCGGATCACCTTCAAGGTTGGTTTACTGACCTATAAAGCCCTACGTGGACAGGGACTGCGCTACTTCTGAGATCCTGTCTGTCCTTATCGTCTCCTCTGCTCACTCCATTCCTCCAATGAGGAATTGCTAGAGATTCTCAGGGTTCAATTGAAGATCTCTTGGGCCTGCTCTATTGCAGCCCCTACCCTGTAGAATTCTCTACCTTGTTGGATAAGAGAGTGCCTGACCTCCGATAGTTTTAAACTGGCTCTGAAAATGCATCTGTTCTGCCTTGCATTCCCTGATCGTAATGATAGTTAGTGTACTGTAATTTCACATTCTTGATGAGGTTTTTAAATTCTATTTTTTAAATTTTTTATTTATTGCTGTTTATATGGTTTTATTGTCTATTGTAAAGCACTCTGATCTTCTTTGAATAGCGCTTATAAATAAAATTGAATTGAATTCTCCTTGCTTTATATTATTGTTGTTTTCTACATTTTTGTAACTATCTAATTCCCTTGGGGTGCCAGCTCCAGTTTGCCCTTTTACACCCCTAGCGGGGATGAGAAAGGTCTACTTGAGTTCTTTGCTGTTCTCTACCCCCTCCTGCATGGGCTCTATGAGCACTCCCAATCCTTGTCTGGGCTTCATTTTTGGGCTGCATCTGGAAACAGTGATTGTTAGCCTTGGAGAGCACCTCCACTGAGGCATTCTCACTGGCCCTGTTTGGTTTAGAGGGCCTTCCCTATGGATAAGGTCATTGTTAGCAGTGACCCCATTTCCTCTTATTTCTCTCCAAGTTTTAGAGGGATTCTTCCTATTGGGATTGAATAGAAGTTGCTCCACTCCTGGCGTGCTCTGTTTATACATCAAACTGGTAGCAACATAAAATGGCTCCATCAGTCAAAGTCTGCAGTTGCTATAAAGTACTGAGTTTATTGTGCAACAAGTGTTTTACAGAAATCATAAAAAAGACATTGTATATGGTCTGGTGGCATGGAGGGCTGAGGTGTTGAATGCCTTACCTCCCTTCATGCAGACAACCCATGTTCAAGAACAAGCATGGTCTGTCTGGGGTGGGAGAGATGGGAGAGGATTGAGCATCCCAGGGACTTACTCCTCTCCCAGGAAGGGGTGGCCAGTTGTCTTGGCTTCTGACTGCCACCAGGTAGAGATCTGATGGTAGCGCAGGTTGCAACTAACTCTATGGGCAGAGCCACAGTTCTGCATGACATGCGCACCTCCAGGTGCATGCACTGATGTGTCACCATGACAGAGGTCTGGGAGAACATGGAAAAGTGGGAGGACAGGCTTCATGAAGCCCTGCTCACTCCCTCCTGACCCACTCCACTGTTTGACTCAGGGGGCTTGTATATATTGACTGGGGGGATGGCCCTCCCCTCCTGGCCCCACCTTGGGTGGGGGGAGGGAATCCATGGGAGTCTTCACCTTGGGCTGAGAGAGGTGTGTGATGGTCATGAGAAATGGGGACAGGGCTGAGAGAGCTGCCTGTCATCCCAGATAAAATGGTTGCCACTTACAAAATCGTGATGCACTCAAGTAAGTCCCTGAGGAACTCAACAAAAGCCCTGTCCAGTTTTACACAACTAGTCGTGGTGATTCTGTAAGTTGTAACCTCTTTTTATGAATTTTTAAAACACTTGTTGCATGATAAGCTAAGCAATTTCTAACATGTGCAACTCTGGCTGCCAGTGCCATTTTTGTTGCTACCAGATTCTTCTCTCCTGTTTCTATTTCAAGTTGTATTCTTTTTGTAATATTTATTCTGTGACTTGTTGGATGATGATACTGTTGCCTCACAATAACTGCATATGATTTTTTTTCTCTGTACAGCAGGTTACGGGCCACTTTGAGTATGCAGACATCAAAGCGTATGCAGGTGGATGTTTATCATTTGTTTGGGAGGCATAGCTTGGGAACATGTGGCCCCAGGGAACTGGTGTGGTGACAGAAGGGCAGCTGTTACTGGTGGAGTTTGTAGCACTGAGATATTCATGGATGGGGAGACTTTTGGGAGTCACCTTTAGTCATGAGGGCAGGCATATACTGGGACCAGTGTTCAGGGTCCAATGACATCCTTGCATATTCTGACCTGGAACATAAAGGGCCTGAATAATCCAGAGAAGTGAAGGAAAGTGTTATCTCACTGTAAGCTTCTGTTGAAGGACATTGTTCTCCATCAGGAGACACATTTGCTTGGTAAAGAGCATGTTAAATTAAAACTGGTCTGGATACGTCAGGCGGTCTTTTACTCATTTACTTCTCAAGGCTAGAAAAGTGACCATATTAATCAAAAGGGGCATTCTGCTTACATTTCTTCCATAAAACAAGATGAATCTGATAAATGAGTACATATTATGAACTTATAAACTCCCAGTTTTGATGCTCTTTGCTTTTTCCAGCACTGCTTTTTAGTACTAGAAGGTGTGAGGGGCAGGATTGTTTGGGAGAGGGACATCAATCTGGTTACTGACCTGATGCTGGATCATTCTTCTACAACTCTATTTACCCTCAATGGGGTTGCAAAATATCTAAGGGAACAATGCTGTGAGGTGGGATTTCATGATGTCTAAAGATTTTATTTTCCTCAGATATGTGACTATTCATTTTTCTCTTTGGTGCAGTATACTTATACCAGAATAGATAAACTTATGGTCACAATGGAAGGACTGTACGGAGCGACAACTGTAGAATATTTCCCCATCCTCATCTCTGATCATGCTCCTTTGAAATGAATCACTCTCACTTCTGGCTGACAGTACACGGAGCCATAACTAGAAAATGGCCCCTGTGGTGCAAAATAGATGCAACCTTTCATGAGCAATTTATGGAAGACTTTAAATTGTATGTTTTGGAGAATGAGGGGACTGTAGATGGTCAAGGTGCATTGTGGAACTGTCTTAAAGCTTTCATTAGGGGGGGAGTTCATAGTGATTCCCTGTTCAATCCAAGCCTGTGAGTCAGTCTAAAAAGCTGAGAGACAGGAAGATCGGGCTTGAGTAACTCCCACTTAAATTTCCAATTTGTACCACTCATCTCTGCCTCCAGGTATCAGCTAAAGGTGTAGAGGCAGAGACTGGACAGAAACCTGTGTAGGGCTTGTAGTTTTTAGTACCAGTAGAGAAGAACTATAGCCTGGGGGGATGCCTCAAAGAGGGTAGTTTTTAATTAAACTCTGTATCTTGGGCACAGTCAGGCTGCAGAATTACCATCAGTGTCCTTGGTGGACTATTTATATTTTAAATTTTGAGGTTATAATCCCTGTGTAGCTCACAGCCCTGAGAGTACTTCTGGGTTATGGCACACAAATACAGACATCGGAACGTGCACTGAGCAATTTCCTGTTCAATCACAGCCTGTGAGTCAGCCTAAAAAGCAGAGAGACAGGAGGATTGGGCATTGAGTTACTCACAGTTAATTTCCAACCTGTACTAGACATCTCTGCCTCAAGGCATCAGCTAAAGGTGTAGAAGCAGAGACAGGACAGGAAGCTGTGTGGGGCTTGTAGTTTTTTTTTTTTAAATTCAAGTTTATTGACAGACAGTCGGCACATAGGTAAAAAAAAAACAAACCTTACAGAAGATGATCCGTGACTGCACAGTGCCACTTACAGTGTTCCAATAGTAAATGACCAAAACAATTTCATATTGTTAACTCCCCCCGGCCTCATTAGTTCACCTAACCTCCCTTGCCCACCCACCCCAGGATTGCAAAGACTGAGGTAAATCTGCTCATGAGGGAACGAACCAGGGTCTACTAACCCAACAAAGGCTAGTTATGAATGGATCAAGTAAAGGGCCTGGAGGGGGCACCACACTCGGTCAAATTTCGAAAGACTGCCCCTCCTCACAGCCCCAAACTTTTCCATGCTTAAGTTAAAAAGCAGTTCTTGTAACCATTCCACATAACTGGGTGAGGTGTTATCCAGCCAGTGCCTTAACACTATTTTCTTGATCGAAGATGAAATCAAGGCCACATAGTATCTTCGGGACTTAACAGCAATACCAGTATAATCACCTATTAGACAGATTTCGGGAGTGAAGCAACGTTCAATGCCCAATACCGAATCTGCCTTATGTTTAATTTGGTCCCACAACTCTTTTACCGGTGAACAATCCCAAAAGATATGCTTTAGGTCACCCACCGTTTGATGACACCGGGTACATAGAACGTCTGGGGCACGCCCAATCTTGTATAACTTGGAAGGCCCAGACAAATTGTTTAAAAATGGTATTGCATAATACGCAATCTGTCCTGGGTAATATATGGTACGATATGGCGCCAAACCAGGTCCCAGTTGCGTCATGGTCTCCTAAGCGGACCGCATAAAACCTCGGTTTGTTACCAGTATCTGTGTAGACTTGTTCAAATAGTGGTTTGTAAACCTTAGAGACTGCATGCAGTTCCCAAACCCAGCGGATCAGGGGTTCAAACCATGTGCCATTGATCTTTCTCTCTTTTAATTTAGACTTGAAATTCCCCAGCAAGTGAGTAAGTTGGTATATTTTAAAAGATTGGTTAGGCCCTATGTTGTACTTTGTTAAAACTTCTGCGATTGTTAGGCACCTGTCTCCTTGCATGATATCAGCCACCTTTAACCCTTTCAAAAAAGGAAGCCAGGATTCCTTTATCATGTTCCCCCCAATCCTCAGATTAGGGTTATGGCATAATGGCTGATAACTATCTGCACATGGGGAGTAGTGAGAGAGCACACAATTGGATGTGCGTACGAGGAGAGTTTAATTGGGGTAGCTGCTAGGCTAGAGGGGAGAGATTTTAGTGGAATAAAAAGAAGAGCCTTCGGGTCCACGCCAGCCTCCTTTATTAACTCTGTTTCCAACTTAACCCAGGAAGGGACATACGGTAAAAGTTCCAAGTCCCTGGGGGGCAGGAGCCAGCGCATGTATTTACAGAGGTTGCTTGCCCAGTGATATAGTCCAAAGTGCGGGAGCCTTAAACCGGCCTTCTCCCTGGGAGCGGCGAGTTTGTGATATGATCTGCTGGGTGTTTTTCCCAGATGAAGTCTGAGATAATTGAATGAAGTGCTCTGTGCCACTTTAAGGGTAACCATACATTAGCATATTTAAAGGTAAAATCCTCGGCAACCCATTCATCTTTATTATATTGACCCTTCCCAGAGAGAGAGTGAAGTTTGCCCCATCTTTCCAGGTCTTGCTTTATAGTTACCTTAAGGGCATCCAGATTAGTTTCACCTTTTGGCCTCCAGGTGGCCAAAGTGATGCCAAGATATTTCAAGGTGAAAGGGGTCCAATGAATCCCCAGCTGTGAGATATCTGACTTGTAAACCTTCACATTAAGAGGGAAAAACTGAGTTTTCCCTATGTTGATTTTATAGTTGGATAGTTTGCCATAAGATGCGATAAGGTCGAGCACGACTGGAATGGAGGTATGGGGATGGCTAATATGAAGTAAGATGTCATCCGCAAATGCAGAGACCTTAAACTCCAACGACCCAATTTTTATCCCTTTAATTTTAGGTTCCTGTCTAATACTACACAACAGTGGCTCTAAATAGAGATTGAACAAGAGAGGGGACAGAGGACAGCCCTGCTTAGTACCCGATAGCAAAGGCAGGCTTGCCGACAAAACTCCATTGCAGTATATTTTTGCAGACGGCGACCTATATAACGCAAACACCATGTCGATAAAATGGGCCGGAAAGCCAAAATGCTCCATGGTCAAAGACAGAAACCTCCAATCCACCCTGTCAAATGCTTTCTCAGCATCAACAGACAACAAACCACATGTGATTTTACTGTCTTTGGAAGCTGAGAAGATGTGGGATAGTTTGCGGAGATGGTCTAATGCCATTCTACCAGACATGAATCCCACCTGATCCGGATGGATTAACCTAGGGAGGACCTTTGCTAAGCGAGCTGCTAGTATCTTTGCCAAAATTTTTATATCGTAGTTAATTAAGGCTATGGGCCTATAATTTGGAACCTTATCTCGATCTTTCCCTTCTTTGGGGATAAGCACTATCAGGGACTCAAAAAGGTGACTATCAATATTTTCGGAGGTAAAAATACTGTGACATAGCCGTTTTAATCCTGGGCTTAACTGTCCACTGAAACACTTATAAAAATTCGGAGAGAAACCATCCGGTCCGGGAGCTTTGTCAGCAGGGAGTGTCTGAATCGCATTTAGGATTTCAGAGTCTGAAACTGGGGAAGTGAGCATTACTTTCTGTTCTTCTGTTATCTGAGGTAAATTACGCGCAGACAAATATGCCCTAATTTCCTCGTCACTGGGTCTATTGGGCATGGGGCTGTATAAAGGGCTTGTAGTTTTTAGTACCAGTAGAGAAGAACTACAGCCTGGGGGGACGCCGCAAAGAGGGTAGTTTTTAATTAAACTCTGTAACTTGGGCACAGTCATGCTACAGAATTACCAGCAGTGTCCTTGGTGGACTATTTATATTTTAAATTTTGAGGTTATTGCCCCTGTGTAGCTCATGACCCTGAGAGCGTTTCCAGGTCGTGGCACACAAATACAGATGTCGTAGCGAGTCCGCATCCTCATGTGCAGAGATGCCTGCTGAGACATGCGTATCTAGTGTGTGTTTTAGTGGGGTAGCGCAGAGGAGGAGGAGGACTAAGTAAACAGGTAAAATAAATAATTTGCAACTAAAAGTATGGGTATGGATAGCTTTTTTTGTAACACTGAAAATGGGCGAACTGGGTATAAAATGAAGAGAAGGTTTTAAGTGAATTCTTGAAGAATGCTCTGGACTCCAGGAATACGTTTCTCAGCAATGTAGTCTGATTAAATAATTAAAAGCAAAACTTTTGGGACTGGAATTAGAACTTAAATGTTTTAAACAGGTAGAAACACTAGGTAATTTAGATAGTCGCTTCCTGGATATGGTTGATGAACCACCTAAAAAAAGAAGTAGGAACCAGGCTGAACAGGAAAATGACTGGGAGGTGCAGACAAATACCTATACGAAAGAGAAAGGAAGAAGGGCTATGAGTTTTGATCTTCCCCTAGAGAATGTGTTTGCCCCTCTAACACATCCTGAGGTGGAAGATGAGGATTGGATACCTGTGCAAGAAAACATAACTAATGTTGAGGATGGGCAGGTTCTCAATGTGAATATTACACAAACATCAGATAGTGAGGAGCAACACAATGGTATGGAAATTGAAGCTGAAGAAATGGAATGTACCAATAGAGTTTATGTATTAGGGAATTCGATGATCAAATATACGGATGGCCATACAACTGAAAATCTAAAAGAGGTGGTTACTAGTTCATATTTACTAGGGGCTAAACTTGTCGACATGGTATTACTTCTCCCCAAAATGGTTAAATATCTAGAGGATACTCCAAAAATCCTGGTCCTTGTGGGAACAAATGACTTAAAGTATGCAAGGGAAGATCAAATGTACTTAGACTTCATGACTATAAGTAAATTGGTTAAAGAAGTAAATGGGACTTTGATGCTGTCCAAAATTTTACCAATCCCTAGGGCAGGTGTAGAGATTAATATGAAAGCAAAAAAGTGAATAACATGTTGAGAAGATGGGCCATGATGGAAGGTTATGAATGTGTTAAGTTATGGGAGATATCTGGACACAGGTTGGAATTGTTTGGGAGAGATGGGTTACACCTGAGTAGAAGGGGGAGTAAAGAATGGAATCACTTTTTAGAAAAGTAATTGATAGTAATTAAACTAGTACAAAGGGGAAGAGATGACTTGGAGAGGACTAAATTACCTATTAACTGAACAAAAAAAGGACAGCGAAAGAATACTGTTAAGAAGGTGCTGAGAAGTGAACCCAAAATACTGCTTCTGAATGCAAAAAGTATTAGAAGTAAATTGGATGAACTAAGTACATTCTATTAAGAGATGGGGTGGACATATGTGGAATTACCAAGACTTGGAGTAAAGAGGGGGATTGGGGAAGTGATCTTGCAGGGTATGACTACTTCCAAAAACCAAGTAAAAATAAGATCGGTGGAGGTGTTTGTCTTTATATTGCAAGTCATCTGAAAGCACACCTTTATGAAAAATATGACAATGATGTGGTAGACCAGGAACAGCTGTGGGTAAGGTTCCAAATAAAAAATGAGACCTATACATTTGGGACCAGAGATTCAAAGGGTTGAGTCGGGTGCAACAGAGTTGCGCCAGTGCAACCCTGCATTGTGCCCCGGTGGGGTACTGAAATGGCCACCCGGCACAGTGCAAATCCTGATGTGCTGGGGTGCAATGTAATCCTATGCAGCGCAGATGCAGGGGGCGTGCCCATGCATATGTGGCTCATCCTGATATTCAGCCTGGGATGTGCAGCACATATGCAGGCGCAGCCCTGTACTGCACTTCATGGGGGGCTCAAAGTTGAACCTGTGCAGAGTGGGAACATCTCCTGACCACTCACAGGTGGGCTGCAGTATTGCAGGGCACAACACAGCAGCTCAGCTGTGGGTGGCCACCCTCCTGCACTGAACATGGTCCATAAGTTCACACTGATCCCTGGTGGGTAAGTGGAATCCCCCCACCTGTAGCTACAATCGCACGGTATATGTTGAAAGATATATGCCTGGTAGTCTAGTGCACCCCCAAGTTCTCGAGTCCCTGATAGTGAAAAGACATGACCATCCCTAGTGGTCTAGTGGTCCCCCTTCCCACCCGAGTCCCCAATTCCCTGATCTATGTCATTATGACCGTTCCTGGTGGTCTAGTGGAAATCACCCCATCTATTGCTGTGATTGTGGTAAAACCCCATAATGAAATGCCCTGGTGATCCAGTGGCACCCCTCACCCCTCCCTCCCATACAGAACCCCTTGCCCACCCCACTCCCCCCATCATTGACTTTATCTTAGTGATCACCCAGGGGTCTTTTAAGATTGCGTGTTAAGTTTCCATATCCTGTCTCACTTGAGACTGAGTAGAGGGATGTGGACTAGACAGACCAGAGAGTGGTCTGATGGGACCCTTGGTGCTATGTTACAATCCACTACTCCTGGGAGGGCTGACGTATTTATTAGAAAATAGTCTATTCTGGAAAACGACCTGTGGACTGTGGAGTAAAATGTAAATTCCAGGTCTTTAGGGTGGAGTAATCTCCACATATCGCAAAGCCCCCCCAGTGTTCATTAGGTCTCTAAGGGCCTGCTGCATGGGAGAGAGTGTTGAGGGACGCCCCCAGATCTATCTAAATCTGTGGTAATAGTTATGTTCCAGTCTCCCATGAGAATTAGGGAAATATGCACAAAAGGCACTAACAGGTTCACTATGTCTGAAGAGAATTCTGGTGATTGGATATTGGGTCCATAGAAACAACCTAACAACAATTCTACATGATCTAGGATACTGTGCAACAAAATATATCTACCCTCCCTATCTCTTATTTCTTTAATGAGTTTGAAGCTGGTTCCCTTACAAATAAGTATAGCAACCCCCCCTTTGATTCGAAGAGTCACCAGCTGCATATACTTGTCCGATCTGCTGGCTCTGAAAGAGAAAACTCTCTGATTCCAGTAGATGACTTTCTTGCAGGAAGGTAAGCTGGCATTGCATTATTTATAATTTTTTTAAGATTTGGTACCTCTTCACTGTGGTACATGCCCCTTTGATATTCCAAGATACATATTTCATCATTTTAAACTGTAAATAACACATGAACTAAAAAGATAGTGCTGTTCATCAGATGTTGACAAAGGAATGCTGTTGGTGCTTTATCCTCCCTGTCCTTCCCCCTTCCTCCCTTATTATTACCCACTCTAAAAGCTATCCTCTTAAACCCCCCTTACCCATTACAGTCAACATTATCTAAACACTACTACTCACAGTCCTCACGACTGTATTGCAGGTACTATCTAGGCCGTAATATCCTACCAACCCCCAAACATCCACCAGATCTCCACCCTTTCCCGCTCTGTAGCTTATACTAAAGTCATCATTAAACATGTGAAACACACAGTGACTGTATGTTCCTATAACTAACTACTATGAACATCCCAACATTTATACTGGTGGGGTACAGGGGTAGCCCAGTAAAGCATGGTGGCGTTATTGTGCAAATGGAACATTACAAAAAATATAATTCATTAGCCACCTATATTGTTCTGTGTAGAAAGTAAAGGATCTGTTGGGATGCTGTTGCATGAACCCTGCTTCATATCAGATGAACAAAACACATAACATCAGTCCCACAGTAATGTATACTACCAGTATATACTATTAAACTGGCAAGTCTTAATACAAATGTGCAACTAAAAGAAAGGAATATCGACTGTCCAAAAAATAGATGAGGTCCTTTCTATGAATAAGACAGTCTTAACCTTGATCCAAGAACGAACACCAAAAGGAAAAAGAAAAAAAAAAGGTAAAAACCATGTATCCAAAGCAAGTAAAGGCCCTTCCCAGGCCTTCGAATCATGCTGTGTGGACTCCCCAAAGAGGAGAAAGTCAAGGCAGTACCTGGAGAAACAGATTGAAAGTCCAAAATTAACATCAATATGTTCCAAAATTCGGATCGATGACCCAGTAGTTCAAGTGATGTTTTAGAACTGCGTCACTAAACATATTAAATTGACAGTGTAGAAATACTCCATGGGAAAGTAGGCCCAGGTCTTCAGGCCTCACTTAAAAAGGTCAGGGTCGAAATTTTTCAGGCATGTCGTTGCTTGATCTGGAGACTCAAAATTATGTCAAACTTCCCAATGTTGTACCTGGAGGACAGCAGGGTACTTTATGCGGAATCAGATTTTAACCGCAATGAGTTTGGTAATGATGGGATGAAATTGCATTCTCTTCTGTCGTTCTGACTTGGAGAGATCTTGAGCTATGCATATTTTCCTCCCTTCCCATTGCAGTTCACTTATTTCTCTAACTTTGTTAAGAATATGTTGTTTGTCTTAGAAATTTAATGCTCGGAACAACAAAACTCGTGAAGGAGCCCCACAAGGAGGTGTGGAGCATAAGGATCGGTGGGTCCGCTCGATTATATAGTCTGAGCCATTGGGAGTGGGCCCCGCCATCTTGTTACATAATCTTTGCACAAAAAGAATGGGTGAGGACCCCTCTTCATCTTCAGGAAGACCCAGAATCACAATGTTTTTGAGGCAAGATCTCCCTTCAAGATCTTCCATTTTACTCTCTATTGCCTTGAGTTGCTGGCGCAGATGGGTTACTTTGGGGTCTACTCTTGCTCTCCAGTCATCCAGTGAAGAAATGTGAGCTTCATTATCTCCCGTGCATTGTAAAAGAGCAACCAGAGAAAAGGTAAGGGTTTGTACTGATGAGGCTAATGTTTCCAGCGTAGATTTGATAGGCAAAATCCTTTCCAAAACAATTTCTTCAGTAAGTGCGGCCTGGGAACTCATGCCCATCACTGTTCCACCAGAGGAAGCTTTACATTTTTGTTGTGGGTTGGTGTATGCGGCACAGTGTGGCTTGGAGATTGAGCAGGAAACTCTCAAAGACCTAGGGTTTTCTACAGAGGTGATTGCAATGATGATACACTCTAGGTATCTGTCTTCCTCAAAGATGTACTACAGAATTTGGTGTAAGTTTTTATCCTAGTTTCTGCTCCAAGCAGATGGCTGATCATACAGTTTCCTTACCAATCCTCCTTCAATTCCTTATGGAGGGTTTCAACCTGGGTTTGCAACCGGTGACATTGAGGGTTCAGGTCTCTGTATTGGTTGTACTGCTTCTGATGGAAATCGGGGAGTCAGTGGGTTCACATCCTCACATCAGATGCTTCTTGTGGGCAGCTACTTTGCAGTGCCCACCAGTAAAGTTTATTGTACCTCCATGGTACCTTAGTTTAGTTCTCAAGGCCCTTACCAGAGCACTTTTAGAACCTCTGAGAGAGGCATCACTTCTCCATCTCACAATGAAGGTCACCTTCCTCAATGCTATCACTTCTGCCAGAAGAATCAGTGAGCTTGGAGTGTTCTCTTCAAGGGAGCCTTATACAGTTTTTCACCAGGATTCAGCTGTACTATGGATGGACCCAGGCTTCTTACTGTAGGTCATGTCTGCCTTCCACTGCAATCAGGAACTGATCCTGCATTCCTTCTGTTCTAAACAAGGGAGTGACAATCAAACTCCTGCACCTAGTGGCTCTTGCTATTGCTACTCCTCGTATCTATCTCCTTGACCTCTCTTTCAACTTGAGTGCTGGTCCTTAGGACTGGAAACAGGCCAATGTTCTACCTTTCTGCGAAGGGGATGATTCCTCCTGATCTGGGAATTATTTTCCTAATTTCCTTCTCCCTCTTTTTGCCAAACTCTCCCCAAAAAGTTACTCTCAGCTCTTTGCATTCATACACTCCACAACCTTTCTCTCCTCTTTACAATCTAATTCCTAGAAATCCCATTCCACTGTCTCCATCCTACTCTGTGTAACTGATTCCATTTTTAAGGGGATGGTACAGGGGTGCATCACTGCTACAATTTTCATTGACCTCACTAAGGCCTTTGATATGGCAGCTCACCGAGTCCTCTTGGCAAGCTGAGGGGAGATGGACTATCTACACCATTGGTTGAATGGTTCTACTTCTAACTCACTGACCAATAACAGACAGTTTAGGTTGGTGATGCCTTGTCCTCCCTCACCATCTTATCTGGTCTTCCCCAGATGTCATCTTGGGTCCCATTCTTGTCTCCATTTTCCTAAGTGATCTATCCACTGTTTATGCTGACTCGCTCATTAATATGTACACTGACAACATGATATACTGTTTGCCATGGCTGCCTAGGTCACTGTTCTGGAAATGTTGCTTCTACATGACATCAGTAATATCCAGCACTGCTTCCAGTTACATCAGCTGATGGCTAATGTTGAAAAGACTGTGTCTATGATCTTTGACACATGACAAAAGCTTGCAAGGCTCCCATCCCCCCGTCTTCATAATCTTATGTGGTACCCAACTTGAAGATGTGCCTTATTTCAAATACTGTACCTTGCTGTGTGGTTAGACAGACGTCTGGACTTCTCTTCCCATAGTGTTACCATCTGCAAAAACTGTGCCCAAATTGCAACAAGTCTTCTCTCTCACAGTCTGGCAGAGATCCTCCTTAAAAATGATCCTTCTGGTGTTTCAGTACAAAGATGTAGTCTAGTGTGCTGCCCCCTCCCCCAATTCTTCTCTGACCAGACTGGACATTCCTTGTCATTCTTTCTGTTGGTTCACTTCCATCTCTCCTCTTCTCACTCATCATTGCCTCTACCACGGCCTGTCCCTCCATCAGCTCAGTTTCCATTGTTACTTATATTTGGCTTCTTTCTCTCTAAATATTGGTTCTCCTTCCTCCTTCTTTATCTTTCCTCGCTCCTTTCCCCAGCCTCCTAAACTGTCTACTCACTCTTCCAGCAGATTTGTGTTCTTTTGCTTTTCCCCGTATCAAGACTTCCACCGGACAAACTGTATTTTCCTTCCATCTCCCATTCCTGTGTAATAATTTGTTTCCACAGGTGCGTCTTTTTCCCCTTCCAAGCTTCTCTCTGCTCCCTTCTGTTCCAGTTTCAGTTCTCCTTAGACTACTCTGCACTTCCCCTTGTTTTAAGCTTCTCTTCATTGCTTTTACCTGGGACCTATTGTTAAGCCTATGTGCAGTTCAACAACAAGCAATTAGGCTCACCTTATATTACACTGCCTGTACTGCAATTCTTTCTACATACAGTATCTGCCATATTTTGTATTTATGATCCATGCTACTGTTTAGATTTTGTTTTATCAGCATTTACACTGCTTGCTATGTGCACTACCTAATGTTTTTTCTGTCTTATTACCTATGCTATTACATACTATCTGTACTTTTCCCCCTGTACCCTTCCCCGGGGTCACACCTGGAAACAAGCCTTGGCTCAGTGTGCCTTTCCCGATAACCAATTTTAAATAAATAACTGACTAAATACATACAGATAAATATTTTTGGAGAGAGGTGTTGTTGTCTGATTCTATGTGGCCTCCTACACCTAGCGTGTGTGTAGAATCTCTTTACATACCTCCTTATTATACATTATTTTATATAATTGCTGGCTATCTTGAGATCAGACAAGGAAACTGAAAGCATAGCCTAAACCAGTTTATTAAAACCATTTTTTTCTTTTCCTTAGACAGTAATCACCATTATGCTACATTTTCCAGTTCAAAGCCATAAACAATGCTATGAATGTTCACAAAAAATATGCAGAGCAAGTAATCTACATGCAGAGTCTTCTTTAAAAAAAATATGTATCAGGAACAAATCCATCCACTTCATTTTAGTGTCCTCCCATCTGCACTTCTGCATGGTCCTGTGATCACTTACACCCTTTCCTGATGGCTTTTCTCCTTCCATTCCAGCCACGACAAGCTCTTATTGTAACCAACTGACTTCCTCTTTCTTCAGTCTTGATGTCAGCATTTTCAGTTATTAAAACAAAAACAACAAAAATGCTCAGTTGATTCTTGTGCAGCCCACTTTCACTCACACAGTACTAATCTCATGGCCACGCTCACAGTTCCAACCAATTGTAAACAAAACACACTACTGACAGTGTACTGATAATATTGGGGGTTTGCTGGAAAAATGGTTGACAGCTTAGTGCTGTCTTGCACCCATCATTACATATAATTGTGTAACATCAGATAACAACATAACTTTCCATTTGTAAAAGTTAGTTTAGAAACACATTTTTAAACTTTTTCTGAATTTTGGTTCTATTTCATCCTATTTCATGAGAAACTTTGCCATTTTTGGTCTTCAATACATTTGTTTTGCCTTTATGTTATACCTTTAATCATGCCAGAAACATTTCACTATCTCCTCTAACAACCCCTATGCTTCCTTGCCTTTCAGGTGAAGCCTGCAAAAGCATCAGGCAATAACAGGAAAAAACAAAAAAACTCTTTTAAGCCATGTAAATAGTCCCTACTTTATAATAATGAATACCTCGGGAGGAGAGAGGAGTTCTTCATAGCAACATTATTAAGTATAAATTCTGCTATCTTGATAAATTAGTAGAGCTTGCCTAAGCCCTGCTTGGGGTTCACTAGAGTGCAGTTGGCCTTTACATATGACTATTAGACCTGTTTCTATACATTAGCTTTCATTCAGTGCTGTAGTGGTTCATTACAGACATAGAAGCTACTGCTTCATAATAAAAATACTTTGCAACACAGCTCAGGCAATTTCCTTTCCAAATAAATTATTTGAGGCAGACCCCACATTCTGTATTAGATATAGTTTCTATTGCACTCTTAGGGCTGGATATTCAAACTGTGCCATTCTGAGGTGCAAGCCCTTGCACTGCGCAAAATAGTTGCGCAGGGGTGTGGCCCAGGCGATATTCAAAGGAGTTGCGCTATTGAGCAACTCCTTTGAATATCACCCCCCAGCCACAGCCACTGTGCATGGCGCAGTGAAACTTGCGCCACCGCAAGTTGTCAGAGTGGAGCATTCAACTTGCGGTGGCCAAGTACCATTGCGCCATGCGCAAAATCACGATATTCAAAAGGTGACATGCAAATGGGGCCATAATTCATGCAAGGCGCAGGGGGGGCCATTTGCATCTGATTATGGTCCCATTTGCATGCCATTAGCATGTAGGTGCGCCGATCCCCGAGGACTTGCGCCTGGCTGCCCTGCCAGGCAGCAGCCGTCGGGGACTGACGCACCCTGCAGCCCGATGGCGGGCAGCAATGTGGCTCCCCCACCTCCTCCCGTACATCTCCCTGGTGGTCCAGTGGACCGAAATGCCCGATCGCAGGCAGAATGTAAAATGAACCACCCCCCAAACTTGTTCCTAGTGCCCGATCGCGGGCAGTAAGTAAAGTGCCCCCCCGAACATCTCCTGGTGGTCAGTGGACCGTAATGCCCGATCGTGGGCAGAATGTAAATGACCCCCTGAACATGTTCCTAGTGCCTGATCGCGGGCAGTAGTAAAGTGCCCCCGCCGAACATCTCCTGGTGGCTAGTGTCCCCCCCCACCCCACCCCAAAGCCCCACCACCCGCTCCCCCTGGCAGCAGTGCGGCGGCAGCATCCCACCCGCCTGCCGCCCACCTCGCCGACTGACTGCCGGTGGGGTTCATGCCCTTGGTGCTGAGCAAGAACCAATGGGCGTGCCCTATACCGTTGATGACAAAGTTCAGATCTGTGAATGAATCATTCACAAATCTTGACTGTCATGTACGGTATAGGCTGCACACCCATTGGTCTCTTGCTCTGCACCAATGGGCGTGCAGCCCTACCGACAGTCGTTGGCGGGCGGCGGGCGGCAGGCGGGTGGATGCTGCTGCCCGCCGGCTGCCGGGGGAGCGGGTGGTGGGGCTTCGGGTGGGTGGGTGGGGAGGATTAGCCACCAGGGAGATGTTTGGGCGGGGGTGTCAATTTACATTCTGCCCATGATCGGGCATTACGGTCCACTGACCACCGAGATGTTCGGGTGGGGGCACTTTACTTACTGCCCGCGATCGGGCACCAGGAACATGTTCGGGGGTTCATTTACATTCTGCCCGCGATCGGGCATTACGGTCCACTGGACCACCAGGAGATGTTCGGGAGGGGTTCATTTTACATTCTGCCCACGATCGGGCATTTGGTCCACTGGACCACCAGGGATCTGAGCGGGAGGGAGCCACATTGATGCCTCGTGATCAGGCTGGTGGGGGGTACACTATGCCCGCGATCGGGCTGGGGGCACAGGGACTGAGTTGAGGGCCAGCCACAGGTGGCAGCTGCTGTGTTGCACCCTGCAATACAGCAGCTCACCTGTGGGTGGCCCTCACTAAGCTTTTTTTGGCTCAAGGTCCTGCAGGCTCAGGTTGGGGTTGCACCTGCACAACTCTGCAGCCCAGCTGAATATCGGGCTGTGCAGTTTATGCATGGTTCCTCCCCCTCCTGTCGAGCATGCATTCATTTGCATTGCGCTGTTGCTCAGCCTGTTTTCAGTGGCGCAACTGCCTCCTGCTGAATATCGCAGAATGGCGCAATGTAGGACTTGAGCATGTGCAACCCTGTTGAGCATGGCACAACCCTTTTGAATATCTGGCCCTTAATGTACAATTAGAAGGTTTCTGTTGCATACTGTAGTACTTGCCTTGTCAGAAGGGCTGTTGTTGATGTTGTGCCTAATGGAGTTTGCCCGGTGCTGGTGCTGGTATTCTACCTAATGGAGTTGCCCTCTCCACTTCTTAAATAGTAAAAAGGTTCTATAGTTACATCACAAGATAAACATTTTCAAGATGGGGTGGGCACATATATTTTAATTTGTGTCTGTGCTTAATTAAATGAAAGGAGGATGTTTATGGAGCATAGAAACATAGAATTTGTCATCAGATAAAGGTCAGATGGCCCATCATGTCTGCCCTTACCTACCTTTCTAGTGAGTAATGTGAGAACCCTAGTGGCTACATTCCCCCTCCCTTCACTGTTTTGTACCATCTGTACTAGGCCCACCTATTTGCATGGCAATCAGAAAAGCAGGCCTTAGATCACCTACAGTATTTTAGAGAATGATGTGTTTTAAATTGACAGACTGGGCTTGATTCTCAAAAGGTGTTGGAATGCCGCAAGCCCCAGTTGCGCTGAACAGATGCTGCATGGGGCTTGCGGCGTTCCCTGGCTGGCAGTTGGGATTCTTAATCCCATGCACCACATGCTGCGAGTTAGACCAACTTTTGCTGGTCTAACTCGATGTCAGTCATGGGACCTTTTAACGGGGTTTGCACTGAATATTTGGTGCAAGCCACTGTAAAAAGGGTGAAGTGTTGTAAATATGCACGACCTATAAGAATCGGGCGCATGATGTGACAGTGTGTTGGGTGCAGTGCTGGGTTTGATACAGGGCTTGTTGTAAGCCTCTGTCAACCTTTGAGAACCAGGCCTGCTGTCTTAGGTTTCCTTCAAAGCATACAAGCTGCACAATAAATGCTGACAAAGAGCTAGTGTTGGGGCATTTGTATTGCAGCTATTGTCTGTGATTAAATGTTATTTTAACATGGCCTGCTTTCACTGAACAGCACCACACTGGGATGTAGGTGGCAAACTGAGATGTATCAGTGGCCATTACTCTATATTTTGAGGCCTGTCTGCAGAGAATTAGGGTTTTAACTGTTTCTAAAAAAGGTGAAGTGAAAGGCTGTCTCTTTTTTCTTGCAGGATACTAAGGTGGGCTTGCCGACACTGAGTTAGGCCCTCCAATTTTAGTTCATTTGCTGCACTGCTCCTTGCACATGCTGTTCAGCTGGGTGGGCTTGTGCTGCTTCTTGCCGTCTAGTTATTGCTATCCCCATTTGGTCCTGAGCACAACTGGGATTTTTTCCCCTATCTCCCACATGAACTCCATGCTGTTCCTTCACCTGGGTTTGTACGTTGTGAAGGTCCCCTTTAGATCAGCAACCTGAGGACATTTGGTTGCAACTGAATACATTGAATAGGGTCATAATCTTCGTAATGGCTCTGCATGAGCTGTGTCATTGACATTAGTTCACTGACCTTTCCTGGAAAAAATCCTGAACATTAATTGGTTATCGTTCCCCATGCTGAACAAGAAGACTAGGTTGGAGTGCTGAGGTACTTGAACAGACTTAACTCTGCAAATTTCAAGATCAGCCACGGGCAAGCGGCTGTGAACACCCAGACATGTTTCTTTAGGATTGATCATCACTATAATAATGCACTGCTGCCCTCTAGGGGCAAGACAGTTTTATATGAAGAGTAAGCATAAGTTATTGGCTGTGTAAGATAACTTATCATTGCTTTGCATGGCCTGGCATTATGATGGAATGTATTTCTCATACTTTGGGTTGCACAGACTGTCTGACTAGATATCAGCTTATAGTCAGTTGTTCACACTTTACAGTTTTCAGGTGTACATGCCAGGTCTTAGGGACCCCACAGCTGCCTCTCACTTGCAGTAATGGTATAGGATCCCCAAGTGGGGATCAAGATATTCATTAATGTGTTGATGCCTAGGGAAATGGGGGCATACAGAAGGGTCCAGGAAGCAGCTCTTATTTATTTCTTTATTATTTTGATTTTATTGCCCTGTGTTTGGAATACGGACTAATGGTATTAAAGAGGGAGTCAGGCCAAAAGTACTACATTTTAGAATTAGTATCAGCATACCCTCAATAAATCTCATACCAAGAATTATGTTTCTGTGTTACTTCATTTTAAAGTTATGAGCTATTTGGTAAGCCTGATTTCACTGACTGTTCAAAAAAGCCAGTTTCAGTGAAGAGCTACTGATACGAACATATGGAATTTGCCAGCAGATAAAGACCTAGAGATCTATCAAGTTCTAGAAGTCTATCAAGTCTGCTCTGATGTGCTGCTAGCACCTCTATGATGATGTCATAACTAGAACTCACAGCCTATCACCAACATTATAGGACCTATTTCTTCAAAGTTTAAGAAACTGTAGCTATAGTAATCATTAACAAAAACTGTAGTTCTAGTAATTATTAAAAAAAACTGTAGTTCTAGTAATAATTAAAAAAAATATTAACAACATAGGGTTGGCTGCAGTGCTTGTGTTTCCAGAATGTTTAGATGCATTTTGCTGTACTTTAGAATTTATCAGGAGATGCTTTTGGAATGCAGTGATGCACCAAGGTATAGAATTTGAAGGAGTGCACAATTTTAGAAGGTTGGGGGGTGACATTCAATCTCAGAATGTGGCAGGGATGCACCATCTCGAAATGTGTGGGGCACTCAGTCTTGGAATGCGACAGGAACACACATTGAGGAAATTGGTGGGGACAGGCAATTTTGGAATATAGTGGGGATGCACACTATTGGAATGTGACAGGACACACCATTGTATTCTGAAATTGCTCATCCCTGCCACGTACCAGAACTGTACACACCCACCACATTTCAAAATTGTGCATCACACTCTCCACATTCCAACATTGTGCATCCCAGTCACATTCGAAAATTGTACATCCCCACCTCATTCCGAAACTGTGAGTCACCACTACATTCCAAAATTATGCGTCGTTGACGCATTCTGAAATTGTGTGCCATCACCACATTCCAAAATTGTGCATCACTATCACATTCTGAAATTGTGCATCACCATCATATTCCAAAACTGTGTGCTATCACCACATTCCAAAATTGTGCATCGCTGCCACCACATTCTGAAATTGTGCACCACCACATTCTGAAATTGTGCGCCACTGCCATAT